>OX940946.1:6012312-6656529 GCA_954870645.1 Agrotis clavis
ACGAGCTAAACTATAAGAGATACAAACATAAAAAAAGATAAAAAAAGTGGCACTCTCTGTTGTCGTGTAAAAATTGAAGATCAACATCTGATGTGGAACTCCAACAGCCCAGCTACACCATAATATATACAGTAATGACGTCTTAGCAAGAGTTGTCCAGCCTGATGAGCACTCTCCGTTGTCGTATAAAAATTGAAGATCTGGAACATCCGATGTGGAACTCCAAGAGCCTAGCTACACATCATCTTCTTCCTCTTCATCGTCGTCTTCCGGCTGCTGGTAAATTTCGAACTGGTCTTCATTATCGTCTTCAACGACATTTGTCTCAAGCTCTTCTATGATTTCGGGGTCAAAGTTACCATTTTCGTTAATTTCGCTCTGATATGGTAGAGCATTGAGACAAGCTTGCCCATTACAATGTCCACAAGCTAAAGAGCATTGCAAGCCCGCTTTCCTGCATCCGCATCGCGAACCACAACCACTCTTGCAGTTGCAGAAAATTGTGTTTAGCAAATCTTCTGGAGCAGGTGGTAAAATTGTCATGATAGGCTCCAGAAAATCGTTTCGCATTGCCCAACCCTATACCTGCGGTTCCAAATCATGCCCTAACCAAGTTAGAACTTGATAATATACACGTTTGAAATGTTGATGAGCAGCTGTACTTGTTGGTGGAATATTTGAAAGCTGCACAGGTTTATTAAGTTTTGTAGACTTGACGTAATGCATAAAACGAAGATGATCGAGACTTTTCACAGATTTCGGAGCATTATAGACTGCCAATAAAGTTTGAGTTCCACTCTGTAATAATCTCTGGGCCGAACAATTTTCTTCCTCAAATGCTGCAACTAGTTCATCCAAATAAAGTCAGTTTCTCAAAAACTTATTATTTACGATGTTTTCATAAAGTAAAATAGCATATATATTACCAATCAGCCTTATGAATGTGACGTTTTCGACCGGAGGCACCGGTTGACCTGAAGTGATGCTGTGACCACGTGCTCTCCGCCCTCTATCTCGAAAACGGTACACCGTATAAAAAAAAATGTATGCAAAATTTGTAGAGAATTTTGTATTCTACAATATTGATTATAGATACAAATAGCAAAAAACCCATAGGAAATGAGATATTTACAAAAAAAGCGCAAAATACCGATTTTTGTAACTTTTGACCTTGAAATTTAATAGTTGCGTACACCCTACCATATAGGTTTTGAGACAACTTTAAGGGTGTCAACATACAAGTATTTACAGACTTACAGCTGGGTATCTCGAATTCCGAGATTCTTACCTAATTTAAGCTAAAATGACTGGACTAATTACAGGTGAATACTCGCGGTGAGGGATCGCCTTAACAGAAAGAAAGGACCCGCTTTTCGACTACCCTCTTCCTAGCTGTCTATGGTAGCGTCCTTTTTAACCGACTTCAAAAAGATAAAAAGGAGGTTATCAATGGGGCTGGCCAGGGCCCCCGTAAGGTCTACTGGCGCCTGTGTGCAAAAAAGGATTTTGGCGCCCCTTAAGGCATTTTGAATTATCTTTTTTTTTATTGTATGTCGGTCAGTGGCGTATTTTAAAATTCAGTGCACTGCGCGCTTCAAACTTAAACACAAAAAAAAAAAAAAAAACCATCAAGTGCTACTCAAACTTCACACCCAGAGTTCCATACCATCTTAGAGAAGACTTTCATTTTTTGCAGACCAATACAAGATTAACTAACATAAGCATTTGCTATTGAAAAATGAGCTATTAAAAGCGAGGTCATGAAAAGCGAATGTCAACCTCAGTTCAAGCGCGAGCGAAGCGAGCGCGAAATTTTTTAGCTTTTTGGAATAGGACAAGGCAATTCTTCATAGAAGAACGCAGTGAGCTCTAAAAGTTTAACGTTTCCGGACTTCAAGTTTAAATCTAAAAGTGAGATCAAATATTTGAAGTCTTTACTTAAAAGTAATCCTAGTTAGGTTCTCAACTTTTCTTTTAACAATTATTTTTGTTTTTTTTTTTCATTTTTTTTTTCTGGGCCCTTGGCTTTGGCGCCCCTAAAGGATGGCGCCCGTGTGCATTGCACACATTGCACATATGGTAGCGGGGGCCCTGGGGCTGGCAACTGGGAAACGAATAGCGCTAGTATAGCTAGTTCCCAGCATCGTCATTGGTTCAAATCTTATTGGTACTTCAAAATAGTACTACCTCATTGGTCGGATTAGCTTTGACCGGCCTTCCCCATTGGACGACGGACGACGCGTTTTTTTTTGTTTTATCATGTTGGTATGATGAATAATTTGGCACTTTGCTGGTTGTGGTGGCACACTGGCAGTCTGGCACAGCTTTTATTTATTTATTTTATTTTAATCTGTGGTCTGCTGTGGTTGGTAGCGTGGTTGGTAGGTTGGTAGCGTGTGAGCGTGAGTGTCATTTTGTAGCGTCCTTCGTCGTTTCATCGTTTGTTTTTAAAAAATAACTAGAAATCTCTGAAAATCACCTGTTTCTGTTTTTGCATCTGATATTGCTGATATTTTCTTGCGGAAGCTTCAGTCGATCGACAGTATTCCTTGTTTCTACAACATCAGGTAAGTTATAACTTTGTCGTGTTTTATGCTCAGATGTTATAATTTATGTTATTTTGTTTTTTTGGTGAATTATTGTCATTATTACTACATGTATTAATACTAGTCCTATATTATATTTTAGTCTGAATCTGCTATCGGAAAACGGACGGGACGCCCCAAAGTTCGGCTTTCGTCCGGTTACCCTGCAAAAAGGAAAAAAAACATTTCTTATTTCTTAGTCCAGTCGACAGGGAGTTTTACCCTGATAAAGGTGGTGTAGATTTATATTTTTTATTTGTTTTGCTCAAGCATATAATCCTCAAATCCTCATGAAAACTGAGTTTTCGACCTCGAGGAGTGTCTGCGTTAACCGCCATCTTGGCTTGAAGGGAAAGAACACATGTGTTCTTTTCTTTTTCCATGCTTCAACTGTTGATCTCACGACAAAATGCCTTGGAGAAGTAAAAAGGCAACGAAATTCCACAACAAACGGTATTTGTTTATATTCTGTACATTTATTAGATATAAAGTTACAAGAGGTAGAAAATTCGACATTCATAAAAAATCACGGCATTTTTATCATATATTCAATGGTTGAAGCATGTGGGATTTTATTATGCTTTTTACCGACTTCAAAAAAAAGAGGTTATCAATTCTTTTTGTGTTGTACTAGGTATTGTTCAATTTAGGGAATACTGCAAGTTTCATCAAAATCGGTTCAGTAGTTTTTGAGATAGAGAATTTTTTTAGGAAAAAAATTCTTCATTTTAAGGAAGGTTTTAGTATAATTATAACAGTAATGGATATCTCGTGACGTTGCCCGCATAGATCCGTATTTGCTGAACGCCGATTATACGGAGAGTTTTGTTGAATATCTGAACTAGGTAATTAAAGAGGGTAAAATAAAAACTTAAAAAAAGTATCGATTTCTAGCACCTACAAATTGTTGAAGACTAATTTTAAACCTAGCTATCTCTTTCTATCTCATACAGTCAGTTTTATCTATCTCTGTTGTAGATTTTAATTAATTTCCTCGTAAATTAGTACTTATAATAGGTACCTAACCATGCAACAATATCTGAACACTGCTAAGTATGAACATGATCATGATAAATTATTATTTTTGATTGATTACAGATTGAATCGCAAACATGCCTAAGGTGAATAAGAACAATGAAACTAAAAAATCACAGAAAAGAGTGCAAGCATCTTTATCAACGGAACATGGAAATAGTTCTCAAGATTTCAAGTGAGTAAATGTCCACTGAAGTGGATATGAACCTAACAATATTTTTTGATGCTTGATTAAACTGCTAATTCTCAAAATGTATCAAAGCAAAATCAAAGCATTTATTTATTTCAAGTAGGCCAGTTACAGGCACTTTTGAATTGTCAGAGACAGTTAAAGGAATAATTATTATTAAACAGTAAAAAGTTATGGTGCTACAGTCCCAGTCACAAGACATAAAAACTGAAAGTACCGTAGATGTCCGTTCCGAAGTAGATCTCTATGGAGAAGAATGTGCAAGAAACTCCAAATAACAAAAACTCTAAAAGAATATAACAAACACTATGTAACAATTTAGGTTATTGAAAAAAGAGTGTCCATGGAGTTTCTTGCCTGTTCTTCTCCATAGAGATCTACGCTTTGGAATGGGTATCTACAGTACTTTCACATTTTTTTGACTGGCCTGTTGGTCTAGTAGTTAGTGACCCTGACTGCTATACCCCTGGGGTTGTGGGCTCGATTCCCACCCAGGACAAATGTTTGTGTGATGAGCATGATCATTTGTTCTGTGTCTGGGTGTAATTTATCTATAATATTTATGTATTTAGAAATATATAAGTATGTTTATCAGTTGTGTAGTAATGGAAAGACTTTTGAGTATTCAACATGTTTAGATAGAAGAATGATATTATTTATTTTAATTTCAGGAAAGAGCCGTTTTCTCCAACAGCAAAGAAGACTAAACCTAGCGATGTTGAATTCAACGAGTAAGTTATGAAAATTATAAATGCAACTAAGACTTTACTCATGGCGCGACGCGATATCGAATTGCATCGGTGTTTTAATTGCATTCCTATATCAATTTTCAAGTGCACTACGAAGCCTTATTTCCATACAGTAATATTGCCAAATTAATTAAAACTTATTTGACAGCTAATAGCGACGTTGCCAACTTTCTGATTACGCGCCCTTAAACCCTGTTCTGCTAGCTTTAGCTACAAAAAAAAATGTTATCAGTACTATGAATAATTATAATATTGAAACTCTTAAAATAAATCAGCTTCATGGTTGAATTTTACTTATTATTAATAAATAATAAGTAAAATTCAACAAGGCTTAAAATAATGTAGATTAGAACCAAGTTTAAAATAGTAAAACCCAATAAAATAAATGCCAGCATTGTAAATAGAATCCAGGACGAATTCCGCAGTCAACAAAATTGTATTGTTGTTACAGACGTAGCACAGAAGACATTTTAGATGATTATGAGGTTATTATAGAGCAACCAGGATGTTCTAACAAGTGAGTTTATTATACACTTCTCATCAAAAAAATCGAAACACTTTCGTTTTTATTGTTTTTGTCCTAATTTTTTACAAAAGAGAATTAATTCCATGAAAAAAAAACATTACTGTGTAGCTGGCAGTTTGGTCATTACAGTAAGAAGAAAAAAAATCAAAATTCGAAATAATTTCATTTGTTTATCCTATAAATGAAATTAATCACTGTTTTGAGACAAATGTGTATTTAGGGTTGGAGTACGTTTCTCGTTTAAAAACTAAAAATTAGCGCTTGTCTTTAAACTTTCTGTTTCTTATTTCATTTACTGTGACTTTGGGACGTCTGAAAAAACTTTTTTTTCTAAAACATATGGATACTTCGCCCGCAGAAGCCGCCCAAGTGGTGGCATTGCTGGATTCTGGACTTAGTCAGCGTGTTGTGGCTGCAAGATTGCATCTAAGCTTATCATCTGTTCATAGAGTCTACAAACGCTATCGGGAGACTGGTTCGTTCACGCGCCGTTCAGGATCTGGCAGGAATCGGGTCACTTCTGAGCGAGATGATCGATTTATTGTAACAACTTATTTACGAAATCGACGCCTTAACGCTTTTCAACTGCAGCAGCAGCTTCGCGTTGTACGAAGAGTAGCTGTAAGTGACTCTACAATAAGAAGAAGGTTGAAGGAACGCGGATTGGCACCGCATAAGCCAGCGAATGGGCCGAAATTAACTGCAGACCATCGAAGAGCGCGCCTTAACTTTGCACGCGAGCACCTAACTTGGTCATACCTTCAGTGGAGCAAAGTACTGTTTTCTGATGAGTGTAAAATTATGCTGTATGGTAACGACGGAAGGAACAAGGTCTACAGAAGAGATGGAGAACGCTTTGCACAATGCTGCATTGAAGAAAAGGTCAGCTATGGTGGCGGTTCGTGGACGGTTTGGGGAGGAATCAGCGCCGACGGTAAGACAGAACTTGCCTTTGTGTCTGGGCCACGGCTGCCTGCACTAAACTCTCATCGGTACATCGAACAGTGTCTTGAACCTCATGTGATGCCCTATGCACATTTTATTGGCAACGACTTCATATTCATGCACGACAATGCTAGAGCTCACACCGCGGGCGTCGTACGAGATTATCTTACCGAAGTCGGTATCTCCATTATGGTATGGCCAGCAAGAAGCCCGGACATGAATCCCATTGAACATCTATGGGATGAATTAAAGAGACGAATTCGAGCAAGAGATCCAGCCCCAGAAACACTTAGCCAGCTGCAAAATGCAATCCAAGAGGAATGGGATAATATACCACAACATGTGATCGTGACTCTCATCCGATCGATGAAGAACCGTATGGAAGCAGTAATAAGAGCTCGCGGAGGGAATACAAGTTATTAAATAAACGTTTCTTACATTTTTTTTTCATTTACGCGTGTTGTTTTACCCATTTCCTTCATATTCCATACAGGGTAAAAATTACTCATTATACAAAATACGAAACCTATGAAGACTTAATTTGAATTTAGAACATTAACATTAGGATTTAAAAACCTCATACTACTCACTATTAAATGACATTTTACATTTATTCCTAAATATACACATTTTTCTGATAATCCTTATCAAATCATAAACTGCGAGGTGTTTCGATTTTTTTGATGAGAAGTGTATTATTATGATTAAAATGGGATATATACCATGTTTTTATTTATTTCTCATGGGTCCACCAGCAATAGGCTACTTTACTAAAAAAATAGTCTAAAAGTTAGATTATTTATCAATCAATATTGGACCTGTGATGTTATTAAGTCTTTCTTGATCAATAATCTATCCAAAACATATTTTTCAATCTGATCCAGTAGTTCCTGACATTAGCACATTCAACCAATCTCTTCAGCTGTACATAATATACTTATTTCAATTTCAGTGAGGAACCGGAAGTATTCATGCCAGATAATTTAGTGAAAATCCACAGGTAAGGCAAAGCATAGTTCATTACTCAAATCAAATGCACATTGAACATATTTAAATAATAATTTACAGACCTACTGCTCAAACAAGTGGGCTTTTTTTTAACCATTGTAAAATCATCAAATCAGTCCTCCCACACTACTGTCAGACTTGTACTGACTATAGTCAACTGACTTACTGACTTTATAGTCAGTACAAGTCTCAGTACTTGTCACGGATGTCCAAAGAGAATCACTTTATAGTCAACTGACTTTATAGTCAGTACTTGTCACGGATGTCCAAAGAGAATCACTTTATAGTCAACTGACTTTATAGTCAGTACAAGTCTCAGTACTTGTCACGGATGTCCAAAGAGAATCACTTTATAGTCAGTACAAGTCTCAGTACTTGTCACAGATGTCCAAAGAGAATCACTTTATAGTCAGTACAAGTCTCAGTACTTGTCACGGATGTCCAAAGATAATCCAAAGTAATCAAAATACACCTGTTTTACAAACTCCGACACACGTAGTCCACGATTTTTAATGTAATTCACCACAGATGTTACAAAAGTAGCTGGGATCGTTCTACCAGATCTTTGTCGACGTGGACATTGTTAAACAAAAAACTGTTTTAGAGAACAGCTCGGTAGATTTGAAATTTAAATGTGACTAGTACCACACTAGTTCTAAAATATGACTGATAGCTGTATCTCAAAAACTAGAATTGCTAGAAAAAAAACTGAGAGTAGGTTTGAAATCAGCATGTCTGTTGTTTACTAATCTCAAATTAGTAAACAACAGACATAAAATCCCATGCAACAACAAAAAAAAGTTTATTTTGTTCCTTTGTGTAATCTATCCAAAACATATTATCGTCAATCTGAACTCTTGACATCAGCACATTCAACGAAACACTTCAGCTTTATAATATTAGTATACATGATGTACATAACATACATATTTTAATTTCAGCGAGGAACCGGAAGTATTCATGCCAGATAATATAGTACAATTCAACGGGTAAGGCAAAACATAGTTCATTACTCAAATTATTTGCGATTGAACATATTATTTAAAATATCTGGTTGACCGAGTTCCCTCGGTTTTTAAAATGTCTATATCTTGGGAACCGAGCTTTTCTCGAACCTGAGACCTTGATAAATCGCTTCCTTGAGCCGAAAAACCCCTAATCTGTAACTTTCATGAAAATTCTTGGAGCCGTTTCCGAGATCCTGATTATATATAAATAAATATACAAGAATTCCTTGTTTAAAGATATGTATTAGATAGATAATAATTTACTGATCTACTGCTCAAACAAGTGGGCTTTTTTTGACATGGCAGGGCGAGAGGGACTGTCAGACTTGTACTGACTAAAACGACTGTCCTTCAATAGCCCTTTATGTTCCGGAGTCTCTAAGGGGGCCTCCGTCCCGGGGTCGCAGGACTAACGAATACCGTGACCCCGGCAAAGTAAAAATCGTGAATGAGCCGTTCGATAATATGTTAATGAATCATGTTTTCTTCATCTTTCAAAATGTATTTAATTTACTTCTAGGGATGAACCTCTAATGGATCCAATATCTTTAGATGTGAAGACTGAACCACTGGATGATGAAGATGTGGAAACGTAAGTCATGTTTTTTTTAAATGTTACCCCACACTTGGATTTTTTTCCTCATCAAGTGTTTTGTGCGACTTAATCGTTCAATAAATCATCGCATCATCCTTTGCGTAGTTTCAAAGATCTGAACCGACAGCGGGAAACGACTTTGTTTTTAACAGACTTCAAAAAAAAAGTAGGTTTTCAGTTCGACCTGTATGTATGTTTGTAAGTATGTTTGTCCGTGATTATCTCGGATTAAAGGATTTTGATGCGGTTTTCAGGAAAGTGTTCATTACATTCTGGAGGTTTTCGTATATAAGCACAAAAGCTGTTGGTAAACCTTCATCATCATCATCATCATCATCATCAGCCTGTATTCGTCCACTGCTGGACATAGGCCTCTCCTTGGTAAACCTTAATAAATAAATATATAACACTAATAGATATCCCGTGACGTTGCCCGCGTGGATCTGTTTTGCTTACTTGGATCGTAGATTTTCAGACGATTGCATGTTTGTCCGCGATTATCTCGCGTTTGGCTGAACCGATTTTGATACAGTTTTCAGAAAAGTGTTTGTTACATTCTGGGGAAGGTTTTAATATGATTAAAGAATATCTCGTGAAGTTGCTCACCTAAATCCGTTTTTGTTACTTACTAGGATTATAGATTTTCCAAGACGCTTTTATGAAGATAATAATTGTTGAATATCTCAACTAAAAAGGGAAAAAATAAAAAATAAAAACTTGAAAAAAAAGGGAACAGACTTCAAAACTAAACATAAAACTAAAAATAACTGAAAAGAGAAAGTTATTTTATAGTTTTTTTTTGTGTTTGGTTTTTATACTATATAGTGATGCTCAAAATCATTTCGAGAATTACTAATGAATCGTTTTGGATTTCAGGCTCGTGGTGCGGGATATTGAGGACATGCCGCGGGGCAAAGCCCTGGAGACCCCCCTCCGTCCCAAGAAGAGGCGTGTGTGGCAACCGTAAGTAGTTCTACTTGTGTACATGTTAATTTTTAATCAAAATCAAAGCATTTATTTCAAGTAGACCAATTACAGGCGGGCGCGCCAAAGTTCACCTAAAATTTTAACTCCGATCATCGGAAACCCGAAAATTGTATTCCTAACATTTTTAATCCTAATGATCACAACTCCTAATTGCACTGGCACTAATATTCGTAATTCCGAATCATTCGACTTCATAATGTCGGTAGCAATAAACATCTATTATACTATTATTTATTTTCCTATATTTTCTCAACATAACCTTCTTTTACGCTATTATTCAAAGTAATATCTTTTTGTTTAGATTTATTTTTATTTTGTTGGCATATTAGCACGTATACTTGAGGAAGTGCTTGCTTCGCACTCACTAATTGTATGAATTGGTTTTTTTTTTATTAGTTAAAGCGTCTTCTTTAATTTTATTTAAAGCGGTGTGTACCTGAAAAGATATCCATACTTTAGGTTAGGTTAGAACTGTGACCAGCTACTCGCGAGTCGAGTGAGCAAAGCGAGCGGTGCCGCGGCAGCGGCCGGCGAGCGCAACCTGGAAATTTGTCGCCAGCATTTTTTTCATAGTGACCCCAACACGACACTCGGACTAAAAACGACTGGGGGCACCCCGACTCGGACAGGTTAGGTTAGAAGGGGATGGCGGGGTCTGAAAGACCCCGCCATCCCCTTCGTGGTTATTTTTTTTTAAACCACCCAGAAGTAGGAGCACCGCGAAGCGGTGCTCCGTCGAATTTTCTCGACATTTTACTTTATTTAGTTTGACTAAATCCAGTAAAATGACTAAATAAAAATATCACCGTAATAATGTTTAGGGATAAAAACTTTATGATAAAAAACAGTAGGAGTTTCAATATATTTACAATAACGATATTATTGATAACAATTTTCGGAAAAATGAGTGTTATGAACATCGCCGGTAGCACTACAAAAAGTATGAATAAAAACTTTAGGATGAAAAATTTTAGGAAGAGTGATCATTCGGAATACAAATCGTTAGGAAGAACAATTTCGGGTAAACAACTTTAGGTGAGCCAATATGGACCCATTACAGGCACTTATGAATTGTCAAAAGACTTAAAATAAAACAATTTCAAAAATAGTTATGGTGCTACAGTCCCAGTCACAAGACATGAAAACTGTTAAAGTACCGTAGGTGCTCATTCCAAAGCGTAGATCTCTATGGAGAAGAATGAGCAAGAAACTCCATGGACACTCGTTTTCAACCGCCAAAATTATTACAAAACTTTTGTTACATCATTCATCATCAGATGGTACATTATGTGAGAACGATGTGGCAAGTTAATAATGTCCTTAGTAAAATAAAAAGACAATTCAAAATAAAGTTATTAATATTAAAATAGGCCGTGGCAGCTAAGAGATGACCAGTCCCAACTGACAGCGCCCGTTCACGAACATGACACATATATCATCACCATTCAGCTCAACCATTTGTAGCAAATTGATTTTGTCAAACTCTTACACGTGAAAAAGACGGGTCCATATTGGCTCACCTAAGGGTGCGTCGTTCTTTACCCGAAATTGTTCTTCCTAACGATTTGTAATCCGAATGATCACTCTTCCTAAAATTTTTCATCCTAAAGTTTTTCATTCATACTATTTGTAGTGCTACCGGCGATGTACATAACACTCAAGTTTCCGAAAATTGTAATTAATAACATCATTATCTATACATTTAGTAAAATCGTAAAGCTGTCATTCCTGTACATTGAATTATTTTTTTCTTTTTGAATTTTGTTCGTTCGATTCTGAAAAATCAACGCTTCGCGGGGCTACTATTTCTGTTTGGAAGGTTTAAAGCAGGGACCAGACAACCCCGCTTATGAGCCCTTGGATAGGGTAACCCTTATCTCAATGTAACTCATATCGCAGTGTTAGCTTTTGTTCGAGTTAGGCCCGGGCGGCGCCCACAATCGGCGTCGGCACTCCTTGCCATAAAAAGCATTATAGACATTTAACTTCATGGCAATAAAGTAGAAATTTCCATGATATAATGATGATCGTAGTAACAAAAATACCGTTTCGGTATGCTTGAGGCTACTGCATCGGCAATCGATCATGGACCATGTCCGGGCCGACGGCGCGTCGTGTTCCACGCGCGTACCACCTTCACCAATATCGGTGATGGTGCTCTCGCCAGCTTTGTAAGTTGCTTACGAACTTTTCTATTTATCTTTAATTGTGTATTACAACACTGCAATACACACATTTAAAGATTGTTCTGCTTGTTCCAGGCCTGCGACGGCAGAGTTCGAGGAGCAGGCAGCTTCTCCATCAACGTCTCAACTTCCACCACCACCTACAGCACTACCTGGTCAGAATCTGGGGGATGTGGATGTAATGGAAATCCTCCATTATGGTAAGTACCTACTGATTATAGTTTAGGGCTGTGACTCCTGGTTTCCATCCGATTTTAAACCAATCTATCATTTGTTACAGGAAGCGACCCAGATTCCGACGAGAGCGGCGACGAGGAGGTGGCTTGTCCAAGGGTGTTGGCCAGGACGCTACTGAGCGAAATGGAAACACCCTTGGACGAAGACTTTGGGGAGCCCGAAGTGCCTGTTGCGGAGTCCGCAGTGCCTGCCGCCGCTGCAGAAGATGCCCCTCTAATGGCGACGGACCAGCCTAGGAGGTGGTATGATTTTGAATGGAAACAGTTTCCGAAGTCTCCGATTCCACCTGAATCGAGGAGGGAAATCTTTTCCCAAATAAATGTAGGTCCGACAACTCCACGGGACGACCCATATGACATTTTCCTTGACATTTGGGATCGTCCAATCATGGAGCACATAGCCTCGGAGACGAACAAGTATGCTCAGCTGTTAGCAGTCGAGCAAATGTCCAGCCAGGGCCGCGGCAACCTCCATCCCAATAGCCGCATTTCCCGTTGGCGTGATACGTCTCCCGACGAGTTGTTCGCGTTCTTCGGGATGATATTGGCGATGGGGGTTATTGTCAAGTCGCGGCTGGACGAGTACTGGTCTGCTACCGGTGACATATTTTGTACTCCAGGTTTTAGCGCACACATGCCCATCGACAGGTTCTTATTGCTGAGTAGGTGCCTACACTTTAACGACGTCGGTGGCATGCGTGGGCTAGCCCTGGACTCCTCCGAGGCTAAACTTTTCAAGATCCAGCCAATATTGTCACATTTAAATAAGAAATTTCAGGAGCTCTACACTCCAGCACAGAACATTGCCTTAGACGAGAGTCTTTTGATGTGGAAGGGCTGGCTGGATATCGGCCAGCTGATTCCAAATAAAGCTGCAAAAAGAGGCATCAAGACTTATGAGATTTGTGAATCTCAAACCGGCTACCTGTGGCGGTTTGAGGTTCACGCTCATAAAAAGTCTACATCTCCACCGCAGCGGTTCGAAGATCCATTAGAGGCACCTACGCCGGCAAAAGTGTTGCGGCTGATCCAAGGTCTGGAACATAAGGGATACACACTGTGGATGGACAATTTCTACAATTCGCCATGTCTCGCTCGACGACTGAAGTGCTTGGGTTTCGATTGTGTAGGGACCCTCCGGACGAATCGTCAGTTTGTTCCGGAGTCCCTCCACAATCTAACGAAGCAGAACATGCGCCGGGGACAGATATCTGGTCTTACCGCGGGCGACATCGACGTCATGGTATGGAGAGATTGTAGTCGAGTGGCTATGATCTCTACGTATCATGGCGACGCCGTCCAAACAGCCCGAGGATCCACCAAACCCATCCTGATACACGATTATAACATCATGATGGGTGGGGTGGATAAGAAAGACCAGCTCCTGGCCATGTACCCGGTCGAGCGGAAACGAACTATGGTGTGGTACAAGAAATTTTTCCGCAGATTACTCAACATCTCCGTATTAAACTCTTACATCATTCATCGCCACTCTACTTCTTCTTCTCTTTCTCATCGAAATTTCCGTATAACCCTCATCAAGTCCCTTCTTTCTCGGCATCGTGTCCTCCCCGTTTCCAGTCCCATTGCACCGAACCGTCGGGTCGGTGTACCGTTCCTTGCGACGTTACATCGACTCGAACCATTCCAGGTCGTGGACCCTGCAATTAATCCACGCCGTCAACGACGGTTGTGCATTATTTGCAAAAAAAGGGTCCAAACCTACTGTGTCGGTTGCGATAAAGCCTTATGTATGGTTAACTGTTTCTTGAAACACCACTCTGTCACTCATTAATTTTTATAGTTTATGTAAAATGTATTTATAAATACCTATATATTTCTTTGTATGTATCTATATATTGTATTTATATAACAATTTTTTGTACCACAGCGTGTTCGTTTCATTGACTGTGCGAATAGTGTTATTGTTCATCCGCCGTTTTAATCCTTTGTTTCCGGCCTTGGGTCTTTTTTTATTTTATTACATATATTATTTCATTTTCAGTGCTTGTTTTTTATTGGTGTAAAAACACCACTTTGCTAAAGACGTTGGCAACGTTTTTTATTTTTTACCCCTCTGCCAAAGAACCCTTCCTTGGCAGTAGGGTAAAAAATAAAAAAACGTTGTTTGTTATGTTTCACATTTTTTTATAATTTTTTTATTTGTGACGGTGTAGCGTGATCTCTAATGGTTCTTCTTCTGACGCGGCGGTGATGTCGATGCCTTTTTTTGCAGCTTTCGCGCGTTGCGAAAGGGTGGCTAGACGGAAAAAATTAAGGGAAAAAACCGGCCAAGTGCGTGTCGGGCCACGCACAGTGTAGGGTTCCGTAGTTGCCCATCAAAATACTTATGCGTACTAACTAAACTGATTCGCTGAATGTAATTTTAAAAAGAAGAATTTACAAAATCGGTACAGGAGTCTTTGAGAAATCAGGGAAAATACATAAGAAAAAAGATTACGACGAATTTAGAACCTCCTCCTTTTTTTGAAGTTAGTTAAATAGTTGACGATAAAAACCTACCTATCCCCAAAAAAACATTTTTATAAACATACCTATTAAAGCTGTAAAAATAAAGTTGACAAACTTACATTTGCAGTTGATTTATTGTTTCTCCGATACATTTTGTTTAAGAAAAAATTTAATCAAGTACATTTTATAAGTTGGTCGACTATTACTCGTAAAGTTGTAAAGCCTACTTAGTCATGATAATTTTCTTTTAAACTTCGTTATATATACTACTATTGTGAATTTTTTCACACCCCCAAATATAACCGTTTAGCTGGTAGAGGGGGGGGACACTCGAATCGAGCAAAATTTAGCACTTTAAAGCTTAATATTTCACAAACGAATTTTTTCATCAAAAAATTGTTAATGGAAACTATCATTATTTTTTAAAGGCCTATTTAATGATACCCCACACTAAGGGGTACGCGAGAAAAAAAAAATCCTCACTTCACGTGTAAGTACAGGAGGTACCCTAAAAAAAAATATTTTACAAGATTTTATTTTACCACTTTTTCGGCACAACAAATCCGTATATTCACACCAAATTACAGCTCTCTAGTACTGTGCGTCTCTGAGCTAAACTGCGGACAGACGGACGGACGGACGGACGGACGGACGGACGGACATGGCGAAACTATAAGGGTTCCTTGTTGACTACGGAACCCTAAAAAGTTGTCACGACACTTTTTCCCGACTGCGCGGCGCAAAGGAAGGTGTTTATTACCATGGAATGGAATGGATTGGAGTGGAGGTCGTAAATCGCTTGAACCTGTTTTTTTTTAATTGCTATCGTTAAGCAAATGTTTTCTGATCTTTACTTGTTTTACTGATTTGTCCTACTGATCCACCAGTAGGATAAATCGGTAAAAAAACAAGACAACCATTTTAATTCGGTCGCGTTGAACAGTGTGGTGTCGCGACGATTATTTTTGTTAAGTGTATGTATACAGTAACTTCGTTCCATCCGGGTGTCCCTTGACACCTCTTCAAGTTTTTTTATTTTCAAAAGATTCTCGTCTATTGCAATGCTGCTTCATTTTTTATTTACATAATATACACAGACTTTAAATAATAATAAAAACAAGTAAAATATTTTTGATTTCAATAAAAAAAAAAGCTTATTTACATGTGACAGTATTTGCCGGATCCATATTTTGTATGATTCTTGTGTTTTGTTTGTGATTTTTTACTTTTTAAGTGAAATTGTTCGTTTTGATTGTTGATTTGTGTAATGTTTTTGTAGCATGCCTTTTTTATGTGCCTAACGTTTTATAAATATCTTCAACATGTAGAATGTAAATTACATTTCAAATTTAGGCAACAGAATTTAAACAGTGATCCAAAATTTGAGTGGGTGTTTTTTGCGCCCGATTGTTTTGGTTAAGCGAAATTTTGTCTGTATTAAGTATGTGAACCAAACATTATTATTAATAAAATGTAACTCAAGCCACTAGGCGTAAAGCTTTCTCAGAATAGAACTGTAAACAAACACATTCTTTTGTTTCGACAGCGCACTCGTGAATGACGTCATGTTATTTTTTTGACACATTAATGACTCCTTTAAACTCGCAAGCGCAAACTGCATACTTGTATTTCCACCAACAAATCGTTATTGCGTTCCCAGAGCGAGCTCATTTTTACTCTTTTCACCCGCTGGGTCATTAATGTGTCCGCTCTGCTTGCAGTGGAAACCGGGCTTTAAGCTTGTGAGATGAAAAGAAATTACTGCTAGGTCTGTTCTTTTGTTTTATTTGTGTAAAATAATGTGTATTTGTTGAAATAAAATAATAACTTTTTGAAATAATGGTTTATTTTTTGAATTTTATCACCTTTACACAAGAAACTGGTGAAAATTCCCTCACACTGAACTTAGGTACATTACATTCACCAAACCAAACATAACTAGTTAGCTACCGTAAAACGGGGTGGATAGGGACCAATGACAATAAAGCCTCTTGACTGCTCATACGGGCGACTCAGGCTCACGACACATCAGTGAAATTGCACTTATATTAGATGAAAATATGACTGACCATTTTAGTTTTGACCAGTTAATGGATCTCTCCACACGCGATTATTTTGAGAACATTTTTGAATATTTCTGCTTAATATCAAATTAATTATGAGTTCTTGTTCAATTAAATGATGTGGGAAATCGTCTAGAACATCCCTCTATAAAAAGGATGGCATAACTTTTCATCGGTAAGTAAAAATATTTATAATTTGATAATATTATGAATAATTGCAGGGCTCAAGCTAAACTGGTTGTTTACGTTTAAGGCACACAAAATGTGCACCGCGTTGATGTCTTTTTGAAAAGTCCCTTACTCTCACTAGGTATTTTCAATAAGTGTGTCCCTTTCTATCTGTAGGCATAAATAGAAAGAGACAGATGCATTGCTGTAGTGTTGTGACAACTTCGAAACTAAGTCTTTAAAATATTGTCGATAAAAATAACGATGTTCCCTAACTAGAAAAGTAACGTTACTTAATGTTTACATTTCAGATTTCCAAATATTCCAGAAGTAAAAGAAAAGTGGATCAATGCTGTCAACAAGGAAAATTGGTTTCCAAAAAAATGTAGCGTTGTTTGTTCAAGGCATTTCACGGAAGATTGCTTTGAAACCTTAAAGAACCGACGCCGTTTATTTAGTTCAGCAACACCGACTCTGTTTTTGCCTGTTTTGGTATGTTTTATTTTATATATTATGTATTTCAGTTAAATTTTGTATGTTTTTAGAAAAAAAAATAAGAAGTACCTACATGTAAAATAAAAACTTTATGATTTACAGGCTTTACCAAATAAGACGGCTGATCTATGTATACATGAAAAACCATGAGATATTTAGATGGGAAGGCCCGGGTAAATTAGAAAATTTACCCGGGCCTTCCCATCTAAATATCTCACAAGTAAGTTAATTTATTCTAACGACATGATTCGTGATCCTAAGCCGTATTGTTACAATATTTAATGCCTGATGTATAATTACAGGATTTAGTATCAATAAATAGGACAAACTTACGATCAAATACCCTCCCAGAAATGCAAATTTGATGATCATAACGTAAGCTGGAACTTCCTATGATAATGTCCTCGTTGTAAGTTAATTTTAAAATAATTGTCTCGTACAGTAGGATCGTCCAACCTAGGCGCAAATTTTTTTGTTTTGTTTTTTTTTTCCGATTTAATAACCTTGATTTAATTTTAGCATTAATTTAAATAAAGTTAAAACAGAGTTACGTAATTGTTTTATTTGCACCCAGTTAACGCCCAATCACTATAGTTAATAAAAAAGAGAGAATAAGCAGACATCGTTATGTTCGATTTTATCGATAATTAGGTATTGTAGCAAAACTGACTTGTGCATCACTATGTTTGGAACATTCGTCCTGACATTGTTGCATCGGCCAATCACAACCGCTGTTTTTTCTTCGTCCCCCGACCCGCAGTGGTGAGTCGTGTGCATAGGCGAAATCGGTCTATGAGCTCTCAAGTGGTTTAATTCTCTTTGATAGGGACGCAGGGGTGAATCGGGACAAAACTTTGAAAGCGATTTTAACGATAAATTATGATGGTGTGTTGCCAACTAGGTCTCAAAATAATGTAGTATTATACAATAAATAAATTGAGTAATTGTTGGTAACCCATCATATTAATTCAATATTAAAATCCCTGTTAAAGTTTCGTCCCGATTCACCCCTGCGTGCATATCCACCCCGTTTTACTGTAATTTAATGACGATTCCATTGATATAACTGCTAGCGTGCTAAGTAACGAGATTTCGGAGATATCGTCGTTTTAATCAGACGCGCCGAAATTGCATGCGGCCCCCCAGAATGTTCTCACAAGGACACATGCGGGCGTTGTATTCGAGGCACAGTTCAAGGGATAACATTTGATAGTTTGGCTAATCAGGATCAAATTCTGGGAAGTAAATGAAAAAGTATATAGTAGGAATAAGGAAAAAATGCGACAAATTAAATAAAAATCGTATAATTATAAAAAAATAAAACTTCAAAGCAATGACTATTCCAAACAATAAGTGTAAGAAACACTTTAAACACTTTGAAATAATTATATTTTTCGTTGAAGTCAATCATTTGGTATTTCTGAATACAGTACGATTGTTGAAACGTCAAATAAAGTGGAACATTGAAAACAATACAATTTTATAATTTCGAATAGAAATTATGGCTCGTTAGAAGTATGAGTATCATAGAAAAATAGTAATTTCACAAAAATCAGCTATTTCTTCAATTTATAAAACGCATCAAAGTTCGAGTGGGAACACGTGATGTCAGAAGCAAGTAAAAACTGTACTAGCTTGTGACGTATTGGCAGTTTGAAAAGTAATGATTAATTGAATCATTTTCTTACATGTACCAAAGTAATGAATAATTGAATCATTTTCTTACATGTGCACTAGAATTTTGTAATCCCTAGCACCGGTAATAACATAGTTAACATCTCTTTCATTCATTCCCTATCTCAAAAACTACTGAACCGATTTTGATGAAACTTGCAGTATTCCCTAAGTTGAACAACACCTAGTACAACAAAAAAAGAATTACTTAAATCGGACTTGTAGATCCGGAGATATGCGAACACAAACATAATTTACTAAATCAGTCGACGAGAAGGTAGGTACACTTCCATCATCAGCTCAGCTACATGAGATGATGATTTCCATACGCAAGTACTTAAATTACTTCATAAGATTTGCGAAAAACTATGTGTGAGAGAATAAAATGTGAGGGTTGCCCTCGATTTCTCCAAGATCCAATCATCAGATCCTGAAATGGTGACAATAAAAAAAGAATCATGAACATCGGTCCACCCAGTCGCAAGTAATGAGGTAACAAACAACCTCCTCCTTTTTTTGAAGTCGGTTAAAAAGAAAAAAGTCGTGCCAAATATTTTTTGATAAAATCTAGCTGAAGTACTAATTACATCTTCTCAGTCAACTACCCTATTTCATTATTATAATAATTAACTAAATCCTTCCTCATGCACGTCTATTTCTTCAGTTTTAAATTCAGTTTCATCCAACAAACTGCTCCTGAAAAAAAAATGTTATGTATGAATTTTAGAAACTTTAACATTAACCTTTTGACCGCCAACGTCGGATATATCCGAAAAAATTTTTCGGGCCCATTCCGCCGACGTCGGATATATCCGACTGAAATACCACGACTCGTTTAATGTGATTTTTTATTTAATTACTCTGTATTCTATCAAAAACGTGATTATATTAGGTAAATAGATAATTGAGTAATCATTTACAATTCAATGCACTTTAGTCTCATAATAAGAAGTCCTTCGGTTTGCCGACGACATCGTAGTCATGGCAAAGTCGATGGAGGAACTCAGCATGATGCTCGATGGCCTCGACCGAGTTTCACAACGGGTGGGCTTGAAAATGAACATGGACAAGACGAAAATTATGTCAAATGCCAATGTTGTGCCCACCCCAGTCTCTGTTGGAAACTCGGTACTCGAAGTTGTTGACTCATATATCTACTTAGGACAAGTAGTCCAGTTAGGTAGGTCCAACTTCGAGAAAGAGGTCAACCGCCGAATCCAACTCGGTTGGGCAGCGTTCGGGAAACTACGCAATGTCTTTTCGTCCGACATACCTCAGTGCCTCAAGACGAAAGTCTTCAACCAATGTGTGTTACCAGTGATTACGGCACCGAAACGTGGTCTTTCACTATCGGCCTCATCTCAAAGCTCAAAGTCGCTCAACGAGCTATGGAGAGGTGTTTCTCTACGTGATCGAATCCGAAATGAGGAGATCCGTAGACGAACTAAAGTCACCGATATAGCCCACCGGATTAGCAAGCTGAAGTGGCAATGGGCAGGCCATATTGCTCGCAGAGCAGATGGCCGATGGGGTCGAAAAGTACTAGAGTGGAGACCACGGACTAGCAAGCGCAGCGTAGGACGTCCATCAGCAAGGTGGACAGACGACCTTATAAAGGTCGCCGGAAGACGCTGGATGCAGGTCGCTTCCAACCGGTATCTGTGGAGATCAAAAGGGGAGGCCTATGTTCAGCAGTGGACGTCCTACGGCTGAGATGATGATGATGAAGAAGTCCTTAAAATAATGTCCAAAGTTCAACGAATTTCTAACAATTATTCTTAGTAAATTGCCTTGATGTCCAGCGCCAGTGTCGGATAAATCCGACCTTAAGGACGGGACATAATTATGCCAAGATTTACCGACACAAAAATGAACATAAATCATTTTTTTTCTTTTTACACTGACTAATTAACTAAGTATAAGACAAATACAGCAATTGTTAATAAGACATTTTATTTAAAAAATGTGATAATATTTCATTTAACTCCTTTGAAATTATGTAAATTTACTTGTGTAATGTAAGCGACTTACAGCTTGGCCAGAACGGATTGAAACGGAACTAAAATTTTTATTTCTGACAGTGTTTTAAAATCTTTGATATTTGATGTAAACAAAGACCGCAGGTTTGTTAGATTTATTATTGTGCCATAAAACTAACGTAATAAGTGAAAAAAAAAAAAAAAACTCATTCAAAGTGCTGGTAGCGCGAAGACAGTGGCGACTTCCGGTTTTCTACATTTTTATGTCAAGCTGTACTTGATGGTTCCTATCCCTAATCTAAATGTTCCGAAACTTACTTTTGCTTACTTTGCTAATACTTACTCCCAGCGCCACGGTCGGATATCCGCTTCTGACGTCATCAAAGAGTGCCGCCTTCTGGAATTTTGCAATAGCGTTGTGATAATGCATGTTATTTTACATTCGTGTGTCGATAAATGAATGTGTATTGAAATGACCACTACTGAGGAGCTACAACGAATTTTAGAAGGCGACGAAAATGAAGATTTTTTATCAAGCGAAGAGTGACCTTGATGATCATGAAACAATGAACATGATCTTGCACGTGTGCATATGCATGTGGGCGGGAGGGTGGGTCCTTTGCTGCATGTGCATATGCATGATTGCATAGGGTGGGATTGCATCCTGCAACAAGCCTGGATTTTTGTCGCGGAATTAAAACTATATATTTTTCCTAACATTTAATGTCATGGATTTCCGCAAAGTAACGCCTGATTCCATAATTTATGTTTCTTTAATGTTGAAATAAATCTTTTTGAAACAATATTTTATGAAAATATTTTATATTTTATTTTGAAATTTGAACGATGGTGTTATGAAATCGTCTTTATGGTAATGACCATAAATATGATTTTAGTCAAGCATCAAGCGGGGTAAGATTAAAATTCCTACATTTTCGCGGGTAAAAGTGTCCTTACGGAAAATGTCAAAAAACATGGATGCTGTCACTTAGCGACTGACTGCGGTGCGGGGCAAGACAAAACGGTGTCTACAATTCAAAAGTGCCTGTAACTGACATACTTGAAATGCTTTGATTTTGATGTTACCAGCATTAAAAGTTTTCCTTTATATTCGGCGTTATTGTATCTTTTTTATCTTTCCCCGTTTTTCATCCTACCCCCACTCACCCTAAAAGATTTCTACTCTTCGATTAAATAAACTAACTTGTTTCATGTCCTGTAAAAAATATTCACAAGAATTCCGAATTGTCGAAAATTATCCATTTCGATCATTTGCCATTTTGCGAATTATGCTGTTTGGTCCTGAGCCCTATAACATTTAGATACTCACTGTGTCGACGTGTTCTGAGATGTTCTTGTTCTCTCCCGTTCTTTATGTTTACTGGTCCCCGGTTTAGTAAGCTCTTGAGTCACGGCAGCACTGAAAATTCATAAAATGAACTATAAGATAACTAGAAAAAATACCGGCCAAGTGCGAGTCGGACTCGTCCATAAAGGGTTCCGCAGCAGCAAGTAACATAATATACCTCGATCTCGTTCAAACCAATTTTCAATTGAAGTTTACATGGTAATGTAAACTTCAATTATATTTTTTTTAGTTTTATCATTCTCTTATTTTAGAAGTTACAGGGGGGGGGGGACATTTTACCAATTTGGAAGTTTCTCTCGCGCAAACTGTTCAGTTCAGAAAAAAAAATATGTTAGTAACCTCAATATAATTTTCAAGACCTATTCATAGATACACACGTATGGGTCAAGCGAAATTTTTTTTTTAATTTCAATTCTAAGTATGGGGGGTACCCCTAAAATTGATAATTGTTTTATTTTTGTGTGAAAATCCTAATGCGGTTTACATAATACATCTACTTACCAAGTTTCAACAGAATAACTCTTATACTTTCGTCAAAAAGTGGCTGTGACATGCGGACGGACGGACAGACAGACATGACGAATCTTTATGGGTTCCGTGTTCTGCCATTTGGTTACGGAACCCTAAAAACGTTTACTGGCACACGACACAAGTGCACACAGTATCACAAAGAAATATACCTTAAAGCTACAAAATTTTTATGTTACCAGCAAGAAAGGAAAGATTTCCTTTATATTCGGCGTTATTGTATCTTTTTTATCTTTCCCCGTTTTTCATCTTACCCCCACTCACCCTAAAAGATTTCTACTCTTCGATTAAATAAACTAACTTGTTTCATGCCCTGTAAAAATATTTACATGAATAATAATCCGAATTGTAGAAAATTATCCATTTCGATCATTTGCCATTTTGCGAATTATGCTGTTTGGTCCTGAGCCCTATAACATTTAGATACTCACTGTGTCGACGTGTTCTGAGATGTTCTTGTTCTCTCCCGTTCTTTATGTTTACTGGACCCCGGTTTATTAAGCTCTTGAGTCACGGCAGCACTGAAAATTCATAAAATGAACTATAAGATAACTAGAAAAAAGAAAAAAAATACCCGCCCATTTCCGGGTCGGACTCGTCCATAAAGGGTTCCGCAGCAGCAAGTAACATAATATACCTCGATCTCGTTCAAACCAATTTTCAATTGAAGTTTACATGGTAATGTAAACTTCAATTATATTTTTTTTAGTTTTATCATTCTCTTATTTTAGAAGTTACAGGGGGGGGGGGGACATTTTACCAATTTGGAAGTTTCTCTCGCGCAAACTGTTCAGTTCAGAAAAAAAATATGTTAGTAACCTCAATATCATTTTTCAAGACCTATTCATAGATACACACGTATGGGTCAAGCGAAAAATTTTTTTGAGTTTCAATTCTAAGTATGGGGGGTACCCCCAAAATTGATTGTTTTATTTTTGTGTGAAAATCCTAATGCGATTTACATAATACATCTACTTACCAAGTTTCAACAGAATAACTCTTATACTTTCGTCAAAAAGTGGCTGTGACATACGGACGGACGGACAGACAGACATGACGAATCTATAAGGGTTCCGTTTTCTGCCATTTGGCTATGGAACCCTAAAAACGTTTACTGGCTCACGACACAAGTGCACACGGGTACATATTTGAATATCGAAGATTAAAATATCTACGCTTAAAATATCGATGTTCAGAATATCGAAAATTAAAATATCGAATGTAACAAAATATCGAAAAATGTTACATCTACGCTTAAAACGTCGAAGATTAAAATGTCGACTGAATTAAATGTCGAATGATTCAAAATATCGAAAGACGTTATGTCGAAATTCAAAATATCGACGTTTAATACATCGCAGTTCATAATATCTAATTTCATAATATCTACGTTAAAAATACCTACTAGTTGAAATATCGAAAAAAATAACCACTTACCAAGGTAAGTCGACGGAGCCCCGCTTCGCGGGGCTCCTATTTCTATTTGCAAGGTTTAAAGTAACCTAACACGAAGAGGATGGCGGGGTCTTTCAGACCCCGCCATCCTCTTCGAACCTAACCTGTCCGAGTCGGGGTGCCCCAAGTCCCGAGCTCGCTTCGCTCGCTCTTGCGTCCTTAGTCAAATTACTGATTACTACCCAACAAGGTAGCTGGACGGACTTGGGGCACCCCGACTCGGACAGGTTAGGTTCGAAGAGGATGGCGGGGTCTGAAAGGCCCCGCCATCCTCTTCGTGTTAGGTTACTTTAAACCTTGCAAACAGAAATAGGAGCCCCGCGAAGCGGGGCTCCGTCGACTTACCTTGTTAGGTTCGATATTTCGGACATTCGATAATGTGTACTTCGATATTTAGGACATTAGATAATCTGTATTTCGATATTTAGATCTTTCGATGTAACTTTTGTAGATATTTAGATTTTAGATATATTGGACGTAGATCATTTAATCATTCGATATTTTAAACTTTCGATATTTTAATTTTCGATTTTATGGTCATTCGATATTTTCATTTTCGATATTTTGAACATCGATATTTTAAGCGTAGATATTTTAATCTTCGATATTCAAATATGTACCCGTGCACACAGTATCACAAAGAAATAGAACTTAAAGCTACACAATTTTAAAGTAATATTATATTTAACTGTGTTATGCCATGTTACCAGCAAGAAAGGAAAGATTTCCTTTATATTCGGCGTTATTGTATCTTTTTTATCGTTCCCCGTTTTTCATCTTACCCCCACTCACCCCAAAAGATTTCTACTCTTCGATTAAATAAACTAACTTGTTTCATGTCCTGTAAAAAATATTTACAAGAATAATAATCCGAATTGTAGGAAATTATCCATTTCGATCATTTGCCATTTCGTGAATTACGCTGTTTGTTCCTGAACCCTATAACATTTAGATACTCACTGTGTCGACGTGTTCTGAGATGTTCTTGTTCTCTTCCGTTCTTTATGTTTACTGGTCCCCGGTTTAGTAAGCTCTTGAGTCACGATAGCACTGAAAATTCATAAAATTAACTATAAGATATTTAGAAAGAAAGAAAAAACGCGTGCACACAGTATCACAGAGAAACAAAGAAATAGAACAAAGCTAGACAATTTTAAAGTAATATTATATCCAAGTCAAACAAGAATGGTGAAACGTGAATCGCACAGTATAATTATGTGATCCACGGCTGCGCCAAATAGGCCCATTTCAGCATAATGTCAGACAACTGGTGCCCGACGCTGGTTTTCAAATGAATCTAAGGACCTATGCACATGCACACCACGTTTTTTAAACGCGCTTTTAACAAATGAAGCATTTTCTTTTCGTTTGTATCGCCTCAAACGCGCGACAACGGCGCGTTTGTATCGCGTCAAACGCGCGTTTGTAATTTATAAAGGTAAGCAGCTGCATCTGATTCGTGTTCGTATCGCGTCTGTATCGGTAAAAAGGCGCGTCAACGGCGCGTTTAAAAAACGTAGTGTGCAAAGGTTCTAAATGGTGAGTAACGAGAATGTCAGTTTAAAAATTATAGAATAAAAAGTAATAAGTACCTAGTTTATGCAAATTATGACTTATAAAAAAGTATATAGAATGTACAAATCAGGAAAACATTGAAAAATATGACATTAGGTCAAATAGTACAGGCGGTACAACAACTACACAATAGAGATAAAAAAATATAAATACTGGTATCAACCGTAAACCTTCAAGTGCGAGGCAATCACAGTGTGCTGAACTAGGTTATAACAAGCGTCGGGCACTAGTTGTCCGACATGATTAAATGCCGGAGGTCGTGGGTTCGATTCCCACCCAGGACAAATGTTTGTGTGATGAGCACGATCATTTGTCCTGTGTCTGGGTGTAATTGATCTATTTATCTATAATATTATGTATGTATTTAGAAATATATAAGTATGTTTATCAGTTGTCTAGTACCCATAACACAAGCTCTGCTTAGCTTGGGACTAGATGGCGTTGTGTGATAGTTGTGGAATATTATTATTATTATCCTACTAATATTATAAATGCGAAATTTTGTGAGGATGTATGTATGTGTATGTAGGTGTGTTTGTTACTCTTTCACGCAAAAACCACTGAACGGATTTGGCTAAAATTTGGTACACAGATAGTTTATAACCTGGATTAACACATAGGATAGTTTTTATCCCGATTTTATGTTCCCGTGGGATAATTTTCGAGTTGTAGCGGGTGAAGCCGCTGGCAACAGCTAGTATTATAATATGGCACAACCGTGACAAGACCTAAAAACTAAACAATTCACACAGTAATTTAATTAGTTTTTTTTTTTCACGGTTTCTCAACTGCTCAACTATAAGTGATCAACTATATGAATTAGGTAGGTGGACCATGGAAGGCCACACTAACGAATAAACAGTTATTATTCGTTGGATGTTTGTGTAAATGGAAGGAATTTGTCATCACATGGCAATAACTGTGAAATTGTAATAATTGGCCTTGGAAGGAGAATGGCCTTCCATGGTCCACCCACCTTAGTTGAAGAGTGGGACATCCCCAATAGTTATTAATTCAGGCCAACGACGATATAATACTAGACTACGCATTGCACGATCTAACGAACAAAACTATTCTGCCAACTCGCTGAGGTACTACGTAAGCGAGGGGCGCGGGGTACTGCGTTGTGATTGGCTAACTCAAGGTCTGTTCTGTCTCAACGTATGTTTACGGCTCACAGGATTGGTCGAAATGAGACGGATGTAAGACTTTTTTGCCTAATGTGTTGGCAGACATCGGTCGCCTGTTATTAGGAGTCTAGTATTATATCGTCGTTGATTCAGGCATTATTTCTGCTCCCTACTGCTCAACTAAAACAAAACACATTATGGAAATAATTTCATTTTTTTATTTTTTTGTATGCACTTTTGGTGTGTCCCAATAATCTTTTTCAGGATACCGTGGCCCTAGGAAACAATGGGCAACAGGGAGGATTCAAATTGATGATAACAATCAAGGGTAAGTTAAACGCGGTTTTAAAATAATTAAAAGTGATGACTTACATTTCATCATCCTGTGGTTCAGTCTTAATTTCTAAAGATATCGGGTCCGTTGTAACTTGCTCGCTGGAAACAAAATAAAAATAATATTTTACAATGAAAACAGTTGTTTTTTTTTAATGAAAAAACCTTATCCCACAATTTGCTCCTGTGTCTTAAGGTGCTCCCACACAGCAGTATACAACGTTAGAGACTGTTTTTTAAAACAAATTATAACAGAAGTTATAAATTGTTACAAATTATAATAAATTGTTATTGATGTTATACAACTTCATTTAACAAAATGTTTTACAACTGATTAGATATGGGCGATTCCGCTATAGACGATTTCCGACATGATTTTTTCAAACACGCTATTAGTTGTTTTTTTTGTTATTAGTGCAAAGAAGAAAGTCTAAATATAATAATCAATTTATTTTTATTTCATTTTATACCATATCTTTTTTTTGACGCGTTTGAAAATATTACCATCCGAAGAATTGGTTTAAACTGTAAAATCATAACTAGCAACAGTGGCGCGAAACAGTTGTTCTTGATAGTTTGAGGTTACGTTTTACCGGCTAATCGTAAAGTGACAATATTCATTTATCTTCCTGTGCCAAAAAATGTAAGTTTATTTTGTTATTTGTTAAGAATTATTGACTGCTAGAATACACTGTTATCTTGTTGCACCCGCGAGGCCAAAAGATATAAAAGTTTACTTTTTTCACAGAAATAAAGAGCTAACGTTCTGAAACTTTGCAAAAGTAAGAAGAAATCAAAAACAAACTTAAATTATTTATTTTTAAGAGTGCAATGATTGTAACTTTAAAATAAACGATAACTTAAATTGGTTGCACCCGCGATCTTGATGTGAGATCGCGGGTGCAACTTTTTTTCACGTAACCTTTTCATGTGACTTATTATATATTTCGTTGTTTTGGTATACCTAGATTAGATATATGCTGAAGACGATTAATAATATATATTTAATATGTGTGTCTATATTAAAATTGTATATTTTTTACATAAATATCGGTTAAAATGACAACTGAGCAACATAGGGAGATTGTTTCGCAGAAATATAAGCGGAAATCAAAAGAAAATTCTGAGCTTCATGCTGAACACCTCCAACAGGAAAGGGCTCGTAATTCCAAACGGAGAGAAGTAATGAAAACGAACATGGAGACAGACGTAGATTTAAAAATATTGGATAGAAACAGATCCAAAGAAAGAATGCAGGCTACTAGATACAGCAATTCTCAGACACTAGGGAAGGCTGTGGCAAAGACACGTCACGTCACCGGCGCGGTTTAAAAAACAAAATGTTTCATGACTGTTCCCAAATGTCAGTCACCGGCACGTGATTTATCAGTCACGTCACCGGTCAGGCACGTCAAATATTATTTCCATGCAAGTTTCATACTTTTATCCCCACACACCCGGGAACGTCACGTCTCAGTTCAGTCAGTGTATAATTGTTCAATGATTCAGCCAAACCGGAGACGTTACTGACGAACGACGTGACGGTGACTGGTGACTAGACAAACCATCACCGATCCGTTGTCGGCGACGTGACGGTGACGTGACGTGGCTGATGTGTGTGAATGCACATTTATGACTACGGTTGATGGCAAACGATACACAGACATCGTAATAATACAGCAGAAGTGCAAATTGATGATATTATCGCGAAGTTGGAAGCGCCAAAGAAAATGACTGATGAAAATAATATGTTCGTAAAATCGGCAATTATTGACATATTTCAAAAGAAGTAGTTAATGTAAGCGACAGTAAAAGTATTGTTGTTAGTAATAAATAAAGTTTGATGTCTTATTTTGTTCCTATATGATTAAAAGTAATGATAGGTTAGACTGGTTGCACCCGTGATAATTTGGTGTTGCACCCGCGATTATTTTAAAAAATTATAATTCATTGTTTACTTTTGTTTTGTTTAGAGTTTTTATTTTAAGTTCTTTGTTACTTTAATACATTTCAAAATATTAAGGCATAACATATTAAATATGTAAGAATTAACAGATTTATGTGTTTTGTGTTTGTGATCTGGAAAGGTTGGGCCAAATTCGTTGCACCCGCGATGGCAGTTTGAACCTTTTTCCTGGCTTTTAAAATATCATATAAAAAATATTGTCAATTAATATAAAGTAAACACATTAAAATGTAGTCTTTTAAAGACTAATTTGATTTGAAATGTTTTTCATTTAATTAGTATAAACTAAAACAGGCGTCTAAATGTTGCACCCGCGATAATGGAATGTCCCATATAACGTAATACATCTTTTGTTGTATAACATCATCAGAGCCTCAGCGGGACGTTAGCGGAAGGGCGCGAGGGGGGTTGCGCGAGCGTTCGTCTTCGTTACGTACACAGCTTTAGTCGGTTCATTCGGTGCTTCCTCGAAAGACAAACCCAAACTGATTGAACATAATGTTATACAACGAGTTCAACCAATGTGGGAGTGTTTATAACATATAACAGTTCTTAACATGTTGTTGAGTATTGTTACACGCTATTATAAATGTTATCGAGTTACACAATGTTGTATAACGTTATATAACTGCTGTGTGGAAGCACCTTTAGGTACGTTTACAAACATAAACTCACATATACAAACACCTACACCCGGAACAACTATTTGTAGATCATACACATTTTAGATCCGTGCGGGAATCAAACCCGCGCCGCGCTGCGCGGCAGTCGAGTCGCTCACACATTGCGCCAACAGTGACGTGGTTTATTGTATTAAAGATGTTTCAAATTATAATATAACATACTACTAGCGTCTGTACAATATACATTTATGTCAGAGAATCAACACAGATGCACAACTATTTAGAATAACGCCATCTATTATCGTTGCGGCGGAATCAAAACAGAAACACAATTTAGAATCTTAATTGATTAAGCTGCGAATATATTATCTGACGCGTCCGTCAGCCGCGGCTGAGGGACGCGGCTTAGCAGTGTGCACGGTAGTTCGGACGACAGAAGGCCAGATTCCGTTCGGACGTCCGAACGCTCAAGGTCACGTCCGCGTCTTACGACCGACAGTTTGCACAGTGTAGTATTAAATGTTCTGGCTAGATAATGAATAAGCCGCGTCCCTCAGCCGCGGCTGACGGACGCGTCCGATAATTTGTTCGCAGCTTAATTGTTAATTTAGAATAACGCCATCTATTTCTCATTGGAGGAACTATGTAGTTTTATTTGACAGATAACGTTTAGGAACGTCAAGTTTTTTTTTTTTTAGGTAAAATCATCAAATGAGTCCTCCCACACCGGGCAGGGCGGGAGGGACTGTCAGACTTGTACTGACTAAAATCCACGGTGTCCTTCAATAGCCCTTTATGTTCCGTGGTCACGGTAAGGAAATAAGTCCCGCGACCCCGGCAGGCTTTGGCCCTCTGAGAGGGGGCCCTGTCATTTTTGCTGACGCTCTTTGAGGCGCGTGTGGTATCAACGCGCCGTCGACCCGGGCATGGTCCATGGTCGGACAGCGAGGTGCCCTTTACTCGCTGTCCGCATGCCCGCGCCTACGGTGGCCGGAGATCGTCTGGTGACGTCCGACGCCGTGGGCGTCTACCAATGCGGTTGGGGCGGAGGGAGGGCGCTGTCCTCTCCCTCTCGCGGCCCGCCTCCTCCTTCGCGAACATAACTGCTTCGCAGAAGGCAGGAACATATCACGTTAGTGATAAATTGGGGATGGTTAGCGTGGGGAGTAATGGCAACACCGAGCGAATAGTCGAGTCAAATGTTGATCGGAAGTTTCATCAGCTATTCGATACTGACAGGAACTGACGTTGATAGAAATTTGTTGGCTAACCCGTGTGGGGTAGGCCACATGGGCGGTGACAGTTGAATGAAGTGGACACTGAATCGGTCCGGCAAGCCGGGTAGACATCTTGGTTGCTCCTCCATGCTAAACTTCTCGCGTTCGTAAGTTTTAAATCGAGTCAAATCTCGGGCATCCTTGATTATTTTGTATTTATTGTGTTTTAGCAAGTAATCGAAATTGTTAACGAAGGTTTTGTGAGTGTTATTTCCAATATCGCGACCCCTCTGATAATGATTCTCCGTTACATATTTAAATATATATATTTGTTCAATTCAAATGACTACAAACATAAAATCATTTATAACTTACTTGTTGTCATCATAATCGCGAGGTTCAGTTTTCAATGACGCCGGAACAAATATTTCAGGTTCATCGCTGAAATTATAATAAATATCATAAGAATCTTCAGGAATATGGCATATTGAATTGAATTGATCCGGGATAGCTCCTTAAATAATGACGTGATTTGAATGAACTTGGTATCAATTTAAAGAACTGCCATTTTTATTATGCTTAACTAGTTATTAAGCACTCAAGATCGCTCTGAATCGCAGTGATTCCATACTGATGATTATTCAAAAGTGCCTGTAACGGGACTACTTGTAATAAATTCAACATTAAAATAAGTTATACAACGTGAAACCCCAAAAGCGCAAAACCTCTCGTGGGGTAACTCAGCTCATGGTACTGAATAATTTTTGTTGCAAGACTTTTGGAGATTAGCAAACAAAAAAAAATTTTTTTTCATACAGATGTGCCCGACCAATTTCTCATTTTACATGAAAAACCATTTTTTTTGCGAATTTCCAAAGGTCTCTGTCCTACACCTGAGAGAGAGAGAGAGAGAGAGATGCAACCGATTACGGCCAAGGCAATTGCTTCAGTTCCGTTGTTGTTGTCTTTCGTGACAATGTATATGTAAAATTTCGACCCCTAAAGGGGTTTTTTCAGAAAAACGTTGCCCCCTTTTAAGATATTTTCCTGTATCGTGGGTGCGTTTACAAACATATAAACTCACATACACAAACACCCAGACTCAGAACAACAACTTGTAGGTCATACAAATATTTGCTCCGTGCGGGAACGGAAGCCGCGATTTACAACGCAGCTGTCCAATCGGCAGCGCTCAGCCATCAGCGTGTATGAAACTTCGTGACTACAAATTAATGCTAGAACGTTCAAATTTTGCATTTTGGATCTTTTTAGGATATATATAAGCTCACTAAGACGGGATTTTGCAAAAGTCGACCCCTAAAAGTTTGTATGAAACTACCCTACTATAACTGCTAAGAATCTCATGTTGGATATTTATTTAGATTTACCAAAGAGGGCGGCCGGGAGTAGAAATTTACAGAGGAATAGTTCAACATTCGCCCTCAACTTCAACGCTCTTTGAGTTATGAGTCGAGGTACACGATAACTGACAAATGCTTACACTGACTGGACAGATCCACTCAAATCTGTTACCATTGCAACACCTGCATGGAACCTCGTATGACTTGAACAGTATAAATGTATGGACTTTAAAAGAGACTGTGACCTCTGAGTTTGTTTCGGCTGTTTCTTCTCAGAGTAGTCAGGTACGAAACACCGGCCTCATCTAGTTTGTAAAAATACGACGTGTAAAAGTGTTGATATTAACCTACTTGCAAAATAAATATAATTTCGTAATACTCACGCAGCATATGGTTGCGCCGGTTCCTGTACATCATTGTCGGCTTCCGCGTCGCCATCACTATCGTCCGAAGTTTCATCACTCAAACTAAAAAAATATTTATTAAATTGTTCAATAAGAAATTACAGAGCTTTAGCTACTAGATAAATAGTCATAAAGAAGCAGATCGGTACTGATCGGTGCAGGTAAAATCTGTACATATAAAGTTCCGGTAAATCTGCCATTTGCCTGTGAACTATGAGGTAAAAATATCATCGACTGCGGGAGACGCCCGGACATCAGACGTCGCGATGAAAATGTGAATGCGGTAAATGCGAAAAGGTAAAAATGGTTTTTCCAAAGTTACAGACTTCCAAGAGCGGATATCTCGAAAACTATAGAAGACATTGAAATGCTTAGTGAATAAAACTTATGGGAAAGGGCTTTGTGTCTTTTGTACCAGTTCCTTATCCGCCATTTTGTACTTGTTTTTCAAAACGGCGTACACGAATTAAACATTGAATTCAATACAAACATAAAATGGAAGGGGCAAAACCTCGTAAAGCGTCACGTTTTCGAGTTATGAGCTGTCAAAAATGTACAATAAGCGACACATTTTTTCTTTGTTTTTAAATATTTTGATGTTTATTGATCAAAAAGGTTATTTCCACAATAAAAGTAATAGAAAGAGTTTTTCACGCATTTCAAATGCTTTAAGATGGGATTATTTAGTTTAACGCAATTTCAGCATTTAAAATGCGGGAAAAACTAATATTCAATTAGTTCACGCATGTTCTAAGGCGTTCCAAGGCATGCTCAAGGGCTAAGGGTGGGGACTTTTGATATGTTCACCTCCTAACTAGTCGAAACAAAGTTACCAAGTCATAACTTGTGTTTCAAGAATTTGCCTCTATACCTTATTTTGAGCATTCGTTGACTGAGCTAGTAGGTAAAGAGGTCAATGTACTAAATTCCTCCTGCTCCGCGACCGGAATTCCTAATATTAGTGTCCACCACACATACCTGTCCTCTTGCCTGCGTCTCTTGTGTGCTCGCGTCCTCTCCTCCTCCTCTCTCGGTCTCTCTTCCTCCAGGATCTGCTGCAGCATGCTATCACTCACACCGGTGGCCAGAGCTGTTCGCTGCCGGAACTTGGACAGAGGACTCAGGTCCACGTTTCCGTACATCTTCTTCAACTCTTCATACTCTTGCTCAAAGTAGTGGTACACTTTTGCGATGATCATTTTTGTTTGATCCTATAGAATTAATAATACATTATTGAGAATGCTTCGTTGGTCAGGCTTTAATGTTACGATGGGAACTGTAATTTTTTCTAAAAGCTCTTTGAAGCACGCGCCAAGTCCGATTCGTACTTAGTCGGTATTTTAAATTAATTTATGGATAATGTAAATGCAGTTAGGAGGTACCTGTTGCATTCCTTCCGCGGTGTGAGGTACTTTCGTGTTGCATTTTGGACAAAACACATAAATTGTATCGTTTTCACTATTAGAGTCTTCATTCTGTAAATAAAATTTAAAAAACATGTTAATTCATATAAAATGAGACCTTTTGAGAGACAGTTTATTTTTTACTATCTGTTGTCTCTCGAAAATTATTCTACAGGAAAATCGGGATAAAAACTATCCTTTGTGTTAAACCAGATTATAAACTATCTGTGTACCAAATGACATCCAAATCCGTTCAGTAGTTTTTGCGTTTTTGCTAATTAACTTTTAAGTTTATTTATAGTGTAGGATGTAGGATTATAAGGGTTGGCTCATAAAGGAGCAGGTAGGTATTGGTCGGTCGGGACGGTATTGATCGATGCAGGTAAAACTTGTACAAAGAAACCACTAGATCTCCATTGAGTTATAATGTGCTAGAGAAACTATCTGAAACAAAAGATAGGGCTGAATGCAGCAAAATGTTTATATAGAGCCAGCCTGCACCAGGAAAGAGTTGCTGAAGTATATTTACATTTTCTGCGATCATTGTTATTTAAATCCGAAAGTTGCAGTCGTTTTGGTTTGCGCGTTTCATGAGAAGGGATAAAAAAAACAAAAATGACTACCATTCAGTAGGGGTTGGGTTCCGACCCCACATGTGCTATTTATTGACAGAATTGAGTAAGCTACCTTCCCTCTAAGATGGAACAGGCCGACACCGGACACATTGTATACTAGCTGTTGCCAGCGGCTTCACCCGCTACAACTCGAAAATTATCCCACGGGAACATCAAATCGGGATAAAAACTATCCTATGTGTTAATCCAGGTTATAAACTATCTGTATACCAAATTTTAGCCAAATCCGTTCAGTGGTTTTTGCGTGAAAGAGTAACAAACATCCATACTTACAAACTTTCGCCTTTATAATAGTATAGTAGGATTATACTAGCACTTTGCCCGCGACTTCGTCTGCGCGTGTTTTTAACTTCGAACTCAGTGAATTTAATTCCCGCTCATCCTCCTTATAAGATACTTTTGGTAAATCTTAAAATGCTCTAGTAGTTTCGGAGCCTATTCAATCGTAATCGTAGTAGACAAACTGATTTTCCGATTTTTACCCCGCTAGCGGTTGATTTTTGAAAAATAAATAAATACGCATCCTTTATTCGATTAAGAGATAATTTATGCCCAGTTTTGAGTTTATCGAAGCAAGCAGTAAAATCCTTCCCTTAAAACTTAATCACCCCTTTTCACCAATTTAAGGGGTGATTTTCGAAAAACCCTAAAATTGAGTGTAGTTATAAAAAACCAATAATGACTATATTTTTTATTTATAACACAATAAGATTTTACATCCATAGGTTTTCACCCCTTTTATACGTGGGGATTTTCGCAAAATCCCTTCTTAGTGCTCACCTACACAATAAATTGCAACTACCGACCAAAAATTAGGTTATACGTTTACCGGTTCAAGATCCTCCATTAAATACCCCTTTTCACTAACTTAGGAGTGATTTTCGAAAAATCCAAAAACACGTGTTTAATAAATTATTTCTGATCTAGGATATAAATACTGATTTTCACATTAATCAACTCACGCGTTATGATTTTTCAATACAAACTTTAACAACGCCTAGATTACCAATGGAGGGTAGTTAAAAAAAAAAAAAATAGAGCCAGTCTTTTTTATTTACTTGTGTTCTTATTTGTGGCAAGTTTCAAATTTATAAACCCAAAGCATAAGATTTTTCATACAAACGTTTTCACCCCTTTTCACTCCCTTAGAGGAGCATTTTCGCAAAATCCCGTCTTATTGCTACCCTATATGGTAAACTGCAACTGCTATACAAAATTCAAGTTACTGCGCTTGGCGGTTTCGGGCGTAGTCGAGTCTTAAGGTGATTGCGTCGATGTAGCTCGCGAAATTCAAATCTTGTGATTTTTGCAATTTGAAGGCCAGTGCTAGGTTGTATGTTGATTAAAATATTATTCGCGGCTGTAAGACTTAGGTAGTAACAGAATTACAATCAACAAAATCATCAATACAACCCTCCAAGTTCATAAAGGCGTAGGAACAAAAAAAAAAAAACAGAAAAAGTCATTACTATGCCTTTATGAACTTGAAGGGTCTATTCTGCATTTTCAAAATAAAAACTGAACAAAACAAATAAAATATTGAACCAAATGAATCAACAATTTAAGGTATTCCACGTTGGGCACCCGCTGAAATGGCAGCTGAGATAATGGCAACATTTTTCGCAGGCGTCAGGTGCGCAATGATGAATACAAAAGGTACCACAACAACCCAAACTTTCAAAATGAGAATGAAGACTAAAAAAATTTCAAACTACTGTGGAATGAGTACCTAATGAGTAAAAAGGAACGTATGCATAGGTGTGAATGAAAGGGTATTGGAGTGAAAGAGAGAGCGTTAAATTGAATATGGCGGATGTGCCCACGACGACGAACGAGCTCAACGACGTTTTTATTCTGTTAAATTGTTTTATGTGAAAAATACACAAGTTTTCGCAAGAAAAGCTGCTTTATTTCACCATTCGATCCCACAAACTTGGGGGCTCGTCCGGGATAGCGGTGAAATAAGTGGATTAAGTTACGATGACGACGAGGTCCGACCAGGAATTTCACGATGCGGCAGCGACGGCCTCAACACAGACGGCACATGGCGACATGTTGCACCTCACGGAACAGCTCATACGAAGATTCAGTGCACAAGACGAAACGCACACAGTATCCATGTGGATACGGGACATCGAAGAAAATGGCGAAATATTCAAATGGACGCCAACTCAACTATTGTTGGTAGCGCGACGTTCGCTGACCGGCACGGCAGCACTATGGCTACGCAGCGAGAAGGTGTTTAGATCGTGGGAAGAGTTGAAAGTAGCTATCGGCAAAGAATTCGCGGATACCATAGATGTGAAGAAAATACATGAATTGATGAGTGCAAGACGAAAGAGGAAAGACGAATCGTGTATTGACTACATGCTGGTCATGAAAGAGTTGGGCAAACGCGGAAAAATACCGGACTACGTAGCTATCAAATATATAGTGGACGGCATCATAGATGACGAGATAAATAAGATCATGTTGTATGGTGTCACCACGTACGTGGACTTGAAAGAAAAACTAAAGTTGTACGCGATGTTCAAGATAAATTCTGCTAAGGACAGTCGACGTGGTAAGCCGCATAATGACACACAGAACGGCGGCAATAATAAGAGAAACACGGCTGCAATCATGCGATGTTTCAACTGTGGAGAAAAGAGTCATGTCTCGGAAAATTGTCCCCATCGGTCGCAAGGAAAAAAATGTTTCCATTGCAATGAATTTGGTCACATTTCATCAAATTGCCCAGTGAAAAAGATGGCGACCGTGGAGGTTGGTTCGAAGCAAACGGCGAGTACATCTACGTCGTCGGGAGATCGGCAGACTTCGGGCACGATCGGAGGACACGAACGAATTCCGAAGGTTGGCACCACTGAACGAGAACAGCGACGACCAACCAAAACCAATCAGACATTGTCGAAAGAAGTGTTCTTCAACTTGATGCGGGAGGGCGCCACCAGCAGCGTGAACGAGAACGACGAAGTGCAAAACGAAGTTCAGGGCGAAGTTTTCATAGGCGCGACGACCGATGTGAACACAAGCGCAAACGATTTGTGTCACGATGTTGGCATGAAACAACCGAATCAGAGTGGAGCAGCGATTGTCTGTGGCAACGGCGGCCATATTGACATTGACACATATGATGTAAATAAACAAAACAAGGAACCTGATGATAAAATACCGGTTGTACGCCTGATACGTCGTATAAAACCATTAAAATCAGTGTTTGTGCGCGGTAAAATGGGAAGTGCGTTAATCGATTCGGGCTGTGATGTGAATTTGATGTCAAAGGACTTCTACAACGAACTTAACAGGTTAGACTTTGTAATACTGTGTAACGAGAATAACATTACGTTAACCGGTTTAGGTTATTCACAAGTAAAGTCATGTGGTGTAATCACGTTAGATATAACGATTGATAACTGTCTATACCGTAATGTAACATTCTATGTAATGCCTAACGACTCTGTGCCATTCCAAATGATAATTGGTAATGATTTTCTAAGAAATGTCATGATGTTTATGAAAGATTGCATGGTTTGGTTATTGCCGAAAGATGATTGGATGAACCCAAACTATGAATGGTTGAAAGATGTTGCATGTTTTTCTAGTCCTGTTGATTGTGTAGCTCACGTCAGTAATCCTGCTGTAAAAGAAGAAGTAACAAGGTTAGTGACAAGTTATGTTCCGCAGAAAATTAAAGAAGCTCCAATAGAATTGAAGATTGTTCTTAAAGATGACTTACCTGTGTCTCAGCGGCCACGACGAATCTCATTCAAAGAGCAAGAAGATGTGGATCGCCAAATCCAAGAATGGCTTGATGATGGAATTATCAGGGTGAGTTACTCAGAATATTCGAGTCCATTAGTATTAGTGAGGAAAAAGGATGGTGGTTTAAGAATATGCGTTGATTATAGAAGGATTAACAGTAAAATGGTTAAAGATGAATACCCACTCCCTATTATAGATGACCATATTGACAAGTTGTCCTCGGCTAGAATATTTAGTGCATTAGATTTAAAAAATGGTTATTTTCATTTACGCATACACGAAGACTCAATTAAGTATACTTCTTTTGTAACGCCTACTGGACAATATGAATTTTTACGAGCACCTTTTGGTCTAGCAACTTGCCCCAAAGTTTTTACCAGATTTATCACCATTATCTTCAGAGAATTGATCGCCAAAGGTATTGTTATTATTTTCATTGACGATATTCTAATTCCAGCGCAAGATGAGTATCAGGCTCTTGAGCGCCTGAAGGAAGTTCTGAAAACTGCATCGGAATATGGATTAAATATCAACTGGAAGAAGTCTCAGCTGCTAACCAGGAAGGTAGAATACCTAGGCCACGTTATTGAAGGTGGTGCAGTAATGCCATCGCCAGGGAAAACAGATGCTGTAACAAAATTCCCTGAGCCCCAGAATTTGAAGCAACTGCATAGTTTTTTGGGACTGTGTTCCTACTTCAGGAAATTTATACCTAGATATGCCCTGATAGCAAAACCACTCACAGATATGCTGAGAAAAGACCGGAAGTTTGAATTTAATGATGAACATAGAGCTGTTTTTAACCAATTGAAGATGAAAATGGCTACTAAACCAGTGTTGAAGATCTATGACCAAAGAGCAGAGACGGAGCTCCATACTGACGCATCAGGTATTGCTTATTCAGCTATTTTAATGCAAAAAGGTGATGATGGGTCTTTACACCCGGTTCATTATATGAGCCGAAGGACTACAGACGCACAGGCCAAATATACAAGCTATGAGCTTGAGGCACTGGCTATAATTGAAGGTGTGAAGAAGTACAGACACTACTTATATGGAAAATTCTTCAAGATTGTAACAGATTGTAAGGCTTTTCAAATGACACTAAACAAGAAAGATTTAGCATCATCAACAAGAGTTGCTCGATGGATTTTATTTTTACAGGATTATGATTTTACAGTAGAACACCGTGATGGTACTGGGATGAGGCATGTCGATGCATTGAGCCGAAACCCATACGTAGCAGCCATAACGTCTAGCTTGCACCAGGATATAAAACGTGCACAGGAGTGTGATGAAGGCCTTAGTGCAATATTAAAAATTTTGGAAGAAGGAAAATCATTTAAAGATTACTATCTCAATCAAGGATTACTTTATAAAGGATCAGAGCAACAACTAGTTATACCTTCCACAATGGAAAATGAAATTATACAGAGGGCACACTGTAACGGTCATTTTGCAAAGAAGAAAACCTTAGATCTCATTAGCAAGGATTACTACATTGAAAATATAGGAAAGAAGGTTGAAAATTACATAGCATCATGTATACCATGTCTACTAACAAATAGAAAAGAAGGAAAGCAAGAAGGTTACCTTAATCCAATTGAGAAGGGAGACACTCCGCTGCACACACTGCATTTAGATCATGTTGGACCCCTGACAGAGACTCATAAGCAGTATAATCATATACTCACCATAATTGATGCTTTTACAAAGTTTGTATGGTTGTTCCCGTGTAAAAGCACCACAACTAGAGAAGTGTTGAATAAATTGGAGATATTACAGCAAACCTTTGGAAATCCAGAAAGGTTCATCACAGATAGAGGTACTGCTTTTACTAGCAACGAGTTTCAACAGTACTGTATGAAGGAAGGAATAGAATTATGTCATATTACTACAGGAGTACCCAGAGGCAATGGTCAGGTGGAAAGGGTTCACAGAACGATTATACCAGTACTTACCAAGCTATGTCTCGAGAGACCAGGATTGTGGTATCGACATGTAGGAAGAGTGCAGATGGCATTAAACAGTACTTACCAGAGAAGTGTGAACACCACTCCATTTGAAATGCTAATTGGAAAGAAAATGAAGAGACAAGAAGATATAGAAATATATGAACTACTACAACAAGAAGGACGGGACAGTTACATGGAAAATAGAGAAGATCTGAGGAAGAGAGCAAAACAGCAAATACTGGAAGTACAACAAGAGAATAGGAAGAATTACGACAAGCATAGAAAGGATAGTACGAAATATCAAGAAGGTGATTTAGTTGCTATAAAGCGAACCCAGTTTGGCCCAGGGCTCAAACTCAAACCTAAGTATTTGGGACCTTATCAGGTCACGAAAACCAAACGACACGATAGATATGACGTACAGAAAGTAGATATGATGGCAGAAGGTCCAGTCAAAACCACAACATCTGCTGATCACATGAAAAAATGGCCAGATGACAAGGAGTAAGAGTAAGAGCAAGTAAGTACAGAAGTATGTTTGTATGTTGACTGTATGAAAGTGATGAGTGTTAAGAAATGTATTTTGTTAGTGTTTTCTCTACATTGTCATGTTCTGGATTTATAACCACACAGAGTTGCTAAGGGTAAGCATGACAAGTAAATTGTAACCGGTCACATTGTGTGTTAAGGTGTCTTGTATTTTTTTGTTATGCAAAGATGTATTAAGATCAAGCTTAAACTGTAATCTCTGTTTGTAACTAAAGTCATGATTTTTTTTTTCTTTTTCTAATGAAAAGAAATAACAAAATGTGAATTGACTAGGTATGTTATTCAGTAAAAATATGTATCTATAACTTCACCTTGTAAAGTAAATGTTTGGTTGGAATTATATTGTCAAAGATTAAACTTTCATAATGTTTCTGTAACTGTAATGTAATGTAAGTAAGTAATGTAATGTAACTGTAATGTAAGACAACTGAGTGTTACGCATTAATTAAAGTTTATATAAGATGTGTGCATGAGGTTCATGATGTGTTAAAATTGTCTGAGGGCAGACATTGTGTAGGATGGCCGAGTGTGGAATGAGTACCTAATGAGTAAAAAGGAACGTATGCATAGGTGTGAATGAAAGGGTATTGGAGTGAAAGAGAGAGCGTTAAATTGAATATGGCGGATGTGCCCACGACGACGAACGAGCTCAACGACGTTTTTATTCTGTTAAATTGTTTTATGTGAAAAATACACAAGTTTTCGCAAGAAAAGCTGCTTTATTTCACCATTCGATCCCACACTACGAAGTAAAAAAAACTACTTGACTCAAATATTTTACGTCGCACTCCAAAATTAAGACCGATTCTAACCCAAACCACCAAACCACAGATAAAATAATACTAGCGTCATGGGGTCTCATTGCTAAGAAAGAAGAAATAGTTCAAAAGACACCTCAATAGATGGCGTTATATGTATCGATTTGTTTTTGAAGCTTGTGTATCCGTTTAAATTTGACCATGTTAAAAGTAGGTATATTCTTGTTTTTAAAAATACCCTTAATACAAAAAAAAGGAAATAATGGGCTCCTAGTTCTTAATTCCATGATTTTACTTTATTTACAATTCCACCGATAGATGGCGCTGTTTTAATTTTCTGAGTTTTACTTCATAGCTCAATATCTATATTTCACACAAATTACCATTTACTAACACATATATTAGAATAGTTTTAAATGACGAAAATCCTTTTGTATCCAGTGTTAGTTGAAGCAACTGAAATATCAATTACTTAGAATAATAGCAGTAAGTAGTGAGTTACTGCTGTTATTATAATAATAATAATCCACAACTATCACACAACGCCACCTAGCCCAAAGCTAAGCAGAGCTTGTGTTATGGGAACTAGACAACTGATGAACATACTTTATATTTCTAAATACATACATATTATAGATAAATTACACCCAGACACAGAATAAAATAATGATCATGCTCATCGCACAAACATTTGTCCTAGGCTGGAATCGAACCCACGACCTCCGGCATAGTAGTCAGAGTCACTAACCACTAGACCAACAGGTTTAAGTTATAGATTAAGAGTAAAAACAAAGTGTTAGATAAAAACGTTTATGTTTATTAATATTTCTTCAGTTACGTATTATTATCAAATTAAATATCGAGGTTTCACTAGTTTCACTATCAGAGAACAATAAAATTTATGAAAATAAATTATTATACAAATGGGAAAGAAGATAATTATATTTAGATAGAGGTCACTTAAGTCAGGTTTCAGAGTTAACGCTGAAATGCAGGGTTCAAATCCAGTTTTCGAGTTTATTCCGGCGAACAACTTTAAAATCTGACGCTTTATTATATTATGAACAATGAATTTTTTGTTCGTCAAAGTGTCCTCTATCTAAATATATAATTTTCGGTATGCAACGCGAAAGTATACACAGTTACACATTGACAGTTTACACAGTTACTGCACTTAAATTAAGTAAAAGTAAAACCTTAATGATAGAGCTTTAAGGTGCGTACCGACCATGTAACAATGTTATATAACACGTCCACACCATGGAACATTGTTATATAACATTGCAACATAAAACAATACCGTACACATTAGTGTAACAATGTTATATAACATTCTGTGTCCACATCATCTGAAACATGTTATATAACAATGTTATAAACATGTTATATAACAACATGTTATGTTATATAGTCTCAATCAAAATCAAAATCAAAATCAAAGCATTTATTTCAAGTAGGCCAGTTACAGGCACTTTTGAATTGTCATAGACAATCAAAGGAATATTATTAAACACTACAAAAGTTATGGTGCTACAGTCCCAGTCACAAGACATAAAAACTGTGAAAGTACCGTAGATGCCCGTTCCAAGAAGTAGATCTCTATGGAGAAGAACGTGCAAGAAACTCCATGGACACTCTTTTTAGATCGCCAGAATTATTACAGAACCTTTGTTACATCATTCATTTGAGGTGGTACATTATGTGAGAACGATGTAGCAAGTTTTTGATTAAAAGTGTCCAGAGTAACAATTAAAACAAAGACAATTCAAAAACAAAATGATCAATAATTATTAAAATAAGCCGTGGCAGCTAAGAGATGACCAGTCTCAACTGACAGCGCCCGTTCACGAACATGACACATGCATCAGCACCATTCAGCTCAACCATTTTGGAGGGAGCTAAATGATCCGACACACGCGCCACCATCAGCGAGACATTTGAGTGAGCATGACACACTCTCAGCCGCCAGGGTCATTCAAGTCAACAAGAGACGTAGGTACTCAGTGAATGACAGCTCTGAAGTACATAGTACTCACACAATGTCGGCTATGAAACTATATAATACAAGGAAGATTGAATCTATACAATGCAAATACAGCTGTACAATCTTCAGCAGCTCCAACAATGGTATTAAGTATACTTCCACTATCAATTTATTTATACATTCACTGTCTCATGGAGCAGGACCAGCATGGAGCCAAGCATTATCATCAGCGATATAGTCGCTCAGTTTGTAATATGCCTGCTTACACAGTGTGCGTTTAATGCATGTTTTGAATTTCGTCTCATTCAGTTCAATGACGTTTTGTGGTAGCTTATTATAGCATTTCAAACAGTACCCCATGAAAGAAGAGTCTACTTTGGCGAGTCTGAAGCCCGGCTGAACTAATTGGTCTGTACGCACCGTTACTTACTAACCCGGAGTAACTATACTTACTGTTGTTATGTTAAGGAAGATTTGTCATTTATAAGACTTACTGCCTTTATCCTAAAGGAAATTTACTGGTTCCCGATAAGCTATTAAAACAGGTGTCAGCACATCTGGTAGGGCTCATTGCGCTGATTCGGGTTCAATATTTAAGGGGAGGTAGCAGTACTTTTTATTTTATGACTTTTGAACGTCTGAAAATCTAATAATATGTGATATGTTAAATAAATAAAAATCATTTTATAAAAATTTAACATATTCTAAAGTAAATGGTAAAGATAGAAACGAGATTTGGGAAAATGGCTTGACAGAAAAAAATATCGAACATGGCACTAAATCACAATTCTAAACGCGTACTGTTAAGAGATTTGTTCATAGATTTATATGCAAGTTATTTCAATAAAATAGAGCTTTTTATTTAAAAGTGGTAAAAGCATATTATCAATTTATTTTTTGTTTTTCTACAAGGAGAGAAAAATATTCAATAAGCGGGTGATTTCGCTCGCATTTTGGTGGGGACGACGTCGTGCGTCCATACATTTACACACTGTACTGCAACCTCGCCTTAACTCATTTTGTCAAAAAATTTACTTACTGCTGATATCGCTAGCGCGGCAGTATTGATGTAACGTTTTTTTGGGGAATGTTCTGAAACTTTCAAATCTGATGGACCTAAAAATAATAATAGGGTTAATTCTTTCTCTCTTTGGATTCTTTTTCTCTTTGGATTACCAAGAAATGGAATACGGAATTAAAAATGCACCTAAAGAAAGTTGTTAACGATTCAAAATACATAATAATCACTTTCATGCACTTTGTCGAAAAGTACTAAAATATTGTGTTAAAATTGTAAGCATATTGTATATAAAATAAAATAGCTGTTCCACATCGTTTAAGCCGCCGTTGTTGTTGAATAAATACCCTTTCTCATTAATTTATTTTATTATTTATTATCAATTGCTTGTTGTACAGTTTGCACCAAAGCGTACAGCAAGCCAACAACATTCAATTTTAATAAACTAAAATATTTGACACAAATATTTAACATATATTTTTACTCATATTATGTAAATAAGTCTACGTCATAAGTACTGTGGTTATCATACACAAAAACATTTGTTGTTTACATACAATTGAATTAAACTTGTAAGGGCTGATTTTTCAATAGTCAGATATCTTATAACTGAGGAATAAAAATGGCGGTTTGACAGCTTTTCTATAGAAAATATGTTTTGACATATTTTCTATAGAAAAGCTGTCAAACCGCCGCTCTTAGATAAATGTTATTTGGATTTGACTTCATATCCATGCAGTACTTCATTATTGAGTTTTCCGGGACTTACATACTGACAACCATACAAAAATTCTAAAACCTATACTTTCTATATCGATTGTAGATCACAACCTAAGTATTTAAAAAAAAAAAAAAAAAACAATGTACAATTTTTGACTTTCCTACCATTTTATTATAAAGATAATGCACAGTTTTTAGGTTTAAAGATTGAGAAATGTAATGCAAAAACAACAAGTAATAAGAATTAAAACATTAGTAGGTAACTTTACTGTTTAGACTTTTTTATGAATCGACATTGATTTTGACATTTCTTTGTTTATTTATATTATTAAGAGCGCTATGACATACTGAAAGAACACAGTTTCTGTCAATTTGACATCGTCATGCCCCCCGCATAAAAACAAAACACTAACGAAACAGCTATGCCTCGTATACCAGGAAGAAAACAACATGAGCTTTTGCCACTTTTCTTTCGAATAAACAAAGTAAGATCCCGGGCTTCTAGACACATTACCTATCAAAATTAAATAAGGGCCACTCATTATATTACACTTTAAACCGCACATTGTGTCAATCTGCGAATTGGATATATTTGTAATTTACAAAGAGCGCATTATAAAGATTACTCAATTCCATTCTATAATACGAGTAAATTATCTTGTTATGATATCTTTCAAGTGTTTAATTTTGTTTCTAGTGGCTAATTTGAATTCATAACTTATTTAATTAGATTTTTGAAATTATTTAGAATTTACGATTTTGTGTTTAAAATTTTTCAAACTTTTTCTTTGACTTATACATCAAACAGTCATTTATGCCATCTATTCAGAGACATAATGGACGCAAAACCAGCCACTTGGGGTGATTACGGTGACATAGATAAGGAGATATAGCCAGAAGTGGTCGGTTTAATGCTCGAATATTTCCAACCAGTGGCAGTGGTACAAAATATTTGAAACTAGTGTCAAAAGAGACGGGTAATATAATATCACCAAACGCCGTGATCCAGGAAGAAAGTGAGTAAGGCCCAAGAAGACCATCAAGTTCGTTAAACCGCGCAAAGAGAGCGATAATCTACTGCGCGGCTCATACAAACTCCGTTGCGACCAGCCACAAGCTCCGCTATAATTGACAAGACAATTTCGAATCGACACCCTGAAGATTAAAAATATTCAAGAAGATTCTTGTTTCGCCTGCAGTTAACTGTGAGCGGATGGTGCAAATCGTTAAACATTTGCAAAGGAGAAAATTTATTGAACTGTTTTGACTGGGCTTCAGTGCTTCTTATACTGGGTTACAGCTGGTTTATTTTTTCAATAAAGACAGATCTATCAGAGTTCAACAGGTTTCAGATCATTTCACTCTTGAAACAGAATGTTTTGGTGAGCTTTAAATTATAATCTCTAGAGGGGGAGGACACCGTAACCCTGAAGTCTGGTAACTTGCTCTACTACCGGGAGGGCGACCAACAGTCCCAAGGTGGTGTCGGGTTTCTCGTTCCCAAGTCCCTCGTAAACAACATAATAACCATCGACAGTGTGTCAAGCAGGGTGGTATACCTAATACTCAGAATATCCAAAAGATATTTGCTGAAGGTCATTCAGGTATACGCACCGACCTCGTCACACTCCGATGATGAAGTGGGGACTATGTATGAGGACGTAAGTAGGGCCATACATAGCTCCAAAACCCACTTCACTGTTGTTCCCATAACTTTAACGCAAAGTTGGGTAAGAAAAGCAGTGATGAGTTGAGAGTGGGGCAATTTGGGTATGGGCAACGGAACCCTAGGGGACAGAGGCTGGCCGACTTTCTGGAGAAAGAGGAACTCTTTATGATGAACTCTTTCTTCCAGAAGCCGCCTCACAGGAAATGGACCTGTCTGAGTCCCGATGGTTTCACGAGAAACGAGATAGACTTCTTCATGACCGACAAGAAACGGATATTCAGCGATGTCTCTGTGATCAACAGGGTAAAAACCGGTAGCGATCACCGAATCGTAAGAGGCTCGCTGAATATCAATGTTAAACTTAAAAGGTCCAGCCTGATGAAGTCTACGCTCCGACCTACTCTGCCCCATATTCAAAACCCCGAAAGCTTTCAACTCGAGCTCTCTAATCGTTTTGCTTGCCTTGAGAACTTAGTGTCAGTGGACGAGATCAACGACGGGCTAGTGGAAACTGTCCGCACGATAGGGTCTAAGTTTTTTAGACCCTGTCGTAAAGATAGACCCCAGAAATTGACCGAGCAAACCTTAAACCTCATGGCTGAACGACGTTTGCTACAGTTGCAGTCTTCCGATGACGCGAAGTCATGAAGGCAGTTCAATAGACGGATAACTAAGTCCTTGCGACATGATCTGCGTCTCTTTAATACGAATCGTGTTAAAGAGACCATACAGCGAAACCAAGGCTCTAAAGTTTTCGCAAAGGACAAGTCTATTGGGCAGAGCCAGATGACAAAGCTGAAACGGGAGGATGGCAGCATAGCGTCGACCAAAGCAGAGGTTTTAGGCGAGATCGAGAGGTTCTATGGACAGTTATACACTTCGGTCGCAAAGCCCGTTGACCGCTTGGTAGGAGATCCAAGAGCCAAGCTGTACCGACATTATACCGAAGATATCCCGGACATCAGTCTGTACGAGATTAGGATGGCCCTGAAGCAGCTTAAGAACAACAAGGCGCCGGGCGACGACGGAATCACTTCAGAGCATCTGAGAGCGGGTGGAACACCGGTTCTTAAAGTCCTCCAGAAACTCTTTTAGGGCAAAACGCCTGAAACATGGAGTAGAGGTGAGGTGGTGCTGTTCTTCAAAAAAGGTGAAAACAGCCTATTGAAGAACTACAGACCCATCACGCTTCTAAGTCATGTTTATAAGCTGTTTTCAAGGGTTATCACGAACCGTCTCGAACACAGACTTGATGACTTCCAGCCTTCCGAACAAGCCGGTTTCCGAAGAGGCTATAGTACCATAGACCACATCCATACGCTGCGGCAAGTTATACAGAAGACCGAAGAGTATAACTTGCCATTATGCTTAGCGTTTGTGGACTATGAGAAAGCCTTTGATTCAGTGTAAACATGGGCGGTACTTGAGTCACTCCAGCGATGCCGTTTTGAATATCGGTACATCGAGGTGTAGAAGTGCTTGTATAATAACGCCACCATGTTGGTCCGAGTACAGGAGCAGAGCACGAAGGCGATTCCATTGAGAAGAGGCGTAAGACAGGGGGACGTTATCTCTCCGAAACTGTTTACTGCCGCAATGGAAGACGCCTTCAAGCTCCTGGAATGGCAAGGACTTGGCATCAACATCGATGGCGAATACATCACTCACCTTCGGTTTGCCGACGACATCGTAGTCATGGCAAAGTCGATGGAGGAACTCAGCATGATGCTCGATGGCCTCGACCGAGTTTCACAACGGGTGGGCTTGAAAATGAACATGGACAAGACGAAAATTATGTCAAATGCCAATGTTGTGCCCACCCCAGTCTCTGTTGGAAACTCGGTACTCGAAGTTGTTGACTCATATATCTTAACTTAAGACAAGTAGTCCAGTTAGGTAGGTCCAACTTCGAGAAAGACGTCGACCGCCGAATCCAACTCGGTTGGGCAGCGTTCGGGAAACTGCGCAATGTCTTTTCGTCCGACATACCTCAGTTCCTCAAGACGAAAGTCTTCAACCAATGTGTGTTACCAGTGATGAGTTACGGCTCCGAAACGTGGTCTTTCACTATTGGCCTCATCTCAAAGCTCAAAGTCGCTCAACGAGCTATGGAGAGGGCTATGCTAGGTGTTTCTCTACGTGATCGAATCCGAAATGAGGAGATCCGTAGACGAACTAAAGTCACCGATATAGCCCACCGGACTAGCAAGCTGAAGTGGCAATGGGCAGGCCATATTGCTCGCAGAGCAGATGGCCGATGGGGTCGAAAAGTACTAGAGTGGAGACCACGGACTAGCAAGCGCAGCGTAGGACGTCCACCAGCAAGGTGGAGAGACGACCTTATAAAGATCGCCGGAAGACGCTGGATGCAGGTCGCTTCCAACCGGTATAAGTGAAAATCAAAAGGGGAGGCCTATGTTCAGAAGTGGACGTCCTACGGCTGAGATGATGAACTGGAATGTTTGGGAAGTTAGCGAGTCTGAAATTACATCCAATTACCAATTCAGAAAAAAAGCTATCAGAATTATTTACATTATTTTATTATCTACAATTATATCCACATTCGAATATAGTGGGAAAATACAATCAACACATTTATATATTTACATTGCAAACAGATCAAAATTAAATTAATTCAAAATATTAGCTTGTATCAAGAAAGGTAGGTTATGCTGTATTCTTGGCGATTGGGAAAATTACTGGCCACGACTCATGACCTGCGGAAAATTCGAGGTACTACATTTTTCACATGGAATTTGATGTCATGACAAAGACACTAGCGCCGCGTATAAAGGTCATGAATGGTGGCGTGTATTTAAAATTTTAATAATTACGTGACTAATGTCAAAATGGTTGCGAGCGATACGTCCTCCCTCAAAAGGCGCCCCGCGCCGTCTAAATCAAAGAACAAACCGTTCTTGGTTTTATGTTGAATTTTGTCATTGCATATTATAATTGTTTAATACTATTATTTTACTTTTAAATGAGCTAATTATTTTTTTAATGCAAGCTAAGATAGTAACCTTAGATATTCAATACTTTTTGATTGAATATTCAGTAAACATTGATAGATAAAAAATATAATTTCGGACGAAAAAATTTCAAATTCTTCCTGTTTTGAAAAATTATTTTTGGTGTATTTCTGAATGAAAAATAAAAAAGTGATTAATGCAGTCCAAATATAATCTTTCAGATGTACCATGGACATTTTCAAATATTATTTTACTATTATACCTTCTATGTAATTCGGTACCAAAGTATGACAAAAAGTAGAATTTTATGAAACATCCTTTGCAGAGACAAGGTTTATACTCATGTATGTAAACAAATCTAAAAATTTGTTTAAAGCACTCCACACAGAAATAATCAAACTTTCTCGGGTATATATCTTTTTTTTTATTTGTGGCAATGACATACCCAAAATCAGGTTCCAAAAGTCGCACCAAAACAACGAAACGTGTGAAAGCCCTCTTAAGGGGGATGCTCCAACCAGCCCGCGAAATTCAATTTTTTTTACGTTTTTTGCAATTTGCAGGCCAGTGACATATTGTAACTTTATCAAAATATGAATTGCGGTAATAACAAGTATAATTTTAAATATAAAAATTATCAAAAAATTCGCTCCATCAGCTGATGGAGCGAATTTTTTGTCACTGGCCTGCAAATTGCAAAAAACATAAAAAAAATTGAATTTCGCGGGCTACATCGAAGCAATCACCTTAAGGTTCTCTCTTAAATAAGTTGATGCAAGTTCATATACATAATAATTATGGTAAATTACATACAGGTGGGTAGGTAATATAATACTTTTTTTTTTTAACGTGGTAAAATCATCTAACGTCAGACTGTCAGACTCGTACTGACTAAACTCCACGGTGTCCTTCAATAGCCCTTTATGTTCCGGGGTCACGGTGATGGAATAAGTCCCGCGACCCCGGCAGGCTTTGGCCCTCTGAGAGGGGGCCCCGTCATAGGTAATATAATACTAGGGAAAATAAAAGAAAATCAAAGCATTAGTTGAAGTTTTTGGTCATCAGCAATAAATTTCCAGAAACGTAATTTTGCAGTTGTAAAACTTACAGAAGTTTATTTAATATAATAAAGCATACCTGGTGGGACAGTGCATCCGCTCTCTAGAGCCTGGTATGGCTCTGGGATAGCCAGTTTACTGAGTCTTTTTCTTCGACCTGATACATTTTGTATGTATCTATTATCAAAATGGTCAATACATAAGCGTCTGTTCCGCAATACTTCAGGAGGCAGATAGGACAAGTTCACATTACCTAAAATCATGATATATAGGGTGACTGGTAATTAGTGTACGATATGCGATACTTAAACACGTGATTGTGCTCATGATATGACAGAACGGTGTCTACAATGATGTTGCCAGTATCAAAAGATTTCTTTTATATTATATTTCCCCATTTTTTATCTTACCCCCACTCACCCTAATCCATAGATTAGGGTGAGTGGGGGTAAGATAAAAAATATAAACCCCATAGGGTTGGATGCAGTAAAATGTTTATTTTGAGCCAGTCGGTACTATGAAAGAGCTGCTGAATAGTAGTTACATTTTTTATGATTGTTAGGGTTTAAATCCCAAAGTTTCAGTTCTTTTTCTTTTCACGCTTCATACAAAACTATCAAAAAACAAAAATGCCTACCATTCAGGAGGGGTTGGTTTCCGACCCCACATGTGCTATAATTTTACACTAAACCTAAACAACTGTTTCCTTCTCAAACAGACGCAAAATAACGGAGAAATACGAATGAAACTTCACAAGGGGCCCATGACATACCAGGCGAGTAGTCCTTTAAACCAATAACATTTAAATATTATTTAATAAATCGATATAAATCAGGTGGCACTTGTTTTGTTTTGAGTAGATATAATAATATAGATAGATGTAGGTATAAAATTTGCTTACCACAATTATCCAGCCAAATTCTTGCGAGTTCTTCATTATTCGGAAAACGGAACATGGACTTTATATCCGAAGTATTTTCACATTTAAAGTAGGAACACTTTTTTGGTGGCATTTTGTTTCTGAAAAAGATGCCTGCCAAACTTGACCTTCAACACAAGGCGCGTCGTCAAAATAAAAACCTAAAAACAGTGAAACTATTGTATCCCAGAAGTCCCAGCCAAAAGTCGATCGAGAAAAAAAGCCGTATCAATAACCGTTTTAGGTCCAGTTTCATCAAGTCTCAGATCAAAAAAGAAAAAGGCAAATAGAACGCTCAAGTGAGGCGAGTGTGTCCACCAAAGCAAATACATAATCAAATCGAAATACATTCCATATTGTTTTCTTTGTTTTTGAGAACAACTTTTACAATGTCTTAAGACACGAGACGGCATATTTTGGCAAACAACAACAACGACGCGTAGCTTGGTACGACGCGTAGCTTGGTAGGTACTGTAGCGAGGTGATATTCGCTTTTGATTTTGTATTTTGCTTTGGTGGTCACACTCGCGCGTTCTGAGCGCTCTATTTCTTTGATTGCCTACTTCTTTGATCTGAGCATCAAGTAATGTGAAAACTTGAAAAGACTTCAGCTGAGAACGTAATATCGGACGCGTCCGTCAGCCGCGGCTGAGGGACTCGGCTTAGTAGTGTGCACGGTAGTTCGGACGTCTTCGGATGCACAAACATCCACCCGGCCAGATTCTGTTCGGACGTCCGAACGCTCAAGGTCACGTCCGCGTCTTACGACCGACAGTTTCCAGTGTGGTTTAAATGTACTGGCTAGATAATGAATAAGCCGCGGATGATGGACGCGTCCGATAATTTGTTCTCAGCTTCAAAGTCGATTTGATTGTCTATGACAATTCAAAAGTGCCTGTAACTGGCCTACTTGAAATAAATGCTTTGATTTTGAGTCCGTCGAACGAGAAAGAAAGCAGTATCAATATCCGATTTAGGTCCAGGTTTCACTATATACGTTTGGTACGAAAACTCAAACATTCGACTCGAGATTCCAGTTTCATGAAGCGATGTGAAAAGACTTAGTCAAAGTTGACACATTTCTTTTTAGGGTTCCATAGCCGAATAGCAAACAGCGGAACACTTATAGATTCGTCATGTCTGTCTGTCCGTCATCTTGGACGTCCGCCATATTGGATTTAAGTAACGTGACTATTTTTTTTCGTGTTCCTTCCTGACAGCTAACCCTTTCATTTGATACCCATATCATGGGACTGGATTTCAAATAGCCAGTCCACCATCTTGGGGAGGCGTTTCTTAGCTAGTCATGTATTGTCATCAGAACTCAGAGCGTGTGCAAAATTTAAGCCTGCTAGCTTATCGGAAAGTGCCTCAAAATTGAATTGCAAAAGTCCAACCGGAACGACAAACAAGAAAAGTGAGTGTATAAAAACGTGGGAAACATTAACTGCAAGAATTTTGTGTGCGTACTTGGTATCAAAAACCGTGAAAAAAAAATGTCAGCTGTTCAGTACATTAGGCAAACATAAATGTACTGAACAGCTGATATTTTTTTCACGATTTCGGCTTTGCTCGCATACTAAAAATTGTTTGTTATCATGAGCACAATCACGTGTTAAAGTATCGTACACTAATTGCCAGTCACCATGGACCTAAAAAAAAAGGCGGACGGAACTTCACTAAGAAACGATTGAAGCACCACAATGGCGGCGGCGTAAATATGTGTGAGTGTGTATAGGGATGCCAGATGAAGGAAAAAATTACCCATTTTTAAACAATATTTAATTAAGATTTCCCTTGAACTTAAGTTTAATTACAATTTTTTTGTGACGGATACCTATTTTTAAAATAAAGGTAAAATCATTTAAGCACATTGGATATTAAAATATTTACAACTCGTTTAATGTTAATAAAGTTTTACAATCCCTTTTGGTGATTCAAATTTTTGTAGACCTGTCTTTTGCTATCGACACATCTAGAAATCCCTTCTAATTTACTGAAGTGGTGAAAACGAATGTTTAAGTGTTTTTCGGCTATAAATATTTAATTAAAGCTATTTTATATTCCATTCCTACACGTCTACATTCCTATTCCATGTCTACACTCCCTTACTATTTTTATACAATCATTTTTCCATGCATCATTTGCCGTGGGGAAATCTGTAAAAATTTAGAAGAATACAATAACGATAAATAGTAACATAAAATATAAATCTCCCAATTTTAAAATAATTTGAACCTTGAAATAGTTGCAACACTGATTGATTTCGAGATGTTTATTAAATTTATTGACGTAAAATCGAGAAATAAGCTTCAAATTGACATGCTTAACTATGAAAAGTGATCCCCTGGCTTTTTTAATTGAACTACTATGGTTTAGACAACTTTTTGCAACACATGACGGCATACTTTGGTTTTTATTAGACAAAATAACACCGTATATAACCGCGAGTGTCGTTCGAAGCGTAATGGCCGACGGCTGACTTACTATGGTGTGAATGTGTGCGTGCTGGCTTGTCCACAATAGCGCACTGACTTACTATGGGTGCTTCAATTGTTTCTTAGTGAAGTTCCGTCCGCCTTTTTTTTTAGGTCCATGCCAGTCACCCTATACAGGGTGAATTTTTCAACTGGGCGTGGATGGCTATCTTGGAAACTATGAGGAATTTCGAAAAACGTTGAAAGGAGTCTCGAGGCCGATTTTGACGAAAACTTAAACTGCATCGTTAGATTTTAGAAAATTCAATAATCCTGGCCAGGAATCGAACCCGCTGATTTTGAAAAAAAAAATCACACCCTGTATTATTGCTCCATTCGATAGTGTTGCTAATAAGGATCAATTTCTGGGAAGTAACCATATACGGCAAACATAAGGAAACAGCATATTTTTATAAAACTGCTATTTTTCTATGTCACTTTACTTCATCTGAGCCATAAATCTATTCGAAATTACAAAATTTCGTTGTTTTCAATGTTTCACTGGATTTGACGCCTCAACAACTGCACTTTATTCAGAAATACGCAATTATTGAATTGAACAAAAAATATCATTATTTCCAAGAAGAAACGATAAACCTATGTTTCGAATACAGTCATTGCCTTGAGATTGATCAGTTTATTTCATAATTAGACATTTTCCTTAAGTTTGCCGTATATGGTTACTTCCCAGAAATTTATCCTTATTAGCAACACTATCGAATGGTGTAATAATACAGGGTGTGATTTTTTTTCCAAAATCAGCGGGTTCGATTCCTGGCTAGAATTATTGAATTTTCTAAAATCCAACGATGCAGTTTTAGTTTTCGTCAAAATCGGCCTCGAGACTCCTTTCAACGTTTTTCGAAATTCCTCATAGTTTCCAAGATAGCCATCCACGCCCAGTTGAAAAATTCACCCTGTATATTACTTGGGTACTAATCTCAATATAATTATATTTGTATTTCATAAATATTTTATTTTATCAAAATAGGTACCTATTAATGTGAGAAAATAGATATTGGGCTGTGAAGTAAAATTCAGAAAATGAAAACAATGCCACCTATTGGTGGAAATAAATATTAAATGAGTGAGCAAACCACAACCAACGTGGTACAAATTGTATTCACCAGAGGCAACAACACAATAATATTATTTAGTAAAATCATGGAATTTGGAACAAGGAGCCATTATTCCTTTTTTTGTATTAGACGACCCACTGACCGTTAAGGGGATTTTTAAAAACTAATACATACTTTTTCCATGGTCTCAACAGATACGCAAAATCGCAAATGACGTCTATTGAAGCTTTTTTTGAACTATTTTTTCTCTTCCCAAACAAAAAACTCAAAGCTACTTCAAATTACGCACATTACTGTTGTGTAAAAATCACTAGTCTCTACTTCCTCTGTAAGAGATTCAACAGTATTGGAGCTAGAGCTGCAGGCTATGGCTGCGTCTCGAATTTTTCGTATACGCGAATAGGTTTTGGGCGTATCTTCAGCTGTCGAAAGGTTGGGCAGCTGATGATGATCTGGAGTTGTATGTGGACTGAAATATAAGATAAATAAATTAAATAGGTACAGTTAATAAAAACAATGTTGAGAGACAGAAAAATAAGGTCTTGTATTTAGGTACCTACGTACCTAAATACAACAGGGCAGTCCGCGGTTTCTTCCACTACCTCCTGTTTCTTCTTACGCCATGCGTCCACCCGGCTGCAATTTGTTAAAACTTGCTCAATACATAATACTATTTGAAACTAACCATAACGAGATAATAAAGGAAAAATGGCGGTAAACGAAGACTACACGAACCAACGAGTATGAAATAACTCCACTCACGTACAGCTTGGCCAGAACGTCTTGAAGCGGAACTAATCTTTTTGTTTGCTGACAACGTTTTAAATCTTTGATGTTTGATGTAAACAAGGACGCACACTGCACAGGTTTGTTAGATTTATTATTGTGCCATAAAACTAACGCAATAAGTGAGAATAAATCAAATAAAATCATTTAAAGTGCTGGTAGCGAGAGCACAGTGGCGACTTCCGGTTTTCTACTCTTTTTTGCCAAGTTGTATATCTTTTTTTTTTTTTTTTTTTTTTATTTTATTTTTTTTTTTATTTTTTATGCATAACATTTTACAATATTTGTGAAGCCCTGACTCCAGAACTAGATATTAAATATCTGTATTTCAGGAGCCAGGATCTGATTCGAAATCATATGGGAATCTTATTTACTTACTAATCACCAAAAGAACTTCCATGATGTCTTTTGAATGCTGCCAGCACTTTTTTCCGTGATTTTCGCGGCCCTGAATACATATGCCGTTTATACGCAACTTTGTTAGTCGGGTTCATTTTTAGTTCAGTTGCAATTCAATCTGTAATCGAAAAGAATAATTAAAAAATAAATTAAAAATAACTAAAACCCGACTACGACAAAAACGTGCACTGGAAAGTATAAAACAAGAACAATATTAATTTGATATTGTTCTTGTTTTATATACCGATATTGTGCTAGCCGTGGTCGTGTGCCACCTACCTAATGAAGACTGTGTGAAACAACCGCAGGTGGCACACGACCACGGCTAGCACAATATCGGTCAAATTAATATTGTTCTTGTTTTATACTTTTCAGTGCACGTTTTTGTCGTAGTCGGGTTTTAGTTATTTCTAACTTATTTTTTATTTACACTATTTTGGGCTTATAATTATTATTAATTATTTGACAGGTATATAATAATAAAAGCAAAGTAGCGAGTAAATTTCAAATGTACACACATCAAAAGTGTCTAGGGATCAAGCATTTTTATGCGGATTTCTTGAGATTGAGATGTGGCTTTGTAATAAATTTATGATTTTATAAATTTATATGGATCCTTTTTGGTGCATTTCATAATTTGAATCAGGAACTGTAAATCAAATTCGAGTAAAAGATGAAAATCAGCTGTCAATATTTTCCCTATAAAAACATACAACGCATTGAAGACATTATTAGTGCTACTGTTTCCCTACTACTGATTAAAACCAACGTTATTATGGAGCGGCGACGTCATTTAAGCAGGGAAGAAATGCTCAGAGCCGTGGGAATGATAGAAGCTGGTTCCCGGCAACGTACTGTGGCTTTAGCTCTGAATACAAGTCAGAGTGTTATCAGTCGACTTTGGACACGTTACCGAAGCACTGGTACCGTGGCTGAGCGCCATGGAGGACGGTATCGCTGCACCACACGGAGACAAGACCGATACATTCAAATCTTAACTCGAAGAGCTCCAACAATAACCGCCATGATGTTAGCCGTGAGGCTTCATCACTCTTCAGGGAACTTAATTAGCGACCAAACAGTCAGAAACCGCTTGCATGAAGTGAACCTTCATTCCCGAAGACCGCTACGGGTACCACCTATAGCAATGCACAATCGTAGGATTCGATATCAATGGGCTCTTGAACACAGAAATTGGGCAGAAGAACAATGGCGTTTCGTGTGCTTTTCTGATGAGTCTCGTTTTGGTATGAGACCGGATACAAGACGTATACGACACTGGAGAACCCCTGGACGCCAACAGCGATTAAAATCCTGCCAGGAAGTCCATCCTTATAGTGGTGGAACCATCATGGTATGGGCGGGTATTTGGATCGGCGGAAGAACTGAGTTGATTTGGATCAGAGGCAACCTCAACGCTCAAATTTATGCTGAGACGATTGTATCAGACGTCATCGTTCCTCTACAAGTGCAAATCGGTCCCTTATTTCAGTTAATGCATGATAATGCACGACCGCACACCGCAAGAGTTGTAAGACAGACTCTCGCCGCAGCTAACATCAATGTCCTGCCCTGGCCTGCTCAGTCGCCAGACTTGAACCCGATTGAGCATGCATGGGATATGCTACAGATAAGAGCTCTGCCGAATATGGAGGGTATCCAGTCGCAAGAAGACCTTTTTTTGTTGTTGCAACGAACATGGGCGGCCATTCCACAGCGTGATTTGGATGAACTCATTTTGAGTATGCCAAACCGATATTCTTGTGTTGTTAGTGTTCGCGGTAGAAACACGGATTATTCATTGTTTAAGTTACCCAATAAAATTTTAAAGAAAACTGTTATTTCAGTCTTTTTTTCGAACTTTAATGTTAGTGGTTCAAATGTCAAAAATCCCTTTATTAGGAAAATGGCAAATTTCTTTATGAATGCAAAGGTGACTTGGTTTATCGTTACTGTGACAAACGATAACACTTTATTTGATGAATGCTTAAAGAACATTTTAATTAATATCAATCAGGAGAAAAGTTATTGCAAAAATATATGTTGATCCCTAGACACTTTTGATGTGTGTACTCATTAAGCCTTTTCAATTGATACCCATTTTGACAATGTTAGAAACAGGCAAAGTAGCTATTAATGTATATAAAAGCTATATAATGTATACATATATGTATATATTTAAAATGTGCACATCAAGCCCTTTAATTTGATATCCATGTCGATACTGTGCGACGGTTATTTTACATCGCCTAGAGGGCGCCATATTGGATTTGGTGACACGTCACCTATCCTATAACCAGCAGACAACTGAGACGCTTCTAACGACACCTCATTTGTCATGTAATGATAAGTAGTTTAGAAGATATGAGGGAACAGACAAACATACATAGATACATACCGGTCAAAATCATAACCCTACTTTTGGCTTTGCCGTAGTCGGGTGAAAACAACAGCCAATGTATCTTATATAAGATAAGAAATGTTTCAAGTTGTATTAATAACACCACCATCAAGCTGTCAAGAACTTTGAAGCTGAAGCTGTGTGCAAATTTGCAAGATTTGCAAAATAACTAACTGAAGAACTGAACAGACCAAAGTAGGGATGTCAATATGAGATCTATTGAGCAAAGAATCGAATTTTTGGAACAAATAAAAACATATTTTTAAATCGATATCTAGTACTGAATCGATTCAAGGAATCGATATTTCATCCTAGAACATTAAGTTTTTGAAGGGAAAACTTCTCTATCATCGTAGTGATTTGAAAGTCTATGACACGAAAAAGCGACAGTAAAAAGAGACAGACAAAAAGATTGATTTTTGGAACATATTTTTTTATTTGTGAATCGATTTTTTTCCATTCGAATCAATTCAGGAATGGATCTCTTTCAGAGTTTTTTTACAATGGGAATAAACCTGAAAACTCGAAAAAAAAAGTCAGCTGTTCAGTGCAGTCATTTATTTTTGCTTAATGTACTGAACAGCTGATATTTTACCATATACACTATACTTTTCAGAGAATATTATTTTGTAGTATGTGACGACAATCAACGAGTGTTGCTAACGTTTGATTTTGTATTCCATCTTCTAAATCTTGAACTTTTGTAAAGTTTTAAGGGTAATTAATTACCATTATAATAATACTTTATATCACCTTTAAATCATTCAATGTACATAAAAATAACACTTACCGTCAATAAGACACAAAAACACTTCACTTTTCAATAAGAACTGTTTCACGGATGGCACTCATTTGAATGGTTCTCGGTAGTAGGTAACACAGTCTATGAATCATACAGTCGACAAACCAAGACGTCTTGGCAGGGCAATCGTGCGGGGCGAGACGGGGTAAGGGCGCTCCCGAACTGCGTTGATTGCCGTGTTAGTAGTTCGGGATAGCTTTCAGGGCTATCGTTTGTCAATTTATTATTGTCTACTATATAAATATGAGTCGGGTTTTCCTTCCTGACGCTATAACTAAAGAACGCACGAACCGATTTCCACGGTTTTGCATTCATTGGAAAGGTCTCGGGCTCCGTGAGGTTTATAGCAAGTTACAATATTTACTGCCCAACGAAGTGGGCACGGGTCAGCTAGTTTTAAGTATAATAATTAAAATGGTGCATACGACGTGTATTGTGAGATTGCAAGTCGTCATCTTACATTAATAAAGCGATTTCATCAATTTCCGCGCACGGATGAAAGGTAAACAAAAAATATGTATTGTTTATTTCATAGAAAGGAAATACTTGAGTGATCTTTATCTCGAGCCCTGGTTTTTGCGTTTCATGGTTCACGAGGTCGTTCAAAACTAATATTATAATATATAATAATAATAATTTATTTTATTTCAGACACTGTTAGTCCATATTACTTACAATAAATAAATAAATAATAAATAAACCATTTCGAATTAAAGTAAAAATTAAAATTTGTGAAATAATTATTAACATATTATGGGGTCGAAAAGAAAATGTCATACGATGCAGTTTGCAAATATTTTTATACTTAGTTTCCAGCTTGCCCTCCCCAAAAGTAACCCCTTAATATTATTCAGATTTTGTCTATTTTCACTATTATAGGAGATAATTGACTGTGGTGGTCGGACAGACGGACACACGACTACACGAGTGATCTTATAGGGTTCCGTTTTTTCATTCGGACGTACGGAACCCTAAAAACGTTTTTTTCTTTTTTTGGGTACCTTATTGTTAATTATTATTGTTTATAATAATAATGTTGATGACGACGTTGATCTAGGATAAATACATAAATTAATAAACATGAGACTGGCCTGTTGGTCTAGTGGTTAGTGACCCTGACTGCTATGCCGGTGGTCGTGGGTTCGATTCCCACCCAGGACAAATGTTTGTGTGATGAGCACGATCATTTCTTCTGTGTCTGGGTGTAATTTATCTATGATATGTATGTATTTAGAAAATATATAAGTATGTTTATCAGTTGTCTAGTACCCATAACACAAGCTCTGCTTAGCTTGGGACTAGATGGCGTTGTGTGATAGTTGTGGAATATTATTATTATTAATTCTATTATCTACTACTTCATACTAAAGGTAGTAGTAGAAGGCTACTAGTTAACTATTATAATTTACCTTATAATTATCCATATTAGTAACACCTGAAGACGGATTATAGGGTTTGCCTTTCGATTCTAATCGAGCTCTCCTGGAACAAATTCGTAATTAAATAATGAATTAACCTGATAATTACAAGTAAGCTAAAGCAATACATTATTAAGTTAGATACTTACATATGCTGATACATTTTTTTGGCCCTAAAAGATACATTAGCTTCGTTTCGTAACTGTTCGTCTTCATTGCCATCATCTCTACTTAACTGTCTACAAATTTCAAGTGTTTTTTCTAGGTCTAAATTACATTCAAACTCTTTTCTACGTTCTAAAATTAAGTTTTTGTTTTCTTCATAAACTTGAATGAACTTATTTTCAGCAAGAACTTCATTTACTTCACTTCTAAAAGGAATGTGTAGTAACACCATTTCTCGTCTATAATCGTTGAAATTTTTAGCCATATCATAGTTACGGTATCTAATAACTCTAGAATTTTTTCTTTTGAAGTACTCTCCGTGTTTTCTCATACTATAATTAGCAACAAATTGAGCTAATGTTACATTTTCAAGAATTTCAGGCCTTTTTTCGTACATAACGAACCAATTTTCCTTCCCTATATTTGTACAGTCATCATCTAAATCACTTTGCTCTTTTAAAGTTTTTCTTATTCTCTGACGTTCTGTTGGGTATATTGTTGGTATGTAAACTATTTCTACAGATGACTTAGCCATTGGTTCGCTTAGTAAATACCAAGCTGCTTCTTGCACAGGCATTTCCACAGCATTAAGTACATCAATACTTAATTTCTTTGTAATATCTACGATGTCAAATGCGGGATTCTCGTCCATAGTTTGAATAATCATTCGTTTTAAATTACTTATGCCTCTATTATGTTTATTAACATACTCAACTACATATGCAGCACAGGCATATTCGTCTTGAATTATTTGAAAATCCATGTTAGATTGTAAGCAATGAAATACAAATGGGTTGAAAGTGTTATGCCATTTTTCGGAAGGCGTCCTTCGGTAAAGCAATTTTGGTCGAACTATACCAGCACGGATAATGTTATAATAATGTTCATCAGAAACAATATTATTATGAGTATAGTAATGTTCAAAATTGTCGTAATCAAAGTTTTCTAAATTAGTTTTAAGTAATTGGTAATGTCTTTTATACTCTTTATACTGATCTGCAGAATAATCAGAATCTGTGTCTTTCATTGGCATTAATGTTATTGTGTTACGTGACGGTAAAAAAGGAGCTCCAAGTCTACAGTTATCTTTTTTATTAGCATCCATTTTTTTATAGCATGTGAACGTGTGCTTATGTGTTTGCAGTTTAATATTTCCAGATGCATCTGATTCGGACACTGAAACTAATTTCTCAACCATTTCATTAAAATCTTTGGAGTTATTTAATAAATTTTCTGGAGCGTTATCCAACCACAGAAGTACATGAGCACGAGGACTTCCACGGTGCTGAAATTCAATTCTTTTAAAGTAATATTTCACTCTATATCTACCAAAAGGATTTCCTTTCTTTGACTCCAATATTCTCAATAAACAATTGACTAACTTATTAAAGTATATTGCACAAGTAACTGCATCTTCGTTAACTAATTGAGCTTTGTGTACATATAACATGTCTTTGAAGAACTCATCATTAATTTCTACTCCATTATTTTTTAGTTTGTACAACAATTTAAGCAAATCTGTCCATCCTGTTTCATTAGCACTAAGTGTCATAAAAGCAGCTGGAGCTCCAAATTGTCTTATCATTGCGAAAAGATCTTTTTTTCTATCGGCCCAATACCACGCAGAATTTGGTATACAACGAAGAAAAGAAAGATTACTTTCAATACAACTGTCAATGTAATCTTCAGACTGAATATTCTCTTTAGTAATTTTAGCATCATGTCCAACATGTTTAAATGCAACACTAACAGAATTGCTGACTCTCTGTCTCATGATTTTAGCAGCTACATACAGAAGATGTTGTGGGTCAGTAGCACGGCGATCTGTACGCATGAGTTCACTGGTAACTTGCATAAATAAAGTAGCATTACATCCATCTCTATACGTTCGAAATTTTCCACCGTAAATAGTTGGAAATGAAAGTTCTTCGGCATATTTATCAAACAAAATACTACGTGGAACGGTTTTTTCGCCTGGTGCCATGTGCATAATTTTATTCTCGTCCCACATAAGAGTTTGTTGTTGAGCTGTGACATTATCTTCCATTTGAATATGTTCACTAATATTATCCATTTCAATTTCTGCATCTATTTGATAAGAATTTAGAACTGCTTCGTTTATTGTTATATTTTCATGAATATAAAGTGGAGTTGTTACTAGATAATTTAACCATTGTTTTATGTGTCCTCTATTAATAAGTCCATGAACATGACTAGTTTTGTGTATTAACTTCTTCTTAATGTGAACATAAAAACAGTGATCATCTTCAATATGTCTTGGCAATTGGTTCACCATTGTATTAACTTCTATAGGAACATTAATAATTTGCCCGTAAATGCCATATTGACCGTTAACATGTCTAAGTCTCCTTATTTGCATGAAGGGAATTCTCGGTGATACAAGTCGCTGCTCAATAAGATTCAATTTTGGCAAATGTGGTGGAATTATCGGAAATGAAAAACCATTGTACGTTGATAGTAGTGGAATTTTTCCTTTATCCATAGCCTTCTTACACGTAAAGCATACTTGAACAGTAGTACCGCGTACGTAATTCTAAAAAAATAGAATAATTTTAATAAATAACAACAAAACAATAGTGAATTAAGCAGTTTTGTACATTGTTAAAACATACTGAATCTTGTATGAAATAATTATATTACCAGCAATATCAATTGTAGAATATCATCATGTTCGCCAGTAGTACTTTTCAAGTCATTTTTCCACCAAAGTCTATCGCAAACAGCACAAGAATGACCAAAAGAATTTTTTTTGAATATATTATAAAATTGCAGATGACCACGGATTTCTTCATAATATTTTGTATATATTGGAACTGTATCATTAATGTCGTTCATTCCTACGTCGAAAGTAGCAATATCAACATCATGTTCCTCGTTATCATCTCCAATAAGTTCATCATCGGAGGATATTTGGGAAGATATTTTTTCTGTACGTTGATTTACTGCTATGTTATTAATATTCATTTCTTCAACTTGAATTAATGGTGTGAAATGTACGTCTCGAAGATGTAAATGTATGAAATTTTGCAAGTCATTGACTCTGAAATGAAAGAATTGTCTTTCTTCTACGTTAGTTCTAGTGTTAACATAGTAATTATGTACACAAACATTCTGATTATACACTTTAGCAAATATTTGTATACAATCCATTTCTGCATACTCTGTTTCACTGCTTAGGATTGACCTTGCACCATTTGGATTGATGCAAGAGTTGACGAAGGGCGAAGCAAGAAGTTGTTGCCTTATTTGTAAAGGCGACATTGAGAGATTCATAATTTTTGTTACAGAATAAAAGAAACAATTTCCATCTGTAGGAATGTTGACATCTTGGTAATAAATTCCTTGTGGCTGAGCACAGTTTCTAAACTGTTGATATGGAACGTGAAATGAATTATTTTGCTGAGTTTCTTCTGCATTATTACGTGATCTAAAATTAAACAATGAAAAATTATTGATTAAAAAGACATCATATTTTACTCCAAAAATATACCTCAGAAAAATAAAATAAAAAATCATACTTACGCATCTGATAGATGATTTAAAGTGTAAAAAGCCTGAATTTTTTCTTCTGCATTATTACGTGATCTAAAATTAAACAATGAAAAATTATTGATTAAACAGACATCATATTTTACTCCAAAAATATACCTTACAAAAATAAAATAAAAAATCATACTTACGTATCTGATAGATGATTTAAAGTGTAAAAAGCCTGAATTCTTTTTTTCCTATCATAATATTCTTTACTTATTTGTTTACGAGTTTTAGGTATTTTTTTACTTCCTTGTTTCTTTAATTTCTGCGCTTCATAATATTTTTTTCTTCTTTCTGCATCAGTTTTAGGTTTTTTAGCTGGTACTTGATCAGTCTCACTACATTCATCTGATCTCTCTGCTTTTATGTTTTGTACTATTGTATTTTGTAATTTCTTTCTCTCACGGTATTCTCTACATTTTTGTGCATTTGTCTTTTTCCTTGATGTTTTAGTTTGTACCTCAGTAGTCCATGCTTTAGATGGATCGCTATTGTAATAAAAAAGCAAAAAAAAAATGTACTTGCTCTACATACACACATAATGTACAGCTTGGCCAGAACGTCTTGAAACGGAACTAATCTTTTGTTTGCTGACAACGTTTTAAAATATTTGATGTAAACAAAGAACGCAGGTTTGTTAGATTTATTATTGTGAAATAAAATAAATAAAATAAAATCATTCAAAGTGCTGGTAGCGAGAGCACAGTGGCGACTTCCGGTTTTCGACTGCTTTTTGCCAAGCTGTAGGTACGGTACATCATGTATACTAATATTATAAAGCTGAAGAGTTTGGTTGAATGTGCTAATGTCAGGAACTACTGAATCAGATTGAAAAATATGTTTTGGATAGATTATTGATCAAGAAAAACTTAATAACATCACAGGTCCAATATTGATTGATAAATAATCTAACTTTAGGACTATTTTTTTAGTAAGATAGCCTCTTGCTGGTGGATGTTTTTAAGCAGACAAATATAACATGAGAAATAAATAAAAAAACACGGTATATTTATGTACATTTTCCCACTTTTTATACACTCACTTTTCTTGTTTGTTTATTTGTCGTTCCGGTTGGACTTTTGCAACTCAATTTTAAGGCACTTCCCGATAAGCTAGTAGGCTGAAATTTTGCACACGCTCTGAGTTCTGATGACAATACATGACCAGCTAAGAATAACAAATCCAATATGGCGGCCTCCCCAAGATGGCGGACTGGCTGTTTGAAATCCACCCCCTTGATATGGGTATCAAATGAAATGGTTAGCTGTCAGGAATACGAAAAAAATAGTCAAGTGACTTAATTCCAATATGGCGGACGTCCAAGATGGCATACAGGCTATTTGAAATACACCCCTATGATAATATGGATATCAAATGAAAAGGTTTGTTGTCAGGAGTACGAAAAAATAATCACGTGACTTAAATCCAATATGGCGGACGTCCAAGATGGCAGACTGGCTATTTTAAATCCACCCCCATGATATGGGTGTCAATTGAAAGGGTTTGCTGTCAGGAATACGAAAAAAATAGTCATGTGACTTAAATCCAATATGGCGGACGTCCAAGATGGCGGACAGGCTTTGAGGCACTTACCGATAAGCTAACAGGCTGAAATTTTCATTTTTCAGGGTAGCTTCAAACCCGATGAACAAAGATCAAAATAACTGACAGTGAGACGATTTGAGTGGCCCCTATGTCAGCCCCGTAGGGTTATTTTCTTATTTTTAGGACATTTAAAAACCTGGGTTTTTTAATCATAATAATATTATAAACTCACTTGTTTTGTCCTGGTTGCTCTATAATAACCTCACAATAATCTAAAATGTCTTTTCTGCTACATCTGTAACAACAATAGGTACAATTGTTCACTGCGGAATTTGTCCTGGATTCTATTTGCAACGCTGGCATTTATTTTATTATTTTGAACAACGTCTAATCTACATTATTTTAAGCCTTGTCGTTGAATTTTACTTATTATTTATTAAGGTGATTGCGTCGATGTTGCCCGCGAAATTCAAATTTTCTTTCGTTTTTTGCAATTTGCAGGCCAGTGACATGTTGTAACTTTATCAAAATATGAATTGCGGTAATAATAAGTATAATTTTAAATATAAAAATTATCAAAACATTCGCTCCATCAGCTCTCACGTAGAAAGCTGCATCTAAGTTAGATTTAGGAGATTTTAACAAGATGCAGCTTTTCTATGTGAGAGCTGGTGAAGCGAATGTTTTGATAATTTTTATATTTAAAATTATACTTGTTATTACCGCAATTCATATTTTGATAAAGTTACAACATGTCACTGGCCTGCAAATTGCAAAAAACGAAAGAAAATTTGAATTTCGCGGGCTGGTTGGAGCATTCCCCTTAATAATATGAAAAATTCAACCATAAATAAAGCTCTTTTATTTTAAGAGCTTCAAGATTAGAACAGGGTCTAAGGGCGCGTAATCAGAAAGTTGGCAACGTCGCTATTGGCTGCCAAATATTTACAAGTTTTAATTAATTTGGCAATGTTACTGTATGAAAAATATGTAAGGCTCTGTAGTGCACTAGAAAATTGATATAGGAATGCAATTAAAACACTGAATTTGAGTAGGTATATAAAAGGCATTTGGAAAGTTTCCAAACGTTTTTTTACGTCTAAAACTATGAGTACCTATTCAGAATTACGATATTAATTATTACATTCGCATATCATTTTTTAGTGCATTACAGAGCAATATTTCTGATTTTCATACAGTAAAGCTAAATTAATTAAAACTTGTTAAGAGCGTATATTCCGAAAGCTGGCAACGTCGCAAATGGTTGTCAAATATTAACTAGTTTTAATTAATTTAGCATTGTTACTGTATGAAAATAAGAAATATGGCTCTGTATTGCATTAAAAAATTGATAAGGGAATGCAATAATTAATATCGTAACACCGAATATATAGTTTTAGATGTAGAAAAAGCATTTGGAAGCTTTCCAAATGCCTTTTATACACCGGAAACGGTTACAACATCAAAGTCAGTGTTTTAATTGCATTCCTATTCGTTGTGTGCGCGATGACAGCGCCCCTAGTGGCCGCAACTATTCAGGACTTGTCATCTGTCAAATCATGTCAACTAGATGATAAGATATCTTTGTGATATTAAATTTCGACTAGTTTTTCAACGAAATTGAAAAAATAGTGTAAAAAGTGAGTGTGTATATTATACCTAGCGATTTTCTTCCTCGTGGAAAATATGGATATTATAATACGCACGGGATTTGAATCGGTTAAGCATAAAATACATTTCCAACCTCAAACTGAGCAAAAAGGGAAAAAATTAGTATTAGCACAGCATGTGAGAGAAGTGGAAGAGCTTAGAACGAACGGGAAAAGTTAAAGTTAAAGTTTTCGTATTAAATTATAAAGAAAGTTATGAAAATAAAGCAACTTGACACATGACAGCCCAGAATTAATTCACATTTCTGCCACGTCGTGCGCTACGATCGATTTGCCGTTCCCCACCACCCACTTCGCACATAGTCAATATCATTTTTTTAGTGCACTACAGAGCGATATTTCTTGTTTTCATACCGATTTGCTAAATTAATTAAAACTTGTAATTATTTGACAGCTTTTTGCGACGTTGCCAAGTTTCAGAATATGCAGCCTTAATATTTGACAACAATTTGCGAGGTTGCCAATTTTCAGAATACGCGCTCTTAACTAGCAAAATAAGGGTTGAACCACATCTGGCAGCACGGAATCGCATTTTTCCGTCGCCCTTTCTCTTTCTGCCGCTTAGAACTGCCATTTGCTAGACCGAGACAATGCGATAGCACGCGGCCGGCTCAATGATTCCGCCGCGTGCTATCGCATTTTGCTTTCTATCTCGGTCTAGCAAATGGCAGTTCTAAGCGACAGAAAGAGAAAGGGCGACGGAAAAAGGCGATTCCGTGCTGCCAGATGTAGTGCAACCCTAATACGACCCTAATACTGTGTAGCATAGGGACTTTTTACTCATGGCGCGATGCTACGCGACGTGATTCGTGCTATATCGAGTCGATTGCCGATTTAAGTCGCACGTATTTACTAACGGAGCGATGCGATGCACTTCGACCGTAAACTACCTACGAACATCCACCTTACTACTACGACATAAAAACGCTGCAAACAAAAGATGTCGCCAGTGACGAGTAGTTGCGCAATCGATTTTCGAACACAGAATCATAAATGCATTGTCATTAGGACGTATTATGCAATTCGATGTCGAGCAGATCTGTGAGCGATATCGTCAATCCGTGCGACTCCATTAGCAAACACTAGCGATTGTCCATAAATCTTCGGCCGGACGCTTGTGTGATATCTGACCGATATCGTCAATCGATGCAATTCGATATCGCGTCGCGCCATGAGTAAAGTCCCTTAGTCGCATTTATAATTTTCATAACTTACTCGTTGAATTTAACTTCGCTAGGTTCAATCTTCGTTGCTATTGGAGAAAATTTTTCAGACTCTTTCCTGAAATTAAAATACTTAAATAAGTATCATTCTTATTAACTAAAAAGAGTTGAATACTCAAAAGAGTCATTCCAATATGTTTTTAATTTTTTACAAAGCTTTTATTTCAATCAAGTAGGCCAATTACAGGCACTTTTCTTTTTAAATTGTCAAAAGACAAAAACATAATAATTTTAAAATAAAAAGTGCTACAGTTCCAGTCACAAGACAATTTAGTCTGGTCAATATAGATATAATATAATAGTACATTATGATATAAGTGCGGTAAGTTGATAATTACAGCTGAGGCGATATTGGTTGCACGAGCCGTAAGGCGAGTGCTATAAGAAAGCAGAGGCTGTAATTATCAAACCGCACGTATGTCATACGACGTTTTATAACACATTTGTGAGTAAATAATTAAAATCATTACATCGAAAAGGAAAAGCAAGCGGAATAATTTTTACTTTTTCACAAATTAGCGATGCGCGCGCACCAGCATCTTTTGTTTATGGCAAAGGCACAAAAAACAGCCAGTATTACTAATAAAGTAAATTAATTCTTTTGTGGTTTTATTACAGATAAATGGTTGTAATTAATTGTCAAATTTAATTAAATTAAAGAATAAAATGTTTATTTACTATATTTCATCTCCCAAATTTAATTTTAATAATAAAATGTTGGCTGCTTTTCTGACATAAAAACTCTTTGCTAAGATTTAAAAAAGTACCGTTCGTTTTAGACGGAGCATCTTGATAAACCGTGCGTTTTACTTTACCATTACGCACTAGTGCGTAATAAGATACATTACGATACTGAAATAGGTGCAGTAAGAGACCTTTTACGAGCAAATGTGTTATAATAGTACATTATGATATAAGTGCGGTAAGTTGATCATTACAGCAGAGGCGATATTGGTAGCACAAGCCGTAAGGCGAGTGCTATAAGAAAGCAGAGGCTGTAATTATCAAACCGCACGTATGTCATACGACGTTTTATAACACATTTGTGAGTAAATTAATAAAATCATTACATCGAAAAGGAAAAGCAAGCGGAATAATTTTTACTTTTTCACAAATTAGCAATGCGCGCGCACCAGCATCTTTTGTTTATGGCAAAGGCACAAAAAACAGCCAGTATTACGAATAAAGTAAATTAATTCTTTTGTGGTTTTATTACAGATAAATGTTGTAATTAATTGTCAAAATTAATTAAATTAAAGAATAAAATGTTTATTTATTATATTTCATCTCCCAAATTTAATTTTAATAATAAAATGTTGGCTGCTTTTCTGACATAAAAACTCTTTGCTAAGATTTAAAAAGCACCGTTCGTTTTAGACGGAGCATCTTGATAAACCGTGCGATTTACTTTACCATTACCGCACTAGTGCGTTTTACTTTACCATTACGCACTAGTGCGTAATAAGATACATTACGATACTGAAATAGGTGCAGTAAGAGACCTTTTACGAGCAAATGTGTTATAAAATATCAAAACCTCCCGGAAAGCCAAATATTGGTGGAGAGCTAGGGTTTACCATTACAATTTTTTTTTAAATATTTTTTATAGTATTCCACAACTATCACACAACACCATATTCTAGTCCCAAGCTAAGCAGAGCTTGTGTTATGGGTACTAGACATCTGATAAACACACTTATTTATTTCTAAATACATACATATTATAGATAAATTACACCCAGACACAGAACACTGCCGTCATATTAAAGAAGGCCGTAACTGACATTTTTGTCAAAAATGAGTTATAAACATATTCGGAATCAGCAAAGAAAATGCTATCTTATGGACTTACACACAAAGCTGTAACTCGTATGTAGACCGAGATATCATAGGGATTTTAGCCGTAACTACGACACAAATTCTGGTTTTTGAATCTGAAAAGCCGTAATTACAAAATAACGGCCTTTTTTGTTAATATTTTCGTATTGCTAGTCAGAAAGGCCGCAATTACCAATTAGGGCTTTTTAACTAAGCAAAACTTTAAATTTACTACAAAAAAAAGGGTGCCCTCTATCTGGCAGAAACTTGTTGCTCCGAAACCTATTTGGCATAACTCACTTGGCAGAAACTTTTTTAAACGAACATTGTTATGGTATAAAAAATATTTAATATAATTGTTTTTTGGCCTAATATTTTTATGTCCGAATTTAAAATGGGATACTTTTAAGATGGCAGAATTGTATTGGGCATAATTACCTTTGTCAGAGTTACAATTTTGCATAATTTCATTTAGCATAACGTTTATTTAGAGCGCCGATTGTTTGGCATAATTTGGCTTAGCATACTACGAAGATCACAGAATTTCAATAGAAATAATTTTATTAGTCATATTGAAAAAAAAATATTGTTTTAAAATATCACTATGGTGTGCTACAAAAGTTAGTGACAGAAATGAATCGCTGCAAAACCGACTTCACGTAGTCTTGTCTGCCCTACCCCTAGAGTGTAATTAAAAACCCGCGAAGGCGCGGAGGGGCGAGGCGGCCCGCGAGCTGAGGAGCAGGTGGCCGCCGCGGTTGAGACTGGCCGGCGAAGCCGGCTAGCAAGCCGATGCTGCGGTGGTGGGCGTAAAACCATCTGCGACGATTAGCTCGCGTGGGACCGCCGGAGCCCCGCAGCGCCGGAGCCGTGACAGAAGCCATGCCTGCTGCATGCTGCATGCTTGCTGCATGCTTGCATGCTGCATGCTCGCTGCATGCTTGCTGCATGCTTGCTACATGCTTGCTGCATGTTGCATGCTTGTATGCTGAATGCTTGCTGCATTCTTACTGCATTATCTTACTAGCAGCGAAATAAAAACCACACAATTAACATTTCCATAAAAATATAGCAATTAACCTTTCCATCGTAATGTGGCGAATAAAAATAGTGTTCTTTAAATTTATTATGGATATGAAATGCATGCCAAAAGATGATTCTGGCAGTGAATTTTCTGCGATATGATGGTTCTACTTTTGATTATTATGGATATAAGATTTATGCCAAAAGATGATTCTGGTTGTGAACTTTCTACGATATGATGGTTATACTTATTGATTATTATGGATATTAAATTTATGCCTAAAGATGATTCTGACTTACAAAATTATGGGTTTCGGGTGTATGGTAAATTAGTGTATGCCAAACGATTTTCTGCGAAAAGAGGTTTATGCAACGACGATATAATACTAGACTACGCATTGCACGATCTAACGAACAAAACTATTCTGCCAACTCGCTGAGGTACTACGTAAGCGGGGTACTACGTTGTGATTGGCTAACTCAAGGTCTGTTCTGTCTCAACGTATGTTTACGGCTCACAGGATTGGTCGAAATGAGACGCATATAAGACTTTTTTGCCTAATGTGTTGGCAGACATCGGTCGCCTGTTATTAGGAGTCTAGTATTATATCGTCGTTGGGTTTATGCTATCCGTTGCTATGCAAAATAAAATTATGACGTAAAAGTTCTGCTATACTTTGGTGGACCCGATTATTAATGGTTTTGTTTGTTATTTTATTGTCAGAAGATGTATATTTTTTTATGAGTATAAATAAAGTTTTGTTGATTGTGTTTAGATAGATAATGAGAAAAATGTGATTAATAAAGATGTTCCTTTAAAAATAATTGCATAAATACTATTTAATTAGTACAAGCAAGAATTGATTGTTAAAAAACGCTTCAAGGTAACTGGAATTAGTTGTATGTACCTACTTGAATGTGTCTTGCGTAGGTAATATTTTAAGTTTGACTGAATACTTCAACTTATGAGACTGACTGAATTAATAAAGTACTAATTAACCAAGAATATTTACGTATTTTATTACGTAAATATTCTTGGTTTCATTTTAATAAGTCTTCTTTACAATCGACACAATCGATTCGTAACTTACGTTTACTATCAAAAAAAGGCGCAACTGCGCATTTGAGGCTTTAGATGCAAGTATTTCGGCTTTAAGAAGATCGAGTTCTTTATATGAAAAGCCGTAATTACATTATTTGCAATTACGGCCTTTCAGATAAGTATTTCACAATTTATTATTATATTTTTGCTAAAACAAAAGGGAAAAAATTGAATTAAACTAATACGTGTGTATAAATTTAAATAAACTATGGTTCAAAATAACACCTGTATTTATTGACGTTTTATAAAACAAAAACCACTTACTAAAACTATTCAGTAAATGGTGGGCTTTCATTTTAGATGAAACTTTGATTATCTCGGAATCAGCATTGACGTAGTTACGGCCTTCTTTAATATGACGGCAGAACAAATGATTGTACTTATCACACAAACATTTGTCCTGGATGGGAATCGAACCCACAACCTCCGACATAGCAGTCAGGGTCACTAACCACTACACCAACAGGCTAGTCAAATATAGTTTTAAAGTCCACATCGATCATAAGTGTAGGTACTTCAGACGGATGTTGTAGAAACAAGGAATACTGTTGAATACTGTTGATATAAAAACATTATAAAATAATAAATACAAGAAGTAGGTACTATGATCCTTACCAGTCATCATATGGAACTGACTCTTGATATGTCATTGGGGTTACAGGAATTGAAACTGAATCTTACAAGACCACTCAAGTCAGTTTAATTTCAGTTTGCCAGCCATAAGATGGAGTTAGGGTTTACTGAAATGAATTAAAAAACTGATATTAGGAAAAAAATATAGTTATCAATTATATTATGCTTTAATGACTCTTACAACTGACAGGTTTTCAACAATATGCATTCTTTAAGTATGCAAGTAGAAATTAACTGAAGTACTTTTAGATTATATGTATGTTGTTGAGCTCCTTGTGTTCTAAGTCAAACTACATAATAACTGACACATGCTTGCACTGACTGGACAGGTCCACTCAAATCTGTGTGGCTCTTTCCTGAAAAGACCATCTCAGACACCCACATTGTCCTAGTATGAACGGAGCAAAACAATGTCTGGACTTTAAGAGACTGTGACCTCTGAGTTTGTTTCGGCTGTTTCTTCTCAGAGTAGTCAGGTAAGAAACACCGACCACATCTAGCTTTAAAAGTATTGTTTGTGAAGTGTAAATGTGATTATTATATTTTTTTTTATAACCAACTTACAAAATAAATATCATTTATCGTTTATTTATGAGATTCGGTTATCTTGCTTGATGAGAAAAAGTGCAGCAATACTAGGTATGTATGTGCTAACATCATAACATGCGAGTGCATTATATTGAGCAGTATTCATTGATTTATGTATGTAGATTTATACATTAGAACTTACTTTTTTTATATCAGGCTCAGTGGGTAGTGCAGTTCAGTCTCTTCAGCCGTGAATAGAGTTGGATATAATGGATATGCTACTATCCGTGGAAGAGACTTTGTTTATTGTTTCTCAAAATGTTTCGTACACAGGAGTTAGGTGTTTTTTTAGCCGAAACATGAAACAAACATAGAAGTACCTACTCTGTGGCCGAATTGATTTTGACTTTGACACATGAATAACCATAGATGAATAACAACAACAATAGAAAAAAAAACTATCGGCCTACGTTTGGAGCCCTGTCTTTTGGCCGGCAGATAACCAAATGCAAAAATAATACGAAATGTGAAATAGTAAATGTATTTTTCTAAATTCTTTTTCCCATGATTATTCTCAAAAAATATGTACTAGAAACAAGTACTTATATGTAATACCTACATAAATACCTAAATTCTTTACAGTACATTTTTGGGTTTCTACACGTTTATATCAGACAGCGTGAGACAGGGAGACGTTATTTCTCCGAAACTGTTCACGAACGCGTTGGAGGACGATTTCAAGCTCTTGGGATGGAACGGATTCGGCATCAAAATCAATGGCGAATACATCACTCACCTTCGTTTTGCCGATGATATAGTCATCATGGCAGAATCGTGGAGCACCTCAATGCTATGCTCAGCGACCTCAGTATCGTTTCCCAACGGGTCGGCCTTAAAATGAACATGGACTAGACGAAAGTCATGTCGAATGTCCATGTAGCAACCTTTTTTTTTTTTTTTTAGCGTGGTAAAATCATCAAATGAGTCCTCCAACCCCGGGCAGGGCGGGAGGGACTGTCAGACTTCTACTGACTAAAATCCACGGTGTCCTTCAATAGCCCTTTCTGTTCCGGGGTCACGGTAAGGAAATAATCCCGCGACCCCGGCAGGCTTACCGGTTGTTGTTGGGAATGATACTCTCGAAGTTGTAGACCACTAAACTTACCTTGGACAGATTGTTCAGTTAGGTAGGTCCAACTTTGAGAAAGAGGTCGCCCGAAGAATCCAACTCGGATGGGCAACGTTCGGGAAGTTACGTGATATCTTCTCATCGAGAATCCCACAGTGTCTCAAGACGAGGGTGTTTGACCAGTGTGTGTTGCCAGTGATGACATATATGGCTCTGTAACGTGGTCTTTGACTGCTGGCCTTTTAGAGAAACTTAGAGTCACTCAACGAGCAATGGAAAGAGCTATGTTGGAGTTTCTTTGCGGGATAAAATCCGGAACATGGATATTCGGCGAAGAACCAGAGTCACCGACATAGCTCATAAAATTTGCAAGTTTATTTATTTATTTATTTATTTATTTATAGGTTAGCCAACGATTGCTTACACATTACATTTCATTTTAACTGATACTTATACATTAAGAGTGTAACAATCAATTACAGGCTAACACCGCATGCACAGTAATCGGATTAATTAGAAAAAGTAATACAACAAAATGAATAACTTAAATTACAGCGAATAGTTAGTAATTAATCTTATAACTAGGTAAGATTAATCATAATCAGAATTTTAATTACAAAAATATAACAACAATAATACAATTGATAAATAAATTAAATGAAACTATCAGATAATAATGATGAAGTCAGTGGAATTGAAATTAAATTATTAAGATTAAAATAAAAATAAAACCGACATCGTGAGGGTCGCGGCCGGGCAGCCGATGGATGCAAGTGGCGAATTGTCGTTCGGCGTGGCGGTTTAATGGGGAGGCCTATGTTCAGCAGTGGACGTCTTCCGGCTGATGATGATGATGATGATGACACGTTTATATGAAGACGCTAGACGCATCATCGGAAATTGAAATTCTTGGGTTGCAAGCACAGGTTGCAAGTTTTAACATCTTTGATCGACAATTTCTGGTGTTACAAATGCTCGAATAAATTCAACATATTTTTTTCAAAATCTATTTCAGTAACTCCATTAGTTGCAATTTGTTGGGGGCAAGCAGAGTTTCAGATCATCCATGTAATGTAAAGAAGGTGAGATATGATCTGACCACCTCGCCTCAACCGATAGCCTAGACCTGAGTCCTCCATCAATGTGCTTAGAGTTAGAGGATTCAGGGCTAAACAGAATCAAAGTGGCCTCAAACTGTCACCCTGGAATATTCCCCGCTTGATAATACAGGTTCATCGTTCGCCTGGATCTGTCGACATCCGGGATAGCGGAGGACCATTCTCCATTGCCTTATACACGACTCTTGCCACATCTGATAGCGTAATATAAATTCGTTTCATTTCGGGAATATTTTCACACTCGCTCGACATCACGCATCCAGCCATCCTCAGCATGACTGACGGGCACCGACCAGATGCTGCGCCAGAATGAACTTGTGGCGCTATCATCCGGGCGGCCCGCGTCAACCACGTTTTGTTCAGGTCGCTCCCAAGCTCCATAAATACCCACCTCTCATCGCTCCGGAACATGCGATTTTGCGAGTCGATCAACTCTTCACTTACACCGGCGAATACGGCTTGCCCATGTTCAAACTTTGCTTCAGGAAGTCTATTCCGGGCACATACCTGTAGTACGGCACTTAGGATTCTACAAGGATGTATTTCAGAGCAAGTTGCAGATGGATTAGCTTGGCTACAAGTTTATGTCTATGCAAGTATTCTCCGTTAGCCAGACGAGAATTTTTATTTTTATATGATCTGAGTGTGAGTAATGATAAATACTTACAAGGTGAATTTTTTGGGCGTGGATGGGTTACCTATCATAAGATCGAAAAACGGTTGACCGAATTTCATTTGCCCTAAAACTTTTCAACTATTACCTTTTGGTTTTTTTTTACTTCATCGAAGTCACGTTTGCCACTGTTTCAGTTAACCTGTTATCTATTCATCTTTTTTCGTTTCTCCAGCATTTCATTTGGCCGACAAACTTTTTACCGATGTTACACTTACTCGAAGTGACGGTTGTCCGAAGTATTATGTTTCCAAATATTCATTATACCACTGTTTTAATTGCCATATTTTTATTTCACCGAACGCCTAGAAAATTTTGCACACTAATTATTGCTGTTACATTTTTAGCAGGCGCCATTGAAATGTAGGTAGACAACACAAAATAATTGTGCAAATGTCGTATACGATAATATAATTCTGAAGGGTATTGTATTATAATTAATGACATTTGCTGTTAATTACATAGTTGATGTGCGTCGTAGCGCATGCAGCATGCAAGCAAGCATGCAGCATGCAGCATGCAAGCAAGCATGCAGCATGCAGCATGCAAGCGAGCATGCAGCGTGCAAGCAAGCACGCAGAATGCAACATGCAGCAAACACGCAGCGTTCCAGCAAGCATGCAACATGCAACAAGCATTGTTTCTGTCATGGCTCCGGCGCTGCAGGGTTTTGGGTGGCCCCACGCGAGCTTATCGTCGCAGATGATTTGAACGCTCACCACCGCAGCTTCGGCTTACTGGCCGGCTTCGCCGGCCAGCCTCAGCCGCGGCGGCGGTCGTTCCGACCACCTGCTCCTCAGCTCGCGGGCCACCCCACCCCTCCGCGCCTACGCGATTTTAAATTACACTCTAGGGGTAGGGCAGACAAGACTACGTAAAGTCGGCTTTGCAGCATTTCGTTTCCGCCACAATGTTTTGTAGCAAAATATATTGAATTTTTATGACAGTAATTTAATTTTTCGGTAAAATGTTGTTTCGGTATGGTGAAAATATGGCAAATAAATCAGTTGGCAATTGAAAAAAGTTTAAAAGAGGCTTCGGTCAATAGTAAAAAGTTATTTTGTTAATCGGCGGAACATACTTCGGTATAATAATACTTATGGCTAATGATACTTCGATGATCTGAAAATATGGCAAATGATGCATATAGCAAAAGAGATGTCGGTCAATAGTTTTCGGTATAATGAAATTCGAACAAACAAAATTCGGTAAATTGATCGGTTCCCGCGTGGATGACTATATCCGAAAATATGACGAATATCAAAAAACATTGAAAGGTGTCTCGAGACCGATTTTGACAAAATCTAAAAGTGCATCATTGGATTTTAGAAAATTCAATAATCGTGGCCAGGAATCGAACCCGCTGATTTTGGAAAAAAAAATACATCCTGCATTATTATAAAATTTCGATAGTTTGGCTAATACGGATCAAATTCTGTGAAATAAATGAAAAAGGATATAGGAGGAATAAGAAAAAAATACGACAAATTAAAGAAAAATCGTCTAATTATAAAAAAATCAAACTTCAAAGCAATGACTGTATTCCAAACATAAGCATTTCTTCTTTGAAAATAATTATATTTTTTGTTGAACTCAATCATTTGGTATTTCTGAATACAGTACGATAATTGTTGAAATGTCAAATAAAGTGGAACATTGAAATAATACAATTTTATAATTGCGAATAGATGATGGCTCGGTAGAAGTACGAGTTACATAGAAAAATAGTAAATTCACAAAAATCTGCTATTTCTTTAATTTATATGACGTCATAATGGGATAGTTAACGAGCTTCATCTATTAGCTAGTAGAAAAATAAACACATTTTAATTACAGCTTGGCAAATTAGAGTAGAAAACTTGAAGGCGCCACTGTGCTCTCGCTACCAGAACTTTAAATGTTTTTTTTTACATAATACGTTAGTTTTATGGAACAATAATAAATCTAACAAACCTGCGTTCTTTGTTTACATCAAATATCAAAGATGGAACTAATCTTTTAGTTTGCTGACAACGTTTTAAAACGTTGTCAGCAAACAAATAGATTAGTTCCATTCGCCATTTCAAGACGTTCTGACCAAGCTGTACATAATACTAAAAACTACAAAGGCACATTGACAGTTTATAATAAATTGCGTCGATGTTACGAAACTCAAATTTTCTTGCTGAAAGAAAGCTGCATCTAAGTTATAGATTTCGGAGATTTTAACAAGATGCAGCTTTTCTATGTGAGAGCTGATGGAGCGAATGTTTTGATAATTTTTATATTTAAAATTATACTTGTTATTACCGCAATTCATATTTTGATAAAGTTACAACATGTCACTGGCATGCAAATTGCAAAAAACGTAAGAAAATTTGAATTTCGCGGGCTGGTTGGAGCATTCCCCTTATTGTAATTTTATTAAGTCCTTCAGTGTGTAGTGTTTTGAAAATAAATCGTATAGTATTTTTTTCTGTTGTTAAATCAATGAATATCAGTACATATTATAAAACAAAGTCGCTTGCGTCTGTCTGTCCTTATGTAAGCTACGCAACGGATTTTGATGCAAGTTTTTTTTAATAGATAAAGTAATTCAAAAGGAAGGTTTGTTTGTATACAACGTGTAAGGCCAATAGCGCAACATCTGTTTGAAAAACCATTTTTTTTTTTGCGAATTTCCAAGTCTTACAACGAAAATTGTTCAGTAACATGGGCTGAGTTACCCCACGAGTTTTGCGCTTCGGCAGGCGACCTCCGGCCACCGTAGGCGCGGGCATGCCGACAGCGAGTAAAGGGCAACTCGCTGTCCGACCATGGACCATGCCCGGGTCGGGCGTCGTGTTCCACGCGCACCTCATGGGGGCCAAAGCCTGCCGGGGTCGCGGGACTTATTTCCATCACCGTGACCCCGGAACATAAAGGGCTATTGAAGGACACCGTGGATTTTAGTCAGTAGGTACGTACAAGTCTGACAGTCCCTCCCATCCTGCCCGGGGTGGGAGGACTCTTTTGATGATTTTACCACGATAAAAAAAGAGGTTTTGCGCTTCTGGCGTAACACGTTGTATAACATACATAATATAGGTAGTAGAGATAGCACCCGCGCGGAGCAGGGACGGGTCACTAGTTTAACATAATAATCATCAAAATTCCAGTGTGGGAACTCATTGTATCAGAAGCAAGTAAAACTATACTTGCCTGTAACATATTGACAGTTTGAAAAATATCATCTCTTCGTCAATGGGGAAGGCAAGTCAAAGCTAATTGTAGATGGCGCCACCATAGCGAAAACCTAATCCGACCAATGACGTAGTACTATTTTGAAGTACCTTTAAGATTTGAACCAATGACGATGCTTGGAACAAGCTATACTAGCGCCATTAGTTTCCTAGTTGCCATCCCCATTTTGGTCAACGAAACAAAAGAAAAATTAAAAAAATTATGGACTAATTACTTAATGTATCTTTTCAGTCAACTACCCTACTTAATTATTATAATAATTAACTATATCCTTCGCCATTGACGTCTATTTCTTCAGTTTCATCCAACAAACGGCTCCTGAAAAAAAAAATATTAGGCATTAATTTTAGAAACTTTAACATTAATCTTTTAAGACAATCGTCTACCGAGCGCTCGTCCATACTAACAGATAAAACGTTTTCCTACCCCTAAATGTTATCCTATCTCAATGATTTTTAGAATGCTTCTTACACAATAAAAAACTAGGTTTATAGGTTTTCTTTTTTCAAAATTTATAATAGTTTGAAAGTTACAGGCGCCAAAGAGTTACTTTGTTCGATCGAAATGGATCATTTTCCATAAAAATGATCCATTTCGATCATTTGCCATTTTGCGAATTACGCTGTTTGTTCCTGAGCCCTATAACATTTAGATACTCACTGTGTCGAAGTGTTCTGAGATGTTCTTGTTCTCTTCCGTTCTTTATGTTTACTGGTCCCCGGTTTAGTAAGCTCTTGAGTCACGATAGGTCTGAAATGTAATAATAATATTCCACAACTATCACACAACGCCATCTAGTCCCAAGCTAAGCAGAGCTTGTGTTATGGGTACTAGATAACTGATAAACATACTTATATATTTCTAAATACATACATATTATAGATAAGTTACACCCAGACACAGAACAAATGATCGTGCTCATCACACAAACATTTGTCTAGGATGGGAATAGAACCCACGACCTCCAGCATAGTAGTCAGGGTCACTAACCACTAGACCAACAGGCCTGTCAAAAATAAAAGATTTCTACACTTTGATAACTAACTTGTTGCATGTCATGTAAAAAATATTATATTTACAACAATCATACTCCGAATTGTAGAAAATGATCCATTTCGATCATTTACCATTTTGTGAATTACGCTGTTTGTTCCTGAACCTTATAACATTTAGATACTCACTGTGACGACGTGTTCTGAGATGTTCTTGTTCTCTTCCGTTCTTTATATTTACTGGTCCCCGGTTTATTAAGCTCTTGAGTCACGATAGCACTGAAAATTAATAAAATGAACTCTATGATAATTAGAAAGAAAGAAAAAACGTTTACTATTTAATGGGGAAGGCAAGTCAAAGCTAATTGTAGATGGCGCCACCATAGCTTCGTCCTAATCCGACCAATGACGTAGTACTATTTTGAAGTACCTATAAGATTTGAACCAATGACGATGCTTAGAACAAGCTATACTAGCGCCATAAGTTCCCCAGTTGCCATCCCCATTAAAAGTGATGACTTACATTTCATCATCCTGCGGTTCAGTCTTAATGTCTAAAGATATCGGGTCCGTTGTAACTTGCTCGCTGGAAACAAAATAAATAAATATTATCATACAATGAAAACAGTTGTTTTTTTTAATGAAAAAACCTTATCCCACAATTTGCTCCTGTGTCGTAGGTTCGTTTTAGTTATTTATGCAACTGTTGTATAATCAGGGGTATTAAGACGATCGTCTACCGAGCGCTCGTCCATACAAAAAGAGAAAACGTTTTCCTACCCCTAAATGTTATCCTATCTCAATGATTTTTTAGAATGCTTCCTACACAGTAAAAAACTAGGTTTATAGGATTTCTTTTTTTCAAAATTTACAATAGTTTGAAAGTTACAGGCGCCTAAAAGTTACTATTTTTATGACAAAATCGTCATTGAAGTAAAACCTTTGTATTAAACAAACAAAGAAGTTTAAGAAAAAAAGCAAAACCTACAAACCTAGAATATAATATGCTGAAACGATTGGCACTAGAATCTAAGAGATTGGTCGTGATTTAGTATGTGAAAAACGTTTTCTCCCGAGAGATCAATTTCATATAAAAAATACTTACCGTCAGTCGCGAGCTGCAACGCTCTCTATCGCACGATCGGGGTTTTTTCAACGCGTGAGAGGGACAGTACGAGTTTTTCTAAATACCTATTTTTTAAAATGGCAGCAGCTATTCTATCCTCTTAAAACACGAATGTGGGTTTATCACACGAGGCGTAGCCGAGTGTGATAATAGTATCACATGAGTGTTTTAATGCCTAATTATAACAGTTGCATACAAGACTTTATCTACAATCATGATGTGAATACTCTATAAAAGATTCTCATACCATAGGGTGTTGTACAATGTTGTAAGAACTATGTAAATTCAAGAAAAGTCTAATTGCGAAGCATGTAAAATAAACAAACCCTAATAAGTAAAATAATTAATGTTCTTTTTTCAAAATTTTAGCGATCTGGTGGTGAAAATGTCATTGCATGAGAATGTTCTTTTTTTGAAATTCATAATATCACGCTTTTTTTTTTCGAGCTCATGGATGACATAGTGTGGTGTGAGGTTTTTACTGATGATAGTCACACTTAAGAGCCCCCGCAGACCACAGACTTTTTATCGGCCGATAGTTTGGTCGGGCTCTTAATCATTACGCAGATGTAAGCAAGTGCGCACACTATGACGATTTGGTATCGGCCGATAAACAAGTTTGATGGGCTTCCCGATTCAATTCAAACTAAACTGTCGGCAAACTATCGGCCGACTGTATAATCAGTATTGGCTCCCTACCACACGCGCACACACGACGATTTTTGAGTCGGCCGACTAAGCCGATAGTCCAGTTCGCTCCGAGCTTTGACAGCGAATGGTCGGCCGCGCGTGTTATGTAAAATGGCGTCGCCCAATTCTCAGTCGCATAATTCGGAATCTTCGATCGTAACTTTGATCGAGGAAGTCGAAAAACGCTAATCTATCACTAAAGATAGGATGCACCCAATACTCTCGGGCTCTCTTTTTAATTTTCCTCCTCCGGTGTATGAGAGCAATAATAACAATTCTATACAATGTTTTATTAATTTTCATTATGCGGTGCGACCACTCTTTTCACCAGTTGGTTAGAAACTAGCAAATAGAGAATAGTCGGCAGACTGTTGGATAGTATGCGCACTCATCACCGACTGAACTGTTTAGTTGGCTCGGTGTGCGTACTAACAGGCCAACCCGACTAAACTATCGGCCGATAAAAAGTCTGTGGTCTGCGGGGGCTCTAAGTGTACGTGGTTGTACGATGACAATTATCAACCACCTACACAATCCCTTAGTCGGCTTTTACGAGCTTAAAAATCAAAAGATGAAATTCAAAAGTCAAACGTATATTTAATTAATTATTACAAAATAAAATTTAATAATAAGCGTAATAATTCATCACTTCGATATTATTTTCAGGCAAATATGGAATTTCTGTACAATGGATTATATTTGCGCGATTCATGAATTACTGTGTAACAGAACAGACGTCGGCGGCGTGAAGATCGGTGATGAACATTCGCACCCCAAGACGCCGAATCTCGCCCCGAACCAAGCGCAGGTACCGGGCCATTCGGGAGTTCTTCCGCAAGGCGCTAGGTAGCTCATCGCAACCCGATATTAAAATAAGTTCCAGTATTGCTGTTAATGTTACTGATCTAAAACGCAAAATAGTTGGCCTCGAACAATCCAATCCCTTAAAAATGAGCTGGACTCATTTTTAAGGGATTGGCCTACAATCGCACTAGATCGCGAAAAGTGGAAGGAGGGAAGGGAGGCCTTTGCCCTGCAGTGGGACGACACGGGCTTATAATAATAATAATAATATCACGCGTTTGGGTGATATAATGATCATAATATCATAATAGAGTGTTTTAATGTTGGCAATAAGCTAATTGTTATAGGTTCTTTTTTATAGAAGATTAATAGCATGATAGTAGATAAACAAACATATAAACTCACATACACAAACACTCAGCCCCGGAACAACTACTTGTTTATCATACACATTTTAGCTCCGTGCGGGAATCAAACCCGCGACGAGCTCAGCAGTCGATCGCTCACACATTGCGCCAACAGTGACGTGGTTTATTGTATTAAAGATGTTTCAAATTATCAACATATTAGTGGAGTGCCATAAGGCGTAAGGTTTATGCCTCGGAATCCAGGAACAGTCAATGAATCTTCATATAAATTTTTGTAATGTGTTTTTAACGACATTTATAGAAAAACGAGCTTTATATAGTTGGTAAAAAAAATTGCCCGATCTCAATTTTTTAATAATTTTTTCATATTAATTGTAAATATCTGGTTGACCGAGCTTCGCTCGGTTTTTAAAATGTCTATATCTTGGGAACCGAGCTTTTCTCGAACCTGGGACCTTATTATTATAAATCGATTCCTTGAGCCGAAAAACCCCTAATCTGAAACTTTCATGAAAATCCTTGGAGCCGTTTCCGAGATCCTGATTATATATAAATAAATATACAAGAATTGCTCGTTTAAAGATATAAGATTAGATAGATAGATTAGATGAACGAAAAAAATTGTGAATTCTTTCCATTTTTTAGGGTTCCGTAGTCAACAAGGAACCCTTATAGTTTCGCCATGTCCGTCCGTCCGTCCGTCTGTCCGCAGTTTAGCTCAGAGACGCACAGTACTAGAGAGCTGTAATTTGGTGTAAATATACGGATTTGTTGCACCGAAAAAGTGGTAAAATAAAATCTCGTAAAATATTTTTTTTAGGGTACCTCCTGTATACGTAAAGTGAGGATGTTTTTTTTTTTCTCGCGTACTCCTTAGTGTGGGGTATCATTAAATAGGTCTTTAAAAAATATTGATAGTTTCCAGAAACAATTTTTTGATAAAAAGATTCGTTTGTGAAATATTAAGCTTTAAAGTGATAATTTTTGCTCGACTCGAGTGTCCCCCCCCCTCTACCAGCTAAACGGTTATGTTTGGGGGTGTAAAAAAATTCACAATAGTAGTATATATAACGAAGTTTAAAAGAAAATTATCATGACTAAGTAGGCTTTACAAGTTTACGAGTAATAGTCGACCAACTTATAAAATGTACTTGGATAACAAATTTTCCTAAACAAAATGTATCGGAGAACATGTTCTTCAACTGCAAATGTAAGTTTCTCAACTTTATTTTTACAGCTATAAATAGGTATGTTTTTTGGGGATAGGTAGGTTTTTATCGTCAACTATTTTTAACTAACTTCAAAAAAAGGAGGAGGTTCTAAATTCGTCGTAATCTTTTTTTTTTAATGTATTTTCCCCGATTTCTCAAAGACGAACTTCCGCCGTTCCGATTTTTTTCTTCCGATACAATGAAATGATACTTACAAGAAACAGAGTCGTATGGCATAATAAAATAAAAAACTTTTTAAAAAAAAAGGGAACCGACTTCAAAACTAAACACAAAAAAACTATAAAATAACTTTTCTTTCGGAAGTCGGTGGCTTTGTTTTTTTTTTATTTCATTGACATAAATGGCCACCGACTTCCGAAAGAAAAGTTATTTTATAGTTTTTTTGTGTTTAGTTTTGAAGTCGGTTCCCTTTTTTTTAAAAAGTTTTTTATTTTTCCCATTTTAGTTGAGATAATCAACAAAAATCTTCATAAAATCGGCGTCTTTGAAAATCTACAATCCTATTAAGCAAAACGGATCTATGTGAGCAACTTCACGAGACATCCATTATTGTTATATACTTAAACCTTCCCCAGAATGTAACAAATACTTTTCTGAAAACTGTATCAAAATCGGTTCAGCCAAACGCGAGATAATTACGGACAAACATGCAATCGTCCCTTAAAATCTACGATCCAAGTAAGCAAATCGGATCCACGCGAGCAACGTCACGGGATATCTATTAGTTTTATATACTAAAACCTTCTCTAGAATGTAATGAACACTTTCCTGAAAACTGCATCAAAATCCGTTAAGCCAAACGCGAGATAATTGCGGACAAACATGCAATCGTCCCTTAAAATCTACGATCCAAGTAAGCAAATCGGATCTATGCGGGCAACGTCACGGGATATCTATTAGTGTTATATACAAAAACCTTCTCCAGAATGTAATGAACACTTTCCTGAAAACTGCATCAAAATCCGTTCATCCAAACGCGAGATAATCGCGGACAAACATACATACATAGATACATACATACAGGTCGAACTGAGAACCTACTTTTTTTTTTGAAGTCGGTTAAAAAATTGAGATGCTGTTAACAACACAATTAAAAAAATTGTATGAAGATTCATTGACTTGCCTTGGATTCCGAGGTTTTACTATTTTTAAGCCTTAACGGCACTCCACTATATATAATTATACAATACACATCAACCTGCCTCAATCTATAATAATAGATCCTTAATAGATTTTCCTTAATAGATTTTCAACCATACCACAATAGTGCAAGGTTAATGTTCGCTTGGTAAAATTTGACAAATGGCGGTAGGATGACTACTTAACTGGCGTCTGTACAATACCTATACATATTAATCTATTAACATGCTATTAATCCTCTTTATAAGAACCTATAACGCAATTAGCTTATTGCCAACATTAAAACACTCAATGATATTATGATCGTTATATCATCCAAACGCGTGATTATTATTAGGTACTTACTAAAACCCCTGATTATACAACAATGAGGGTTTTCCCGTATGAAGAATCCACTAGATGGCAATACGTAGGCTTGTGGTCTATCTGCTCCGTGATTGGTTAATTTTGACATTTCTGACAATGTCATGTCAAAATTAACCAATCACGGTCTATCTGCTCCGTGATTGGTTAATTTTGACATTTCTGACAATGTCATGTCAAAATTATCCAATCACGGAGCAGATAGACCACAAGCCTACGTATTGCCATCTAGTGGATTCTTCATACGGGAAAACCCTCATTGCTATAACTATTAAATATGTTTGTTCAAATAAAATGACTAAAAATTTGAAAATTAATTTTTCCCACGTTTTTATACACTCATTTAACTTACTTGTAGTCATCATAATCGCCAGGTTCCTCTTTCAATGGCGCCGGAACAAAAACTTCAGGTTCATCACTGAAATTATAATTAATATCATAAGAATCTTCAGGTATGTCGCATATTGAATTGAATTGATCCGGGGTAGCTCCTTAAATAATGACGTGATTTGAATGAATTTGTATTAATTTAAAGTTAACAGTTAAACCTTTATAATGGTACCATTTTTATTATGGTTTCGTAGCCAAATGGCAGAAAACGGAACCCTTATAGATTCGTCATGTCTGTCTGTCTGTCTGTCCGTATGTCACAGCCACTTTTTGTCGAAAGTATAAAAGATATCCTGTCGAAGCTTGGTAAATAGATGTATTATGTAAACCGCATTAGGATTTTCACACACATGGGTATCTATGAATAGGTCTTAAAAAATGATATTGAGGTTACTAGCATCATTTTTTTCTAAACTGACAGTTTGCGAGAGAGACACTTGCAAAGTGGTAAAATTTTTGCAAAATATGATGTACATTACCATGCAAACTTTAATTGAAAATTGGTTTGAACGAGATCGAGTAATAAGTTTTTTTTTATACGTCATAAATCGTAAACCGCAATTTTCCTGCAAAGTTACAACCAACTACAAGAACTTTTATATTATGTTACTTTCTGCTACGGAATCCTTTAGGGGCGAGTTCGACCCGCACTTGGTCGGTTTTATTCTTAACTAATTAAAATAAAATCAAAAGTGACTGTAACGGAACTACTTGTAATGAATTTACATTACATACAATTTACAACATTAAAATAACTTACATATTGAATTCAGGTTGCTCTATCTTTACCACCAACGTTTCAGTCCTGAAAACATGAAAAAATATGGCATTTTAGCATTTTTGTACAACTAGCTGGTTTCATGACGCGATACGATACAAAATTGTATGGATTGACGATATCGGTCAGATATCGCACAAACGTACGGCCGAACAAAATGTATGGAAAATCGCTAGTGTTCGCTAATGGAGTCGCACGGATTGACGATATTGCTCACAGATCTTCTCGATACTGAATTGCATCATTTAAGGTCGAAGTGTATCGCAACGCTCCATTAGCAAATACGTGCGACTTGAATCAGCAATTCTCGTATAACTTGACAGATATATTGTCTGGACTTTAAAAGAGACTGTGACCTCTGAGTTTGTTTCGGCTGTTTCTTCACAGAGTAGTCAGGTACGAAACACCGTCCTCATCTAGTTTGTAAAAACACCTCAAGGGACCTGCATTTGTCTCAATTCAAGAGGTATTCCACTTACGCAGTGTCTCAGATATCCAGGTATAAATAAATATGTCTCATTTACAGAGGGTTCCAGTGTTTGCTGACAACGTTTTAAAATCTCTGATGTTTAATGTTAACAAAGAACGCAGGTTTGTAAGATTTATTAATAATTATGCCATAAAACTAACGTCATAAGTGAAAAAAAAAAACATTCAAAGTAATGGTAGCGAGGGCACAGTGGCGTCTTCCGGTTTTCTACTCTAATTTGCCAAGCTGAACATAAGAAAACGAACAAAAGAATGTTGTCTCAGTTATAGAGGTAACTAATAACTAAGAAAATAAAATCAAAGAACGAATCCCAGTTGAAGAGGTTCGCTTCGTCCCGTGGTCCCACTATAGTTGGTGCCGGTTAAGATGGCAATAGCGGTCATTGAACTTTACCTAATAAGTCCTCGTATAATGACATAAGCTCAGAATTAGCATTTTTATAAAATACCGAATAAATTAGTAAGTATATTGTAAGGATATAAGTATCTAAGTATTCATAAGATATCAAAATGGTTATAACATTTCACCTATACCTCAGATTATATATTATTTTTAACCGACGAAAAAAAAAGGAGGATGTTCTCAATTCGACATGTATATTTTTTTTATTTTTTTTTATGTATGACCACGCATAACTTTTCCTAACCTGGTCCGATTTCAAAAATTCTTTTTTTGTTGGAAAGAGTATATCTCAAAGTTGGTCCCATTTAAATTTCAAAACTAAAATCGGCCTCTAAGGGTAGAAAAAAAGGAATTAATTGTCAATCTTCCTACAGAATTTTCAATTATGAACCGATTCTGTTGAAATAAAGTTAACAATTGTAGTTCTGAGGACATTATTATATAGCAGAGATGTGGAGAACATAACATGATGGCGTCACCATCATCAGATCAACTCCAGATCCCTGTTATTTTGTGAAGTCAGTCCCAAGAGTTCGTTAACAGTTAACAACAGCTATATCGTGTTTGGGCTCATTTCACTCAGCTTGATGAGAACTTTAGACCTAGCTGAGGTATCATTGCCATCGAGGGTCTGAGGATGGTGACGGACAGCAGGGGCAAGAGGTCCTCAACAGTTAACAGCACCTTTATCGTGTTTGAGCTCATTTCACTAGTCTTGATGAAAACTTTATACCTAGCTGGGGTATAATTGTCATCGAGGGTCTGAGGATGGTGACAGAGGGCAGTAGCAAGAGATCCTTAACAGTTAACAGCAACTATATCGTATTTGGGCTCATTTCCCTCATATTGATGAGAACTTTAGACGTAGCTGGGGTATGACAGTCATTGAGAGTTTTTAGTTACAGAAATTGACACGAGATAGGAAACACAAAAGTAAAAAATAAGTCCTTTAAAAAAAAAAAACAAACCGACGAAACATCGTACTGAAAAGCAAAAAATAAATTTTGAGGCGGCGCCAAAGAAACAATCAACGAATAGCTACGACGAGCTATTCAACCACGACAAGCTTTACAACGAGCTATTCTGCTCTTCAAATAGTTAATTTATATGTTTGTTTGTTTGGCGCCGCCTCAAAATTTATTTTTTGCTTTTCAGTTCGATGTTTCGTCGGTTTGTTTTTTTCTTTTTTAAAGGACTTATTATATTTAAGACTCACAAGTAACTAGTAACTATCATATCACAGAAAAATGCTAATTTTGATCTTTTGTCATTATACGAGGACTTATTTATTAGGTAAAGGTCAGTGACCGCTATTGCCATCTTAACTGGCACCAACTATAGCTGAGGTAACACAGAGCCAAAGTGTTGGGACCTCAACATAAGTACCAGTTATGGAGGTTTCTCACTTATCCAGGTCCCACATAACCAGGTTTCACTGTTTTAACCCACTTGCAAAATAAATATGACGGCGCGCGATAATTTATTTGATTTATTATAACATTTTTTATTACTCTGTGGTGTAAGGATTATTTCTTTATTGGTACTTTTGATTCGGAGCGGGTAACACCGAATGGAGTTGTAAGTGTCATGGCGGCGGTGACGAGCACTTTTGAGGCGGATCGCCTCAAAAGTGCTCGTCACCGCCGCCGGCTGACGGTCGCCTCAGGCGACCGTCAGCCGAGCTACATGCACAAACCCATTGGCTCTAGAGTACAATTTATTTATTCTCCATTCATTATTTAATCGGTAATTATTATTGTAATCATAATTAAGTTATTTTGGTGAAGTTTTGTTGAAATATTAAAAGTTAAATTAAGTGAGATATTTTGTGAATATTATTTTTTAACCGATGAAAAAAAAAGGAGGAGGTTCTCAATTCGACATGTATGTTTTTTTTTCAACTACCTGCACCAACACGCCCATAATGGAGGACGAACTGATGACGGAAAAACAGCGACACGTGGTGTCTCAGCCGCTCGAACCTCTGTCAAATATAATTTCATAATACTCACGCAGCATATGGTTCTCCCTCTTCCTGTACATCATCATATGGTTGTGCCGGTTCCTGTACATCATTGTCACCTTCCGCGTCGCCATCACTATCATCCGAAGTTTCATCAACCGAACTAAAAAAAACGTCATTCGTTTTTATTATTTCTAAAATATGTTCAGTAAGAATGTTATAAAGAAGCAGATCGGTACTGATTAGTGCAGGTAAAACTTGCACGTAATTATGAAGTTCCGGTAAATCTGCCAATTTGCCTGTGAACTATGAGGTAAAAATATCATCGACCGCGGGAGACACCCCGATATCGGACATCGCGAAAAAATGTGAATGCGAAAGTTTCAGACTTCCAAGAGCGGATATCTCGAAATCTATAGAAGATATCGAAACGCTTAGTGAATAAAACTTAAGGGAAATTTATTCATCTTTTAGATTGTTCATTCTTGCTATGCCGCTAGGTCGCATGTTTTCCGAGATATACCTAAGCGAAAAACCAAAAAATGGTACTTTCAAACCCCGCCTCCCCGACTTTTGATAAGTTCACCTCTTAACTAGTCTAAACAAAGTTACCAAGTCAAAAAATGGGTTTTAAGAATTTCCCTGTATACCTTGTTTTGAGCATTCGTTGACTGAGCTAGTAGGTAAAGAGGTCAATGTACGAAATTCCTCCTGCTCTGCGACCGGACTGTACTAACATTAGTGTCCGCTACACATACCTGTCCTCTTGCCTGCGTCTCTTGTGTGCTCGCGGCGTCCTCTCCTCCTCCTCTCTCCGTCTCTCTTCCTCCAGGATCTGCTGCAGCATGCTATCACTCACACCGGTGGCCAGAGCTGTTCGCTGCCGGAACTTGGACAGAGGACTCAGGTCCACGTGTCCGTATATCTTTTTCAAGTCTTCATACTCTTGCTCAAAGTAGTGGTACACTTTTGCGATGAGCATTTTTGTTTGATCCTGTAGGATTAATATAAGAATACATTATTGAGAATGCTTCGTTGGTCAGGCTTTAATGTTATTACGATGGAAACTGTCATTTTTCTAACAGCTCCTTGAGGCACGCGCCTCGGTTACGGTCTCGGCCTCCTTGATCAGATGGCGAGTAACGGCCCCGACTTATGAATTGATGAATTTTATTTAACTTTGGGTTGTAACTCAGAGGCGCATTTATTTTGTAATTTATTTCATCACCATATCTTTTTGTTAAGTAAGACATCTGGAAACATTATATTATCATAATAATTTTAAAGGGGTTTTTAAAAGGGTCCAATATAACAAACGCGACTTTTTTAGCCTTTTTTATAGATCATGGTATGTAACACTTCATGTATGTACGAGTCCGATTCGTACAGTTTGGCCAGAACGTCTTGAAACAGAACTAATATTTTTGTTTGCTGACAATGTTTTAAAATCTTTGATATTTGATGTAAACAAAGAACGCAGGTTTGTTAGATTTATTATTGTGCCATAAAACTAACGTAATAAGTGAAAAAAAGAAAAATAAAATCATTCAAAAAGCTGGTAGCCAGAGCACAGTGGCGACTTCCGTTTTTCTACTCTAATTTGCCAAGCTGCACTTAGTTGGTTTTTTAAATTAATTTATGGATAATGTAAATGTTAGAAAGTACCTGTTGTATTCCTTCCGCGGTGTGAGGTACTTTCGTGTTGCATTTTGGACAAAACACGTGAATTGTATCGTTCTCACTAGTAGATTCTTCATTCTGTAAATAAAAGAAAATAATATGTTAATTCATATAAAACGAGACCTTTTGAGAGCTTATTTTTTACTAGCTGTTGCCTCTCGAAAATTTTCCCACGGAAACATAAAATCAGGATAAAAACTATCCTATGTGTTAATGCAGATTATAATGTCTGTGTACCTTAGATTAAAAAATGACCAGATTCTGTGTTCGAAACAAAACGCAACGTTTTAAGTGAAGCTAGTTTCTTTTACTTATGTGAGTAAGCGTCCCGCTCCGGAGTGTATTACGTATCGTAATTGCGTTTGTGTGCATCGTGCGTGTAATACCAGTGGCAGAGATTTACCCTTAAAAGTGGGAGATTATCAGTATTTTACGTTTAGCGTAAAATATAATAATATCATCAATAGTAATGACATGATATTTTATTATTACGGTTGTTGAGTTTAATTTGTGTAATTTGTAATGTGAGACTTTATCAGAAATTATTATGACGACTTTTTGTGATGTTTGCTTGTAAGTTAATTAAACGTTTGTTGTTTTGGTGTACTTAAATAGGTAGCAAGCAGAAATAGCACAAACGGTAACTGTGACGGCAAAAAATCCGATGTCATATGAATGCTGCTTTTATCAAATAGGATTAGTTTTTAAACAAAATTTGCCTCTGTTGAGAAAAAAATCTTTGATTTTTTCATGATCCTATCATCAGATCTCGATCTGATGATCATGGGACTACTCCTGGGAAATACATATTATTAAATCCTGCAAAAAATTATATTAAAATTAAAAAATAAATAAAACCAGTTTCAGTCATCATTGTTTATTTGTACATATTACATAAGGGATAGGAAAGGTTAGGTATGAGAAGTTTTATCTGCTACGTCCTGCAATACCGACGACGCAGCTGTACGTGTCCCGTTTGTATCACGCTACAAAGGCTGAGGACATTGTGGAGTACCTGCGAATGAAGACCAACTGGACCTTGAGGGTGGAGAAGTTGGAGGCGCGCCATAACACAAATTTCAAGTCGTTCGTGGTGCGCGTTCCAACCCAGTATTTGGCGACCTGCCTCAAGGAAGATTTTTGGCCGAAAGGTGTGCTGTATCGGCGTTTTCGAGGCCGGCTACGCGACACCTCGCAGCGTAACACGACGCCGTCACTTCGTGTGCAATAGTTTTTAAGTTTTATTGTTTTAAAATATGTATTAGTTTATAATTATTATACTTATATATGTATTGTGTTTTTATGGGCCGTAGTTGCCTGAAATAAAGGATTATTATTATTATTATTATTTATTTTTAAAATCCCTGAAATTACAATTTTTTTCTAAAAACTTGTCTTTTAGACGGCATACTTTTTAATATATTTTCATATTTTGCAACATGAAAATGTCTTATTTTAACGTACCCTTCTACTATCAGTTTGACAATATTATTTTCATGATGACGGACGTATGCATGTTCAGCTTCGTCAAAATTAAACAACGTTATGCCAATAAAGCTCGTCATTATTTTAATAATGACATGTTTTAAATCTGTTTCTGTGTTTATTCTTTTAAATGATTACGTAAAATTGTTTATCTACTCTCATATCGTAAAATTCGAAATACAAAACTCAAAACGAGTTTATATTGACATACTTTATACCTTAGAGTATCGTAATGAAATTAAAAATTAAATTATAACACTGTTTCTCTAACAAAACAATGTTATAATTTAATTTTTTTTTCATTATGATACAGTTTACTGATCATAGATACATCTATTTCATTTTTTATCTGTGGCTGCGCGCGCTTTAAATGGGAATGTTGGAATTTTGACGTTTGTATTTCGGTGGATGAATATTATTGTTTATTAATTTTTATCTTTTATTTGATATATTCGTGCTCAATGAGAGTAGATAAAGTAGTGTATGAAACTGTACATAACTAGGTATTATACCACTCGTGTGATACTATTAAAAAACTCGCTTCGCTCGTTTTTTAAACTCACACTTGTGTATAATACCCCTCATTATGTACCAGTTACATAAACTACTATTCTGATAGCCAGCACACAGTAAAAACATTTCTTGAAGAATGTTGTTCATGTTGTATTTCTATTACTGAAACCAATAACTGTTTTAACTTACAGGTTCATTAAGGTTCTGTTCTAAAGCCTCTTGATCTTTCATCCTTATGGATGGATTGGATACAGTAGGAATATTGATATCGTCATTTAGGTTTTCATTTTCGTAATTATCAGACATTGCGGAAGATAAATACAAAGCCTGAAAATATAAAAAGATATTTTTAAAGATTGCGTAGTGGTAGCCCGCGAAATTTTTCTTGATTTTCATGCAATTTTCAGGCCGATGTCAGATAATAACTTGATCAAAACATGTTTCAAGACATTATAAATTAAATTTTAAATTTGTAGATTTCTTGTAAAAATACTTGGTTATCTTATGATAGACTCAATAGTAAAAATAAAGAAGTTGTTTACTTTTTAGGTTACGAAACATGTATAAGTATACCTTTGTAGGTACAGCCCCTGGTCGGATTCTTCGAAAACCACTTTTCATTGTATATGTATCCTTGAGATGGAAGTGGGCTGAGCAGATGGTCGATTCTGGTTTAGGCTTCCACCAACTTTCATTTCTAGACCGTCTTATAACTTCAATCCAGCGATCGGCAGCTACGGGATCAGTGGGAAATCTATAAAAGTAAAGATGATAATTAAAAGAAACTAAATATGCCTCAAATACGAGCTATGTCTCAAAAAATACTTTCGAAAAACAAAAAACGCGATTCTGACCGAATCTGACCAAGCCTGAACGTGTCTGAACGAGTCCTAACGAATCTGACTCAGTCTGAACGTGTCTGACCGAATCTGACTGAATCTGACCAAGTCTGAACGTATCTGACCGAGTCCGACTGATTCTGAACGTGTCTGACCGAATCAGATTAAATCTGACAGAGTCCGATCGAACCCGACCTGAACTGACCGAGTCTGACTGAATTTGACTGAGTCCGACCAAATCTGACCGAGTCTGACTTTGAGTCCGAAATTTAGTTTGACTCTTAATCTGAGTCCGAGTCTAACTGAGACTTTGAGGCAATGGACAAAGCGTTTCGAATTCCGTAATTAAGCCGAAGCATTTATAAACATTTATAAAAAAACATCGTTCAAGGTGATTGCGTCGATGTAGCCCGCGAAATTCAAATTTTCTTGATATCTCCGAAATCTAACTTACAGCTTGGCAAAAAACAGTAGAAAACCGGAAGTCGCCACTGTGCTCTCGCTACCAGCACTGTGAATGATTTTATTTTATTTATTTTCACTTATAACGTTAGTTTTATGGCACAATAATAAATCTAACAAACCTGCGTCTTTATTTACATCAAATATCAAAGATTTTAAAACGGTGTCAGCAAACAAAAAGATTAGTTCCGTTTCAAGACGTTCTGGCCAAGCTGTACATGCACCAAATTTATGTGAGAGCTAATGGAGCAAATGTTTTGATCATTCTTATATGTATTTAATTAAAATTATACTTGTTATTGCCGCGAATCATAATTTCATAAAGTCACACGTCACTGATATGCAAATTGAAAAAAACACAAGAAAATTTGAATTTCGCGGGCTACATCGACGCAATCACCTAAAGTGCCTAAAGTAAATGAAGCTCTTTTGTCATTCCTTGTTTTCTGAAAAGATTTAAAGTTACAAATAATGGGTAAAAAAATTATGCCCCTGGCAACACTCAACAAATATGGCGTGACAATAATGTCAAGTAATACTTTTTGTTTACATACATTTAGATTGCGTTAACAAAGAAATACAAAGTGAAATTGAATACTTACTTGTGAAATGATATATAGTGGCACATTCCTTTTTTTTTAGTGTGATTTCTACACCATTTCACAACACAAACCTTCATTTTAAAATAACAAAACACGGACTCGTGACGTAGTTTACGCGGGGAGCGTTACTGGGCGACTGACGTATGAATCGTACGACGCGGGACATTTGTCCCCCGTGTTTTTGGCTTCAATTCTCAGTGGCGTACCATCCATCTGGACATTTTTTAATATAAGTATACAAGAATTGCTCGTTTAAAGATATTAGATGTAATCTAAAAGCCATAGATATTGTTTAGGCAATCCTAAATACATTTTTGGTTTATCTAACTCTTTCTTATTTGTTAAAAGCAGTGATGATTCTTCTGTTTCTGAAGTACATCCAAAAAGAGAGGGCGAGGGTCTCGCTGCAGAAAAAGTTTCTTATGAAGATGGCACTTCCAGTGTAACAAAACTAGTAACTTTTCTCACTTTATAATTTGTGCTCTTGTGTACCATCTTTTCTTCACACTGGGTTGTGGTATCCAACTGAAAGCAAAAAGTAAAAATGAAATTTTTTTTTTTTTAAGTAAGTATATACAACGTGTTACGATGCGCAAAACCTCTCGTGGGGTAACTCAGCCCATATTACTCAACAATGTTTGATCTAAGACTTTTGGAAATTCACAAAAAAAAAATTTGGTTTTCATACAAAATGAGAAATTGATCGGGCCAATCAGTATGAAAATATTTTAAAAATATTTCCAAAAGTGTTAGATTGAACAAACATTGTTCAATCAACATTTTTTTTCTTTTTTTTTAACATGGTAAAATCATCAAATGAGTCCTCCCACCCCGGGCAGGGCGGGAGGGACTGTCAGACTCGTACTGACTAAAATCCACAGTGTTCTTCAATAGCCCTTTATCTTGCGGGGTCACGGTGTTGGAATAAGTCACGCGGTTCAGTAACATCGGCTGAGTTCCCCGAGAGAGGTTTTGCACTATTAACGTTACACATTTTATACATATGAAGTTATGATACAATCATAATTAATGGTCACTATACACACTGCTTTCTTATTACATGGTTTATTTTCAGGGTATAATATTATGGAGAAATGATTGATTTCAAACCTGTTTACAATGTATGGCTGATTATGCAGGATGGTGCTGGTTATGTTAATATACTACAAATCAGAAAGAGGTGTGAAAAATAAGAATAATAAATAATAATTTGACTGGCCTGTTGGTCTAGTGGTTAGTGACCCTGACTGTTATGCCGGAGGTCGTGGGTTCGATTCCCACCCAGGTCAAATGTTAGTGTGATGAGCATGATCATTTGTTCTGTGTCTGGGTATAATATAGCTATAATATGTATGTATTTAGAAATATATAAGTATGTTTAGCAGTTGTCTAGTACCCATAACACAAGCTCTGCTTAGCTTGGGACTAGATGGCGTTGTGTGATAGTTGTGTATTATTATTAAAAAGAAAAAAAAATGTTATAATAATAATTTCAAGATTGAACTATATTTTACCGATTAACCAGTTTCAAGGTTTGCTCATTGGGTGTTAAGTGGTGTGTTTATTATTATTGCTAAATTGCTGTCGTTGGTCAAAAAGCCACTGCACTGAAATGGGCCTGGGCCGGCCACGTCTGCCGCATGCCCAATGAGCTGTGGGCCAAAATAACCACTTTATTGAGCCCTGACACCGCCAGAAGGTGTAGCGGCAGACCTCGTAGAAGATGGCGGGACGAGCTTGACAAAACCGATGACCTGGTCCACTTTGCCCTGGGTCGTGAAAATTGGAAGTCATGGAGAGAGGACTTTGCAGAGCAGTGGGATGATGTAGGCTAGCAGTATCAGTACCAGTATTGCTAAATTAATAAACCTACCTTCACTGGTATTTTGCAATATGAAGATGTACTGGGCACTACAGTATTCTCATATTTCCTTTTTACTGGCTTTTGGGTAGGATGTAGCAATAACAGCTTATATAATTCTGTCGAATCTTCAGTTTTAGGTGCTAAGCAGATAGAAGCTGTAGGTTTAAGGCGTGGTTCTTGATTCATTAACTTATGTTGATAATAATTCATCAAATCCTTTTTAGGCTGTAAATAGCAAAAGGTGGTATGTAGCGGGGTGGCATTATCATAACGAACATACAAAGGAATCTAAGGCTTCTGAAATACTTACATCAAAGTGATCTTCGCAACAGTACATTTTATAAACCTTGTAATATTCTACACCTACATCACGACACCACTTTTCTCGCAAATCTTCTCTAATACGAACAAAAATTTTGTTTGGATTATTAATAGTGTTATTTTTGCAAGTTGGGACAAAGCACTTCCTGTATTCCATTTTACTTGTAGTTTATGTAATATTGCCGATGCCGATTTAGACAGATTTAACCGAGATTAGAGGCAATTTGCAGTAACAATAAAACTTACTTGTTTATATTTTTGACGTTTACAATTTGACACTTGAGAAAATACTAGCTTACTTTTTATTTTCTGAGGCAAAGATACAAAATTGTACGGCCAAAGGTGACGTTGCAATACAATCATTTCACACTAATATAGCAGTGCCCCCTAGTGATTTAATATCATAAGACTTATCTTAGACCATGCACCAATTAACTACAAACCCATTGCTGAAAACCGCATTGGAATCGGACAATTCGTTTTAACATTATTGCAATGTTATTTTGCCCTAATTAATATTGCACCGCCCTCTAGTGAGTTACAGACGTAATTTTTATTGTTTGGGAACATGGGTCAATCTCCGAGAGGCTCAAAATTAATGTCCTCGGCAATTTCTCGAGAACGTGTGTATGTATTTTTTTCTTAAGTGCTACTCTTAATAGCTAAATAATCAACAAAAATGACGCTTTAAACCATCATCATAAAAAGTCAATAAAACAAAAGATATTAAAAAAAAAACCACACAAAATTGCCATTTTTTCATGTGTCGCCACGGCACACGCGGTCTTTATTTTGATGATAAAAAAAAATGTTGACTTTATTTAGCTATTTGATGTTGATGGCCGTAATTATGCATAATCAATCTACATATTCTTGAAAACATGGGCAATACTCGCTAAGTAAATAAAGAGAAAACTCATGGTCAAAAAATGTGCGTCATTGTCCTGCGCTATGTTTGTTTTCAATATTAAGTCGATTAAGAGACAGGAGGAAGGGAAACTGGTTCACCAGAGTTTCTTAAATGCCTGCTAGTTTTTCACACCCAGAGATGATGTGTTGTGTGGTCTCATCTTTCGTTAGACATAACCGGCACTTACCATCAACAAGCCTTTTTAAAATGTCTCTCTCGAACTGCTTATAGTGGCAAATTAATATTGAAAACTAATAAAGATGATACCGGTTGCTTTTTTAGCCAATTAAAAAGATATTGTATATCTGTTTGCTTTTTCTAGTACTGCTTTACAATACGGCCCATAATTATTACAAACGAGTAGAGTAGAACCGGTACCGCGTAAGTATTGATAGTTTTTACCCGATTCCTACCATTCGTGTTGTGTGTTCGCTATTGATTTTATCCTGCCAAACAATGATATTATAAGTAAAAAAGGTGATGACGCGTGGCGCTGTTTGTTTATCTAGCTGTCACTTTTTCTCTTATTGCGTTGTATCAAGCTATCCTTTTTACTTGTAGTGAAATGTAATGTGTGAATAAAAAGTGTGTATCTGTGCTGCCGCTCGGCGCGGAACAGTTTTTTCCGTTGTTTTGTACGTGTATAACATATGTATCTATGACTTTGTAATAATATAATTGCTGCCAAAGTATTCTTTCTTTAGTTGGTCTTTTTTTCTGTTATGACCAATTTTACCCGCCTCATTTATATCTATCTAAATATTTGTACGTCTCGTCTTTTTTCTAATGTTCAAATTTCAATTTTTAAATTTTGCTCTTTGCTAACTCTACCGGTTGTCACATGACTGTAGAACATTGCACTTTCTTAATCCAAACTGCATTCCTGTCTCTAGTGAATATTTCACTTCTATCGAGTTAAATCTTTAAACTATTTTTATAAGAACATCACAGACGTTTATAGACAAGCACACTGCACACCAAACATTAGCTAAAAGTGAAGCCAGTACACACACATAATTATGACAAAATTGTCTAAACAGGGCCGAACTAAGGCCAGTATTTTATTTTTTTAGTATTGTATGACGTTATAAGTACCTACATGTCTTCAAACTTTTGTCATTTTCAATATACGTTGGTAAACATTCTCTGTGACCTGTAATGGTCACCAATTTTTCAATAGTGTTGCGACGATACAGTAACACAGGCGACTGACAGACGCAGTAGCACCTTAGAGGCGGCAACAGTCCAGCAACCAACGACGATATAATACTAGACTCCTAATAACAGGCCACCGATGTCTGTCAACACATTAGGCAAAAAAGTCTTATATTCGTCTCATTTCGACCAATCCTGTGAGCCGTAAACATACGTTGAGACAGAACAGACCTTGAGTTAGCCAATCACAACGCAGTACCCCGTCCCCCTCGCCTACGTAGTACCTCAGCGAGTTGACAGAATAATTTTTTGAACGAAGTTCCTTATCGCGCGTTGTGAAAGGGGGCTGGACGGAAAAAAATCTTAAAAGTTGTCACGACACTTTTTCCGACTGCGCGACGCAAAAGGAGGGTAATGTGTTTATTACCATGGAATGGAATGGAGTGGAGTGGAGTGGAGTGGAGTGGATCGGATCGGAGTGGAGTGGAGTGGAGTCGCGACGATTATTTTTGTTGAGTGTATACAGTAACTTCGTTCCATACGGGTGTCCCTTGACACCTCTCAAGTTTTTTTTTTGTTCCTTAGATCGTGCATGCGGAGTCTAGTATTATATCGTCGTTGCCAGCAACAGTGTTCGGAATACCTAATGCAATTTGGGGTTAACGATCTGGGGTGTTATTCTCTTTATGATTCAGCCTCGCGCCAGCGCTGAAACTACGGTTTGTCTTTACTAGATTTTGAACTTTATGTTCTAGAGCATAAAGTTGAAAATCCACTCCACACAAACCGTAGTCTCAGCACTGGCGCGACGCTGATTCTTATAGAGAATAGCATAGCTGTATAGATACGCCTGCGGGAATGCGAAGTTTCATTAATCTTTACCTCACATAAGGACCCAAAAAGGAATGCAGTTTTCTTCAATGGTAAAAAAACACGTTGTTATGCTTATTATTTTTTATTTGGCAATGTGCGGAATGTATTGACTCTATCGCACAATAACATTTTTCCAGAATGCTCTCATCCATCTTCATCACCTGATGCCCAAAAGTAGTTGTATTATTTAATGTAATTTATGGCTTTAATGATATTAAATTCAAATCACACCCCAAACTAGTTGCCATGCTAATATTACTAGCAGCCCCATCAAATGTTAAACCACAAACAAAAATTTTGATGTCGTAAAGCATTTCTACTGCTTTCAGAGACTAGCTCGTTGTTCACCAGCCATAGACGTAATAAAAAAATATGCTATGGGGAACTTCCACGAAGCGTTTATTGCAGTTTTTTGGAGGTTTATAACATTTTCCTTATCCTGTAAACAAAAGACCAACATAATTATAATCAAGACAAATCTATACTAATATTATAAAGCTGAAGAGTTTGTTTGTTTGTTTGTTTGTTTGTTTGTTTGTTTGTTTGAACGCGCTAATCTCAGGAACGACTGGTTGGAATTGAAAAATTCTTCTTGCGTTGGATTGTCCATTTATCGAGGAAGGCTATAGGCTATATAACATCACGCTATCACCAAAAGGAGCAGAGCAGCAATGAGAAATGTTTCAAAATCGGGAAAATGTATTCCTTTTCGAGAGCTTTCGTTGCGTGCGCTGCGTAAACGGTTAAAGATACGCAAAAATTATGTACTACGGAATTATACCTCATAAAAAGTTCTAAAATAAAGTCCGCGAGAGCATATACCTATCTTTTAAGATTAAGTCACTATAACCTTTTTTATGGAAATCAAATTTGTTTTAAAGTAATGCATTATTTGCAAAGGTATTTTCATTAATATGATATTAATCCTTATCAAAATAAATACGTTAATCATCACAAGCATTTAATTTTGAACAAAATTGCCCTTGACATCGTTTGATTTCAATGAATACCTTAGGAGTTATCATAGTTTCAAAATAATGTCACAACAAAATTATTACTGCCTGGGCAATACTGAGCATAATATCATAATTGCGCGTGAGGGAAAGTGCACCCTCTACCTCTCACCCGAGCCACCGCTGAAGACGCCCAGGGCGTCGGAAATAGTGGGTCATATTCCAGCCGCTTATGGACGGGGAGTAATGGGTAGCTTGCCGTCCGACGGCATGTATTTATAAAGAAGCACTGGCCAATCTCCGCTGCATAGACAAGTCGAGACGCGGCGCGGCGGGAAGAGCTCCGGCGCCATCTCAGGGGGCGAAATGGATTCTGTATCGAATGGGGAAGGAAGAAACGCCTGGGTGTCACCACTGCGAGGATCGCCCGGAGAACATACGGTGTAGGACTGCCCCGCTTGGGCAGAGCACCGCCGTGTCCTCACAGCGGCGATAGGCACTGGTCGAGGCCATGCTGCGGGGCGAGACGGAATGGGAAGCGGTCGCCTCCTTCTGCGAAGCAGTAATGCTAGCAAAGGAGGAGGCGAAACGCGTGAGGGAGAGGAAAGCGTCCACCTCACGACGCAGCCGCCGCGGGAGTCCCACGGCAACGGACGTCGCAAGACGATCTCCGGCCACCGTAGGCGCGGGCATGCGGGCGGCGAGTAATAGGTGACTTGCCGTCCAATCATGGACCATGCCCGGGTCGACGGCGCGTTGTGTTCCACGCGCGCCTCAAAGAGCTGTCAGCAATCTGACGGGGCCCCCCTAAGAGGGCCAGAGCCTGCCGGGGTCGCGGGACTGTCTCACTCGATAACCGTGACCCTGGTACATAAAGGGCTATTGAAGGAACACCGTAGATTTTAGTCAGTACAAGTCTGACAGTCCATCCTGATTCCTGTCCCGCCCTGGGCGGGAGGACTCATTTGATGATTTTGCCACGATAAAAAAAAGGGGGCGGTATGGAGGAAGGGAGGGGGAGAGACTATCGAAACCGAGGTTCGGGCAGGCCTCAATCGCGGCGGTAAGACCTCTCTTTGAGGAATGGCTGGAAGGTGTCACGGCGTCCTGACCAACCACCGGACGCAGATCCTCACTGGACACGGACGTTTGAGGTACCTGTGTCGGATGGGGAAGGAAGAAACGCGTGGGTGTCACCACTACAATGATCGTTCAGAGGACACGGTAGAGCATACGGTGCAATATTGCCCCGCTTGGGCAGAGCATCGCACATGTCCTCACAACGGTGATAGGTGGCGACCTGTCGCGCTCGGCATTGGTTGACGTGAAATAGAGTGGAAACCGGTCGCCTCCTTCTGCGAAACGGTCATGCCAGCGAAGGAGGAGGCGGGACGCGTGAGGAAGAGGACAACGTCCACCTCACGACCCACACCCAGCCGCCGTGGTAGACGCCCACGGTGACGGACGTCGCAGGACGATCTCTGGCCAACAGGCGTGGGCATTCAGGCGACGAGTAATGGGCGACTCGCTGTCCGATCATGGACCAACGTTGTGTTCCACGCGCGCCTCAAAGAGCGTCAGCACAATGACGGGGGCCAAACCCCTTAGAGGGCCAAAGCCAGCCGGGGTCGTAGGACTTACGAGCTACCATGACCCCGGAACGTAAAGGGCTACTGAAGGACGCCGTGGATTTTAGTCAATACAAGTCTGACAGTCCCTCTTGCCCAGCCCTGGGTGAGAAGACTAATATGACGATTTTATGACGATAAAAAAAAACATAAAAAAATGATTTGTATCGGTATCCTCCCACAGCGCTTCGCACTTAAAAATACATTGTTAAGTTCCGACATCCACGCGAACGAAGTCGCGGGCACAGCTAGTATAATATAAAATACTTTGTTACTATAGTAGCATACAGTTACATACATGCATAACCAGAGGCAATTCATTAAACAGTGTAGGAATTGATCCAGGACGTAATCTTGTTCGAAAGACGCTGGCATCTATCAATTAGTGTTCCTCAAAATGCTTCGAACAGAGTACACCAGTAGGATTGGGTTGGAGCTGCATGTTATCAATCCAGGCTTTCTTTAAATTTTCATCTTTTGGAAACCTGGAACAGAAATATTACTATGATTTTTATTATGCACAAGCAAAATATCAAAGAAATATGAGTACCTAGCTTATAATATTATGTGTATGACCTATGCCTATTTCATATCAACATTTAATTGTGATAAATTGATACTTTGTATGCATTACATATTATGCCAAGTTAATGGATTATGGATTATTCAACTTTGTAATAATTATTAACCATAATAATATGCACTTACAATAAATGCATTTACACAATATTATTATGTAAACAATGATAATTAATATTTATTAGATTTAACATTTCGCAATACTAAATCCGTCCCCGGTTAATTCCACAAGTAGGTACTTGAGCTGTCAATAATGGGGATGGCAACTCAAAGCTAATCGTAGATGGCGCTGCGATAGTTGGTCCCTACGTCAGATTACTGTCTACCTTGTACAAAAAACAAACAAGATTTATTGTTATAAAAATTTAGTATAAATACAAAACAAATATAAAAAATTATTCGTCAATGCAAGTGCATATACTAAAAGAAGAATTAAGACGCTGCGGTGCATCTACAAGAGGAAAAAAGTGATTTAATTGAGTGGTAATACATTTGATTTTACCGTAATAAATCCACAATTACTTGTAGTTGAGGTTTCAATTTTTGAGTTTAGGTATGTTTTACCTGTCCTCTCCTATAACAAGAATATAATGCTGCTTCTGACTTTCTATTTTCATAAAATATCATAATGTTTTAAGTCAGTTATTTTACCCCTTTTTTCTATTTAGATTCGAGAAATATCACAATATATTTAATTTCTTAACACCACAACTATCACAAAACTCGTTCCAGGTGGTAATTCTTCCGCCAGACGAACCATTTCATGATTTAAAGAGCGATGCAATACTGGTACTTAACCTCCAATAGAAAAGTAGATATTATTTTGAAAAGTGTATTCGATTGTTTAGTTATGGTATAATCATAGAATTTCATTAATAAACTCAACTAACGGCCTGTCTCTGCTTCGCAAGGCTGGATATTTGTTTATTATGTAGCTTTTCCTTAGTTATAATTCAATTTTTGTTTTCAAGGCAGTCACAGCAGCTACCCATTATTTCTTGATAGTGTGAATTGTCGGAAATTTGTATGATCCATCATTTTTACAGCTTATTACACAACATCTAGTCATTTTACATGAATAAATCGTTTTTTTTTAGAAAATTCCTTTGATTTGACATTTCTTTTGGGACCAAACTGTCACTTGTCACTTTGACACTTGCCTTCCCCATTGAAAATAGAAGACAATTTTTTTTTTGTTTATTAGGGTTGTTCAATTTATTATAAGTAAGCGTATGGGCAAATTGCATAACAGTAATTAGGGCTACGATAAAAACAATTAAACTTCATTGAAACAGTTGATTCATTTCCAAAAAATGACAAATTGTTTCAGTTTACAACAACTTGACTAAAAACTTACCGATGAAAGGATACCTATTCCAGGTATTTTGTTAGAGCTATCACTGTCACACCGGTACGCACTGCACATCACCATTTTATTTTACTTTTTTCAAGTCTATAATGTTACAAACAGATAATAATATATTTTTACACCTAGCGTGATTGACACCGTAGAGTGTTGTTGTAGGTTATGAGCTTATCAATATGGCGTCGCAGAATAACAAGCTTCATGTCAAATTTTTTCTATGTGTGGGGCCGTGTGGCTACCGATAAAAGAACGAGACGCTATTATGTTATTGCTTGATAGAACAAGGATAAAGAATGATAGAGATATCTATAAGTATAACTAGGAATTAATGTTTGGTCTGCTTCTCTTTACACGTCTGTGAAGACTGAAAAACATGAACTCATCGAACACAAACCCGTTATTGAAAACCGCATCAAAATCGGATCATTAGTTTAGAAGTTATGTGGGAACACTACTTTGCACAAACACACACAAACATCTCCCTAAACGCAATACCTGCTCCGTTCCGTCGTGTGGGCAAAAAATTAAACAATGCCTATTGCCTGTTGGTCTCGTGGTTAGTGACCCTGACTGCTATGCCAGAGGTCGTGGGTTCGATCACCACCCAGGAAAAATGTTTGTACCTTGCGGTGGTGGAACGGCTGCTGCAATTCACGCTGCAATAGGCGAAACACTGTGGTGTAGTGCACTCCAAAGTGTCGACCAGCCTCCCGCATGCTTGCCCCTGGTTCTCGCTGAAAGTACTCGAGGATGTCTTCCTGCAAGGCGACAGGCAGGCCTACGCTGCCGCGAGCTTGAGCATGCCGGGGAACGTCAAACTGCCGATAATCCCGCAGTCTTTGTGTTGCAGCCATCATGACGCTCTGTGATGGGGGTGGCCGATCGGGAAACATTTCTTTGAACATCCGGATGCCTCCACGTAAGCTGTTTCCACTGATGGCATAAAGGCGAACCATCTCTACCAACTCGACATTGGAATACTTGTCCGTCATCTTCTAAGTAGGTAGGTACTTTGTATCGAAAGACGTCTCAAACACTACCGGGATGCGGAATTCGCTAAACGCACGAACGCTGCGCACGGCGACATCAAACACACTGTCGGTTCGGCGGGGCCAGTGTTGCCGTTAGGACAATCTAGTTTGTGGCCACATGTAAGTAAAAAGTAGCCAGTTTTGTAAAAAAATATCTTTCAAGATTCGGCTAGAAGTGGCTAAAGTGCTTTTGGCCAGATACTGTTAGGTATCCAATTACTATTGATAAGTATTACAATTTCGGCATGGTGATAAATGGGTTAAATAAAACAATTTTAATACTAATTAGTATTTAACTAAGCTAATAAACGTTCAGCTAGTGAAAAATATTCTCAATTATTTGGTTTAAAATTAAAAATCAATTCCAAAGTCTACAGTGACATCTGGAGATTCATTAATCTCTTCGTCAATGGATGATGATGTGGGTGGTATTTCAATTTGTTTGACCGATTTGACCGTTTTTGTGACTTTGTTTAAAACTTCAGCAGGCAAAACATAATTGTGGCAAGCTTTTTTTAATTATTTTAATTGTTTTTTTGTAGTTTGGTTTTAATTAATCGGTAGACTTCTAATAGTAATTTAGTAAAAGTTTAAAAATCGAAAAATCAGCCAGAAGTGGCTAGATTTATTTTAGTGGCTAAAATGGTTTTCTGTTTGGCTAAAACCGTTGAAAATCCGCTAGATCTAGCCACAAAGTGGCTAAAACGGCAACACTGGGCGGGGCCCGGGTCGGGTGGCCGCCCGCAGTCGAGGAGCGCGGCGAGACGTGCGCGGGGTGGCGGGCGCCCGCGCCTTGGTTGGTTGGGGTGGGATCGATTACGTACAAATTTGTTAAATGATCGTTGTGTATGCGTTGTGTCTTGTCTTGTGTATGAATGTTTGCGTTTGTTTGTATGAAAGCGCGGTATAAGTAATATGTGGTATAAGGCTAGTCACAGACGCGCCGCCTTCAAATACGACTAGTTCACACTTACGGATTTCAGTTAACAGGAAATAAATAATAAAAAATTACCTACTTAATTTATTGTTGATTTGGGTCGAGAATCATTAGTATAATTACGTCCTTGAATTTGACTAGATTGCGGATCAACACGGTGTGTAAATATGTTTATCAGTATTGTCTAATACCCATAACACAAGCTCTGTTGTGTGAACTTGTGTGTTAGTTGTGGAATATTATTACATATCTATTTTTTTTTCTTTTCTCTGAAATTTAAAAATGGATCGCAAAATGTGTTGCTAAGCTCCTAGCTCGAAAACGGCTGGACCGATTCGGCTACTTCTTTTTTTTGTTGTGTTTGTAACCATCAGCGCCAGGTTTTAGAGAACGAAAATCATCATGTCCACCCGTGTGAAGCCGGTATGGGCCGCTAAATATAAAATAATAATAACATTTTTGTCAAAGTTTCTCTTTTCCCCTTTTTAATGAGTACCTTATATTTTGTTAATACCTATGTGCTTACAATGATTGTCCTTAATTAAAAGAATATTGACTGGAGTTTTATTAAATTCCTACTTATAAATGGCAATCAAATAAAGGCTGAATTGTTTATCAAATGGCTGAATAAAGTAAATCATACTTACAATTCGACGACGCTTTCTCTGTTTGTCCAATTTTTCTTTCACTCGTTGTAGAGAGACTTGGGGCGATTCTCTAAAAAAAAGAGAAAAGAATAAATTAATGTTAGGTAGAATACGCAAAGGTGCTATCTTTCAAGGTTGAATAGTGACGAGGGGTATTACAACGTCTTAAAACCAGTACCCCTAGCACGAATCACTTTCGAAAAAGTATTCGTATCGTCTTGGAAAGCATTTTGTATGGGAACTTGAACAGCGCCTCTGATGAGCGTAAATGGGGAAGGCAAGTGTCAAAGTGACAAGTGACAGTTTGGTCCCAAAAGAACTGTCAAATCAAAGGAATTTTCTGAAAAAAAAAACGATTTATTGATGTAAAATGACTAGATATTGTGTTATAAGCTGTAAAAATGATGGAACACACAAATTTCCGACAATTCACACTATCAAGAAATAATTGGTAGCTGCTGTGACTGCCTTGAGAACAAAAATTGAATTATAACTAAGGAAAAGCTATATAATCAACAAATATCCAGCCTTGCGAAGCCGAGACAGGCCGTTAGTGGAGTTTATTAATGAAATTCTATGATTATACCATAACTAAACAATCGAATACACTTTTCAAAATAATATCTACTTTTCTATTGGAAGTTAAGTACCAGTATTGCATCGCTCCATAAATCATGAAATGGTTCGTCTGGCGGAAGAATTATCACCTGGAACGAGTTTTGTGATAGTTGTGGTGTGAAGAAATTAAATATATTGTGATATTTCTCGAATCTAAATAGAAAAAACCGGCCAAGTGCGTGTCGGGCGGGGTGCTATGACAGGAAACCTCCATGTGCGCCCGTGGACTGGAGTTCCCTTTCGGATACGTCCGGGGGGAAGACCAGTTTTTCGGGCCGGTGCACCCTGGGATGCGGGCAAAAACTCTTCCTTAGGCACTGTGTGCCTAAGGGGTCTCTTTGCCCGTATGCGAATAGCCTGTCGTGTGGACGCTCCAACGCGTGTCCCTCTGATCGTGTCCGTTTCGACCGCGCGGCCATGACGTTTTTTTTAAATAAAAACCATCCCAAGTTTTTGTAAAAAAATGTAAAAGTCGATTCCCAAAAACCATAAATTTGTCAAAGCAATGGTTAAAAAGTTATAAGGGTTTGAACGTGGCCGCGCCATCGAAACTTTCCGAACCGCGCGGCCATGGAGATCTTTAAAACTAAGAGTCGCAGAGACCTGAAATTTTGGGAAATAGTAGATTGAATTTGTAAACCAAATGTAAAAATATAGAAAAAAATCCTGTGTTTGTATTTTAGGAGTTGTAAGGATAAAACCTCATGGCCGCGCCATTGAAACGGTGTCAAAAACGTTAAAGCCGATATCTCACTGAAAAAGAATCTCAGACGTCTGAAATTTTTTGTAAAACACAGATTTGAATTTGTCGAAACTAGTAAAAATACAACAAAAATCCTAGGTTTATATTTCAGGAGCTGTAAGACTAAAACGCCATGGCCGCGCCATCGAAACGTTGAAAATTTAATTTTTCGCCAATATCTCGCTGAAAAAGCATCGCAGAGGTCTGAAGTTTTTTGTAAAACACAGATTTGAATTTGTCAAAACTAGTAAAAATACAACAAAAAATCCTAGGTTTATATTTGAGGAGCTGTTGAAGAAAATCTTCAATGCGTCTTGAATATGTCGATTAGGGTGACCACGGATTATTATTTACAGAGAAATTTCCACCTTTTTTTATAAGAAATGATATCCCAAGGATTCGTCGAACAATGAGGAGCAATAATATGGCTATATCTTTAAAAATCACATAATTTAGAGATTGTTCTACGTTGAGTGCTCCATTTAAAGACGCCCCGTCTTTAAATGGAGCTTATTCTCACTATAGTTTTTAAAATTCTCCTGTTGTTTAATATCTTAATAGCAGGGACCGAAAACCTGTATACATTACGGTACCGGTATTGAAGAATTTTGGTTATTTTTCAGACTTAGGTAACCGCTATCTGGGTTACCAGACCGAAGAAAAATGTAACCTCTATTCAGGTTACCGTTTTAATACTGGTTAACTAAAGATAACGACTCTTTGTCACACACACATGCGATGCGCGCCCTGTGACTATTGCCGACGGCACGTGTGAAGTGTACAAGATAGGGGTAATTTTTATTTCGGTAACCGGTATTTATACTGGTTATGTATTCACTTTTAATAATAAAGGTAATCTTTAAAATTACCTGTAAAAGAAAAAAAGGTTGTTAACGAAAAAATACCCGTATTGATCATACCGGTTTCGGTCCCTGCTTAATGGTCATCGATTAAACCATATGTTAAATTATGTATCGTCTTACACCGACCTGAAACCGACCTGATTTTTTTATTTAATAATTACTTTTTTTAAAACATATATGTACCAACAATCGAACAATCTCTAATTTATGTGATTTTTAAAGATATAGCCATATTATTGCTCCTCATTGTTCGACGAATCCTTGGGATATCATTTTTTTATAAAAAAGGTGGAAATTTCTCTGTAAATAATAATCCGTGGTCACCCTAATCGACATATTCAAGACGCATTGAAGATTTTCTTCAACAGCTCCTCAAATATAAACCTAGGATTTTTTGTTGTATTTTTACTAGTTTTGACAAATTCAAATCTGTGTTTTACAAAAAACTTCAGACCTCTGCGATGCTTTTTCAGCGAGATATTGGCGAAAAACGAAATTTTCAACGTTTCGATGGCGCGGCCATGGCGTTTTAGTCTTACAGCTCCTGAAATATAAACCTAGGATTTTTGTTGTATTTTTACTAGTTTCGACAAATTCAAATCTGTGTTTTACAAAAAATTTCAGACGTCTGAGATTCTTTTTCAGTGAGATATCGGCTTTAACGTTTTTGACACCGTTTCAATGGCGCGGCCATGAGGTTTTATCCTTACAACTCCTAAAATACAAACACAGGATTTTTTTCTATATTTTTACATTTGGTTTACAAATTCAATCTACTATTTCCCAAAATTTCAGGTCTCTGCGACTCTTAGTTTTAAAGATCTCCATGGCCGCGCGGTTCGGAAAGTTTCGATGGCGCGGCCACGTTCAAACCCTTATAACTTTTTAACCATTGCTTTGACAAATTTATGGTTTTTGGGAATCGACTTTTACATTTTTTTACAAAAACTTGGGATGGTTTTTATTTAAAAAAAACGTCATGGCCGCGCGGTCGAAACGGATACCTCTGATCAGCAGAGGGCACAGCGGCGGAGCGGGCTTGTGGACGGTGAGTAATGGGTAGCTCGCCGTCCGACCAAGGAACAAGCCCGGGTCGGTGGCGCGTCGTGTTTCGCGTCAAATGCCTGCTGGGGTCGCGGGTTTTTTCTTAACCCAGGATACCGTGGCCCCGGAACGTAAAGGGCATCCGAAGGAACACGGGTGGATTTTAGTTAGTAAGAGTCTGACAGTCCCTTCCGCCCCACCCAGGGCGGGAGGACTCATTTGATGATTTTACCACCTAAAAAAAAAAAAAAAAAAAAAAAAAAAAAAGTGCGTGTCGGGCCACGCACAGTGTAGGGTTCCGTAGTTGCCCATCAAAATACTTATGAGAACTAACTAAACTGATTCGCTGAATTGAATTTTAAAAAGAAGAATTTTCAAAATCGGTCCAGACGTCTTTGAGAAATCGGGGAAAATACATTAAAAAAAGATCACGACGAATTGAGAACCTCCTCCTTTTTTTGAAGTTAGTTAAAAATAGTTGACAATAAAAACCTACCTATCCCCAAAACATACCCACCTATTATAGCTGTAAAATATAGTTGACAAACTTACATTTGCAGTTGAAGAACATGTTCTCCGATACATTTTGTTTAGGAAAATATGTTATCCAAGTACGTTTTATAAGTTGGTCGACTATTACTCGTAAACTTGTAAAGCCTACTTAGTCATGATAATTTTCTTTTAAATTTCGTTATATATACTACTATTGTTAATTTTTTCACACCCCCAAACATTACAGTTTAGCTGGTAGAGGGGGGGGGAGACTCGAGTCGAGCAAAAATTAGCACTTTAAAGCTTAATGTTTCGCAAACGAATCTTTCAATCAAAAAATTGTTAATGGAAACTAGCAATATTTTTTAAAGACCTATTTAATGATACCCCACACTAAGGGGTAAGCCAGGAAAAAAATTAACATCCCCACTTTACGTGTACTGGAGGTACGGACGGACGGACGGACGGACATGGCGAAACTATAAGGGTTCCTTGTTGACTACGGAACCCTAAAAAGGGGTAAAATTACTGACTCAAAACATTATGATATTTTATCAAAATAGAAAGTCAGAAGCAGCAATTCTTGTTATAGGAGAGGACAGGTAAAACATACCTAAACTCAAAAATTGAAACCTCAACTACAAGTAATTGTGGATTTATTACGGTGAAATCAAATGTATTACCATTTACCACTCAATTAAATCACTTTTTTTCCTCTTGTAGATGCACCGCGGCGTCTTAATTCTTCTTTTAGTATATGCCTTGTATATATATATACCTTGTATAAAAAACAAACAAGATTTATTGTTATAAAAATTGAGTATAAATACAAAACAAATATGGAAAATTATTCGTCAATGCAAGTGACGAATAATTTTCCATAAAAAATCATATAAATCTTGTTTGTTTTTTATACAAGGTAGACAGTAATCTGACATAGGGACCAACTATCGCAGCGCCATCTACGATTAGCTTTGAGTTGCCATCCCCATTAAACTATTAATTAGTTTTGTTAAGGCTGCATATTCTGAAAGTTGGCAACGTCGCAAAAAGCTGTCAAATAATTACAAGTTTTAATTTGGCAAATTTTCTGTATGAAAACAAGAAATATCGCTCTGTAGTGCACTAAAAAAATGATATAGGAATGCAATTAAAACACTGAATTTGATGTTGTAACCGTTTCCGGTGTATAAAAGGCATTTGGAAAGCTTCCAAATGCTTTTTCTACATCTAAAACTATATATTCGGTGTTACGATATTAATTATTGCATTCCCTTATCAATTTTTTAGTGCACTACAGAGCCATATTTCTTATTTTCATACAGTAACAATGCTAAATTAATTAAAACTTGTATTTGACAACCATTTGCGACGTTGCCAGCTTTCGGAATATACGCTCTTAATTATGTGTATTATGTTCTGAAAATTAGTTTAATTTACGCTCACCAGAGGCGCTGTTCAAGTTCCCATACAAAATGCTTTCCAAGACGATACGAATACTTTTTCAAGTGATTCGTGCTAGGGGTACAGGCTTGTTCCAGTGAGTGAAAGTGACAGAGCTATACAAGTCGTCTAGCGCCATCTCGTTCACTCACTGGAACAAACCTGGTTTTAAGACGTAATTCCCCCCTCCCCGCCCTGGTGGTCTACCATGACGTCTAAAAGCGCGAGTCTTTAGGCAGCGGGAAAGAGAGAGCTACACAAGTCGTCTAGCGCCATCTCGTTCCCTGAGCGGGACTATTCACGGTGTAAGACATCATGGTATACCTGGGCGCTATATTGTGACTAGGGCTTCCAATTCGAATATTCGAATTATCGCCCCATTTTACAATTCGCATAAAAAACTTGGGTTATATTCGAATATTTTTCGAAATTATAAACGTTGTTGGTTTTACCTTACTTATAAAAGAACCCCGACCGAACGAATTAGGAATGTTACAGACGTTTAAGACAAAAATTATACTCGATGACTGGCTTGATAGGAAGCACGGCTCTTTGACGTTTCGAGCGACACCGCTGCGCTGTATCGGGAAGTACAAAATTGTCAACATCGAAAAATAGTTAAAGGATCCCAAGAACGTTTCCTCGCATATCTTATGGATTCTGATTTCTCCCTTTTGGAGAGAATCTCTGTTAATTTTATTAAAAAATTGAGATCGGGCAAAAATATTTTTTAACATTTTTCTAAAGCTGTTTACACAATGATATTTTTTTTTTTTTTTTTTTTTTTTTTTTCTCTTTATTTTTAAAGAAGGTTTGATCAGACATGATCATGCCACCTTCATTGGCCTCACATAAAAATCCTACTATCTACGCTTAATTGCTAAAGTTACTAATTTATACAAGGACTGGGCCTCATCCGACATAGGACGGGCAAGAATCATATTACATACTCCTACTTCTCGCAGATCTAAATCGTATTTGAGCACAAAGTTGACCCTTTCAACCTCGTTCCGTGCACATTCCACCAACACATGGTAAACATCTTCCACTACTCCACACTCCGTGCAATTTGGTGAGTGGGACTTACCCATCATAAAAGCGAAATTGTTAAGTGGAATGTGCCCGGACCGTAGTCTTAGGGCAGCCACTATATCTGATCTACATAATCCAGAGTCAGCGAACCACGGAGAACGCGAAAGACAAGGTTGGATGGTTTTATACCAAATGCCCTTAGACAATGACCTCTCATCAAAATGCTCCCTCCAAATCTCCTTGCACTTACTTCTGACTAAATACAAACAATCTGTAAAAACGGGTAAGCAGAAGGAAGGTACGCCATCAAAGCTAGCTTCCCTGGCCAGACGATCAGCTTCCTCATTCCCTGTTATTCCCACATGTGAGGGTATCCATTGAATTTTAACTATTTTATTTGCTAACTTGAGTTTACGAAGCATTTTCAAAATTTCATAGGCTATCGGTAGGCCTCGAAAATTCGAGGTGCATCGAGCCAGATGGTAAATAGCACTTTTGGAATCAGTGAAAATTACATAGTTCCCAGCCATGAAGGAATCAATATAGGAAATTGCCTCTGTTATGGCTATCAGCTCAGTATACATAATAGAAATATTAGTGTTAACAGACAATTGGATGGAGCTATTCGTTTGAGGATCATAAAGCGCCACACCACTTCTGCCACCTTGATTTTTTGAGCCATCTGTGTACAGTCTATAAAAATCTAAATATGTTTTAGTCAGGTATTCATTACAAATCTGCTGCAATTCGCACGGTTTATAATGGTGCTTCGGTTTACAAATAGTCTTAATACCTGGTTCTAATACTATAGACAAATCCATACCACTAACCCATATGTCTAGTGAATAAAATTCTAATTTTGTTGTAGAATAAACTTCAGTGTTTTTATAGCTTTCGTGGATTAAGACTAAAAGTGGTTTTTTCTTGCCCCTCCAATATGAATTACGATTTTCCTGACTCAACTTTTCTAAAATGGGAAGAATTTCATTGTCCATAAACGATTTGCATCTAAACCAATACTTGCCAGCTACACAATGATATTTTAGTAAACAGATATGTTATGAGCGCGCAAAACGTGAAGACCCGAAAATGTCCTACGTCGGACAATTGCTTTTAGTCTGTGTCTCGCACGACTACGAGTAACACGTTGCGCGCTGCTACGTAATTGTCATCAAAAATGCCATCGTGTGTATTTATGAAGTGTAACTATCATGATAAAAAAATTAATAAAACACACGGGATCTCATACCACACGTAAGTAAGCAATATACTTCGATTTATTAATATATTTCAATTATTTTCGTAATATTCTGATGTCGTAAGAAAGACAAGGTGATGCCGACGTGCGGGGCGGTGCGGGGGGATTGATGACGCGTGGGTGGCGTGGCGCTGTTTGTTTATCTAGCTGTCACTTTTTTTCTTATTGCGTTTTATCAAGCTATCCTTTTTACTTGTAGTGAAATGTAATGTTTGAATAAAAAAGTCCGCGCTCGGCGCGGAACAGTTTTTGCTGTTGTTTTGTAAGCGTATAACATATCTGTATATTAGAATATCATTGTGTTTACAACACATTTCTAAAAAAATTATGAAGATTCATTGACTGGCCTTGGATTCTGAGGTTTTACTATATTTACGACTTACGGCTCTCTACTAAGAACTGTATTTAAAATAAAATAATAAGAATATGAATCATATACGTTTATGTATTACAATATTTAAAATATGAAATTTAAATTACATTTGCAAATCATCCAATTTCTTTTGGAACAATTTTTCTACATTTTTACGTTGATATATCCGTTGATTGTCACTATGTCTTTTTCTTTTTTCTCTTACACTTCTATAGGCATTCGTCCAACAACGTACACAAACTCTTTCTAGCCTGTGTACCTAAAAAGAAAAAATTTAAAGCTTTAACCTTAAGGCGGTCCCTCACCACGAGCATTCACCTGTAATGTAACATAAAAGTGCGCAATTTGAAGCTCTATTGTCTTCGAATCTGTAACGTTACATTACAGGTGAATGCTCTCAATGAGGGAGCACCCTTACTGTAAAGGATTTTAAGCAAACATTATACACCTAAAACAATAATATCATATTATGTGGAATACAGGTCAAATACAAATGATCAAGTTGAAAATATCATGAGATGTTTTTGTAAGTTCTGAGTATTAATTTTTAATGAGGGAAGTGTTATATACAAGTACTAGCGGCCCAGCAGCCCGGTATGTGCTTTGCTACTTTGACAGCAAAATCCCCATGTGCAAAATGATCCGCCATAATTATACATCTAGATAGATACCTGCTGAGTAGGTATACACGACATGATGACATTTCTTTCGGGGCTATCAATTGTTACTCTGTGTGTCTTAGCTCTTAATATGGAAGATCCACAGACAAAGCACACTTCTTGATGTCCATAAGCTCGTTCAACTGTTGATCCACCCGATAAGTTTAGAGATGCTCTTTCAAGAATTGTAAAACATTCTTGACAAACAAAATCCTCTACTAACATCTAAAAATAAATATAAAAGATACACAAAACATTATGTTTAGATATTTATTATTTATCTTAGTATTAGTTTAATAAAAAATTTACTTTTTTGTCGCAAGTAGGCAAAACAAATACAAAATCAAATCAAACTAAGAAAGGTATGTACGACTTCTTTTATGGGGTGGTACCACATCATGATGCAATTATGAAACAGCTTCTAGTATCGTAATAATTATGTGAAAGTTAAATGCACAACAAAATAGAAATTGTGCTAAAAGACTTGGATCCCAATGACTTGGGATAACTAGGATTTTTTCCTTTAACTATAGTATCAAGAAATATATTACTTGCATCTTTGCATGTATGTCTAAAAGTGTGCAAGTCTTTGAGAAAAGTGGTGGAAATACAGTAAAACATAACTCAATAAATATGATTATACTGACCGTTGCTGGTGCTATCCAAGATCGTAAAATTCTAACCATTGCATCCGTTGCTTCCCCGAGTTGACGACGGGGTAAAGGATGTACCAGAGATAGGGCACAGTTCACACAGCGTGACATTTTTAATAGAATCGTTTTGATTTTATGCACAGAGTCTCGGACCGTAGTTGCAAAAAAACTTTCTACATAATCCACACCAATAAAACACAGAAACAGGCCAATAGTCTTCAAAAAGATAATTATCTTGTTATCTTGTCGAAGTTCGAATAGAACTTTGAAACACGCGCAGTCGAAGTCACCGGCGAAGTGCTAGAGTAATATAAATTGTCATGTTTGTTTACGATAGCGCAATAAATAAATATTGTACTGTTCACTATAGCAATTCGTGCAATTATTCCCCAGAGAGTTTAAAAGTGATATATAATCACTTCCATTCCAAAATATCAAAATAACAAAATTCAAAATTTCACAATTTTTTTTTTTATTGTTTTTGGAATGGCTTCCAGGCCTTTCTTTATACCAAAAATAATTCACACCGCTAGAATACATCACAGATTAGAACAGTTTTTTTATAATGCCAATATTTGACTTGAAATTGTAATTTGTAAACTATGATATTTATTTTACAGTAAATCTAAAATTATAAAAAAATTACTATGAATATGACAATTTACTTTGACTTTATGATTCAAAATGCGTACGTAAAATGAAACGGATCTTTCTTTTATTAATAGTACAGGATCCGTATATAGAACCAGGGACCGAAACCGGTATGATCAATACGGGTATTTTTTCGGTAACAACCTTTTTTTCTTTTACAGGTAATTTTAAAGATTACCTTTATTATTAAAAGTGAATACATAACCAGTATTAATACCGGTTACCGAAATAAAAATTACCCCTATCTTGCACACTTCACACGTGCCGTCGGCAATAGTCACAGGGCGCGCATCGCATGTGTGTGTGACAAAGAGTCGTTATCTTTAGTTAACCGGTATTAAAACGGTAACCTGAATAGAGGTTACATTTTTCTTCGGTCTGGTTACCCAGATAGCGGTTACCTAAGTCTGAAAAATAACCAAAATTCTTCAATACCTACCGGTATCTACCTATTGACATATATGCAAACACCGGATTTTAATGAAGGAGCAATGTTAGCTAACGAGAATGTGAGAAAAACAAACAAAGTCTTTATTTTGATACATAATTTATTTGGTTACTCGATCGGTGAAGGTAGCATTTTTTTATCACCTGTTCAAATTAGGCAAGAAAAAGGTAGGCAACCCTACGTTAGCATATTCTGTAGACTTCGGACTTTCAATTGGTGTTAATTTTCTTTGGTTACTCTATCGGTGAAGGTATTGAAAAAAAATAACCTTTTAAAAAATTAATTAAAAATATCCTTGACAGGATTTTATGAGGCAACCCATCACCGTCACATTCTTCAACATATTTTAATTCATAATAAACACATTTCGTCCGGTTACTCGATCGGTGAAGGTCGTTCTTTATACGTATCTTAGACTATAATGGGTCCAGTAGGGGAGCCGAGGATGAGAGATTGTTCTAAAAAGAAAAAAGTTTCTGACAAGTTTTCTATTTTAGTGGGGGGGAGAGCGCGTAAACAGTATTAAAACTGTAAAAAAAAACAGTTGTACAGAAGTACTCGAGCGCGTCAGATATTTAATAGTTATTTAATAGTGTAAACGCGTTTTATATTTCTGATAACCAATACATATTGATCTGACGATTAACTCGAGGGGGCTGCAGTCCGTGCCAAGCGGTTGAAAATCCAAAAAAAAAAAAAGTTACTCGAGCGCGTCAGATATTCAAAGTGTATGTAAAGTAACCCTAGGGGAGGGTTTGTATTTATGCTTTTGCGGTTGCACAACGACATGCTTTGCTTTTGCTTTGCTTGGTAGTATAGATGCAAACCTACCCTGCACCTCCTCCAGAGGGAGCAGGGTGGCGGGGTCTTGAGGGCGAGTGCTACGGTCATGAAGATCCTCAAGGCAAGTCTGGTGGGTACACCTTCGCGAGGTTGCCGCCCCGTTTTTGGTCTAATTCCTTAAGAAATAGACGAAACAGAAACCACCAGGCGCTTTTCTATCTCCTTACTGTGGCCCTCTGTGACTAAGAGGTTACAGGCACGTCACTAAACCAACTGCTGACGCCGTAAGCAGGGATGAAGGAGTCCTGGGGGGTTGAGCCGATCGGCGCTTGCGGTTATGCGTCCGTGAGGCAACACGCCCCCTTTGGTCCGGATTTCAGGCAAAACGGTAGCCCTACCCTTTAGCCCGGGGTAGGGAAATGTGTCCCGTTAGAGGGGCACGGCGAGGAGCGTGGGGTCCACCGTGGTCATCCACGGATGATCACGGTGGTGGGCAAAGGTCATGCTGACGGTGTAAGTGAGGGTTATGTTCATGGGGGATGCCGGATGGCCCCCCTACGCCAACCCGATCAAACATCCGATGTCGCACCCTAAGCCAGCCTTGCGCCTATATCTCTTCTGGTAGTCCTAACGTTCGAGCTAGTTTGTAGTAAGACGTTCCCAGGTGCGGGCTCCATGGAGGGTGGAAAGCCAGAGAGATGAAGTTTTTATACGATACATTATGGACAACAAAAAAAGGCCTATTAACACACACACACACGCACACACCTAACACACTCCCGACACACACACGACAAACTCTCACACAAAAACACGACACACGCACTCACACTTCACACAAACACACTGGAGCGGAGGCGAAAGCCGATGAAACTCCCGAGGGGGGAGTCTTAGACACCTCTCTCACCCCCGGATGCTCTGCGGCTCCTGCTGCGAGCTCCAGTGTGGGCAATTGTCCGGCCATGGCGAAAACCGTGGCCACGACCAAAAACAAATCCCAGATAAAACAAGGGACAACGGCGCTGCCTGGGATCAGTACCGCTCCCTCCAACACCGAACCCGGAGGCAGGGTGCCTCTTATCCATCCGCTCCCAGAAGTCTCCCCCCCCCTCGCTGGCTGTCACAGGCCAGTCAGGGCTGGATTGCACCACCGGCAAGGCGTTCGCGCAAGCCTGTCAGGTGCAGGGTGAGCAGGCGCGGCGGTGGGAAGGGCAAGCCCGCCCGAGCCGGCCAGCGCGCCGTATCTACGGGTCCGGATCTCACGACCTCGTCTGGACAGGGTAAGAGAAGAAACCGGCCGTCTAAGAGAGACAGGACACTAGCCCACCAACGAGGTAAGGCTACCAACACCCCAGCTAACCCAGTAAGCTCGGACAAACCACACGGCGGTAAGGTTTCCTTCTCCGCAGGCAAGCGCTCGCAAACCGGGGCAGGCACTAGCCGCCCAGGACCCAGCCAGCCATCGCGCAGCACGACGGAGATACCGACGCGCAAACCTACACCGGCTCGGAGTGAACCAACCGCGGCTAAGCGTGAGCTCAATGAGACCAATTCACCTCGTGGAGAGCGCAAGAAGCCGCGACTGGACCATCCCGCACGCACAGCAAACCGGAGCTACGCCCAAGCCGCTAGCGCCGACCTAAACGTCGCAGTCACCTGCGAACGGAGAGGCCATATTACCGAAGAGGAATCGGTCAAGATTCTGGAAGCCATCCAGTCACAGATCCTCGTCGAATGCCTCTCTGACGATGAACAGAACCCACCGGGGCCGATCTTCAACGCGAAGCCTCAGTACTCCGGGGGAGCCCTAAAACTATGGTGTGACAACACTGAGACCTTAGCCTGGCTAAGAAAAACGATCTCCGGCGTGGTTCTTCCCACTAGCAGTTCGCTAGTGGTCAAGAGCCAAGCGGATATCGAGCGGCGTGTCAGATGCGGCGTCGTCATCCCTGACGAACAGGGGGTTTTTAAAGAGCCGACCTTCCTAGGCCGTGCTCTCAGCTACCAAAACCCCTGGGCCGGCATCAAAAGTTGAAATATTATAAAAGCAAAACCATAAAGCAAGTTCGCAGCTTATATTCTCTACTTTTGACATTTGGGGGAAGACACATTTCTTTATAAGAGAAACTTGTCTACATCAAATGAGACGAATGAGACGTAGACTTTTGTTTTAAAAACAAGTAAGGGTCCTCCCAACCAACTCAATCGCTGTAGAATAAAAAACGCTGAATGAAACTTGTTAGGAAAGTGCATCAAACTTTTTTAAATACGAGTTCCATGAAAAATTATAAAATGAGAAACTTTCAGTGTAATAATGCAGACAATAATTTTCCCAATGTTTTATCATTAGACAAAAATATTTTAATTCTACGTGTCATTAGTCATAGATATGCAGCATGGACCCAACATTATCTGCCTAAAATTGCCATAATCACAATTTATCATAAAATAATATACACACAGACTAGAATATATATCTGTCTCCTATATCACATAGATAATGTTCTACACTTGTTTTTATCTCTTTCTAGAAAGTCTGTTATATAATTTTATTTGACATTCGGCTAGGAAAGACTCGTGTCCATACAGTGCGTCTATGGTTTGGATACTTTTTGCGTTTTGTTGTCTCTTTGATTTATGTGCAAAAAGTTTTTTTTTAATTGCAAATGAATTCAAATATTACTAGAATTATGGATAATTCTGTCTGATTCCAATAAATCACTTTAAGGCCAGGTTTTCCTGAACACCGCAGGCATCCAACGCTTACCGCAACGCCTGCAAGGACTAGCGGATATGCGCGATGAGCACGCGCGCCAAAAGTTGCGAAGTCTAGGTAGTAGTTACAGAGTAGAGCAAAGCAGTATATCAACTTGAATTGATTAGTATAGGTACGTTTGTATGTATCATTTTTTTGCGGTATTATTTTCATCATCATCAAAGACCTTACTTCATAGGATCATTTCTATAGTAAGCTCTTCTCGAGACTTTCATCATCATCATCAGCCTATAACGTTCCCACTGCTGGGACACAGGCCTCCTCTCTGTGAGAGGGAGTGGGCCATGATCCACCACGAGGGCCCAGTACGGATTGGTGGATGTCACATGTTAAATAAAAAAGTAGAGAAATTAACTTACTCGCTATTCCCTGAATCATTAGTCGATATATGCGCACTGCGCTTGGCCTGCAGCTGCATTGCTCTAAAAACATAAAAAATGTACGTAATTTTAAAGGGTGGAGGTGAATCAGGGGTCACGGCAGTTAATATCTAATATTTTCGTAGGAAATGATCATACTGTGGACACTTCTACACTATGACCTATTTGACATTTGGAGACAGTAAACCATTATTAAGTGCGTTCACGGTGGCTTTATGAACTCTGACATAGGGTCTAAATTCAACTATCTTTTTTTTTAAATCATCAAATGAATCCTCCAACCCCGGGCAGGGCGGGAGGGACTGTCAGACTTCTACTGACTAAAATCCACGGTGTCCTTCAATAGCCTGTTACGTTCCGGGGTCACGGTAAGGAAATAATCCCGCGACCCCGGCAGGCTTTGGCCCTCTGAGAGGGGGGCCCCGTCATTATGCTGACGCTCTTTGAGGCGCGCGTGGGACACAACGCGCCGTCGACCCGGGCATGGTCTATGGTCGGGCAGCGAGTTGCCCTTTACTCGCTGCCCGCATGCCCGCGCCTACGGTGGCCGGAGATCGTCTGCTGTCGTCCGACGCCGCGGGCGCCTACCACTGCGGTTGGGGTGGAGGGAGGACGCTGTCCTCTCTCACTCTCGGCCCGCCTCCTCCTTCACGAGCATTACTGCCACGCAGAAGGAGCAGACTGCTTCCCACTCCGTCTCGCCCCGCAGCATGGCCGCAACCAATGCCGGGCGCGAGAGGTCTCCGCCTATCGCCGCCGTGAGGACACGTCGGTGCACCGCCCAAGCTGGGCAGTCTTGCACCGTATGCTCTACTGTGTCCTCCGGGCGATCTTCGCAGTGGTGGCACCCGGGCATTTCCTCCATCCCCATCAGGCACAGGTACCTCCCGAAACTTCCGTGTCCGGTGAGGACCTGCGTCATCCGATAGGTCAGGACGCCGTGACGTCTCTCCAGCCACTCCTCAAAGAGGGGTCTTACCGCCGCAATTGCGGTGCTGTCTTACATATTATTTGATGCGGTTGGTAAATCTATTCCGCGAGAAAAATAAACCATTATAGCTTTTGCGAACGTGAATTCTTTATTCATATTGACATAGGGTTTAAATTCAACTGTTTTACACATATTTGCGTTTGCATATTACCTATATCGGTTATAGTCTAGGAGCCACTGAAACATCCCACTCGTTCTCCACAAAGCTAGATTTTTTAAAATTGTATTATTGGAAAGTTCCGCTGTAGCAGGCATCTATGTGGTTGCATTATCATTCCTCAAAACGGAGACAAAGTCATTTGGTTTTTGCTCTCACAGTATGACTATAATTTTTTAATTCTTACCTTGTGGAAAACAGGTAAGTCAGATGGTTCAGTAGCTCTCCTACTATTAGTAAAGAGAAATAAATTTACAAAAGAGGTTCTAATACTTAATAGTGCCAATGCATGCTTACCTTTTTTGTTTATTCAGCCTTCGAATAGCCAGCGATGACAACTTCTTCTTACTTTTTTTTCTGCCCATTTGTTTACAAAATTATAACCTTATAACATGAACTATATTACAAGTATATTGAAAATTAAAATATGTACAGCTAATATTATTTAAAATTAATGTTTGCCTCAGTCAGTAAAAGAACTTAGCGTGGTGGTGGGTTTGCAAAAAATTGACGTAAGTCCGACCTCCGACACGGTCCAAGACCGACTACCACAGAGTACTTTTATTAATAGGGCATAGAGATCTAACTTCACGGGTTTTTCGAGCAATGGACAACAGCGACATCTAGTGTTCACCGACGAAAACTTTTCTGTATATAGTTATATAAATATAGGTATATACAAAGCTTGCTCATTCCTTTTAGTGTTTTGATTGACTATTAATAACTATATGCCTACATTAGTAAAAAATAAAACAAATTTGTTAAGTAATTATATGTATTTCATCAACTATGAGGCCTTTTACAGTGTTTTTACAGTAATTTCTAGCCATTACTTGATATTTATCGGTGTCACTGATAGTATCTTGCTTTCCAGTAAGAATTTTATTAGCATGGAAATAACACACGGATACACTACTTTAGAATAGCACCAAAAGCAGAAAATGCAGGAAAATAACGAACCGCACCAAACGAGAATCAAATTTTTTCAGCAAAGTGCAATGTGACACTGACATTTTATTGACGTATTGAAAAGACATCGCACCTTCGGTGCAACAAAGTCACTAATAGCCAAAACTGCAAAATCGACCTAAGTATGCCAAATTGTTTCTAAATCATGCCTTTACTTGGGGCAACAAAGACATCCGCGAAAGTATCTCGAAACTACACTAGATGGCAGAAGTGCCTTTGTGGTTATTGGCGGTTTTTCCATGCGTTTTGGGCCGACACCGTTTCATTGTAAGTAGTGCCCCCTCGCCCGCGACCTTATATTGAGGTCTTTTTTCGCTCAAAATCTTGGAGCAACAAAGGCATAAAACATAACAGTAAACATAACAGTAGTACAAAATAGTTTATTGTCTCAATAAGATAATTTTACATGAGTCGTGTTTGGAGCCCACCTTTAGGCAAACAATTCCTGTATTAGAGGACTCCGCTCTTTCATACAATTATTATTGTTACATTATAAACTACATACATGGAATGCGGTGTAATGTGCGTGATGTGATGAGATGGGTGATATGTGGGGTGTGTGGTGAGGTATGTATGGGGTGTGAGGTGTGAGTTGGAGTGTTTAGTGTGTATTGTGATGTGGATTAAGTCATAAAACTAAATAACTTCTGGTGCAACAAAGACACAGTTCAGGACATTTTTTTTTGTTATGTCTTTTATTAGGATTTCTTTGGCAATTAAATACAAGATTTTTACGTATAACTATAGCCAACTAAAAAACAATTAATTAAATGTAAAGATTTCAAACCTTCTTTAGATAGTTATCCAGAACCGAGGAAAAACATGCAAAAAAAATTTAAAAGTCTTCTCCTGTAAAATTTCAAAATGAGCTGTTACGTCTTTGTTGCACCAAAGGTGCGAATGAGTGAAAATTAAAGTTACCAGTAGGTAGCCCAAATAATTATAGAATTCTATTAATAATTTGGGAAAATATCGAAATAGAAAAACGTATTATATAAATATTGAAAAACGACACAATTAAAAAGATAATTAAACATTAAACTAGGAACGTAATAAAATACATGATAAATAATAGTATTTTTGGTATAGCGACATCTCTATAGAACAGATCGAAACTCTCGTATTATAATACTACTAAATTAAAAAATACATCTCTAAGAAGATGTATAAGTTACATTTGGTACTCCACAATTTTTTAGTATAATGATCTAAGTCGTGCCAGGCTTTTAGTTAGAAGATTGATGACCCTGCCGACTACAGGGTCCTGTAACTTACTGATTTTGCATTTTGTTCTGGGCTATAGTTCTGGAACTGGACATTAGATGGCATGACTGTCTCAATTTCATCTATAATGAAATACAAATAAAAAAAAAGAAATATTGCTCGAAGATCTATAAAATTTTAACTATTTGTTATAAAGAAAATTAAATAAAATGAAGACAATATTGTATAAAATATTTCTATGACAACACTGACCCGTAGTAAAATAATGATACGTTTCATTTTAAGCACGCATTGAAACATAAGCCGAAGTAAATTGACATAATTCGTTGTGATAATTTTTATTTCTTGCTCTCGAAGAAATAAACTGAGCGGTAATTAAAACAACTATTTAAATTTTAGACTTACTGTAAATTAATAACATAGTTTACAAATTACAATTTCAAGTCAAATATTGGCACTGTAAAAAATGTTTGTTACGGAACTTCCTTGTCGGCCATTCCGAAATTATTGTTTTTGTTACCATGGTTACCCATGTCTTGTGTCCACTTGTGTCAAACTCGATGTTTTGTTTGATGTATTGAGAAAGTTTTAACCGTGATTTTCATTTACGACCTGGATAGTGGCTATGTTATTTGAATTATTGTGGATTCATTGTGTTCTTTTTACCCGACTGCGCGACGCAAAGGGGATGGCAACTCAAAGCTAATAGTAGATGGCGCTGTAATAGTTGGTCCCTACGTCAGATTACTGTCTACCTTGTACAAAAAACAAACAAGATTTATTGTTATAAAAATTGATTATAAATACAAAACAAATATGGAAAATTATTCGTCAATGCAAGTGCATATACTAAAAGAAGAATTAAGACGCCGCGGTGCATCTACAAGAGGAAAAAAAGTGATTTAATTGAGTGGTAATACATTTGATTTTACCGTAATAAATCCACAATTATTTGTAGTTGAGGTTTCAATTTTTGAGTTTAGGTATGTTTTACCTGTCCTCTCCTATAACAAGAATATAATGCTGCTTCTGACTTTCTATTTTGATAAAATATCATAATGTTTTAAGTCAGTAATTTTACCCCTTTTTTCTATTTAGATTCGAGAAATATCACAATATATTTCATTTATTAACACCACAACTATCACAAAACTCGTTCCAGGTGATAATTCTTCCGCCAGACGAACCATTTCATGATTTATAGAGCGATGCAATACTGGTACTTAACCTCCAATAGAAAAGTAGATGTTATTTTGAAAAGTGTATTCGATTGTTTAGTTATGGTATAATCATAGAATTTCATTAATAAACTCAACTAACGGCCTGTCTCGGCTTCGCAAGGCTGGTTATTTGTTTATTATATAGCTTTTCCTTAGTTATAATTCAATTTTTGTTCTCAAGGCAGTCACAGCAGCTACCTATTATTTCTTGATAGTGTGAATTGTCGGAAATTTGTATGTTCCATCATTTTTACAGCTTATTACACAACATCTAGTCATTTTAAATCAATAAATCGTTTTTTTTCAGAAAATTCCTTTGATTTGACAGTTATTTTGGGACCAAACTGTCATTTGTCACTTTGACACTTGCCTTCCCCATTACTCGAGCAGTGCCCGTGCATTCTCTTGGACTCATGGAGTTTTTCATTGGAATTTTCTGTGACCTAGTGTTATCTGTTGTGTGTTAAGTTGTTTGTTAAGTTTCTACAAACTTAATAAAATGTTGTAATACTCAATTTTGTGTTTTATTCTAAACAAAATAAACATTATATTATTATAAGAGAAGAAAGAAAGGGATAGCTATATAGCTATCCCTTTCTAGGATACTGCACATAAATGTGTGTAATATGTATGTATCTATAGACACACACATGCACCGCAAGTTCAGGTACTGGACATCAGATGGCGCTTGTCGTTGAGGTCAAGTGAAGTCTCTATACCCCTATAAACAAATGTACTCTATGACCGACTAAATGCCAAGGGTCGAGTGTATGAAAAGATGAAATCACCTGATTCTGGGGATTATTCCTAACCTGACCCGCAAACCTAACCCGGGTGCGGGTTAGGTTAGGAATTTGAAAAAAAAAAGAATTTTCGTTCCTAACGTAACCCTATTCCTAACCTGACCCGACGGGTTGTTCCTAACCTGACCCGAAGGGACGGAAGGTATTAAAAACTTGAAAAAATATACACTTCTCATCAAAAAAAATCGAAACACTTTCGTTTTTATTGTTTTTGTCCTAATTTTTTACAAAAGAGAATTAATTCCATGAAAAAAAAACATTACTGTGTAGCTGGCAGTTTGGTCATTACAGTAAGAAGAAAAAAATCAAAATTCGAAATAATTTCATTTGTTTATCCTATAAATGAAATTAATCACTGTTTTGAGACAAATGTGTATTTAGGGTTGGAGTACGTTTCTCGTTTAAAAACTAAAAATTAGCGCTTGTCTTTAAACTTTGTTTCTTATTTCATTTACTGTGACTTTGGGACGTCTGAAAAAACTTTTTTTTCTAAAACATATGGATACTTCGCCCGCAGAAGCCGCCCAAGTGGTGGCATTGCTGGATTCTGGACTTAGTCAGCGTGTTGTGGCTGCAAGATTGCATCTAAGCTTATCATCTGTTCATAGAGTCTACAAACGCTATCGGGAGACTGGTTCGTTCACGCGCCGTTCAGGATCTGGCAGGAATCGGGTCACTTCTGAGCGAGATGATCGATTTATTGTAACAACTTCTTTACGAAATCGACGCCTTAACGCTTTTCAACTGCAGCAGCAGCTTCGCGTTGTACGAAGAGTAGCTGTAAGTGACTCTACAATAAGAAGAAGGTTGAAGGAACGCGGATTGGCACCGCATAAGCCAGCGAATGGGCCGAAATTAACTGCAGACCATCGAAGAGCGCGCCTTAACTTTGCACGCGAGCACCTAACTTGGTCATACCTTCAGTGGAGCAAAGTACTGTTTTCTGATGAGTGTAAAATTATGCTGTATGGTAACGACGGAAGGAACAAGGTCTACAGAAGAGATGGAGAACGCTTTGCACAATGCTGCATTGAAGAAAAGGTCAGCTATGGTGGCGGTTCGTGGACGGTTTGGGGAGGAATCAGCGCCGACGGTAAGACAGAACTTGCCTTTGTGTCTGGGCCACGGCTGCCTGCACTAAACTCTCATCGGTACATCGAACAGTGTCTTGAACCTCATGTGATGCCCTATGCACATTTTATTGGCAACGACTTCATATTCATGCACGACAATGCTAGAGCTCACACCGCGGGCGTCGTACGAGATTATCTTACCGAAGTCGGTATCTCCATTATGGTATGGCCAGCAAGAAGCCCGGACATGAATCCCATTGAACATCTATGGGATGAATTAAAGAGACGAATTCGAGCAAGAGATCCAGCCCCAGAAACACTTAGCCAGCTGCAAAATGCAATCCAAGAGGAATGGGATAATATACCACAACATGTGATCGTGACTCTCATCCGATCGATGAATAACCGTATGGAAGCAGTAATAAGAGCTCGCGGAGGGAATACAAGTTATTAAATAAACGTTTCTTACATTTTTTTTTCATTTACGCGTGTTGTTTTACCCATTTCCTTCATATTCCATACAGGGTAAAAATTACTCATTATACAAAATACGAAACCTATGAAGACTTAATTTGAATTTAGAACATTAACATTAGGATTTAAAAACCTCATACTACTCACTATTAAATGACATTTTACATTTATTCCTAAATATACACATTTTTCTGATAATCCTTATCAAATCATAAACTGCGAGGTGTTTCGATTTTTTTGATGAGAAGTGTATATTATTTATTCCTAACCTAACCCACAACCGGGTCAGGTTTCGGGTCAGATTAGGAACAGTCCGTCAGGTGAGTGTCGGGTCAGGTTAGGAATAGGGTTAGGTTAAGAACAAAAATTCTTTTTTTTTCCAAATTCCTAACCTAACCCGCACCCGGGTTAGGATTGCGGGTCAGGTTAGGAATAATCCGATTCTGGACTTAGTGGTATGGTTTCTCATCCTTTCATAATAATACGGCCGAATTCTATCCCATTTTTTAGGGTTCCGTAGTCAACAAGGAACCCTTATAGTTTCGCCATGTCCGTCCGTCCGTCCGTCCGTCCGTCTGTCCGCAGTTTAGCTCAGAGACGCACAGTACTAGAGAGCTGTAATTTGGTGTAAATATACGGATTTGTTGTGCCGAAAAAGTGGTAAAATAAAATCTCGTAAAATATTTTTTTTTAGGGTACCTCCTGTACCTACACGTAAAGTGGGGATGTTTTTTTTTTCTCGCGTACCCCTTAGTGTGGGGTATCATTAAATAGGTATTTAAAAAATATTTATATTTTCCATTTACAATTTTTTGATAAAAAAATTCGTTTGTGAAATATTAAGCTTTAAAGTGCTAAATTTTGCCCGACTCGAGTGTCCCCCCCCTCTACCAGCTAAACGGTTATGTTTGGGGGTGTGAAAAAATTCACAATAGTAGTATATATAACGAAGTTTAAAAGAAAATTATCATGACTAAGTAGGCTTCACAACTTTACGAGTAATAGTCGACCAACTTATAAAATGTACTTGGATAAAATATTTTCTTAAACAAAATGTATCGGAGAACCTGTTCTTCAACTGCAAATGTAAGTTTGTCAACTTTATTTTTACAGCTTTATTAGGTACGTTTTTACGGTATGTTTTTTAGGGATAGGTAGGTTTTTCACGTCAACTATTTTTAACTAACTTCAAAAAAGTTAGGAGGATCTAAATTCCTCGTAATCCTTTTTTTATGTATTTTCCCCGATTTCTCAGACTCCTGGACCGATTTTGAAAATTCTTCTTTTTAAAATTAAATTCAGCGAATCAGTTTAGTTAGTTCGCATAAGTAATTTGATGGGCAACTACGGAACCCTACACTGTGCGTGGCCCGACACGCACTTGGCCGGTTTTTATGCTCTTTAAGATGGTATAAGTTTTATTCTTAGATTAAAAAATGTAAAATGGTATCCAAACCATGAGTTGGACCTGTTTTTGCGATTTAATTGGATGCAGTAAAGTGCAAGCAATCGTGTATCGAAGAGCCGAAACCTGTAGACCGAAGACTGAAATATGTAATTTGTTTTTTTTCAAAATTTAAATCCCTTTTATTTAGGAATGAAACACTATACAAAATGACGGTTTTGCGTCTCACATCGCCTTAATTGTATTGAAAACTTTAGAATTTTACACGTTTTTCTGGTTAACTAAACGTTTTAGTTCATTCACAGCTCAGTCATTCGCCATTGCTATCAGTCAGTACTCTAATAAATTTTCAAAATGCATAGGTACCGTTTATTTCGAGTGTTGCACGTTTTTGCAATGATGTTTTGTCTAGGGCTTCGTTGCACCTCTATTGCAAGGCTCATCCTGCCACGTCCTTGAGCGTGTGTAGGAGTGATAAATTGGCCATGGTCTAGTAGCCTCTGCAATGCGATTCACTAACAGACTCATCATAGATGTTAACAACGATGCGTTCACTGATGTTTCATCGTAAATATCGCTTTTAAAAACAACGTTGATAAAAACCGTATTCGCTAACCTACTTAAGCTCGTCGACGATCTGCCGAACAACGATGATGAGTATGATGTTGGCAGTGTTGCTATGTTTAATCTAGAGTGTTGTAATAATGAAAGTTCTATTCATTAATAACGTTTTTTATTTTATAAGCTATTGGTATACATCGTAATCAAATCACACAGTTACACAGTTACAAGCCGTTGTTTATGATGGCGTCATCCATAGAGTAGGAGTACCACCTGACGCCATCTTACAATACGTTCCATTCTACTACATCTTCCTTCTCAAAACAAGTTATTATTAATTCTAAAATAGATGACTAATTGACTACTTATAAAATTTTAGGAATGTGCTTTACTTACAATATAGGTAGGTAATTTAACTGGCAAACAAAAGAACTACGAGTATACGTATATATTTATGTTGTGTAGGCACACTACAATTTTATTGCTCCGAGTCATAATCATTAAATTTCAGTGGTCGCCTTATAGGGCGCCCAGCTCTAGTATGATATGGGCAAAGCGGTTGCCTTAAACTAGAAGATATGTCAGATGTGATATTTTCATTAGTAGTGACTACAGGCGAAGTATGAGTAGCTACCGGTGAAGTACAAACTTCAGGCTGAATTAATGTGGTAGTAAAAGGCCCATCAGAACTTTTATTAAATTGTTCACAACTATCACGAATATGAATTTCATTTCTGACATATCTCCTTCCATTTTCACCTTCAATAACATATGATCTTGGATTTTCACTTATTTTAATTATTCTACCAGGATACCATTGTTTGTCCCCTATTTTACCACTTTGATATCTTATTATTTGGCCTGGCTTAAAACTAATCACTTTTCTAACATTTTTATCATAATATAGTTTACTTTTTTCTTTTAAGTATTCCAACTTCTTTTTATCACTGAAGCATGTCACTTTAGGTATCAATGATTTAAAACAACAAGGTATATTAGTTCTTAAGTTACGACTCATTAAATTTGATGCTGGGGAAGAAATAAGTCCTCTAGGAGTAGCTCTTTGATTAAGAAGTGCAAGGTATGGGTCCTCTCCAGAATCCATTGCTTTTTTAAAAATTGTTTTTGTTATTTTAACAGCACTTTCTGCTAACCCATTCGATTTTGGATAGTGCGGACTCGACATAACGTGAACAAAGCACCAATTCCTTGCAAAATTCTTAAACAAATCTGAATCAAAGCACAATGCTCCATCTGTATAAAGTATTAAAGGAATCCCATGCCTTGAAAATATCGATTTTAATTTTTGAATTACAGTTTCACTTCTTAAATTACCCAGGTTAGCTACCTCAATATAATTGGACAAAGCATCTACAGCCACTATATAATACTTTTGATTCAACTCAAAGATATCACAACCTACTTCTTGCCAGGGCAGTTTAGGCACTTTTTTGTATTGTAGACAAATTTTTTGTTTATTATTTTGATATTTCATGCACGTTGTGCAAGATTTTACAAAATTTTTAATTTCTTGAGCAATCCCTGGCCAAAACATAGTTAATTCTGCTCTAGAATTTGTTCTTGAGATACCTGGGTGTCCAGTATGTAACTTTTTTAGCATTTCAAATCGCAGTGATTTAGGAATTAAAATCCTATTTCCTCTAAATAACAAATCTTTTATTAAAACAATTTCATCTCTATAATCAAAATAAGGTTTTAGGCATTCATCAACATTTTTGTAATGTTTAGGCCAGCCATTTAATGTAAAATCTTTTAATTTAACCATAACAGGGTCTTTATCTGTGTGCTGCTTAATTTTATTCCAATCTTGGGTAGTAACAGGTAAATTTTTAATCAACATAGAAATGTACCTCTCTAAATCGTTATCAAAATCTGTATCTTTATCACAGCCTAAAATTGAAAAGTCTCTAGATAAAGTGTCTGCTATATATAGATATTTACCAGGTGTATGTACAATATTTAAAGTATATGGCTGAAGTTTCAAAATCATTCGTTGTAATCTGATTGGTACATTATGTAGAGGCTTATTAATTACTCCTAAGATTGGTTTGTGATCTGTTTCAACCCGTACTGAATCTCTACCTATAATATATTGTCTAAACTTTTCTACACCAAAACAAATTGCCAAAAGTTCTTTCTCGATCTGTGAATACCTTTTTTGGGTTTCTGTTAAAGCTCGAGATGCAAAAGCTACAGGACGCCCATTTTGAATTAATACTGCACCTAAGCCGATTGAACTGGCATCTACACTGAGCGTTAACTCCTTATTTTGATCATAAAATGCTAAAACTGGAGCATTTATTATACTAGATTTTAGTTTTTCAAAACATTTTGTATGATGGTCATTCCAAATAAATTCGTTTTGATCTTTCAATAAATCTCTTAACGGTGCACTCAAATCTGAAAAATTTTGTATAAATTTAGACAGATAATTAACCATACCAAGTAATCTTTGCAATGATTTTTTGTCAGTAGGCTGTTTCAATTCACTAATTGCTTTAATCTTTTCATAGTCCACGCTTACCCCATTCTCCCCAAATTTGTGCCCCAAAAATGTAACATGGTTAAGAAAAAATAAACATTTTTTAGGGTTAAACTTTATGTTATTTTTTGAAGCTTGTTCTAGAACTTGTAATAGAGTCAATTTCAATTCCTCCCTTGTATTACCCCACAAAATAATGTCGTCTTGAAATGTAGCTACATTTTTTAAGCAAGCAAATGTTTCGTAAATTATTCTATGAAAAATTTCTGCAGCGGGACTAATTCCGAATGGTAATCTAATAAAACAATACCTGCCCCACACTGTTTGGAAAGTACATAGCCTAGAACTTTCTCGATCTAATGGTAGATTCCAAAATCCAGACTGAGCATCTAGTTTACAAAACCATTTAGCACCACATAATTTAGCAGATATCTCTTCTACAGTGGGAAACGGAAAATGCGCTCGCTTTAATGCCTTATTTAATGGTCTTGGGTCAAGACATATTCTTAATGAATCATCTTTTTTAACTACAACCACCATTTGACTTACCCAATCTGTTGGCTCCGTAACCGGTTCTATAATTCCATTCTGAACCATGGAATCTAATTCTTTTTTAACTCTTGGTTGCAATGCATAGGGCAACCTACGGGCTGGGGATACAACAGGTTTGACATTAGCATCAATTTCCAACTTTATTGTCTGCGGAATACATCCTACTTGTCCATCAAATAAGTGGTTATATTGCATAGGAATAAATTTTATTTCTTGAATCCTTTTAACTAACCCTAATTGTTCAGAGGCATACAATCCTAATATATTTGAGCAAAGTTGATCCACAATGAAAAATTCTAATACATGCAAAGTATTATTAAACAGGCAGTTTATAAATAATTTTCCTACTACAGGTACTTTTTCATTAGTAAATGAGGTTATTTGAATATTTGTTTTCTTAATGTTGGTTGTCAGCCCTAAACCTTTATACTGCATAAAACTTAAAACGTTACATTGAGCGCCAGTATCGACTTTAAATTCTATTTTTTGACCATTAATCACTAGAGATGCAATATACCACTCATTGTTATTAGTGTTCAACGAACATATTGTTAAATCATGTACCTGAAATTCTTCATCACTATTTATTCCTTCCGTTGTTTCATTTACCAGTAAATTCACATTTCTTCTTGCATTTGCCTTACACTGTCTTGCAAAATGATTCTTTTTCTTACATAATGCACATAATTTGCCAAATGCTGGGCAACGGCCATAAATGTGATCAAAACCACAATAGTTACATTTTTGTTGAGTACCTTTTAAATTCTTCTTCTTTATTTCATCAACTTCCGGGGATTCCTCTTTTATTTTAGGCATTTCGTTATTGTTTTGTATTATGCCAATCTGGGAATCAACTATAGCATATGTCCTGCATATATCCAACGCCTTTGTCAAAGTGAGATCTGATATTGTTAACAATTGTCTTCTTACAGTAACATTATTAATTCCACAGATAAACAGATCTCGTATCAGCTCATCATTTAAAACACCTAGTTCACAAGTTTTACTGAGGTTTTTAAGAGCCGTAAGGTAATTTTCAAAGGATTCAATTTCCATCTGTTTTCGAGTAAATAAAACATATCTCTCGTACGTAATATTCCTTTTCGGTACAAAATAACTATCAAATTTTTTCAAAATGTCTTCAAACGAACCTTTTCTTTCTGCTTCTGTAAAACTCTCAAACACTTCTTGACAAATTTCGCCGCCTTGGTGCAGAAGGATGCCAATTTTTTGTTTTTCTTCTGCCTTGGGATTGTAAGCGTCAATAAAATATATAAGCTGCCTTTTAAATTTAATCCAGTTCATATTCATGTCTCCCTCCATATTTAGGCATTTAATTACAGTATGATTTCCAGGGCCGTCCATTGTTCTTAACCTTTAATACAAAATACTATTTGCAGAGTTCTTATTCGAAAGGATCTTTTTGTACCGCTGTCACCATGTTGTAATAATGAAAGTTCTATTCATTAATAACGTTTTTTATTTTATAAGCTATTGGTATACATCGTAATCAAATCACACAGTTACACAGTTACAAGCCGTTGTTTATGATGGCGTCATCCATAGAGTAGGAGTACCACCTGACGCCATCTTACAATACGTTCCATTCTACTACATTACTAGAGAGACGCACAGTACTAGAGAGCTGTAATTTGGTGTAAATATACGGATTTGTTGTGCCGAAAAAGTGGTAAAATAAAATCTCGTAAAATATTTTTTTTTAGGGTACCTCCTGTACCTACACGTAAAGTGGGGATGTTTTTTTTTTCTCGCGTACCCCTTAGTGTGGGGTATCATTAAATAGGTATTTAAAAAATATTTATATTTTCCATTTACAATTTTTTGATAAAAAAATTCGTTTGTGAAATATTAAGCTTTAAAGTGCTAAATTTTGCCCGACTCGAGTGTCCCCCCCCTCTACCAGCTAAACGGTTATGTTTGGGGGTGTGAAAAAATTCACAATAGTAGTATATATAACGAAGTTTAAAAGAAAATTATCATGACTAAGTAGGCTTCACAACTTTACGAGTAATAGTCGACCAACTTATAAAATGTACTTGGATAAAATATTTTCTTAAACAAAATGTATCGGAGAACCTGTTCTTCAACTGCAAATGTAAGTTTGTCAACTTTATTTTTACAGCTTTATTAGGTACGTTTTTACGGTATGTTTTTTAGGGATAGGTAGGTTTTTCACGTCAACTATTTTTAACTAACTTCAAAAAAGTTAGGAGGATCTAAATTCCTCGTAATCCTTTTTTTATGTATTTTCCCCGATTTCTCAGACTCCTGGACCGATTTTGAAAATTCTTCTTTTTAAAATTAAATTCAGCGAATCAGTTTAGTTAGTTCGCATAAGTAATTTGATGGGCAACTACGGAACCCTACACTGTGCGTGGCCCGACACGCACTTGGCCGGTTTTTATGCTCTTTAAGATGGTATAAGTTTTATTCTTAGATTAAAAAATGTAAAATGGTATCCAAACCATGAGTTGGACCTGTTTTTGCGATTTAATTGGATGCAGTAAAGTGCAAGCAATCGTGTATCGAAGAGCCGAAACCTGTAGACCGAAGACTGAAATATGTAATTTGTTTTTTTTCAAAATTTAAATCCCTTTTATTTAGGAATGAAACACTATACAAAATGACGGTTTTGCGTCTCACATCGCCTTAATTGTATTGAAAACTTTAGAATTTTACACGTTTTTCTGGTTAACTAAACGTTTTAGTTCATTCACAGCTCAGTCATTCGCCATTGCTATCAGTCAGTACTCTAATAAATTTTCAAAATGCATAGGTACCGTTTATTTCGAGTGTTGCACGTTTTTGCAATGATGTTTTGTCTAGGGCTTCGTTGCACCTCTATTGCAAGGCTCATCCTGCCACGTCCTTGAGCGTGTGTAGGAGTGATAAATTGGCCATGGTCTAGTAGCCTCTGCAATGCGATTCACTAACAGACTCATCATAGATGTTAACAACGATGCGTTCACTGATGTTTCATCGTAAATATCGCTTTTAAAAACAACGTTGATAAAAACCGTATTCGCTAACCTACTTAAGCTCGTCGACGATCTGCCGAACAACGATGATGAGTATGATGTTGGCAGTGTTGCTATGTTTAATCTAGAGTATAATCGAGAAAATCTCGACTAACCTATTTTTAAGTTATTTCGTCATTTTAAATTAATACAAATGCACAATACGTATGTATAAAACACGTTTTATTTATTATGCAACTAATGTTTAATTATTTATATCATTTTAGACTTGGAAAATAATTAATTTTGATTATAGCAATAAAGCAAAACCAAATCTTTGACATTTTTATTTGTAGGTTATGTATTTCAAAACAAACAACTTGATCTTATCTTGAAAGTTTTTTATCAAAATACGAAATTCCAAAGTTCTAAGTGGTTTTAAGTGGCTAAGTGGACTTCAAAAAAATTGTGCACCCCAACCCAATGGCGTTCTACTTGTTCCGTGTTTTAGTTTGGTCCCAAACCTATCGAAAGTAAGTATAAAGTTACATTTCTATTTAAATATAGCACAGTTTCTGGAAGTACTATATAAGTAACCAAAATATTTATCTTTTAGTGTCTCGCAACGCAGCTCCTTCGTTAGATCAGCTGGAAAAGCTAGTGAGCTTTTTAGAAAACAAACCATGGTTGGCTATGGGCCATGCTCGTACTGCAAATGCTCGCATTCGCAGTCGTCAGGCATGGTCCGAAATAACAACAGCCCTGAACAGTGATGGTAGTGGGTGTACGAAAACATCGGAACAGTGGTGTAAGGTTGGTAATTATAAGTATTGTGTGTGTATACCGTTGCATTGAGTAGGTAGCCTTCTATGGTATAGTATCTTTTTGCATTGACAGCCCCCTGTGTATGTTCTTTATTACTAGATTAGTATTAACTAAAGTTTGTTTTTTAATCTCGTAGACCAAATTGACAAATGATAATGTCAAAACTGACATAAATTCTATTGAAATTCGTGTCAGTTCGCCATTTGCACCTGTCAATTCAGTCTACGAGATTAAAAAACGAGGTATAGCGGATGTTAATACTAATCTAGTACCGTTCGCGTGGGACTACGGGGATAAACCTGTTGGTCATGGCCTGTTACTAAGGGTGAATGTAGCTTTCTAATGGTGAAAGAATTTTTGAAATCGGCGCAGGTGTTTTGAGTTTATTCATTACAAACATACACACACACTAAAATACAAAGCTTTCTTTATAATATTAGTGTAGACTACAGGATAACTAGCAATTATAAAAGCATTTAAAATTACAAAGGAAAATTAAACCAAACTGAGCATATAGGTGTTCTATTTATTTAATACAGTCATTAAATCATAAAATTCTTACTTGTGTTGCAGTACTGGAAGGACAAAAAAGGAGCAGTTAAGAGGAAGTCCAGCTTAATTGCAGCCGCGAGGCGGCGCACTGGTGGTGGCATAGAAGAAGATTTGCCACAACTTAGTGAGATAGAACTAAAAATCCAAACTATTATGGGAGGAGAAAGTTTTGGTTGCGGAGATCAGAACTTAGAAATAAATCCTTTTGAGGTTTGTAGTTTTCAAGGCTATAGACCTTTAAAAGTTTATTGATTTGATTGAAATTAATAACTAATATAATACTTTTACATTTTTAGGAAGAACCATTAAATAGAACTGTGGAAAGTGAAGAGTCTCCCAGCATTTTACTTGTAAGTTTTAATTTTTTTTTTTTGTCAGTTTAATGAGTTAACATATAAATATAATATTATACAAACATTCTATTTTCAGAATATTGTCCCTCCAAATGAGCAGCAGGCTAACCAAAGTGATGAGCCAGGCCATGAAATGCAATGGGTATAAGATTTGTTTATTCTTTTATTGATGGATTTTTCCACTAAGCATTACGTCACTACCTATGCTTATACCTCTCACAATAAATAACCTCTACACTAAGGTGCATAACACCCATGATGTTTGATCAATACAAGTATAATATATAATAAATAAAATAGGATCAAACCTACAGTGCTAAATACTGGACATGGTATCACTTTGGGCTGCAAGAGTAATTTTTAATGTTATCTTGAATAATTAAAAGAACCTAGCAAAACATTCTATTCCAGTCTAATCTTGCTGCTTTTGATGCGGATAGTGTGCAAGACAATCTGGCACAGATACCACAAGTACCACCCCCACCAGATGCTCATAGTCCAGAAGCTGAAGAAAACAGGGTATGATTTTGGAAAACTATGATTTATTATACCTATACTATTCTTTATAAACGATAAAATGATTCAACAACTATAATTATTTTCAGGTTTCGTTTACTGAGCTAACAGGACCTGCCGCACACCCAAATGATGTTTTGGAAGGGGGCAGTCAAAGTATGATGCATTCTCTAACCAAATATTTACTATAAAATAATATTAATATCACGACACGATTGGTTGATAAGTTAGGAATAATAAGTACAATATGTTAATTGCAGCTCCCACTCGGCGTGTGCACAGAGAGACGGTACGCGGTCGCCGACGCACTCACCAGCTATCTCCGCGTCAATCTGCAGCGCGCCGGCGACTATTGAGAAGGTCACCTCCGTCACAACGTCGCTCTGAAATGGTTAGCATCACAGAGCGTTTCATAGCCATCGAAGAACGCCGAGCACAAGCAGAACTCTTGATTGCCCAAGCAATTAGTCAGCAAGTGGAGGGCCAGCGGGCTATGGCTCAGGCTCTAGATAGATTAAGTAGTGCAATTCGAGATTATATAAATAAATAAAATGTATGCTAAAAGATTGTTTTATTTTCCTAGGTACATACTATTTTGTTAGACTATATTAATTTTATCTTTAGGTTACACATGATTATATAAGTAGTTTAAAAAAACATCCTCTTTCTTTATTTTATGACAAACAATATACCTACATTACCTACTATTTAAAGTTCACTGCAATTTTTAATAAACAGTCTTAAAACCTGAGTTAGTAATTACTTCTATTGTATTATTACTTCTATTATTATATATTACTTCTATTATTGTTAGTATTTACTTCTATTATTAACTATTTCGTCCACGCCACAGTCTATCAATTAGACGACCTCTAACAAGACGTCCACTATCCAAATCACTGATAGAGTTCTGGCTTCCTTGTTGTAGTAACCGGATCACACTTGCTTCTTGTCTCTGTAGATGAGTTGGTAATTCTACTGGAGGAACTCTGGCTTGATTGCAAATGTTATGTAACACACAACAAGCTTTAATAATTTTTCCCACCATCTCTGGATCATAGTGAAGAACACGATGAACCAAAAGGCACCTAAAACGGCCTTTAAGTATGCCAATGGTTCGTTCTGCAGTATTTCTTGCAGTGGCATGCAGATCATTATAGAATTCTTCCTTTGATCCAGGCCCAGGGTTGCTACATGGAACCATCATGTATGGTCTAAGAGCGAAACCGGAGTCCCCTGAAATAAATTAAACAGGAATTTAATTTAATTTTACGTTAATGAAAATAACTGAATTTATTATTAATATTTAAATACCCTCGAAAACAGGTACAATTTCTTATGGGAAAAGTAAAGAAACATTTTAAAATACATACCAAGCAGATACACTGTTTCTCCTGTATTATTTAGCTGCTCCAAATGCGTTTTTATGACTGAATTATTAAATATAAAGCTGTCATGTGTTGCACCTCCAAAAGTTACATCCACATGCATTATATTTAAGTCTGGATCATTTATCTTAAAAGGCAAAAATAAAAGATTAAAATATGGTTTGAAACAGATGTTCCTATTCCTACTTTAAGTTTAATGAAATAAAAAAAAACTTACAATAACAGCATTTCGAGCGTGATACCCTTTTCTACAATAATATCTTTCTTCATGTTCTTTGGGCCGAACCATTGATACCAAGGTACCATCAACACAACCAATGGTTCCAGGCATTTTGAACTTTTCATAAAATCTATAAAGAAAGGTAGACAATTTAAAAAATATGTAGGAAACAAAAAAAAAGTTTTATGGTTTGATTCATGAAAGAATGTACCTAATTAGAAAAAAAAAATATCTTTAAAACAAAACAGTGAAACATAAGAAATACTTACTTTTCTTTGAGAATTTGCCTTTCGTTTGTATTTTGAGGAAATCTTATGTACTTATTAATGATAACTGGGTGGTTGATGGCATCTACTACGGTTCTTATAGCCCTCGAGGCGGATGCTTGCGAGATATAGGTTCTTGCATTCTCACATAATATTTTTTGGTAACTCCCACTAGCTAAAAATGCGAGAGTGCATAAAATCTGGAATGAGAGTATAAGTTTTAGACATTTTTCACTATAAGTATAGTGATTTAATATTGATTTAGTAGTAATACCTTGGTTCGGTTGCAAATTCCTCCTTGACGTTTCGTCTTTGCTAAGAATGGTGAAATATCTTCTTCCAATTGTTTTATTAGCTCTTCAGTCAACCTGAATACCTTAATATAGTCTATATCAGTAGTAAGAAGATCCATATTACGTATCACATGTGCCTGACGTCTTTTTTCTACATTATCTCGACGCTTAGCTTCTTCCAACAAAAAAATCATACAGGAAAGACGAACTGCCATCTAAAACATTAAAAATAGGCATAAACGTTTCAGGAATTAAAGTACGGTAAACAAAATAATACTAAGCATTTATAATTTAAAAAATAACTTGTTTTACTCACATTATAATTGTCTACAACCAAGGAAACATCTACAATTTACAAGCTTTACGCTTTGACAGTTAAAATCGAAGGCGAAGGCGCCGTTGTCGTTGAGGGCGAGGATGTTTTGTGTTTCTGAATACCGTTTTTCATATATTCGGAACCATATTTTAGTTCTATGTCGCGCCGTCGACATCGTTGTGGCGCTACGACCGCGCAGTTTTAACTAAGGAATACCGATAAGTTTTCATCAGATGTTTCAACGATGATTTCTCGGTTGTAAAGATGTTTTGCCTTAGTGAATTGCACTCCTGCTTAGCGGACAATATCGTGTGACGAGTAGGTAATGTAGGATTTATTATCCCTTGCTTGCGAAGGCGAGGAATACTTTCGGCTTTGTACAATCTCTGGGCACCAAGCAAGCTTTCACCTCTAAGTATGGAAGATTGCACCATTTCATAATACTCGCGGTAAGTATAGGTATACATTGTCTAGTAAACAAATTAATCATTGGCGGGTTGTGCGGAAACACAAACAAATAACAAAAGTATACGCTTGGGTCACGTAGGAGTGCGCGCGGCCGACTAATGATGGATGATATCGATGTGTTGCCCCTTGCGCTTGCGCAGCGCAGGTGAAGCGGGCGGGGGCTGGGGGGTTCGCTCTGCCCTTTCCATTGAATTGAATGTAACGGCAGCAAAGTTTTTCTGCGTCTCATACCTTTTTTCAAAGGTACGAGTTTGAAAGCAAGTTTGAAAACTTCGCATCGTGATTCTACATTTGAACCGCTCGCTCGTTTCTCTCGCGGTTCAATCCCTCCCTCGCCCAGTTTTCAATTCAAGTAGGTACCTACTTACTCGCGCCTAAAATCAATTTTGCAGCCTTGCATAAATAAAACAAATAACTGTTTCACTTCAAAACTCTACAACGCCGCTAAAGTTATCACTTCAAAAAAATAATCAAATTATGTACTTACCAATAATTAAAAATCTAATCAAAACCAACTTAGAACGATCACATTAACAGTACCTACTTTAATAAATTTTCAAAATGCATACCTACCGTTTTATTCGAGTGTTGCATGTTTTTGTAATGTTTTTTCTAGTGCTTCGTTCCACCTCCACTTCGCGGCTCATCCTGCCACGTCCTTGAGCGTGTGTAGGAGCTATAAATTGGCCATGGTCCAGTAGCCTCTGCTTAGCGGACAATATCGTGTGACGAGTAGGTAATGTAGGATTTACTATCCCTTGCTTGCGAAGGCGAGGAATACTTTCGGCTTTGTACAATCTCTGGGCACCAAGCAAGCTTTCACCACTAAGTATGTAAGATTGCACCATTTCATAATACTCGCGGTAGGTATAGGTAGACATTGTTTATTAACCCTTAATTTGGTGGCGTTAAGTATACTCAACATAACTTTTGAAAAAATCTAGATGTCAAATTTTCTTCCGTGGTTATACATTTTATAGGCTAGGAATACTTTAATGATAGTTAATTATAGTAAGAAAAAGTTTCTACCGGCCTGTCAATATTTTACTTGACAGTAGCGAACCAGAAAAGACAACGAGACAACGTCATCTGTGACCCTTTTACGTAAATATTTATTTTTGTTGGGTTTTGGTATAGTTTTGATACATATTTTGCTTATTTCTATTTATTTATTGTGTAATCAATACATTAAAAATATTAGAAATCCATTTCTCACCTGGATAAGAACACGAAGAGTCAGTGAACTTGATTGTTAAGTATACTCAACAAAATTCGATGGTGAGTAATCTTGTTATGTAGAGTATACTCAACAAGTCTGCATGGTGAGACTTATTGAAATGACAGTTCTAGCACTTTTTCAAATGAAATGATGCATTTTCAGTTAGGCAAGTGATTCTCCTCTACAATTTACACAAATCTTGGCTTTTGCGCCACTACCAACATGTACTACAGCTACTAGCAAATCGTCGGAGACAGAAGGCTCCGTTCTGTCTCCACTCCACTCCACTTAACCTGATCCAGATGACCCCTGTACCCAAGAAAAAGATATAATTAAGTTTAAATGGTCTCATGGAAGCTTCCTTCATTGTGCTGAAGTAGATCCAGAAGCGTTCGAAAGCTCTAGGGTCCCAATGGAAAGAACTAATTCAATTTATTTCATCGATTTCATTTCTGACAATCTGTTTGACGAAATTTGTGCCAAAACTAATGGTTAATTATAGTGTTAACTAAGTGAAAATTTCTTACTACATAAAAATACTGCATGTGAACCTTTTTTTATTTATATATTATATAATATTATATACATTTTTTTTTTTTTTTTTTTTTTTAGCGTGGTAAAATCATCAAATGAGTCCTCCAACCCCGGGCAGGGCGGGAGGGACTGTCAGACTTCTACTGACTAAAATCCACGGTGTCCTTCATAGCCTGTTACGTTCCGGGGTTACGGTAAGGGAATAATCCCGCGACCCCGGCAGGCTTTGGCCCTCTGAGAGGGGGGCCCCGTCATTATGCTGACGCTCTTTGAGGCGCGCGTGGGACACAACGCGCCGTCGACCCGGGCATGGTCCTTGGTCGGGCAGCGAGTTGCCCTTTACTCGCTGCCCGCATGCCCGCGCCTACGGTGGCCGGAGATCGTCGCGCGACGTCCGTCGCCGTGGGCGTCCTTCACCGCGGTTGGGGCGGAGGGAGGACTCTGTCCTCTCTCGCTCGCGGCGCGCCTCCTCCTTCGCGAGCATTACTGCTTCGCAGAAGGAGGCGACCGCTTCCCACTCCGTCTCGCCCCGCAGCATGGCCGAAACCAATGCCGGGCGCGAGAGGTCTCCGCCTATCGCAGCCGTGAGGACACGTCGGTGCACCGCCCAAGCTGGGCAGTCCTGCACCGTATGCTCCACCGTGTCCTCCGGGCGATCTTCGCAGTGATGACACCCAGACGTTTCCTCCTTCCGCATTAGACACAAGTACCTCCCGAAGCACCCGTGCCCGGTGAGGACCTGCGTCAGGCGGAAGGTAAGGACGCCATGACTTCTCTCCAACCACTCCTCAAAGAGGGGTCTTACCGCCGCAATTGCGGCGTGCCCGATATAATATTATATACATAGTAATTCTTTAGCCATAGGATTTTGTTGAGTATACTTAACGTTGTGTTTTCAGGAAACCCTTCATGTAATATTTTTTTTATTATTTTTCCCGTAAGGACCGTCGTAGTGAATAGACGTGTACAACTTTTTACCTGCCTATTTAAATAACTTTAATAATAGTAACAACGAAAAGTGTTTCTTCAAGTTAGTGTGATAGAACTTAAATCACAGTGATCGACATCAACATCTTTTGGTTCGAGTAAACCACGAGTAAACGAGAGTTCCGACAGGCGCCCTGCTCGCTCAGCGCGTATCGTGCGGCGCGTCGACTGACAACATACCTGCGTCACCGCACCGATAAGAATAAGGATGAGTTCACAACGAACACCGCCTAGCGGTTTTACCGTAAGCGGTAGCGGAAGCAGTTCGTCGCCCGATTTACTAACTCTTCAAGCCGAAGATCGATTTGTTACTAGCAGATATAAAAGGAAACAACCTGAATTAGAGCTCGGAATCAGGGAGGAAATAACGGAATTTCGGTCTGAGATTATGAAATTCCTCAAGGACTTCAGCCTAAAGCAGAGTGAAAATTCGAACAAGCTATGTCAAGAATTAACGGAGGTTAAAAATGAGTTAAAAAGTATAAAATTTACAACAGAAACCTTGAACTCAGAACAAAATAAAATAAAAACTGAATTAGAAAAACTCAAGATTCAAAACTCGAAATATGAAAACCAAATCAAAGCCCTCGAAAGTGACCTTACCAATCTCAAGGCTCAACAAAATCCCTCGCTCACAAATCTGCCACAACGCGACTATGAAGCCATGGCCTTAGAATTCCAAGACCGGGCGCAGCGACAACAAAACATAATAATTATCGGAATACCCGAAACTAACAATAAAAACTCGGATGTAAGACGTGAGTATGACAATAATCAAATACTTACATTAATTAAAAGCTTTTACAAGGATTGTCCCACACCAATGAAATGTATGCGACTCGGTAAATACAATTCCGAAAAAAATCGGCATCTTAAGGTATGTTTCGAAAACAAAGACACAGTTTTACATATTTTACGGAACAAATCAAAACTCGTTTCCGATAGTGTACGCATATACTCGGACCAAACACCTATGCAAATGAAACTTTTAAAAGATCTTCGTGATGAATTATCGCGTCGAAAGGAAAATGGTGAGGAAGATTTGATAATTAAGTATGATAAAGGAACACCGAAAATTACTAAGACTACCTCAAAAAACTAACAATGAGTTATACTCCGCGGCCAACAGCATCGAAAGCTCAGAACTCAGAAGTTGAGAACTTAAGGCGGCGCTAGTCGCGAGCTCGAACTCACTAGCAGGCATGGTCAAAAACCATGATATTTCACCTGAAATCGAGCCATATTGTTCATGTGTCCGCGAGCGTCATCCTCCCGTGGAGAAAACAGGGGAAAACATTATTCAGTGAGATGCACGATCATTCAGAGTAAAAGGCGCGCGTAAAAAAATACAAAACAGCCTTTGGAAGAAGGGGTTTTATGAAAAAACCACTGCATCAATCAATTTCAAATAAAATTTATGGAATTTTTCGATAAATTTACTGTGTCGGTACGGACTTTGTTTTGGAAATTTGATGCTTCTATAATTTCTAATTTACGCCCAAAGTTGTGTTAAAATTAGCAATAAAAAAGAATCTTTGGAAGCTCGTAACTTTTTAATGGCTTGTTATTTCAAAATTCTGCTTCCGTACAGACAAAATTAATAATGAGACAAAACGATACCATGTTTAACTTTGGATGTACCTTGTCAAATAGTGGAGTAAAACCCCAACGAAGTTTCTATGGAAAAAATGTTGACTTGTTTCACCTTAACCTATCAACATGTATTTACGTACCAGGCTATACACACATCTGCCTCGTCATTAAGATTATTTTATGCCAATATTCGCAGCTTAGTTAAAACGGGCAAACTAGATGAATTGAAATGCATACTTAAATCATTTAACCAATTAATACACATTGTTTTACTTACCGAAACATGGATAAAAAACAAAACGGAAGCCGAACTACTTGAAATACCGAACTATACACATGTCTACAATATACGGACAGATGGTATCGGTGGTGGTGTTTCTATGTATGTACACAAAAATATCAAATTTACCGTAAAAGAGGACCGCTACGTACATGGAAATAATTTTCTATTTATACAGTTAGAAAAACTCTTGTTGACAGTTGGCGTCATTTATAAACCACCTAATACAAACGTAAAACAATTCCATCAATCGTACTCGGCGCTTTTAGAAAAAACGAGGCAAAAAACAATAATATTTGGTGACTTTAACATTGATTTACTGCAAAATGAACGCAAAACCACAGATTACACGAACATGATCCAAGAATCAGGCTACCTAATTATAAATAATATTCAAGAGGAGTATGCAACACGACAAACAGCAAATACGAAGAGCATTATTGATCATGTTTGTACAAATATTAATGATGCTAGCATACACATGGCACTAGTTGAGTCTACTTTATCTGATCACAAGCAAATATACATAGGAATAAAGAAATATAAACAATCACTACTACATAAAAAGCATTATCGAGCAATCAATTATAAGGAACTTTCTGACAATGTACAAAAGGGAAACCTACCACAGGGAGACAATAGCTACAACACACTTGAAACATACATTAAAGAGCATATTGAACATGCTAAGATTTCTAAAACTAAAATCCTTAATTTACCTCAGAAGGACTGGATTAACAAGTCTATAATTAACAACATTGCTGAAAGAAATCAACTATGGCATAATTATCTAATAGACCCAAACAGCGAACTATTAAAATCCAAGGTAACAGCTGCAAAGGAAAAAGTAAAAAAGACGATATGCCAAGAAAAGAAGAAATACTATTATAATGCTTTTGATAAATGCAAAAAAAAACCCAAGAAGATGTGGAAACTAATAAATACTTTAGCTAAAAACAAAATTACATGTAACTGTGCTCCCCCAAAGTTAATTGTAAATAATACTATCATTTCAAATGGTACAGAAATTTGTAACAGTTTTAACCATTATTTTGCGACAATCGGTTCTATATTAGCCCATAACATACAAACAAACCAACTTTACACGACACCCACAAACACACATCATACTCTAGATATAACTAAGGATAGTCAGGGCCCTAATCTAGCGGAACTCGATCCTTGTTCCAAAGACGAAATCAATAAAATTATACAGAACTTAGACAATAACACCAGTTGTGGCATAGACGGTATAACCACAAAGGCTCTGAAGTGTATTGGACACCAAATAGCTGATAATCTTGCAAACTGTATTAACGAATGTCTGAAAAATGGTGTCTTCCCAGACAGTCTTAAGATAGCCAAGGTGACCCCTATTTATAAAGCTGGAACTAAGACTGATCCCGGCAATTACCGGCCTATTTCAGTGTTGCCTGTTATTTCAAAAATATTTGAAAAAGTATTATATACACGCCTATTTAATTACTTAAAAGAAATAGATTTTTTATATGAACATCAGTATGGATTTAGACCACACTCTAATACACTTGCAGCAACAATAGATTTAGTGACAAAAATAAAAAATAATATTGACAAAAAGCAACTAGTTTTAGGTATTTTCATCGATCTCAAAAAAGCTTTTGACACGATAAGTCATTCTATACTATTACAAAAGCTAAAAAGCATTGGGATCACTGACAAAGCCTACAAAATATTCGAGTCTTATCTCAAAAACAGGCGTCAGATAGTAAAAATTGATAATTTTGAAAGCACACCAGCAGAAATAGTATGCGGAGTACCGCAGGGATCAGTTTTAGGCCCACTGCTTTTCTTAATTTATATAAATAATATAAGTAATATTGGTTTAGCGGGACATATTTCACTGTACGCAGACGACACATGTCTCTTTTATTTTGGGAACTCCATACTTAAGGTTATTGCTGAAGCTCAACAAGACCTTAATATCGTAAATGCGTGGCTTAAGCGAAACTTACTAACTATTAATGTAAACAAAACTGCATACATAATATTTTCACCTAAAAACAAAAAGATTCCGTATTTCCCTCCTCTTGTGGTAGATGGCCAACAGCTTTCAAGATCAAACCATGAGAAATATTTGGGCCTGATCTTGGATAGTAGACTTACATTTAGACCACACATTGATTACATACGAAATAAATTGATACCGTTAACTGGAGCTCTGCGAAATATTGCTAAATGTGTGCCATTTCATTTACGTTACACTATTTATAACACACTCATCAAACCGCACTTGGACTATTTAATACAAGTATGGGGACAAGCTGCTATTACACACCTACATGACCTACAAGTATCTCAAAATAAGGCAATTAAAACTCTATTCAATTACAATTACCTAACACCTACAAAAGAACTTTATGCTAAAACTAAACTATTTAACCTAAAGAAATTATACACATACCATACATGCATACTGATTAAAAAAATTCTAATGAACAAAATACACTCACAAATCACTTTCAAACGTAAAATATACCACTACAACGCTAGGAATAGGGATAGTATAGAACTACCTACAGTAAGAACTTTGTACGGAAGACGAACTATTCAGTTTGAGGGAGCGCAGATTTATAATAAACTAGCTTTCGCCCGCGGCTTCGCCCGCGTGGTGTTTTGATAGCCTATGTTCTTTCTCAGGGTCTAAAGATTGTCTGTGCCAAATTTCATCAAAATCGGTTGAGAGGTTTAAGCGGGAAAGCGTAACAGACAGACAGACAGACAGACAGAGTTACTTTCGCATTTATAATATTAGTTTGGATTACCAAAAGAAATAAGAGATTCTACATCTATTGATGTCTTTAAGAATAGGTTAAAGTTGTATTTAGATAACCAACAATAATGTACCACTACCTACATTTTGTACTCGATTGTTCGAACGACATAACATTTTACTTAAGTTTTTTTTTATGCTAAGTTTCTCATATTATAGTGAACTATGTATGTTCTTTTTGAGAAATAAATTTCTTTAAACCGAAGGTGTCAATGCATATTAACACAATATATTAATGCCAACTTTCTACTACAACCTTTTTGGTCTTGCCAAATTAAGGGTTAAACAAATTAACGATTGGCGGAATGTGCGGAAACACGAAAATATGCGCTTGCGTCACGTAGGAGTACGCGCGGCCGACTAATGAGATGGGTTCATGGGTTGCGACTTGCGACTTGCGCCTTGCGCAACGCATGTGAAGCGGGGTGGGGGGCCGGAGGGGTTCGCTCTGCCCTTTTCGAGCGTGGAAAAAGTAGTTATAGTTATTATAACGATTGGTGATCGCGCAGCTCGCAAAATGGATAACTCTGTCGAGAAAATGATTTCATATGAAAATTTTACGGATCGATTTTTTTTCATAGGTAATGGGTTTAGTGAATGATACTTAGTGCATAGAAAAAAAATTGACAGTGACTAAAAATCTTCCTATTTATGTTATAGTGTCGCTGGGCGCTTGGAATTCCACAACAGGTGTTCCAGATCTTCAATTTTTATAAGTCAACAGAGAGTGCACAGACTGAACAACTGTTGCTAAGACGTGATTCCTCCTTTAGATAAATTAGATGTATACCTACAACCAGTCTTTTTTTATTTCCCATAACTCTAGGGTTTTAATCGAGACGTATAGGTAAATAATAATAGAAAGACTCATACATCAGGTGGTCCAAATGAGCATAATTTCAAAGATATCATCAATCATAATTAAATTACATCAAAAACTTTCATCAGTACCAGTGGCGTGTTTTAAAATTCAGCGCCCGGGTCCTGCCACCCCGGAACTTATTTTTTTTCGGGTTTTGGACAAATGTAAGGTTTTGAACTTTTTTTATGTGAGATAGGTTTGCTCTTGACCTTAGTCTAGGTCAGGAATGACTAAGACAAGGTCGACGATGGAGCGAATTTACCCAGAGAACTAGGATACTTGAAGTTTTTATTAGAGATAGGGACGGCGTATAAGGGCTAGTATGGAAGGGAGGGCTTCTCGCAGTCTACCGCCCGGTACGGGCGTACGTTAAAAATGTACGCTACTACTTCGTTGTTCATGACATTAATACGTAATCATGATAGTAGTTATCTGATCTCGGCGCAGAACGCTTTTTTCTGTTGTTTTGTAAGTGTATAACTATCTATGACTTGTAATGCACTAGCCAACCCCGCGAACTTCGTAGCGCCACAGAATCAATACTACAGTAGGTACACGAATAATACTGCTACTACTACATCATTTATTAGAAAAATGTGATAAATGAAGAACCGCTCCGCTCGACTGATTTTGTGCAAACTTCAAATAAACCATTATTTTACATAAAGTAGAATAAACATTTGGTTTGGATAGGTGAGTGAAACTGAACAGTTTGCGCGAGAGACACTTCCAAAGTGGTAAAATGTTGGTCCCCCCCTGTAACTTCTTAATTATGAGAATAATAAAACTAGAAAAATAAATGTGATATATGTTACTATGCAAACTTCTGTCTTCTAAAATTTGATCCACCTCCCGGTTTCCGATTGAGCTGAAATATTGCACGTATTGTGTATATCGCGTGACAACACAATAATATGATGACATGGAGCTCAGCTGATGATGAAGCTAACTAAAAATAAATGACTAACTTGTTTAAAATCAATCTTAATCAATAACAATAATCTTAATTATTTATTACCTACGTACTCAAGGATCGGAGTACCTAACTAAGTCATTCCTTACTTTTTCTCGCGAGTGTAGGTATAAGGGTTCCATCATTCCATGTTGTCTACGGAACTCTAAAAAGGCCGTACCTAAGCACTACTTTACTATTTATACAAGTTTTTTGATGGATGTAGAATAAGTTTATCCTACTAGCTCTAATGCGTCGCGTGGCGCGCTCGTCCTTAGCCGTGAGTAGAGATGTGCCGTTGCCGGCAATATTGCCCAAGGTGGGAATATAGGTGGAAATATTGCCGGCAATATTGCCGGGAGTGGAAATATTTGGGAATATTGCTTAATTTTAAGTCAAAGTGAGTGCGAGAACTATGTAACACACTTAAAATTAGCATTTACAGACCATGGTCTACAGTATATACAAAAAAAATTTTTTTTTTGTAAAATTGCCAAAATTGCCGGCAATTTTGGCAATATTCCCGGTATTTTACCGGCAATATTGCCCATTGTTGCCGCACACCACTGTGAATATAAGAAATTACACATACATTTTAAGATAAGAATTGACGACCATTGTATATTGAATAAATATTGAATAAAAAGGCATAAATTCGAATAATTTATGTTGTAGTTTAATCTAGTAAACGAATGCTCAAAGCATAGAGGGAAATTCTAGAAACACATTTTTTACTACGTAACTTTGTTTGGACTAGTTAGGAGGTGAACATATCAAAACCATGAGCTCTGGGGGGGGGGGGGTTGAAGGTACCATTTTTTGGTTTTTCGCTTACATCTCGGAAAACCATACGTTCTAGCAGCATAGCGTGTGTGAACAAAATAAAAAACTAAATCAATTTTCCGTAAGTTTTACTCAGTAAGCATTTCAATATCTTGTAAGTTTTCGAGTTTTCGAGGTATCCGCTTTTGAAAGTCTGTAATTTAGGGGAAAAAACATTTTTAGTTTCGCGCATTTGGAAAGTTGTTTTTGATATCATAGATAGTCCACCAGGTATAAGTAGTTCTTAAATTCGGTGACCACCATCAAGCTTGATGTCTTGTCTTCCCCCACTGAGGGAGCAGTAAAAATTACCTTAGAAACTCATTTTAAATTATACTAGGTACTTACAGACTAGGTAGGACTGTACTATGTAGGAGGAAATCCGCACCCATAAGAGATGCGGAAACACTATCTTTGGAAACTTTAGTTCTTTTTTGTTGTAAACAATTTTCGTATAGGTAGTTATTAATTTTTGGTCAAGTGTGAGTTGCCCACATAAATACACGGAGGAGTAGGTACTACAGCGAGAGTTTGAAAAGACTGCTGCTGCTTTCTGGATTTATGGCAATATTAAATAAGACTTTCCGAATGCAAAAAGGTAAATATGGTTTTTTGAAAACTATACAAGATATCGAAATGGTTACTAAATAAAACTTATAGGAAATTTATTTAGCCTTTGTTTTATTGATACAAACCATGCCGCTAGGAGGCATGGTTTCCAAGTTATAAGTGAAAAATCAAAAAATGGAACCTTTAAACCCCCCTCCCCCACAGCTCAAGGGCTAGTGGCGGGGACTTTTGATAATTATATTCACCTCCTAACTAGTTAAAACAAAGTAACGAAGTCCAAAATCGTGTTTCAAGAATTTTCCTCTATAACTGTTCGTTGAGTGGGCTACTAGTTTTTCATGCAAAATCACATAGCAAAAACAACGAGTATAAGTACCTATATAATATGGAAGTATAAATCTCTGTCAAAACTACAAATAATCAACAAAAATAACATTATTTTAATGCATTTGTTTCGGTAATTCTTACATAATCAGTAAATCACCGTTTAGAGTAACAACTTAGTAGTTTTTATAAGGCGGACTTAATGCCGCAACGTATTATCTACAGTAATATAAACTGCACCTGCAGTAATAATAAAATATACTGGTGTTATTTGACTGGCAACTTTGGCAATATTGCCAAAGTTGCCGGCAATTTTGGTATTTTACCGGCAGTGGCAATATTGGGAATATTGCCGGCAGTGGGAATATTGCCATCAGGCACATCTCTAGCCGTGAGTCTGTGTGGCCATGAAAATCTATTTTTATACTGTAGCATTGATAAAGCCAGAGTTCAATCACCCTGTCCGCTCGCACTGCGCCGGCCGCGTGCCGTCATAGTAAAATCAATGCACCTGTCCTAGCAAGAACGGCACTATATTGAGCTTCAAAAATGCGATGACTAGATATTCGATTTTCTAAAAAGCCGAATTCGAATACCTAATTGTATTTTTTTTACATTAGTAAGAAACTGTCGCGACGAATAATACGCTCGAATACTATGCATTGCAACGTTATATTTAAGTAGGTAAGTTAAAAAAAACTGTTGTTATATCCATCTATCTATCTATCTATCTATTGTATCTTCTATCTTTCTATCTATCTATTATAAAAATGGATCGCAAAATGTGTTGCTAAGCTCATAACTCGAAAACAGCTGGACCGATTCGGCTACTTCTTTTTTTTTGTTGTAACCATCAGCGCCAGGTTTTAGAAGACGAAAATCATCATGTCCACCAGTGCAAAGCCGGGACGGACCGCTAGTTTCAAATAAATATATAAAAAAAAAATCAGAGATAGATTAGACAAATAAATTGTGTGAAAGTAAGTAAAAACTTTTTAAAGTAAAACTTATTCGTCTGTGTGTTGCATGTCGCGTGACGGTCGGCCGCGGAGTAGGGATATAGTGAAAGGCACTCGTCAGAGCAGTCGAGGCCAATATGGCGGCGCCTTTAGTTCGCATCGGCTGACCGTGTAGTGTTTACTTAATAGACTGTTACTCATTTGTGCCAGTGCCCCACTTTAACTCTCAACGAGAAAAAAGCAAAGAATAGTGTAAAAATGAATGAAGATGAATTAATTTTACGCCGTAAAAAACAGAACGCCGACAGAGCACGTGCTTATAGAAAAAGAAAACAAGATCTTGGTGAGTTTACATAACTAGCTGTTGCCAGCGGCTTCACCCGCTGCAACTCGAAAATTATCCCACGGGAACATAAAATCGGGATAAAAACTATCCTATGTGTTAATCCAGGTTATAAACTATCTGTGTACCAAATTTTAGACAAATCCGTTCAGTGTTTTTTGTCTGAAAGACTAACAAACATACCTACATACACATACACAAGCATACAGCCTCACAAACTTTCGCATTTATAATATTTTTAGAACTTTTTGCTGGTGCATGTTGTTGGATGGATTTACCTAGTTCATTTAAGGTTATTGCTTCGATGTAGCCCGCGAAATTCATTTTTTTTTACGTTTTTTGCAATTTGCAGGCCAGTGACATGTTGTAACTTTATAAATATATATGTGTTGCGGTTATAACAAGTATAATTTTAAATATAAAAATTATCAAAAAATTCGCTCCATCAGCTCTCACATAGAAAAGGTGCATCGTAGTTAGATTTCGGAGATTTTAACATGATGCACCTTTTCTATGTGCGAGCTGATGGAGCGAGTTTTTTGATAATTTTTATATTTAAAATTATACTTGTTATTACCGCAACTCATAATTATTTATAAAGCTACAACATGTCACTGGCTTGCAAATTGCAAAAAACATAAAAAAAATTGAATTTCGCGGGCTGGTTGGAGCATCCCCCTTAATGAGTGATTGAATTTATTATTTTTATTTCGTATGAATATTAAATTATTTGTCTTTTTATTTTTATTCGATTCGGTTCATTCTTATTTAACAGATGCAGCAAAACTATTACATCAAAAGCAACTAAATGCGGAACGATGCCGCAGGTATCGTCAAAAATGCAAGCGTCTAAAATCGGGTGCCAATTTTAACGGAGGCACTAGTGATAGCAATTCAAGTATGAGTCGAGATACAAGTGCAAGTCGAGAATTAACTGTAAATACAGAGGGATATCAGAACTCGTCAGATCACCCTCAACAATTTTTCAACCATAAATCTTCGCCGGCTCCGCAATCTACCAGTGAAAACGATACAATTCACGTGTTTTGTCCAAAATGCAACACGAAGGTACCGCACACCGCGGCAGGAATACAACAGGTACGTCCTAAGGGCGCTCCCACACCGCAAACATTCACCTGTAATGAAACGTTACAGATTCGAACATTCGAAGACAATAGAACACCCTGTTGTCGACGTTTTATAAATGCCCTCATGGGCGTACTTATGTGAAATAAAAATATTTGATTTTGAAAAAAATAGACCATCAAACTGCGCACTTATAAGTTACATTACTGGTGAATGCTCGTGGTGAGGGAGCGCCTTTATAGATTCGATTTGAGCATTACATTTATTACAGTACTACCTCCCTGACTGACGAGCATTCGCGTACATTTAGTATAGATTTGATACAAGGTGCGCATTGTGATACTCGAAGTCTTCACTCACTCATGAAATGTTCGAATATGTAACGTTACATTACAGGTGAATGCTCGCGTTGAGGGAGCGCCTTCAATTAAGTCCTCCCACCCAGGGCAGAGCGGGAGGGACTGATAGACTCGTACTGACTAAAATCCACAGTGTCCTTCAATAGCCCTTTACGTTCCGGGGCCACGGTTACTTGCTAATCCCGCGACCCCGGCAGTTTTGGCCCTCTATACATATACATAGAGGGGCCCCATCAGAATGCTGACACTCTTTGAGGCGCGCGTGGAAAAGAACGCGCCGTCGACCCGAGCATGGTACGAGAGTCGAGACGAGTCGCCCATTACTCGCCGCTCGCATGGTCGCCTACGGTGGCCGGAGATCGTCTGCCGACGTCCGTCACCGCGGGCGTCATCAAATAAAGTCTCTTCTCGCTGTCTGTCTGTTCCTATGTATGCTTAATTGCTTAGTTAGATCTTTAAAACTAAGCAACGGATTTTGATAAGAGTTTTTGACGTGACAGCGTCTTCTCAATTCGTTTCTATTAGTTCTAGTTTCAATCTAGAATTCGTTTCGTTCGGCGCGTTCGGCTCTGATAAGTGTGCGACGTGTGCGTCCACCTTTATTTTAATTCCGTGGCCGTGGAGCCGGCTGCATGCACGAAAAAACATGACTCATGCATGCGGCGTTACCGTTACCTCGCTCTGAGGCGTTCCATTTAAGGCTTGAAGTGCAAGCGAGAAAGAGGCACAATCGACCAGTCGACCTCCGCGTTCGGCAGCGTTCGAAATTTTTGTCTCTCTCCTACTTGAGTGAGCGATGCGTCGTCCGCGTGGACAGCTGCTCTTTTATTTACATGTTTTCGTCAAGTATGAAGTGCAGTGAAAAGTGAATGTGGTCTCAATTGTTTATGTATAGCAACGATTCAGTGATATATTGTCGAATATTCGTGCTTACATCATTAAAATAAATAGCATCGGTCCGCTAGTGCTGGCAGGCAGCGATTGTAGGTTATGCTATAAGGGCGGCCACATACCTACATCAGTTTTTTCCGTTCGGAATAGAAAACGGATCAGGATTCCTGATCAAGAAAACTGATGTACACAAACACATTTTCTATCCGAACACAGTGAATATTATACAAATGTCTTTGCATGTTTTGTATAATATGTTGAATGGAATGTGAGCATTTCATTCATCATTTCGAATTCCGAACGGAAAAAAAAACTTAACAGAACAATAAGTTAACAGAACTATTTCACGATGAGTAAAAAATCAATGGCTTTACTATTCGATCGAAATGATTATCGAGCGTAGCTATTAACTATTTGAAAAAAATTTAAACATAAATGTTAAATCTTCCACATATTAATTTTGTGGAAAAATAACTTATCGTGTCTGAAATGACAGGTTGGACCTGGTTGGACCAGCCAGCCGTCAAAGGAAACAATTTTCCCTTTAACAAACACAAACACATTGAGGCGGGCCTTTTAAAAGCTAGAGTTACAAAAATTTTATTCATCATCATCAATCATCGTAAATTTAAAATGATTTTCTGAACGAAGAATTTCATTTCTATTTTTCTAAATTTTTTCGAACGATGATTCATTTTGCAGAACCGCTTACAATCGCACCATGGAAAAACAACCTGACGCACCAGAAGATGTCACGAATGAGCCACTACCTTCGATGAGTGAACCCATGGAGGTGCAAGATGCTCTAGCATCAACTTTAGCAACGTCATTCTCACAGCCAATAACCACTGCTTCAAAATCGAAAGCACAAAGACAACGCGAGTACAGACAGCGTATCGCAGCAACTAGAACTCCTGCTGAGGCAGCTGCTGCGAGAAAATCAAAAACCGAAAGACAACGCTACAACAGATTACGCCAAGCTGCTAAATTGGCTATTGCCAGTGGTTCTCTTGAAGCGCAAACTACATCATCTCCGAAAACCGCTGCTCCAAAAACAAGGGCACAAATACAACGCGAGTACAGACAGCGGGTTGCTGCATCCAAAACTCCTGCACAAGCAGCAGCTGCAAGAGAAGCACGTAATGCAAGAGAACGAAACAACAGATTACGCCAAGCTGCTAACTTGGCTATAGCCAGTGGTTCTCGAGAAGCGGCAACTACCTCCTCGTCTCGTTCAGGGCAAAGGTTCAACGCCATCCATATTGATAATCAACGACAATTTACCGACCAACAACGTCAAACATTAGCAACAGTAACAGCAGAAACTACTGTACAACCAAGTACTTTAGATCAAATTGAAGTTCAAGTACAGTCTATTTGGAACACTAAATGGCCATCATCAAACATGAGATTCAAATCTACTTTTTTGGACAACGATTTTGGCTACACTTGCTCGGTCTGCGACAGACTTTGGCTTAGCAACGACCTCAAAGCCATCACTGCAGCACAGCTGGAGGTAATTTCGAATTGGTTTATCAAAGAAATTCGACAACTGAGGCACATGACTGAGGCCTTACCACGAGCTCTCTTAAGTGGGAAAGAGATGGCGCTAGATGACTTGTATAGCTCTGTCTCTTTCCCACAGCCTAAACTGGATCGCGTGGTAAGGCCTCTGAGCAGAGAAGAATATTTTAAACTGGTTTGCAACACTTGCAAAAAGTCACTGAACAAACAATCGATGCCACCGCTAGCCAAAGTTAATGGACTCTCATATCCTGTCCCACCCAGAGGCGTCTCTAGCCCGTGTGGCGCCCTGTGCAACTCTGTACCCTGGCGCCCTCTAGTCTAGTAGGAGCGGGGTCAAAATGGAATACTAACAGTTGTAATAAGTTATCTTTACAGGTGCCGATGCCGGCACGCGCCTTTGGTAGGGATGCGACATTACGCCAATTTAATCTTTAATTATCTGTTTTAAGGGTGATTTCACGTTGAAACAAAAGTTACCTATTGTGTTTTGAGTAGGAAAAGGAGTGGCCTTGTATCACGTTCAACTATCGTCAGTAAACCGACTTTACAGACAACCGAATTTTTTATAGATAGAATGATTCAAGAAGAATGTTTATACTTATACAACGTGTAACGTTAAATGCGCAAAACCTCTCGTGGGGTAACTCAGCCCATGTTACTGAACAATGTTTGTTCTAAGACTATTGGAAATTCACAAAAAAAAAAACAAGATTTTTCATACTGATGGACCGTGCTGATGGGCTCGATCAATTTCTCATTTTGAATGAAAAACCATTTTTTTTTTGCGAATTTCCAAGTCTTAGAACAAACATTGTTCGGTAACATGGGCTGAGTTACCCCAAGATCGCTCCGCGTCAATGGACAGGCAGCCTAATATAGTAAGTAGAGATTGCACCCGTGCGGAGGCGGGCCCTATAGCTAGTACTATCCATAAATAAAAATAAAAAAACTGGCCGGAAAGTGCGAGTAGGACTCGCACACGAAGAGTTACGTACCACGAACAATAAGAAAAGGCAAACAAATCGCGTTGGGTTCTAAAACAAGCCGGCGTCCTCACTATGTTATTCTTCTGAAAGAAGCTGTGGTGAAGAAATAATTAAAAAAAAAAAAAAGTAAGTACACCTGTCTGAACAAACCCTGTCACTATCGCCAAACCTGACAATTTATATGGGGCGTTTACTACTACTGGATTTGCAGACGGCTTGTAATGGGTAGCTCGCCGTCCGGTCAAGGATTGGGCGTTTTTCTATTAGCCGGCCCGATGCAGGGAAGCAAAAATGTTGGAACCGAAAAGCGAGCGAACCATACATTTTCATACATATTTGCTTCCCCGGCACCGGCACGGCGCGGCGCGGCGCGGCGGCAGCGCCGTAGAGTATTAGAGCCGAGTCCATAACCGTGCCTCAAAGAGCAGTTAGAAAACTGACAGGGCCCCATGACGTCTAATAGCGAGATTAATTCTACTGTGGGAAAGAGACAGCTATACAAGTCGTCACGGTAGGCCACGCGACCAACAAAACATTCTCAGTAATGTATTACTTATTATATTAATTCTACAGGATCAAACAAAAATGCTCATCGCAAAAGTGTACCACTACTTTGAGCAAGAGTATGAAGAGTTGAAGAAGATGTACGGAAACGTGGACCTGAGTCCTCTGTCCAAGTTCCGGCAGCGAACAGCTCTGGCCACCGGTGTGAGTGATAGCATGCTGCAGCAGATCCTGGAGGAAGAGAGACGGAGAGAGGAGGAGGAGAGGACGCCGCGAGCACACAAGAGACGCAGGCAAGAGGACAGGTATGTGTAGAGTATTACACGCTCCTGGTAAAGGAGCTCGGTGAATTTTTTGCGAAAGTGTTTATAGACGGGCGGCGAACAAGGGATTTTTGATGTGTTTTTTGTGTGTGTTCGTGCCCATTAGGCTATGACGCAAAAAACCATGATCCGTAATAAGTAACACATTTGTATAAATTCACTGCGTTCGGATGGAAAACGGATCAGGATTTCTGATCAGGAAAACTCATGTGTGTGGCCGCGCTTAAAGGGCTGGGATATCGTCCGATAGTGGAGTGACTCGGTGTTCGATCACTTTTGCTCGGGAGCTCGGATGCGACGGACGTTAATTGCGAACTATATCGTCGTTGTTGAGAACCATGTGTAGTTTAAATTATTTCGGTGTCTAACGGCTTATGTAATAGTGCTGATTTTGTGATTAATTTATTCAAATCGAAGTTCTAGGTAGATTTGCTTTTTCCTTTAAACAATTTAAATAGACTTCTGGTCGATAAGAGTATAGTATATTTGAACCATAGCAACAATGCAATGTGGTGCACTTTGTTGAGTTCCTAAATTCTTGAATTCCTAACTTATTTTACAATTGATTATTTTATGTTGCTCCCTCACCGGGAGCATTCGCGTGTAATGTAACATTATAGATTCGACTTTGAGCATTACATTACAGTACTACCTCCCTGACTGACGAGCATTCGCGCGCTTGAGTACACATGTGCCACATGGCCAGCCAAGTGATTGGTGAATAGCGGCACAGCTCGTCCGCACCGCCCCGCTCCTCTCCGCCCGTTCCGCGTCAATGGAAACGCAGCCTTACTTTGTTAAAATGCATTTATTCATCCATTTTTTTGTCCATTATTTTCTAAACTCTCTGACTATTTCATAATGAACATATTTCAGAAACAATAAGAATGTACTTATGACGTTTTTTTTTAGTTCGCATGATGGAAATTCTTCGGACGGTAGTGATGGCGACGCGGAAGCCGACAATGATGTACAGGAACAGAGACAACCGTATGCTGCGTGAGTATTATGAAATTATTTTTATTTTGCAAGTAGGTTAATATCCTGGGCATGTGGGCGGCGAATATTGGGCGACTCGCTGTCTGACAATGGACCATGCCCGGATCACGTATTTTCAAAGGCGTGCCATGCATTTTCATGCGTCATGCGGTAGGTCAGGACGCCGTGACGCCTATCCAGCCACTCCTCAAAGAGGGGCTTACCGCCGCGATTGCGGCGTGCCCGTTCTGTCAGGAATACGAAAAAAATAGTCACTCGACTAAAATCCAATATGGCGGACGTCCAAGATGGCAGACAGGCTATTTGAAATGCACCCTGCCTGATATGGATGTCAAATGAAAAGGTTTGCTGTCAGGAGTACGAAAAAAATAGTCACGTGACTTAAATCCAATGTGGCGGACGTCCAAGATGGCGGACAGGTTATTTGAAATGCACCCCATTTATGGATGTCGCGTTTCCTTTCGCGAATTAAAACGTTTTAAAAACGTGAAGTACGGGATGAAAGCGTTGCAAGGGTCGGCCGGTAGGTAAAAATGAAAAAGTTCTTTCTTGCAGCAGAGATGTGTAATCGCGGAATAACAGAGTGAGTGAACTGACTCGTGTGAAGGTTGCGCGTGGACTGTCCACAAAAAAATACACTATCGTCTTACCCAGTCACTGGCGACAAACTTCTTACAACTAAAAACTACAGTAAGCATTGTTACATAACACAATAAAAAACGCGCTCTGGGAAGCCCAACGTCATAAAAAAAAATAAAGCATTACAGTTGGCATTTCGTTAGGGCACTAGGCCATAAACGTTACACTTCCGACAAACACCCTTTCTTAATTGCCAGTTCACAATGCAGTTTACAAAAACAATTCTCTATACTATAAAATATAACACTGCAGCTGCGTATAATACAACATAATTTTTCAGCTGTGTAAGGCGGCGGAAAGGACTGAAGAATCGTGTTGTACTTCCTAGCACGACCATGAACATTTTCATAATAACTTTTGATGGTAATAAATTCCTCTTACTTTGTACTATTATATACCACTAATTAGTAATTTTGTACCTCTCAATTACCGTAGATATGCAGGTCGTGCTAGGAAGGTTGCTTCCCAGCACGACCACGCTAAAATTCCAGTTGGCATTGAAGTTGAAGACGCGGGACCAAGCCTAATATTTTGTACTTATTTATACTCCGATTTAATTACCGGTATATTGTCGTAAATTGTAAGAAAAAAATAAAATTAAAAAATATGCCCACAAGCCTGCATTTGATTTTTAAACTTGTCACGAGATGGCGTTAAATAAAATTATGGGCAGAATTTCTTAATTTTATTTTTTTCTTACAATTTACGACAATATACCGGTTATTAAATCGGAGTATAAATAAGTACAAAATATTAGGCATGGTCCCGTGTCTTCAACTTCAATGCCAACTGGAATTTGAGCGTGGTCGTGCTGGGAAGCAATATTCCTAACACGAGCTGCATATCTACGATAATTGAGAGGTACAAAATTACTAATTAGTGGTATATAATAGTACAAAGTAAGAGGAATTTATTACCATCAAAAGTTATTATGAATATGTTCATGGTCGTGCTAGGAAGTACAACACGAAGAATCTGACTGAGGGCACGGTATATCAATAGTTTTCTTTATATTATAATTATAGTGACTTGGCAATGAGCACAAATTAAAAGCTGCTTGCTGCCTGGAATTAATGTTCAAATGTTACTGACGAGATCTGTGATCAGATTATTTGTTATGTGTGAATCATGATGGTCACTACCGACTACATGTTCTAATACAATAATTAAAATTACTTAACTTTCAACTCCTCCAAATATGCCGTTTTATTTGTTTCTTCTTGTGCTCATTGCCAAGTCACTATAATTATAATATAAAGAAAACTATTGATATAATTACTAAATGTTGATTTATAACTACAAAATAATTTGAATAGGACTTGGCTTCTATGAGATCTCAAAACTTTTTACGATGGAAAGACTGCATCGAGAGACTTGGCATTTTTTTACATGTAATGTTTTTGGTGGGATAGTCTATTGTATCTATTACTTCGGAGCTTTTAGCCGATGGATAACACATAAAGAAACAAAATAATTCCGTCGTGCCAAAGCGTGAGAAACTTACTGGCTACGTGCATCTTAAAACTAAACAATTAAACTGAAGCTATATACAAAAAATTACATTGGTACCTACTTACGATCTAACTATACATATTTACAATCAATAATACATATTTACAATTTAATTACAAGGTACCTACTTACGATCTACTTATACATATTTACAATCTAATTACACGTTGCTACATTGGTTGATAGGGACATATGTGGGGCGTTGTCGCCACATGGATGTATGTACACGTCATGAAAATATGTATATCCCATTATATATTATTACTAGCGACCCGCCCCGGCTCCGCACGAGTGCAATCTTTATAATATTACTAGCTGTGCCCGCGACTTCGTCCGCGTGGAATAGTTATTTTGGGCATCATATTTATTTTTGCAAACAACCTCCTCAGCTTTATAAATTATAGCTGTTACCCACGACTTTGTCCGCGTCAATTTCTGTTATTATTTTAGACAATTTAGTTTTTAAGTTTTTAAAAGAACATAATTATTTTAAAGTACTTCTGCGTAAATTATATTTTTAGTTTTATTTTCTTGCAGCAGAAGAACATATTGGTTTTCTCCGCAACCCGATCTTGACAACGCGACATATAGTTGGCCGTGTGCAAAGCAGTCTTGACGTAAATCGATTCCTACGTGTTTAAATGTTTGCCCCTGTGATTTATTAATTGTAACGGCGAAAGATAGCTTAACGGGAAATTGAATTCTTTTAAAATTAAAAGGTAAATCATTTGGGATCATTGGGATGCGAGGTATAAGCACTGTTTGACCAACTGCTGGACCCGTCAAAACTATTGCAACGATCACGTTATTGCGTAGAAATTTTATTTGAAGTCGGGTCCCGTTACATAAATTTGGTGGTTTAAGATTTCTAAGTAAAATTATTGGGGCACCTATTTTTAACTTCAGGGAATATGGGGGAAGCCCGCTTGGGTTCAAAGAATTAAGAAACTCCTGTGGGTAATGGACCGCATCTTCTTGATCCATTACATTATCAATAGATGTGTAGGTAACTATGTCTCCTGGAAGTTTACTTAAAATTAGGTCGTTAATTTCGTCCACGCTACTGTTTCTCGCCGCCAATATTGCTCTTTGACACATCCATTGATGGTCTTTATTTTCTATTTCGCTGATTTCAGGATAAACTTTCGATATTAAGTCCTCAATGTTACTCACTCTTTCTCCTAAATCGCGATCAATTTCAATTTTATTTTCAAAATGAGGTACTTTCCCGTCTCCTATTAAAAGTAACTTTGAAGGAAAAGTTATACTACCTCCCCCCAAATGTGCTCTCATATTTGTAGTTAATTTTAAGATGTTAACAAACTTCCATAATGGGGAACTTTTAAGGCAAGACTTTACAATGTCTGCTCTAGTTCCCCTTACTATTACCGGTAAAGTTTGTCGAAAGTCCCCAGCAAACATAACAGTAATCCCACCCATGATTTTATCACAGCTTCTAATATCTCTAAGAGTCCTATCTAGAGCCTCTACATGAGCTCTATGGATCATGGTACATTCGTCCCAGATTATTAAACTGACATCTTGTAAAACTTTTCCCAGAGGGCCATTTTTACGTATAGAGCACACGCTATCTTTCTGTAAAGAAACAGTTAGGGGCAGTTTAAAAGTGGAATGAGCTGTGCGTCCACCTGCTAATAAAGTTGCAGCGATACCTGACGACGCTACTGCCAAAGCTAGCTTTCCCTGAGACCTTACTTTTGCTAATATAAGATTAGTAATAAAGGTCTTGCCGGTTCCACCGGGAGCATCCAAAAAAAATACTTTTCCTTCACTAAAACGAACACTTTGCATAACACAATTATACGCGGTCACCTGGTCATTAACTAATTTTGGTTCATTTTGAGTAATATACTCATTTAATTCATTTACATCATACGGTTTTCGCAACGCTTCTTCTAACGGATCCAGATGATTAAGTGAATTAATCCTTTTTGATACAGGAAGCCCAAAATCGGTAAGTGATTTATCGCAAATCTCATGAATTTTATCTTCAATTATGATTAGACCATCATTGTATATATCATCATTATATGCTAATGTCGTATCCTGATTCTCATTACGCATTCTGTTTAATATATCTTCACATAAAGCATTACGAAATTTATTCCATAATTCTAAGGGGTCAGATGGTTGGCAAAATATAAGGATGATGGTAAATAATTCTCTTAATTTTGTGGCTGGCTCGGATATGACAGCATCTGACATTGTGTTTTGCCAATGTTCATCTCCCTCCAGTAAACCTAACTCTTTGCAAGCGCCTTGATAAGTTTGGCAAATAACACCATTCACGGTCCTTAGATGTTCAAATGACATTGGACCGCGAACATGTTGCAGTAACATTCTTAAATAAAAACATTCAGTTTGAGTTGGATGAATGTTGTAGACACGGCCTAAAGTTGTGTCTTTCTTTACACCGGGATATCCTTCAACATCTTGCCCACGTCTTCTTCTAGAAAATGAATTTCTTTCCCATACGTAATACTGGGGTACTTCGTAATATAAAAGGGTTTTTGCAAAATCGTCACTTTTGCAAAGATCAAAGAACGCTGTAAGTGTCGTTGATGAAGGATTATTAACGCGATCTTGAAGGTTTGCATTATTATAAAAATAAACTCTTTGTCCATTTTCCAAATGAACTGCTAAATGAACTACTGCCGGAAAACGTTCATGAATAGGAAATTGGAAAATTCTCCAGAGCGCTTCCGAGGAACTTATATAGCGACCATTTAGATATTTTTCTACTTCATCGTTATTACTTTGTAACGAAAATGTGGCTTGATCAGAACCTTTATGAATATACTTACAGATGTACTTAATAGCTTTGACCGATTGACAAAACTCTACGTTAATGTGTGCATTGAAAATTCGTGATAGCACTGGATTATAGGGAACAACCCACCTATTATCCACGCTCATTTCTGTACCTTTGACACGAATTATTGCTGTGTTTCCACCATTATCTGGAGACCTTATTTTCATTCATTCTACGCTGTAAACAAAGGCTTTCGTTGGTCCAAAAATATTTTTCTTCGTTAGTAGGTCTATCATTTTTTTTAGTTTTAAATGAAACACTCTAGAAACCAAATCATGTCTGTCGTAAGAATGTTGATCGGGTAATAACTCAATTTTTATTTCCGGCCATTCGGAGTTACATGTAAATGTAATGAAGAGGTCTGGTCTTCCAAATTTTCTTACATATGTCATGGCATCTTGACTTTTTTCGTTCATGTATCTGGGGGATCCTGTAAATGACGACGGCAATATAACATGCTGGCCAATATTAGAAGCGTTTATATTTGCATCATTAACCACGGCATCTCTTAAATGAATGTACTGTTCTGCTCTCAATTTTTTTTGATTTCTTTTGATGAAGTCAAGCCTCTCAGAAATCATTTTTGCCGCCATATCAACACAATATTGGTTGAATAATCCTTTGAAATAATGTATGCTGTTAAAGTCATTTATTCTCACCATAAGTCTAAATGCATAGAACTGCATACATGATACAGTTTTAGATCTAGCAGCAGTATTCTGCTGTGGAATATTTATACAGTATCCGTCATTACCAAAGGGAAACAGTAAAGGATACTGAAGTGGATCATAAGATCTATGAATTTCAGAAACTCGTTGAAGTCCACCATCTCTCGCAGTCAACACAATATCTCGGGGACCTTTGTCTTCATCTATCAAAAGAACAGCTACTTCATCTACTATTGGCACATTATACCGACCTCGATGCTCGTTAGGAGGTTTCACATCAGCATGAATAATAAGTTTTAAGTCATTCGGTGGTCTATTTTCCAGATTGTATTTAAAACTTTGAATATATGTATTATGATCGTGAAGATATGTTTGGAGAACGTCGATAAGATCGATTTGCAAGCTTGGATTAAAATTTGAGCGCAAGGATACCTGATCTGCATGGGAAACAAAATATATTTGCAAAAATTCGGGTTGTGCCCCTTCAGCTGGAAGTAAGTTACCGATCAAGTGATAAACTTGCCCTTGGACTTTAAAAGTGGGCATAAAGGTTCCCTCACGAATTTCTTTGGCACCAAATGAAGTCATCTGAAATAGTGTATTATATTGTCTTGAGTGATTTAAGAAATGCTTTGATGATGGATGTGAGCCTGATATCAGTTCTTTTAAAACTGTAGTTGGTTCCGGAATTATAGGTATATTTACTTTGCCACCACTACAACACAGTCCAGGAGCTTCAGTCGCCCATTTTTTGGCTTGGCATAAGTTGCATATTTTATCCATTCTGCCAATATCAATATCATTTAGCTCAGTATAGTCAAGGGTACAATCATAAGCAAACGCAGCATTTAATAAATTAAGTTGCCTGCGAGTTCTATTTCTTGCTGATCGTGCATTTTGCTGTGCTAATCGATGGGATCGTACAGTGCTTGATTCCCGTAGTCGGTTAGCTAAAGTTCGGGAATTCTGTGAGGCTAAACGTTGAGAACGTTCAGCACTTGATTCCCGTAGTCGGTTCACCAAAGTTCGAGAACTCTGTGAGGCCAAACGTTGAGAACGTTCAGCGCTTGACTCCCGTAGTCGGTTCACTAAAGTTCGAGAACTCTGTGAGGCTAATCGTTGAGAACGTTCAGCGCTCGATTCCCGTTCTCGGTTTATCAAAGTTCGAGAACTCTGTGATGCTAAACGTTGAGAACGTTCAGCGCTCGATTCCCGTTCTCGGTTTATCAAAGTTCGAGAACTCTGTGATGCTAAACGTTGAGAACGTTCAGCGCTCGATTCCCGTTCTCGGTTTATCAAAGTTCGAGAACTCTGTGACGCTAAACGTTGAGAACGTTCAGCACTCGATTCACGTTCTCGGTTTATCAAAGTTCGAGAACTCTGTGACGCTAATCGTTGAGAACGTTCAGCGCTCGATTCCCGTTCTCGGTTTATCAAAGTTCGAGAACTCTGTGATGCTAAACGTTGAGAACGTTCAGCGCTCGATTCCCGTTGTCGGTTCGCCGAAGTTCGGAAATTTTGTGAGGCTAGACGCTGCGAACGTTCAACGATCGATTCATTAGCACGGTTTTGTTCACTGATTGCTCGTTGAGTAGCCAACCTATGCATATTTTCATCCTCTGTTTCATTGCTGCGCAAAACTCGCAGCCGCTTTGCAGTAGCAGTCTGCCGAGAAAGCTGAGTTCTTTTTCTAGGCATTATAGTGACGAAGAAAGAACGTAGGAAATGAAAACTTAACCGAACAGTTACTCGTAATCAAGAAAAAACAAACGTAAGGTTAATAATTAAGAACCTAATTATTTTTTCCTGTAAAATGAAAATAAGGTAAACTAACTGTATGCTTAAACTAAAACCTTACCTAATAAGAATAATTATGTAGATGACACCTATTCACAGGTATTATCTAAGTACAACAAAACAAAAAAAAAAGTGTTAATTATTGTTAAATTATTAGAAACAAAATACTATCCTTAAAACAAACAATACTATGAAGAAAACTATAACACCTACTTATAATTAATTATCTACATCAAAACTAAAAAAAGTGTTAATAATTGTGAAATTATTAGAACCAAAATATTATCCTTAAAACAAAATGAAATAGTATTTAAAAAGTATTATTACACGACGATATTATATCGCAAAAACAAATAACGCTGCAGACAACCGTTCAGAAGGGAGCCGACCGCGCGACTGAGCCGCGCGGCATGGTACCTCGTAGAGCTACACCCCCTCTCCGCGTCCCCCGCAAGCAACGCCTCTCGTCGCCCGCCGGCCAGGCGCAGCGTCATGTTTTGCACATCATGCGGCGCGTGTTAATTTAATTTTGTTGTGATATTATTTTGAAACTATGATATCTCATATGATATTCATTGAAATCAAACGATGTCAAGGGCAATTTTGTTCAAAATAAAATGCTTGTGATGATTAACGTATTTATTTGGATAAGGATTAATATCGTGTTAATGAAAATACCTTCGCAAATAATGCATTACCTACTTTAAAATCAAATTTGATTTCCATAAAGAAGGTTATAATGACTTAACCATAGAAGATAGATAGATGCCTTCGCGGACTTTATTTTAGAACTTTTTATGAGGAATAATTCCGTAGTACATAATTTTTGCGTTTCTTTAACCGTTTACGCAGCGCATGCAACGAAAGCTCTCGAAAAGGAATACATTTTCCCGATTTTAAAACATTTCTCATTGCTGCTCCGCTCCTATTGGTGATAGCGTGATGTTATATAGCCTATAGCCTTCCTCGATAAATGGTCTATACAACACAAAAAGAATTTTTCAAGTCGAACCAGTAGTTCCTGAGATTAGCGCGTTCAAACAAACAAACAAACAAACTCTTCAGCTTTATAATATTAGTATAGATTAATATTGCGACTATAATTTGAGATTTAAACTATCCTATCTCTCAAGTTGGATCGAACTGCACATGGTGTGCGAATTATAGTAGGTTGTGGTACGCAGGTGCAAATAAAAGAGATATGTTTGGGTCAATGCTCCGTGTAACAATGAATATTAAATACGTGTGCAGTTACATTTATAAGGTTAGGCGAGCTGCACACTACACCTCCCCTTTTTAAAGAGAAAAAAAAAAAAAATTACAATAAGTTTTTTTTTTTTTTTTTTATATAAAATTAACTTACATTATAAACAATTTTGTATTATTCTTATGAATAACATATTCCTTTCCTTCTCTTACAATCTTAACATTAGGTTCTACTTCTTCTTTTACTCTATATGGTCCTAAATAAATTTTACTCAACTTATCTCCAACCTGATTCTTAATTAAAACTAAATCTCCACTTTTATATTTTACTGGATTGCTACATACATCATAATTATTTTTTCTTAACTGTTTACTATGTAACAAATTATTTTTAGCATCAGCTTGCGCTCTTTGAAGCCTATATTTTAATTCTAAAGGATAAGATTCGGGATTGTACAATGGTTCTATAAACGAATTACGTGCTAAATTATTAGGTAAATTACAATATTTTCCAAATACTAACTCGAATGGAGAATATTTTGTCTCAGTGTGAACCGTCGTATTATAAGAAAAGCACCAAAATGGAAGCCAACTGCTCCAATCACTTCTATTGCTATCGCACTGTATCCTAAGGTATGCTCCTAAGGTCTTATGTGTGTTTTCTAAAGCTCCTAGAGTTTCATGGTGATATGCTGTGGAATGCAGCTTTTTTATGTTTAATAAATTACAAGTTTCAGTAAAAACTGATGACATGAACTCTGTACCCTGATCTGTAATAATCTCCGTCGGGATGCCATATCTTAAAATAAAATTATTTACAAACATCCTAGCTACTGAAACAGTATCTTTCTTTTGCAATGGATAGGCTTCAACATATTTCGTTAAGTCACACTGTAATGTTAAAATATACTTATGATTAAGATTATCTACATCTAAAGGTCCCATTAAATCTAAACTAACTCTTTCGAAAGCTGTGGATGCCGTGGATGTGATGACCATCGGCTCCTTTGTATGCCTATTAGAATGCTTTTGGATCTGGCAGCTTTTGCACTTTCTAACATATTCGTTTACGTCATGAGTCATTCCTGGCCAATAATAATATTTCCTAATATTGTTTAACATTCTGTTAACCCCCGCGTGGCCACTTGTGGGTAACAGATGAAAATCATTCAAAATAATAGTCATTGTGTCTCTGTCAGTTACTCTTGTGACGTCTTTAATTACAAGTAACTTTGGAATGTCATGTAATTGAGTCATTTCCTTTATAAACACATTTATTAAATGTTCATTTTGTTTACTTTTAATTAATACGAGCTCGTATAATTGTCTTAGTTTGCAAAAACGTTGTAATTCTCTCGCTAACACACTTACGGTTGATAACGATCGAGACATTACAAATATTGCCGATTTTTCAGGCACATAATATAAATTACCATTTTCACTAATGAAATGCTTAAGCTTTTCTATTTGTCTCAAATTAATAATAATAATAATATTCCACAACTATCACACAACGCCATCTAGTCCCAAGCTAAGCAGAGCTTGTGTTATGGGTACTAGACAACTGATAAACATACTTATATATTTCTAAATACATACATATTATAGATAAATTACACCCATTATTGTCTCAAATTACTTCTGTTACAAGTCAAAATTAATTCAACGCTATCAGTTGGTCGTTTAAGGATTTCCACTACTTTAGGTTGATCAGGCCTAGGAGTAGGGAGCACCTCAGTGGTGTCATTGTTTTGTAAGTCGGTACGTAACCTACGAGCTTGTGCCCTTGTCATTACTGACACTACATGTCTATGCATTTCTTTCAAATCGGTGGAAGTCAAGGGAATCCGGCTCAATGCATCTGCAGCTGCGTTGTGCCGTCCCGGGACATAACTGATTTCAAAGTCGTACTCCTCAAGATAAAGTCTAAATTTAGTCAGTCGGCTTGAAGGATCGGTCATATTAAATAAATAAATTAGTGGCTTATGATCCGTCTTTATTTTAAACCTTTTCCCGTATAAATAAGGTCTAAAATGTCGAACCGACCAGACAATTGCAAGTAACTCCAGTTCAATGGGGAAGGCAAGTGTCAAAGTGACAAGTGACAGTTTGGTCCCAAAAGAGCTGTCAAATCAAAGGAATTTTCTGAAAAAGAACGATTTATTGATGTAAAATAACTAGATGTTGTGTAATAAGCTGTAAAAATGATGGAACATACAAATTTCCGACAATTCACACTATCAATAAATAATGGGTAGCTGCTGTAACTGCCTTGAGAACAAAAATTGAATTATAACTAAGGAAAAGCTATATAATAAACAAATAACCAGCCTTGCGAAGCCGAGACAGGCCGTTAGTTGTGTTTATTAATGAAATTCTATGATTATACCATAACTAAACAATGGAATACACTTTTCAAAATAATATCTACTTTTCTTTTGGAGGTTAAGTACCAGTATTGCATCGCTCTATAAATCATGAAATGGTTCGTCTGGCGGAAGAATTATCACCTTGAACGAGTTTTGTGATAGTTGTGGTGTTAAGAAATTAAATATATTGTGATATTTCTCGAATCTAAATAGAAAAAAGGGGTAAAATTACTGACTTAAAAATTATGATATTTTATCTAAATAGAAAGTCAAAAGCAGCATTATATTCTTGTTGAGGACACAGAGGACAGGTAAAATATACGTAAACTCAAAAATTGAAACCTCAACTACAAGTAATTGTGGATTTATTACGGTAAAATCAAATGTATTACCACTCAATTAAATCACTTTTTTTCCTCTTGTAGATGCACCGCGGCGTCTTAATTCTTCTTTTAGTTTATGCACTTGCATTGACGAATAATTTTCCATATTTGTTTTGTATTTATACTCAATTTTTATAACAATAAATCTTGTTTGTTTTTTGTACAAGGTATACAGTAATCTGACGTAGGGACCAACTATCGCAGCGCCATCTACGATTAGCTTTGAGTTGCCATCCCCATTACAGGGTATCGCGTCTCAGCTGGTTTCAAGTTACGGCTGGCGTACGCGACTACTTTGCCATTGTTATTAGACAGTACGGCGCCTAATCCCTGTTTTGATGCATCAGTTTGTAGCGTAAATGTGTTATTATTAGAGAAGTCTGGGTAATCAAGTATAGTCGGACTAATTAATATCTGTTTTAACTTATGAAATGCACGGCCACAGTCATCAGTCCATACAAACGTAACATTTTTCTTACATAATGCGTTTAAAGGGTATGCTATTTCAGCCGGTATGAAACGCCTGTAGTAGTTGGCAAATGCCACAAACCTTTTGACTTCGTCTACATTCTGTGGAGTGGGATATTTTTGAAGACATTCTACTTTTGATGGATCGGGGTGTATACCATCTGCCGTGATTTTATGACCTAAATAAACTATTTCTTTGCGCAAAAATTCACACTTCAATGGGTTTAATTTCAAATTAACTTTTCGCAGACATTCTAAAACTTTTATTAGGTTACTATTGTGCGTTTCGAGACTATTACCCACCACAACACAATCATCCAAATAAATAAAACATGACTTATAATTTAAACCAGACATTGCGATAGTCATAAGACGTGAAAATGCACTAGGAGAAGTCTTCAACCCCATAGGACACCTTTTCATCTGATACTGCTTGTCTGTCGTGAACGCAGTGTACTTTCTAGCCTCTTTTTGTAAAGATAGCTGAAAATAGCCTTGGCTAAGGTCTAATTTTGAAAAATAGATGCTATTTGACAATGAATCTAGGATCTCCGTAATATTAGGCAATGGGAACTTATCGTCCTGTATACGGTTATTAAGTTGACGATAGTCCACTACGAGCCGCCATTTCTTTTCTCCTGACCTATCGGTTTTCTTAGGAACCAAGAGAACAGGACTGGACCATTCCGACATGGTTTCTTCAATGATATCGTTCTTAATCATCTCATCTATCTGTTTTTTAATTTCACCTTTTAACGCGTTAGGAAGCCTATAAGGCTTAACGTACACTGGGGATGTATTTTCCTTTAAATTAATCGAATGTTCTATTATATTAGTAGTGGTAAGTTTGTCACCTGGTAAATAAAAAACGTCGGCATACTTGGCACACACGTTTTCAATACCTCTTTGTTCCTCCTTATTTAAATAAGTATGTAATTCTAACGATTTAAGTAAAGTTCTAACCCTATTCGAAGTAATACTATCTCTGTCAAATGTGCAAACATAGAAACTATCTAAACAACTTATATTTAAATCATGAACATTAATACAAACCGAATTATCAGTTGTATTTAGAACTCTGACAGGAATAAGACCCCTATGTGGTTTTGACACTAAACCTGCCGTGTATACACCTTTATAAATTTCCGTAGCTAAAATGACACAATCTCGGTTGTACGACGCAGGAACGTATTTAATTACTTCGCATCTGGGTGGAACCGTAATAATATTACTATTAACTTGAACAATAACAGACTGGTCTCGGGTTTCCAAACTCAGAGTACCACTTTTGTAATTCAATACCGCGTTATACCGCGTGAAAAAATCTTGACCGAGTATACCGTCTGCGGTACAAGATAAGTTCTCAAAAACATAAAACTTTTGCTGAAAAACTATTTTTTTTATAATAATATCTAAATAAACATATCCCAAAGACTCTAAATCACCACTTATACCCTTAATTACTATTTTATCCTCTTGTACTAAATTCAATAAAGTACTATTTTGTAATAAACATTCATACTTCAATACGCATAAACTAGCTCCACTGTCAACTAATAGGTTAAGTTCCTCATTGTTTCTAAGTTTACAATTAACTACACAAAAATTACTAAAGCTAAATATAGAATGAGTGCCTTGTTTAGGCTCGAAAAAACTCTAAATCCTCATTATTAGTGTCATTGCCCTGACTGTTGGACTGTTGCACATTTACGTTATGCTGAACTCGCTTAAAACCGGAGCGTCCGCCGCGAAACTGCTGACGCTGTCCCTCCGCGTAATTACCTCGGTTACCATTATTTACAATTGAAGTTCTTTGACCCCTATAATTGTCTTGAATTGTACGAGTATAATCATAGTTATTACGAGGATTATCGTACCTATACTGGATGTTATTAGGCTGATTACAATTATTTCCTCGGCCACGAAAACCTGGTTTGTAGGTAAATCCACGCCTAGAATACTGAGTAGACCTATACTGCATGACCTGGTCGTGGTCCTGGGTGGACATGGACTGTTCGTCTACCGCAGCCCTAATAGCTTCAGGCAGAGACGTGAACTGACGTGAGGCAATGATATTGCTGAGCCGTTTGTCGGCCAGGCCGTCGCTAAACCTCTTTATCGCAGTCTTCTCGTTGAGAGGGCGAAGGACCTCATAAGCAGACTGGTTACCATCCGCTTGAGTCATAGTGAGATTCACAAACAACTCTTCTATCTCTGTACCGAATTTTTCGATACTCCTACGACCTTGAGTAGCTGTAAATAACTGAGACTGTAGGGACACTGCTGACTTTTTAGGCAATAAAAATTTTCTAATATCCCCTACTAAAGTTTGAACATCCGCATATGAAGGTTTAAGACGTAACTTTGCACTGGGTGAAAGACGAGTTTTTAAAACAAATTCAACTAATTGGCTTTTACCTGTATCATCTATAAGTGAACTGTAAAGCAAGATACCATCGATTAACTGATTGGTCACCTGTTCTTGCCCGTTTATGACTGGCAATAGGGAAATAGCAGTCTTAATATCAAATGAATTAGCCATGTTTTCGAAACTACTAGGCTCAACAAAAGTTTCAGAACTTGTTTGGCAACTATTATCTATACTAGAAACTAAACTCTTAATTTTCTTAAATGTTAACTGAATATCATTAATTAATGTTTGGTATACCTCACAGGATTCAGTGCTTAGCTTTTTCTCTGTAACTTCCCGGTTCAACTGAGTCAAAATAGTATCTAATGTTCTATATTCTTTTTCAGCCTCCTCTAATTTCTTACTCGCTAATTCTTGCTTACGTCTTTCAGGACCAAGTTTAACTAAATATTCCTTTAAATAAATTAATTTAGTATGTAAATCTCGCAATTGTTGGGACATAATAGTTAACACAACATTAAAATATTATCTGACCTAGTTTAAAAAAATACACAATAAAATACATCTGGCAAAAAAAAATTTGCTTAACAATTAAATTAACTTACAGTAGGCAGTTCAATGGACGCAGGTATGTAGGTCATGATGACGTCCGAAGTAGCGTGATTTCTGCAATACTCCTAATGGACTCGTACTACTCCCGGCTGCTCCTCATCGGACCCGTTCAATGTATCTCCCGGCACCCTGCATTTCCTGACATCAATAGGCTTGAGCATACTCCCGGCACCCGGCACCAACAATCCTTTTCGTTTTTTCTATTGACATTTAGCCCTCGACTAGGTTCTCGAAATTCTTCTGTAAACTGCTGTCTTCTGTGAGTTGTTATGCATCCATAGGTATGTTTTGCTTGAGAATATAAAATAGTTGGTAATAAATGTTCATCTTCTCTCTATAAATTTTTCATTTCCAAATTTTTCTTCTTCTTATCTTCACTTTTCCCAGACATTTTGAATAATAGAGGCAGCTTCGGAACTTCACAGAAGAAACTGGCTAAGGGTCGCCATACAGTAGGTTGTGGTACGCAGGTGCAAATAAAAGAGATATGTTTGGGTCAATGCTCCGTGTAACAATGAATATTAAATACGTGTGCAGTTACATTTATAAGGTAAGGCGAGCTGCACACTACATTGCGACTTCTTATATAATACTACTGTTTGCCCGCGGCTTCGCTCTTCTTATATAAGTAATAGGTACCAATTAGGTACCACAAATTTCCAAATACGCAGCAGAAACTGAAGAATTTAGTTGTAACAATACAATAAGACATTTTGTATGGCAAACTATAGTTTGGGAAACTGTGGACAAAAAATCAAAGAGAGACCATTTTAAAAATTCAGTTTCTTTGTAACGACTTTACGGAACATATCGACAATTATCGTAACTTTGTAACTTGTTGTGACGAGAATATTTTTCACTTAACATAAAACATTTTTTCATTATTTATCGGTATTACGGTTTATTTCTACTAAAATAGTTCGTTATTAAATGTTCAACTTTATTATTGCATTTAAATACAAGCTTTTAAGAATAGAAAATTAAAATATCATTAAAATAAAAACAATGTGTATTTTCGTCGGATTGGTTAAATTACGATAATACTGTGGCGCGTTGATAAATTTCAATCTTTCCCACTAAATTACACGATGAATTTAATTTCCCATTAAGATTTGAGTATTGAAACCCTTAAAAATCAATAAAAACAAACTCTTTCTTTACTTAGTTGTATTATAAGATGGCAGTCTTATAAGTTTTTATTAATTCACGTCACTTTACGAGTCAATGTCAAAAAATGAGCGGTTATGAACGATTGAATGAATGATTTGTTGGAATCCGGTTAAATATGGTAACAATGTTACGACACATGACGTAACTTAAGAAACCGAATGTTACTGTGTTGACTCTTCCCCATTTTTGGTTGTAGCGACTGCTCAACACGGAGCGGCGACGAGATTATGCGTCGAGAATAAACCAGTGTACACCCTAGGCGACGAGATTGTTACGTCATGTTCCTAAAAATGGTTATATGGGTATTTTGATGTTTATTGATCAAAAAGGTTATTTCCACAATAAAAGTAATAGAATATTAGTTTTTCACAATTTCAAATGCTTTAAGATGGGATTATTTAGTTTAACGCAATTTCAGCATTTAAAATGCGTGGAAAAACTAATATTCAATTAGTTCACGCATGTTCTAAGGCGTTCCAAGGCATGCTCAAGGGCTAAGGGTGGGGACTTTTGATATGTTCACCTCCTAACTAGTCGAAACAAAGTTACCAAGTCATAACTTGTGTTTCAAGAATTTGCCTCTATACCTTATTTTGAGCATTCGTTGACTGAGCTAGTAGGTAAAGAGGTCAATGTACTAAATTCCTCCTGCTCCGCGACCGGAATTCCTAATATTAGTGTCCACCACACATACCTGTCCTCGCGCCTGCGTCTCTTGTGTGCTCGCGTCCTCTCCTCCTCCTCTCTCCGTCTCTCTTCCTCCAGGATCTGCTGCAGCATGCTATCACTCACACCGGTGGCCAGAGCTGTTCGCTGCCGGAACTTGGACAGAGGACTCAGGTCCAAGTTTCCGTACATCTTCTTCAACTCTTCATACTCTTGCTCAAAGTAGTGGTACACTTTTGCGATGATCATTTTTGTTTGATCCTGTAGAATTAATAATACATTAATGAGAATGCTTCGTTGGTCACGCTTTAATGTTACGAAGGGGACTGTCATTTTTTCTAAAAGCTCTTTGAAGCACACGCCAAGTCCGATTCGTACTTAGTCGGTATTTTAAATTAATTTATGGATAATGTAAATGCAGTTAGGAGGTACCTGTTGCATTCCTTCCGCGGTGTGAGGTACTTTCGTGTTGCATTTTGGACAAAACACATAAATTGTATCGTTTTCACTATTAGAGTCTTCATTCTGTAAATAAAATTTAAAAAACATGTTAATTCATATAAAATGAGACCTTTTGAGAGACAGTTTATTTTTTACTATCTGTTGTCTCTCGAAAATTATTCTACAAGAATATCGGGAAAAACTATCCTTTGTGTTAATCCAGATTATAAACTATCTGTGTACCAAATGACATCCAAATCCGTTCAGTAGTTTTTGCGTTTTTGCTAATTAACTTTCAAGTTTATTTATAGTGTAGGATGTAGGATTGTAAGGGTTGGCTCATAAAGGAGCAGGTAGGTATTGGTCGGTCGGGACGGTATTGATCGATGCAGGTAGAACTTGTACAAAGAAACCACAAGATCTCCATTGAGTTATAATGTGCTAGAGAAACTATCTGAAACAAAAGATAGGGCTGAATGCAGCAAAATGTTTATTTAGAGCCAGCCTGCACCAGGAAAGAGTTGCTGAAGTATATTTACATTTTCTGCGATCTTTGTTATTTAAATCCGAAAGTTGCAGTCGTTTTGGTTTGCGCGTTTCATGAGAAGGGATAAAAAAAAACAAAAAAAACTACCATTCAGTAGGGGTTGGGTTCCGACCCCACATGTGCTATTTATTGACAGAATTGAGTAAGCTACCTTCCCTCTAAGATGGAACAGGCCGACACCGGACACATTGTATATTATACTAGCACTTTGCCCGCGACTTCGTCTGCGCGTGTTTCTAACTTCGATCTCAGTGAATTTAATTCCCGCTCACCCTACTTATAGGATACTTTTGGTAAATCTTAAAATGCTCTAGTAGTTTCGGAGCCTATTCAATCGTAATCGTAGCAGACAAACTGATTTTCCGATTTTTACCCCGCTGGGGGTTGATTTATGAAAAATAAATAAATACGCATCCTTTATTCGATTAAGAGATAATTTATGCCCAGTTTTGAGTTTATCGAAGCAAGCAGTAAAATCCTTCCCTTAAAACTTAATCACCCCTTTTCACCAATTTAAGGGGTGATTTTCGAAAAACCCTAAAATTGAGTGTAGTTATAAAAAACCAATAATGACTATATTTTTTATTTATAAGACAATAAGATATTACATCCATAGGTTTTCACCCCTTTAATACGTGGGGATTTTCGCAAAATCCCTTCTTAGTGCTCACCTACACAATAAATTGCAACTACCGACCAAAAATTAGGTTATACGTTTACCGGTTCAAGATCCTCCATTAAATACCCCTTTTCACTAACTTAGGAGTGATTTTCGAAAAATCCAAAAACACGTGTTTAATTATTTCTGATCTAGGATATAAATACTGATTTTCACATTAATCAACTCACGCGTTATGATTTTTCCATACAAACTTTAACAACGCCTAGATTACCAAATGAGGGTAGTTAAAAAAAAAATAGAGCCAGTCTTTTTTATTTACTTGTGTTCTTATTTGTGGCATGTTTCAAATTTATAAACCCAAAGCATAAGATTTTTCATACAAACGTTTTCACCCCTTTTCACTCCCTTAGAGGAGCATCTTCGCAAAATCCCGTCTTATTGCTACCCTATATGGTAAACGCAACTGCTATACAAAATTCAAGTTACTGCGCTTGGCGGTTTCGGGCGTAGTCGAGTCTTAAGGTGATTGCGTCGATGTAGCTCGCGAAATTCAAATCTTGTGATTTTTGCAATTTGAAAGCCAGTGCTAGGTTGTATGTTGATTAAAATATTATTCGCGGCTGTAAGACTTAGGTAGTAACAGAATTACAATCAACAAAATCATCAATACAACCCTCCAAGTTCATGAAGGCGTAGCCCGTAGGAACAAAAAAAAAAACAGAAAAACTCATTCCTATGCCTTTATGAACTTGAAGGGTCTATTCTGCATTTTCAAAATAAAAACTGAACAAAACAAATTAAATATTGAACCAAATGTTAGCTATTTAAATGTTAAATACGATAATTACAAGTAGTTTAAGACATTAACAGTATTTTTCTTTATTTTACATAAATATATTGGCTAAAATTAGTAAGTGATTTGACTTGTTTTAAAAGGCTAAAATGGCGCTAGTGGATATTATGATCTCAATTGACTATTTTTATGTGGTAAAGAGGAGGGAGATAAAAAGTTACAAGACAGCGCCATTTTAGCTAGCCAGTAGTCGTTGAACTGTGAAAGTGTGAGGAACTCTTTTAATACTTGTGTAAGTACAGTGAATTTTAAATAATTTAATAATGTTTTTATAAATGTAGTAGTACAGTTATTTATTTTTGTGATTAATAATATCTTGCTAAATGTAAATATTGCAGTTACTTTTTTATCATTATTTTAACGATTTGAATCCAGTAAATAAATTATGCTTATCTATCCAAGTGAAAGCTTTTATTTCCCTTTTGCTCTGGCTAGTCCTACACAAATGAATCAACAATTTAAGGTATTCCACGTTGGGCACCCGCTGAAATGGCAGCTGAGATAATGGCAACATTTTTCGCAGGTGTCAGGTGCGCAATGATGAATACAAAAGGTACCACAACAACCCAAACTTTCAAAATGAGAATGAAGACTAAAAAAATTTCAAACTACGAAGTAAATAAAACTACTTGACTCAAATATTTTACGTCGCACTCCAAAATTAAGACCCGATTCTAACCCAAACCACCAAACCACAGATAAAATAATACTAGTGTCATGGGGTCTCATTGCTAAGAAAGAAGAAATAGTTCAGAAGGTTCTCTATTGTGTTACCTAACTTTTTTATACATAATCTTATGTGACATATTTTTTTTTGTCCTAATCATCATTTGTCCGAATGATAACTTGTCCGAACTTAATACCACATAATTTCAAATGCCATAACATTGAAATTCCTAAATACTATATGTCCTAAATTCGTTTGTCATAAATATAACAATCAATAATATACAAAATACATAAAACCGATTGCCATAAAATACATAAGTCCTAAAGTTTGTTTTGTTACTGATTACCACCCAATAAGGAAAATCGACGGAGCCCCGCTTCGCGGGGCTCCTATTTCTGCGTGCAAGGTTTAAAGTAACCTAACACGAAGGGGATGGCGGGGTCTTTCAGACCCCGCCATCCCCTTCGAACCTAACCTGTCCGTGTCGGGGTGCCCACAAGTCCCGAGCTCGCTTCGCTCGCTCTTGGATCCCAAGATCTTCGGTTTCTAAAAAATTTCATGAAATATCAGTTTTACTATAATACACATTATGTAATATAATGATTAGGACATATGACTTTATTTCATACAAAATTAGGAGATTCAATTATTATGATACTCGATTTTATGCCAGAACAGCTTTAGAAGTGAAGATAATTATGTAAAACAATATTTAGAACTTATGATCATTATGGTTACTGAATTTTATAGCAAACGTGTTATGGATAATGATTTTCGGACAAACAATTTTAGGTGACGAAAAGGGATACCAGTTCAGAAGACACCTCAATAGATGGCGTTATATTTTCGATTTGTTTTTGAAGCTTGTGTATCCGTTTAAATTTGACCATGGAAAAAGTAGGTATATTCTTGTTTTAAATTTAAAAATACCCTTAATACAAAAAAAAAGGAAATAATGGGCTCCTAGTTCTTTATTCCATGATTTTACTTTATTTTGTACTACGTTGTCGTTAGCTCACACATTGGGTACATATTTGAATATCGAAGATTAAAATATCTACGCTTAAAATATCGATGTTCAAAATATCGAAAATGAAAATATCGAATGACCATAAAATCGAAAATTAAAATATCGAAAGTTTAAAATATCGAATGATTAAATGATCTACGTCCAATATATCTAAAATCTAAATATCTACAAAAGTTACATCGAAAGATCTAAATATCGAAAGACAGATTATCTAATGTCCTAAATATCGAAGTACAGATTATCGAATGTCCGAAATATCGAACCTAACAAGGTAAGTCGACGGAGCCCCGCTCCGCGGGGCTCCTATTTCTGTTTGCAAGGTTTAAAGTAACCTAACACGAAGAGGATAGCGGGGTCTTTCAGACCCCGCCATCCTCTTCGAACCTAACCTGTCCGAGTCGGGGTGCCCCAAGTTCCGAGCTCGCTTCGATCGCTCTTGCATCCGAAGTCTGTCCAGCTACCTTGTTGGGCAGTAATCAGTAATTTGATTAAGGACGCAAGAGCGAGCGAAGCGAGCTCGGGACTTGGGGCACCCCGACTCGGACAGGTTAGGTTCGAAGAGGGTGGCGGGGTCTGAAAGACCCCGCCATCCTCTTCGTGTTAGGTTACTTTAAACCTTGCAAACAGAAATAGGAGCCCCGCGAAGCGGGGCTCCGTCGACTTACCTTGGTAGGCGTTTTTCGATATTTCAACTAGTAGGTATTTTTAACATAGATATTATGAAATTAGATATTATGAACTGCGATGTATTAAACGTTGATATTTTGAATTTCGACATAACGTCTTTCGATATTTTGAATCATTCGACATTTAAATCAGTCGACATTTTAATCTTCGACGTTTTAAGCGTAGATGTAACATTTTTCGATATTTTGTTACAATCGATATTTTAATTTTCGATATTCTGAACATCGATATTTTAAGCGTAGATATTTTAATCTTCGATATTCAAATATGTACCCCACACATTTACTGACAATTCCACCGATAGATGGCGCTGTTTTAATTTTCTGAGTTTTACTTCATAGCTCAATATCTATATTTCACACAAATTACCATTTACTAACACATATATTAGAATAGTTTTCATCATCTTCCTGCCCTTATCCCTTTTCACTTGTGGTCGTCGGAACACGTTTTTTTCTTCCATTCTCCCCTATCAGACGTCATAGTATCATTTACTCCTTTTTCATTCATATCATTTCGTATACAATCCATCCATCTTTTCTTTGGCCTTCCTTTTCCTCTCCATCCATCAACATTCATACTCATTACTCTCTTAGTCACATGAGTGTCATCCCTCCTCATCACATGTCCATACCAAGATAGACGATTCCCTTTCATTTTTTCTGTAACAGGCGCCACTTTCAAACTTCCCCTTATAAACTCATTCCTTACTTTATCCATTCTTGTCACTCCACACATCCATCTCAACATCCTCTATATTAGAATAGTTTTAAATGACGAAAATCCTTTTGTATCCAGTGTTAGTTGAAGCAACTGAAATATCAATTGCTTAGAATAATAGCAGTAAGTAGTGAGTTACTGCTGTTATTATAATAATAATAATCCACAACTATCACACAACGCCACCTAGCCCAAAGCTAAGCAGAGCTTGTGTTATGGGAACTAGACAACTGATAAACATACTTTATATTTCTAAATACATACATTTATTATAGATAAATTACACCCAGACACAACAAATGATCATGCTCATCGCACAAACATTTTGTCCTAGGCTGGAATCGAACCCACGACCTCCGGCATAGTAGTCAGAGTAACTAATCTAGTGGTTAGTTACTCTTACTACTATTATTTGACAGACCTGTTGGTCTAGTGACCAACAGGTCTGTCAAATAATAGTATAAGCAACTCATACTAGGTTTAAGTTACCTATAGCTTAGGAGTAACAACAAAGAAAGTGTTAGAAAAAAACGTTTGTTTATTAATATTTCTTCACTTACGTATTATTATGATATTAAATATCGAGGTTTCACTAGTTTCACTATCAGAGAACAATAAAATTTATGAAAATAAATTATTATACAAATATGAAAGAAGATATATTTAGATAGAGGTCATTTAGACGAACAATAAATATTATAAAAGGCATTTTATCCCAAAAAGTCAGGTTTCAGATTTAACGCTGAAATACCGGGTTCAAATTCAGTTTTCGACTTTATTCCGGCGAACAACTTTAATACCTGACGCTTTAGGATATTATGTACAATGAATTTTTTGTTCGTCTAAGGGCTGATTTTTCAATAAAGTTCGGCCGTTCAGAGAATGCGTTCCTGACACCTGTCAGTTAGTACATGTATTTGTCATAAAATTATAACATTCATTGATTATTGATATAATAATGTTGTTTTAATGCTCATCAATTGTTAAAACGGTAAACAACCAGCAAAAATATTTTTATCGTAACTGCAACGCCATTATAAAGTTACGTCGTCAGTTCAAAATCGCGACCTGTCAGGAACGCATTCTCTGAACGGCCTAATTTTAGTCAGATAACTTTTATCTAAGGAATGAAAATGGCGGTTTGACAGCTTATCTATAGAAAATATGTCAAACCGCTATTTTATTCCTCAGTTAAAGTTATCTGACTATTAAAAAAACAGCCCTAAGTGTCCTCTATCTAAATATATAATTTTCGATATGCAACGCGAAAGTATACACAGTTACACATCGACAGTTTACACAGTTACTGCACTTATATTAAGTAAAAGTAAAACCTAAATGATAGAGCTTTAAGGTGCGTACAGACCGTGTAACAATGTTATACATATAACATTGTTATATAACATTGCAACATAAAACAATACCGTACACATTAGTGTAACAATGATATATAACATTCTGTGTCCACATCATCTGAAACATGTTATGTAGCAATGTTATATAACATTTTGTGTCCACATCATCCTAAACATGTTATATAACAATGTTATATAACATGTTATGTTATATAGTCTGTACGCACCGTTACTTACTAACCTGGGGTAACTATACTTACTGTTGTTATGTTAAGGAAGATTTGTCAATTATTGGACTTATTGCCTTTATCCTAAACGAAATTAACTGGTTCCCGATAAGCTATTAAAGCAGGTGTCAGCACATCTGGTAGGGCTCATTGCGCTGATTCGGGTTCAATATTTAAGGGGAGGTTGCAGTACTTTTTATGACTTTTGGACGTCTGAAAATCTAATGAAATGTGATATTTTAAATAAAATACACTTTTCTAAAAATTTAACATATTCTCAAGTAAATGGTAAAGATAGAAACGCGTTTTAGAAAAAATGGCTTATGATTGATAGAAAAAAAATGCCGAACATGGCACTAAATCACAATTCTAAACGCGTACTGTTAATAGATTTCTTCATAGATTTATATGCAAGTTATATCAATAAAATAGAGCTTTTTATTTTAAAGTGGTAAAAGCATATTATTAATTTATTTTTTGTTTTTCTACAAGGAGAGAAAAATATTCAATAAGCGGGTGATTTCGCTCGCATTTTGGTGGGGACGACGTCGTGCGTCCATACATTTACTCACTGTACTGCACCCTCCCCCTTAACTCATTTTGTCAAAAATTTTACTTACTGCTGATATCGCTAGCGCGGCAGTATTGATGTAACGTTTTATTGGGGAAAGTTCTGAAACTTTCAAATCTGATGGACCTAAAAATAATAATAGGGTTAATTCTTTCTCTCTTTGGATTCTTTTTTTCTTTGGATTACCAAGAAATGGAATACGGAATTAAAAATGTACCTAAAGAAAGTTGTTAACGATTCAAAATACATAATAATCACTTTCATGCACTTTGTCGAAAAGTACTAAAATATTGTGTTAAAATTGTAAGCATATTGTATATAAAATAAAATAGCTGTTCCACATCGTTTAAGCCGCCGTTGTTGTTGAATAAATAGCCTTTCTCATTAATTTATTTTATTATTAATTATCAATTGCTTGTTGTACTAACACTTTGCACCAAAGCGTACAGCAAGCCAACAACATTCAATTAACATAATAATAAACTAAAATATTTGACACATAATATATTTAACATATATTTTTCCTCATATTATGTAAATAAGTATACGTCATAAGTACTGTGGTTATCATACACAAAAAAAATTGTTTACATACAATTGAATTAAACTTGTAAGGGCTGATTTTTCAATAGTCAGATATCTTATATCTGGGCTGCGTTTAAATCCTTTATCCAGTTTAAATTTATACTGACTAAATGTCAAACACCCCGTTAAAGTATACCGCGAGGTGAAAAATGAAGCTAACTTAAATTTAATCTGCCCCGTTTACGGTCGTCCGCTGGTATAAGTTTTTACTAAATGGAATAAATTTTTGCGACCTTTTTACCTCGCAAAATTTTATCCTGCTGTCAGACTGACATTAAGTTTTGTTGTTTTGCTCGATTCGCGCCGTAAAAACGAATATTATTTTTATTTTAGAGATTAAATATTATTTGTGGATTATGGATTTATATTAAACCGGCAAATTGATTATTTGTTCAATAAACTGAGCTGTCAATTGAATTTGACAACTAACATTGACAGAAACTTATGACTCCGTTCAGCGAACCCTCACTAGTTTATTTTTTACTGGCGAAATATCGCCGGAAGATTTAAACGCACCCCTGTAGGTACTTCATTATTGAGTTTATCCCGGACTAATTACGTACTGACAAACATACAAAAACTCTAAAACCTATATTTTCTATATCGATAGTAGATCACAACCTAAGTATTAAAAAAAAAAAAAAAAACATTGTACAATTTTTGACTTTCCTACTATTTTATTATGAAGTTATTGCAGTTTTTAGGTTTAAAGATTGAGAAATGTAATGCAAAAACAACAAGTAATAAGAATTAAAACATTAGTAGGTAACTTTATTGTTTAGACTTTTTTATGAATCGACATTGATTTTGACATTTCTTTGTTTATTTATATTAAGGGGGATGCTCCAACCAGCCCGCGAAATTCAATTTTTTTTACGTTTTTTGCAATTTGCAGGCCAGTGACATATTGTAGCTTTATCAAAATATGAATTGCGGTAATAACAAGTATAATTTTAAATATAAAAATTATCAAAAAATTCGCTCCATCAGCTGATGGAGCGAATTTTTTGTCACTGGCCTGCAAATTGCAAAAAACGTAAAAAAAAATGAATTTCGCGGGCTACATCGAAGCAATCACCTTAAGGTTCTCTCATAAATAAGTTGATGCAAGTTCATATACATAATAATTATGGTAAATTACATACAGGTAGGTAGGTAATATAATACTTTTTTTTTTTTAACGTGGTAAAATCATCTAATGTCAGACTGTCAGACTCGTACTGACTAAACTCCACGGTGTCCTTCAATAGCCCTTTATGTTCCGGGGTCACGGTGATGGAATAAGTCCCGCGACCCCGGCAGGCTTTGGCCCTCTGAGAGGGGGCCCCGTCATAGGTAATATAATACTAGGGAAAAGAAAAGAAAATCAAAGCATTAGTTGAAGTTTTTGGTCATCAGCAATAAATTTCCAGAAACGTAATTTTGCAGTTGTAAAACTTACAGAAGTTTATTTAATATAATAAAGCATACCTGGTGGGACAGTGCATCCGCTCTCTAGAGCCTGGTATGGCTCTGGGATAGCCAGTTTACTGAGTCTTTTTCTTCGACCTGATACATTTTGTATGTATCTAATATCAAAATGGTCAATACATAAGCGTCTGTTCCGCAATACTTCAGGAGGCAGATAGGACAAGTTCACATTACCTAAAATCATGATATATAGGGTGAAAGGAAATTAGTGCAGGATACTTATACACGTGATTGTTCTCATGATTACAAACAACTTTCCCAAAGAAACTTTTTTTGTAAACTCATTAGTTTTATTTTTATCACTATAATAAAATTAAGGGCGCGCGTACTACGTTCAAACTACGCGCGCGCACCGCCGCCCGATCAGCTGTTAGCGGTGGGGCCCCGCGCCCGCGTTGGCAATGACTTAGGCAGTGCGCCTACATGTTTCGATAAAGTAATATCTGACTAGTATTTTGGTACTTTACTTTAAAAACACATAAAATACATAATCTTTCTAACTTAGACTCCACTTACAAACTAACTACTACTACTTAGAAACTAACTTCAGGAATTGCGTTTGTTTTTATTATTTAAAAAATGGATGTTTAGAAACGGCTTAAAAGATACCACTACATTATTAACTGACTCGATACCTACTCGAGACTGGGCATGATTCAAGTTATTCTAAGTTTCCATCACACTTATTTTGGCTTTGAACTAGCAGTCTACAAGAAAAACTTGGGTATTTTATTATTACTCTCGTTGTTTTAACTTCGTAAAACTGGTGTGTTTAAAAAAATGGTATCAACTTGACTATTTACTTATTATGACTTTAATCAACTAAGTTTTAACTCACATTAATTGTTGGATGTGTCCGCCTTGCGCTTGTGAGCCTGCGCTCGTCGCAGTGTTAGTGTCACTATTCACTATTTTGAAACACTTTTCGATCCTTTTAGTTCATCGAAAGTATTGACTGGCCCATCACAATACACTAGGTTTTTCACGAGCCCGCGGTGGCCAAGCAGCTGGACCCCTTCGACTTAATATCCACCTGTCTTTATAAATAATACCATTACTCCCTTCCGAATCACCATCACTGTACTCGCGGTGTAGTTGTACGGCATCGCGCGCGGGCGGGGCGTCAAAAAAATAACAAAACAATGCGCACGCGACACGCTTCCCGGAGCAACTGCTGTACTGCATGGCACGGGGCGCGGTGCGGGCGGGAGATAAGGGGCGCGGAGCGGGGCGGGGGTGGCATGAGGCTGTCCGCTAACAGCTGATCGCAAACCGCGCGAAGTTTGAACTTATCCACGCGCGCACGTTATAGTTTTATAGTGATAAAAATAAAACTAATGAGTTTACAAAAAAAGTTTCTTTGGGAAAGTTGTTTGTAATCATGAGAACAATCACGTGTATAAGTATCCTGCACTAATTTCCTTTCACCCTATATAGGGTGACTGGTAATTAGTGTAATCGTACACTAATTACCAGTCAAGTATCGACTTAAACACGTGATTGTGCTCATGATATGACAGAACGGTGTCTACAATGATGTTGCCAGTATCAAAAGATTTCTTTTATATTATATTTCCCCATTTTTTATCTTACCCCCACTCACCCTAATCTATGGGGTTGGATGCAGTAAAATGTTTATTTTGAGCCAGTCGGTACTATGAAAGAGCTGCTGAATAGTAGTTACATTTTTTATGATTGTTAGGGTTTAAATCCCAAAGTTTCAGTTCTTTTTGTTTTCACGCTTCATACAAAACTATAAAAAAACAAAAATGCCTACCATTCAGGAGGGGTTGTTTTCCGACCCCACATGTGCTATAATTTTACACTAAACCTAAACAACTGTTTCCTTCTCAAACAGACACAAAATAACGGAGAAATACGAATGAAACTTCACAAGGGGCCCATGACATACCAGGCGAGTAGTCCTTTAAACTAATAACATTTAAATATCTATCTTCTATCTATCTATATACTTATAATAAATCTGTAGAGAGGTCAATTCTGTACATGAAATATATTTCCAAAATAACTATCAGGGGGTGATTAGGGATCGATACTGATGCCAAAAATGCAATTTATAAAATTATTGTCTGTCTGTCTGTCTGTCTGTCTGTCTGTCTGTCTGTCTGTCTGTATAACCGTTATAGAAACAAAAACTACTCAATGGATTTTGACGAAACTTGGTACAATTATTTTTCATACTCCTGCGCTGGTTATAGTATACTTATCATCACGCTACTATCAATAGGAGCAGAGCAGTGAAGGGAAATGTTAGGAAAACGGGAGAAGTTACTCAATACACGCTAAACTTCGGAACTACTGTACGGATTTAATTGGTTTTTTTTTTGTTGTATAGCTATTAAGTCTGGGCAACATATAGGCTATAATTTATTTTGGAAACTTGAACACCTGATGCAGAACTGCAATAGATCAGCTAAACTATAAGAGATACAAAAATAGCGCCATAGCAAAAATTGTTCCGCGTGATGAGCATTTTCTGCTGAGAAAATAAATTTGAAGATATAGAACACCTGATGTGGTACTCCAAGAGCCCAGCTACACTATTACATATACAGTAATGACGTCTTAGCAAGAGTGGTTCAGCCTGATGAGCACTCCCTGTTGTCGTATAAAAACTGAAGATCTGGAACACCTGATGTGGAACTCCAAGAGGCCAGCTACACTATAACATAATTATAGGAATGACGTCTTAGCAAGAGTTGTTCAGCCTAATGAGCACCCTGGGCATTTCCTGTTAACTTACAAAAATGAAAGATCTGGAACGTCTGGAATCGTTATGCGCGTCCCGTTGTTTTCCCGTCCCCAGACTCTAAGAATTCGACGTCAGACGTTTCAGATCTTCGATTTTGACGACCCCATTGTCGCTGGCATAAGCAACAGGATCCGCGTACGAAGTCGCTGGCAGAAGCTAGTTATTTAATAAATCGATATAAATCAGGTGGCACTTATTTTGTTTTGAGTAGATATAATAATATAGATAGATGTAGGTATAAAATTTGCTTACCACAATTATCCAGCCAAATTCTTGCGAGTTCTTCATTATTCGGAAAACGGAACATGGACTTTATATCCGAAGTATTTTCACATTTAAAGTAGGAACACTTTTTTGGTGGCATTTTGTTTCTGTAAAAGATGCCTGCCAAACTTGACCTTCAACACAAGGCGCGTCGTCAAAATAAAAACCTAAAAACAGTGAAACTATTGTATCCCAGAAGTCCCAGCGAAAAGTCGATCGAGAAAAAAAGCCGTATCAATAACCGATTTAGGCCCAGTTGTTGCGGGACATACGTATACCGCGACTCCGGCACACAAAGGGCTACCGAAGGACACCGTGGATTTTAGTCAGTACAAGTCTGACAGTCCCTCCCGCCCTGCCCGGGGTGGCAGGACTCATTTGATGATTTTGCCACGTAAAAAAAAAAAAAAAAGGCCCAGTTTCATCAAGTCTCAGATCAAAAAAGAAAAAGGCAAATAGAACGCTCAAGTGAGGCGAGTGTGTCCACCAAAGCAAATACATAATCAAATCGAAATACATTTCATATTGTTTTCTTTGTTTTTCAGAACAACTTTTACAATGTCTTAAGACATGAGACGGCATATTTTGGGAAACAACAACAACGACGCGTAGCTTGGTACTTTCGCGAGTTGATATTCGCTTTTGATTTATTATTTGCTTTGGTGGTCACACTCGCGTGTTCTGAGCGCTCTATCTGGGGTCCATATTGGCTCACCTAAAGTTGTTTACCCGAAATTGTTCTTCCTAACGATTTGTAAACAGAATGATCACTCTTCCTAAAATTTTTCATCCTAAAGTTTTCATTCATACTTTTTGTAGTGCTACCGGCGATGTTCATAACACTCATGTTTCCGAAAATTGTTATCAATAATATCGTTATTGTAAATATATTTGAACTCCTACTGTTTTTTATCATAACGTTTTTATCCCTAAACATTATTACGATAATATTTTTAGTTAGTCAGAAAAGTCGACGGAGCACCGCTTCGCGGTGCTCCTACTTCTGGGTGGTTTAAAAAAAAATAACCACGAAGGGGATGGCGGGGTCTTTCAGACCCCGCCATCCCCTTCTAACCTAACCTGTCCGAATCGGGGTGCCCCCAGTCGTTTTGTCAGAGTGTCGTCTTCGGGGGCACTATGAAAAAAATACTTCGAAAATTTTCGTGAGTTTCGAGGTCTACGCTACCTCGAAAGTCACGAAAATTTTCGAAGTCTGGTCTGGTCACAGTTCTAACCTAACCTATGGATATCTTTTCAGATACACAACGCTATAAATAAATTAAAGAAGATGCTTTAACTAATAAAAACAAAAAAAAAAACAATTCATGTTATTAATGAGTGCGAAGCAAGCACTTCCTCAAGTATTTATCGTGCTAATATGCCAAAAAAATGAAAAGAAATCTAAACAAAAAAAGAAATTAGTGACAGAGAAATTAGGAGTTGTGATCATAAGGATTAAAAATGTTAGGAATACAAATTTCGGGTTTCCAATGATCGGAGTTTAAATTTTAGGTGAACTTTGGCGCGCCCCTCTATCTGCCTATTTCTTTGATCTGAGCATCAAGTGATGTGAAAACTTGAAAAGACTTCAGCTGAGAACATTTATTATCGGACGCGTCCGTCAGCCGCGGCTGAGGGACTCGGCTTAGTAGTGTACACGGTAGTTCGGACGACGTCTTCGGATGCACAAACATCCAGCCGGTCAGATTCTGTTCGGACGTCCGAACGCTCAAGGTCACGTCCGCGTCTTACGACCGACAGTTTCCAGTGTGGTTTAAATGTACTGGCTAGATTATGAATAAGCCACGGATGATGGACGCTTCCGATAATTTGTTCTCAGCTTCAAAGTCGATTTGATTGTCTATGACAATTCAAAAGTGCCTGTAACTGGCCTACTTGAAATAAATGCTTTGATTTTGAGTCCATCGAACGAGAAAGAAAGCCGTATCAATATCCGATTTAGGTCCAGGTATCACTATATACTTTTGGTACGAAAACTCAAACATTCGACTCGAGATTCCAGTTTCATGAAGCGATGTGAAAAGACTTAGTCAAAGTTGACACATTTCTTTTTAGGGTTCCATAGCCGAATAGCAAACAGCGGAACACTTATAGATTCGTCATGTCTGTCTGTCCGTCATCTTGGACGTCCGCCATATTGAATTTAAGTCACGTGACTATTTTTTTTCGTGGTCCTGACAGCAAACCTTTTCATTTGATACCCATATATGGGACTGGATTTCAAATAGCCAGTCCACCATCTTGGGGAGGCGTTTCTTAGCTAGTCATGTACTGTCATCAGAACTCAGAGCGTGTGCAAAATTTAAGCCTGCTAGCTTATCGGAAAGTGCCTCAAAATTGAATTGTAAAAGTCCAACCGGAACGACAAACAAGAAAAGTGAGTGTATAAAAACGTGGGAAAAATTAACTGCAAGAATTTTGTGTGCGTACTTGGTATCAAAAACCGTGAAAAAAAAATGTCAGCTGTTCAGTACATTAGGCAAACATAAAAGTACTGAACAGCTGATATTTTTTTCACGATTTCGGCTTTGCTCGCATACTAAAAATTGTTTGTTATCATGAGCACAATCACGTGTTAAAGTATCGTACACTAATTGCCAGTCACCCTATATATTACTTAGGTACTAATCTCAATATAATTATTGTGCCATAAAACTAAAGTAATAAGTGAAAAACAAAAACATTCAAAGTGCTGGTAGCGAAAGCACAGTGGCGACTTTCGGTTTTCTAGTCTAATTTGCCAAGCTGTATCTTTTGTTTCCGGCATGGCTTCAAGGCCTTTATGCCAAAAGTTGACACTTGAGAGCCCATTATTGCAGATAAATGCTTTAAATTATATGTAATATTTGTATTTTATAAATATTTCATTTTATCAAAATAGGTATTAATGTGAGAAATATAGATGGGCTGTGAAGTAAAATTCAGAAAATGAAAACAACGCCACCTATTGGTGGAAATAAACATTAAATGAGTCAGCAAACCACAAGCCACACCAGGGGTAACGACACAATTAATATCATTTTGGAACAAGGACCCCATTACTCCTTTTTTGTGTTAGACGACCCACTGACCGTTAAGGGAATTTTTAAAAACAAAGACATACTCTTTCCATGGTCAAAAAACAGATACGCAAACGACATCTATTGAAGCTGTTTTTGAACTATTTTTTCCGTTCCCAAACAAAAAACTCAAAGCTACTTCAAATTACGCACATTACTGTTGTGTAAAAAAAAATCACTAGTCTCTACTTCCTCTGTAAGAGATTCAACAGTATTGGAGCTAGAGCTGCAGGCTATGGCTTCGTCTCGAATTTTTGGTATACGCGAATAGGTTTTGGGCGTATCTTCAGCTGTCGATAGGTTGGGCATCTGATGATGATCTTGAGTATGTGGACTGAAATAAAAGATAAATTAAGAAATAGGTACAGTTAATAAAAACAATGTTGAGAGACAGAAAAATAAGGTCTGTAGGTACCTAAATACAACAGGGCAGTCCGCGGTTTCTTCCACTACCTTCTGTTTCTTACGCCATGCGTCCACCCGGCTGCAATTTGTTAAAACTTGCTCAATACATATTCTATTTGAAACTAACCATAACGAGCCACCTTTTCTTTTTTTCATAATAAAGGAAAAATGGCGGTAAACGAAGACTACACGAACCAACGAGTATCAAATAAACTCCACTCACGTACAGCTTGGCCAGAACGTCTTGAAGCGGAACTAATCTTTTTGTTTGCTGACAACGTTTTAAATCTTTGATATTTGATGTAAACAAGGGCGCACAGGTTTGTAAGATTTATTATTGGGCCATAAAACTAACGTAATAAGTGAAAATAAATAAAATAAAATCATTTAAAGTGCTGGTAGCGAGAGCACAGTGGCGACTTCCGGTTTTCTACTGTTTTTTGCCAAGCTGTATATCTGATTCGAAATCATTTGGGAATCTTATTTACTTACTAATCACCAAAAGAACTTCCATGATGTCTTTTGAATGCTGCCAGCACTTTTTTCCGTGATTTTCGCGGCCCTGAATACATATGCCGTTTATACGCAACTTTGTTAGTCGGGTTCATTTTTAGTTCAGTTGCAATTCAATCTGTAATCGAAAAGAATAATTAAAAAATAAATTAAAAATAACTAAAACCCGACTACGACAAAAACGTGCACTGAAAAGTATAAAACAAGAACAATATTAATATGATATTGTTCTTGTTTTGAATACCGATATTGTGCTAGCCGTGGTCGTGTGCCACCTACCTAATGGTAATGAAGATTGTGTGAAACAACCGCAGGTGGCACACGACCACGACTAGCACAATATCGGTCAAATGAATATTGTTCTTGTTTTATTCCTTGCAGTGCACGTTTTTGTCGTAGTCGGGTTTTAGTTATTTCTAACTTATTTTTTATTTACACTATTTTGGGCTTGTAATTATTATTAATTATTTGACAGGTATATAATAATAAAAGCAAAGTAGCGAGTAAATTTCAAATGTACTCATTATGCCTTTTCAATTGATACCCATATTGACAATGTTAGAAAAAGGCAAAGTAGCTATTAATGTATATAAAAGCTATATAATGTATAAATATTCCAAATGTGCACACTGCACATCAAGCCCTTTAATTTAATACCCATGTCGATAAAGTGCGAAAAAAATTTACATCGCCTAGAGGGCGCCATATTGGATTTGGTGACACGTCACCTACCATATAACCAGCAGACAACTGAGACGCTTCTAACGACACCTCATTTGTCATGTAATGATAAGTAGTTTAGAAGATATGAGGGAACAGACAAACATACATAGATACATACCGGTCAAAATCATAACCCTACTTTTGGCTTTGCCGTAGTCGGGTGAAAACAACAGCAAATGTATCTTATTTATGATAGGAAATGTTTCAAGTTGTATTTATAACACCACCATCAAGCTGTCAAGTGCTGTGAAGCTGAAGCTGTGTGCAAATTTGCAAGATTTGCAAAATAACTAACTGAAGAACTGAACAGACCAAAGTAGGGATGTCAATATGAGATCGATTGAGAACATTAAGTTATTGAAGTGAAAACTTCTATAACATCGTTGTGATTGGAAAGTCTAAGACACGAAAAAGCGACAGTAAAAAGAGACAGACAAAAAGATTGATTTTTGGAAATTATTTAATATATAATTTAATCGTAAATCGTAATTATTTGTGAATCGATTTTTCATATTTCAATTCGAATCAATTCAGGAATGGATCTCTTTCTGAGTTTTTTTTTTTTTGTTTCTTTCGTCCCTTTTGGGACAGGCAAAGGGAGCTGAGCATATAGGGTGACTGGTAATTAGTATACGATACTTAAACAAGTGATTGTGCTCATGAGAAGCAACAACTTTTTCTATGGCAATAAACCTGAAAACTCGAAAAAAAATCAGCTGTTCAGTACAGTCATTTATTTTTGCTTAATGTACTGAACAGCTGATATTTTTTTCACGATTTCGCCTTTGCTCCCATAATAAAAATTGTTTGTTATCATGAGCACAATCACGTGTTTAAGTATCGTACACTAATTACCAGTCACCCCATATACACTATACTTTTCAGAGAATATTATTTGTAGTATGTGACGACAATCAACGAGTGTTGCTAACGTTTGATTTTGTATTCCATCTTCTAAATCTTGCACTTTTGTAAAGTTTTAAGGGTAATTCATTACCATTATAATAATACTCTTTATCACCTTTAAATCATTCAATGTACATAAAAATAACACTTACCGTCAATAAGACACAAAAACACTTCACTTTTCAATAAGAACTGTTTCACGGATGGCACTCATTTGAATGGTTCTCAGTAGTAGGTAGCAGTCTATAAAGTCGACAAACCAAGACGTCTAGGCAGGGCAATCGTGCGGGGCGAGACGGGGTAAGGGCGCTCCCGAACTGCGTTGATTGCCGTGTTAGTAGTTCGGGATAGCTTTCAGGGCTATCGTTTGTCAATTTATTATTGTTTAATAAAATTAAGTATAATAATTAAAATGGTGCATACGACGTGTGTTGTGAAAGATTGCAAGTCGTCATCTTACGTTAATAAAGAACTGCGATTTCATCAATTTCCGGGCACGGATGGAAGGTAAACAAAGAATATTGTTTATTTCATAGAAAGGAAATACTTGAAAGATCTCTATCTTTATCTCGAGCCCTGGTTTTTGCGTTTCATAGTTCCGGAGGTCGTTCAAAACTAATATTATAATATATAATAATAATAATTTATTTTATTTCAGATACTGTTAGTCCATATTACATACAATCAAATTAATATATTCTAAAATAATAATAAAAAACCAAATAAATAGAAAATTGTGAATTAAAATAAACATCAAAATTTGTGAAATAATTACTAACATGTCAGAATCATATTAAAATAAAAATTAAATAAAATGTCAACTAATAAATAAACCATTTCGAATTAAAGTAAAAATTAAAATTTGTGAAATAATTATTAACATATATTATGGGGTCGCAGGTATTATGGGGGAGCAGTGGTGGCCCAGTGGTATCGGTCCCGACTTACGAGTTGTAGGTCGTGGGTTCGAACCCCGCCTGGCGCATTACTTTGTGTAATTTATTTCATCACCACTGCTCTCAAAACGGTGAAGGAAAACATCGTGAGGAAACCGGCATGTCCTAGAACCAAAAATTCGAAGACATGTGACATCCACCAATCCGCACTGGGCCCGCGTGGTGGATTATGGCCCACTCCCTCTCACAGAGAGGAGGCCTGTGTCCCAGCAGTGGGAACATTATAGGCTGATGATGATGATTATGGGGTCGAAAAGAAAATGTCATACGATGCAGTTTGCAAATATTTTTATATTTAGTTTCCAGCTTGCCCCCCCCAAAAGTAACCCCTTAATATTATTCAGATTTTGTCTATTTTCACTATTAAAGGAGAAAATTGACTGTGATGGTCGGACAGACGGACACACGACTACACGAGTGATCTTATAGGGTTCCGTTTTTTCATTCGGACGTACGGAATCCTAAAAACGTTTTTTTTTTTTGGGTACCTTATTGTTAATTATTGTTTATAGATGACGACGTTGATCTAGGATAAATACATAAATTAATAAATATGAGACTGGCCTGTTGGTCTAGTGGTTAGTGACCCTGACTGCTATGCCGGGGGTCGTGGGTTCGATTCCCACCCAGGTCAAATGTTTGTGTGATGAACACGATCATTTCTTCTGTGTCTGGGTGTAATTTATCTATGATATGTATGTATTTAGATAAATATATAAGTTTGTTTATCAGTTGTCTAGTACCCATAACACAAGCTCTGCTTAGCTTGGGACTAGATGGCGTTGTGTGATAGTTGTGGAATATTATTATTATTTGGTGTTCTTTGTTTTCCTTCTCTTTCGAGAGAATATGACCTTACACGCGGGCCGGAGCCAAGGATGTAAGGGAGGTCAATTTAAATAGAAAAAGTAGATGATAATGTAGTAGAAGTCAGAAACTTGCGGGTGATTCGGCAGGTGTTGAGAATTGTGGCCTTTTGGAGCATGTATAATGTGTTCGAAGGCATGTGTAGGGTGTTAAGGCTTTGTATGAGTGATTTTGGTATTATACCGGTAGATGAAAGTACTATTGGGACAATATGGACAGTTTGTGCTTTCCACTGAGTTTTTATTTCTATTGCAAGATCTTGATACTTACTAAGTTTTTCTGAAATTGTAGATTGAATGTTGTGTGAGTTAGGTATAGCAATATCTATTAAATATACTATTTTATTTGTTTTGTCATGAACTGTAATATCGGGTCTGTTAAAATGAATTGTTTTATCTGTTACTATTGTTCTGTCCCAATAAATTTGTTGATCGTTGTTTTCTAATAACATCTCTGGTTTATATTTATAATACGGGATCATTTCGTTTACAAGTTTAAATTTAAATGCTAGCTGTTGGTGTATGATGGCCGCTACTTGGTCATGACGGTGTTTATAGTCAGTTTGTGCTAGTGACTTACATGCTCCAGTAATATGTTGTATAGTCTCGGAGGCATTATTGCAATGTCTGCACAAGTCAGTCGGCTGATTTTGGTCTTTTATAATATATTTTATGTAATTACGAGTGGCTACTATTTGATCTTGTATGGCCAGCATAAAACCCTCGGTTTCGGGAAACAATTCGCCTCGTTTGAGCCATTCGTTCGACTTTACTTTATCGACGTGTGGCTGGCTCAGGTAGGCTCGGTGTCTTCCGTGTAGAGCTTTTTCTGACCATTGTGCAATTTTTTGCTGTGTAGTTATGATGCCTTCATTTATTTGTGTGTTTCGGTCTTGTAGATTTAATGGTGTTAGTTTCTTAATATTATTATTATTATTATTAATTCTATTATCTACTACTTCATACTAAAGGTAGTAGTAGAAGGCTACTAGTTAACTATTATAATTTACCTTATAATTATCCATATTAGTAACACCTGAAGACGGATTATAGGGTTTGCCTTTCGATTCTAATCGAGCTCTCCTGGAACAAATTCGTAATTAAATAATGAATTAACCTGATAATTACAAGTAAGCTAAAGCAATACATTATTAAGTTAGATACTTACATATGCTGATGCATTTTTTTGGCCCTAAAAGATACATTAGCTTCGTTTCGTAACTGTTCGTCTTCATTGCCATCATCTCTACTTAACTGTCTACAAATTTCAAGTGTTTTTTCTAGGTCTAAATTACATTCAAACTCTTTTCTACGTTCTAAAATTAAGTTTTTGTTTTCTTCATAAACTTGAATGAACTTATTTTCAGCAAGAACTTCATTAACTTCACTTCTAAAAGGAATGTGTAGTAACACCATTTCTCGTCTATAATCGTTGAAATTTTTAGCCATATCATAGTTACGGTATCTAATAACTCTAGATTTTTTTCTTCTGAAGTACTCTCCGTGTTTTCTCATACTATAATTAGCAACAAATTGAGCTAATGTTACATTTTCAAGAATTTCAGGCCTTTTTTCGTACTTATCGAACCAATTTTCCTTCCCTATATTTGTACAGTCATCATCTAAATCACTTTGCTCTTTTAAAGTTTTTCTTATTCTCTGACGTTCTGTTGGGTATATTGTTGGTATGTAAACTATTTCTACAGATGACTTAGCCATTGGTTCGCTTAGTAAATACCATGCTGCTTCTTGCACAGGCATTTCCACAGCATTAAGTACATCAATACTTAATTTCTTTGTAATATCTACGATGTCAAATTCGGGATTCTCGTCCATTGTTTGAATAATCATCCGTCGTAAATCACTTATGCATCTATTATGTTTATTAACATACTCAACTACATAAGCAGCACAGGCATATTCGTCTTGAATTATTTGAAAATCCATGTTAGATTGTAAGCAATGAAATACAAATGGGTTGAAAGTATTATGCCATTTTTCGGAAGGCGTCCTTCGATAAAGCAACTTTGGTCGAGCTATACCAGCACGGATAATTTTATAATAATGATCATCAGAAACAATATTATTATGAGTATAGTACTGTTCAAAATTGTCGTAATCAAAATTTTCTAAATTAGTTCTTAGTAATTGGTAATGTCTTTTATACTCTTTATACTGATCTGCAGAATAATCAGAGTCTGTGTCTTTCATTGGCATTAATGTTATAGTGTTACGAGACGGTAAAAAAGGAGCTCCAAATCTACAGTTATCTTTTTTATTAGGATCCATTTTTTTATAGCATGTGAACGTGTGCTTATGTGTTTGCAGTTTAATATTTCCAGATGCATCTGATTCGGACACTGAAACTAATTTCTCAACCATTTCTATAAAATCTTTGGAGTTATTTAATACATTTTCTGGAGCGTTATCCAACCACAGAAGTACATGAGCACGAGGACTTCCACGGTGCTGAAATTCAATTCTTTTAAAGTAATATTTCACTCTATATCTACCAAAAGGATTTCCTTTCTTTGACTCCAATATTCTCAATAAACAATTGACTAACTTATTAAAGTATATTGCACAAGTAACTGCATCTTCGTTTACTAATTGAGCTTTGTGTACATATAACATGTCTTTGAAGAACTCATCATTAATTTCTACTCCATTATTTTTTAGTTTGTACAACAATTTAAGCAAATCTGTCCATCCTGTTTCATTAGCACTAAGTGTCATAAAAGCAGTTGGAGCTCCAAATTGTCTTATCATTGCGAAAAGATCTTTTTTTCTATCGGCCCAATACCACGCAGAATTTGGTATACAACGAAGAAAAGAAAGATTACTTTCAATACAACTGTCAATGTAATCTTCAGACTGAATATTCTCTTTAGTAATTTTAGCATCATGTCCAACATGTTTAAATGCAACACTAACAGAATTGCTGACTCTCTGTCTCATGATTTTAGCAGCTACATACAGAAGATGTTGTGGGTCAGTAGCACGGCGATCTGTACGCATGAGTTCACTGGTAACTTGCATAAATAAAGTAGCATTACATCCATCTTTATACGTTCGAAATTTTCCACCGTAAATAGTTGGAAATGAAAGTTCTTCGGCATATTTATGAAACGAAATACTACGTGGAACGGTTTTTTCGCCTGGTGCCATGTGCATCATTTTATTCTCGTCCCACATAAGAGTTTGTTGTTGAGCTGTGACATTATCTTCCATTTGAATATGTTCACTAATATTATCCATTTCAATTTCTGCATCTATTTGATAAGAATTTAGAACTGCTTCGTTTATTGTTATATTTTCATGAATATAAAGTGGAGTTGTTACTAGATAATTTAACCATTGTTTTATGTGTCCTCTATTAATAAGTCCATGAACATGACTAGTTTTGTGTATTAACTTCTTCTTAATGTGAACATAAAAACAGTGATCATCTTCAATATGTCTTGGCAATTGGTTCACCATTGTATTAACTTCTATAGGAACATTAATAATTTGCCCGTAAATGCCATATTGACCGTTAACATGTCTAAGTCTCCTTATTTGCATGAAGGGAATTCTCGGTGATACAAGTCGCTGCTCAATAAGATTCAATTTTGGCAAATGTGGTGGAATTATCGGAAATGAAAAACCATTGTACGTTGATAGTAGTGGAATTTTTCCTTTATCCATAGCCTTCTTACACGTAAAGCATACTTGAACAGTAGTACCGCGTACGTAATTCTAAAAAAATAGAATAATTTTAATAAATAACAACAAAACAATAGTGAATTAAGCAGTTTTGTACAGTGGCGATCAAAATTCCATGCGTACGCTATCAAAGAAATTGCATAACGTTTAGTGTGACTTATGACCTTCTACTTTCGAGATACACAATAATCCTTCAACTATTAAGTTCATAATTTCAACGTCTAAATATGAGTCCAGTTGGCTCAGTGGTTTTGGCATTTAGGACATAAATGCGTTAGTCGACAGAGGTGCGAGTTCAAATATCACGCAGCAGTTGATAGACTTTTTGTGGGTTTTTACTCGATTGTTAAAAATTATAATTTTTAACACACAAATTTTATTGCGTTTGTTTGGAATTTCCGTGTGTTTTTTCTTGTATTTGTTGGTTAGTGTCGTGTGATTTAATATAATTATAACGGTATTGTTAAATATTCTCAAAATGCAAGCAAAAATTAATATAAACACAAAAATAATACTTAATTCAATAACTAATATATAACTTATTTTAAAATAAATAAGCGTTAAAACAAAATAAAAATAAATAAGTTATTTATTAAAAATATTATCATAAAATCAACTGACATTTAAAAAGTTAAGATTCGAACTCAAACTTCATTGATCGTGAACCCACGCTATCGGCACAATCTTAATGTTAGATCATTACTAATGAAAGTAATGCAATGGTCACCATCTGTTTTTGTTAGTCAAATATTTTTACTCGTTTCGTTAGTCTAGTACTACTTATTGTCATTTTATTTCGTTTTAAATTTTTACTAATGATGATAATTTATTACCTACAGGGTTTATAATAAAAAAAACATGTAATAACAATATTAATATATATTTTAGTTGAAATTATTATAATTCTATGTTTAAAGTTATAAAACTGCTAAAATTATGAATATTATTACTCGACCTGGATAATTATAATGTGAAATAGATGTCGAAAATCATAGATGAAATTTTTATTAATTAAACAAAATTATGAAATTATTAAAATTAATATAAGTAATATTAAACAATAAATAAGAAAATTTTAAAATTCAAAATAAAAACATTATTATTCTCTTCAAATTATAATAAGTGGTTTTAACAAGGGTAACTTACGTATTATTATAAGCTAATTAGCAATTACAGGGTATTTTTATACATTGCGGACATTTTTAACAAAGTTATCATTATTAAAGCCGTTTATTTGGAAACAGTACCAAGGCACCGCGGCCATGAAACGCAAAGGGCCAGTTGCCTTTTTGCGTTCCAGTGCCGCAAAACCGAGGAAGGCGAGCTCGCTATTTGGGTCATCTCGACTCGGACATGTTAGGTAGGCCCTGGAACACAAAAGAGCAGTTGCCTTTTGCCTTCCAGGTCCGCAAGAACGAGCGAAGTGAGCTCGTGACTTGGGTTATTCTGACTCAGTCAGATTATCTTAGGCCCTGGAATGCAAAGGGCCAATTGACCTTTACGCTCAAGACACATTTCCATAAAATAACTTTTTTTCACTAAATTGAATTTGGTGACACTGAAGAAACTTGTTATGCTCAATAAAACATTTTTTTTGACACCGCGGTACTGGAACGCAAAGGGCAACCGGCCCTTTGCGCTCCAAGGCTGCTATGCTAAAAGGCGATTATTTTGTAACAGTAACGGGGCATAGCGGCCCTGGAACGCAAAGGGCCAGTTGCCCTTTGCGTTCCAGTACCGCGGTGTAAGTTTCTTCAGTTTCACCAAATTCGATTTAGTGAAATAAAGTTATATTATGGAAACGTGTTCTACTTCTGAAATAGAACCACGGAAAAAAATATCCAAACTACACAAAAAATACCCTGTTACAAGTTATTGAGGTAAGTTTAAGGATCGTTTTCTTTACGAAAAGATGTTTGAAACCATACCTCAATTCTTAATCCTTGAATAATAAGTTATCAAATGATGTTTACGTTTTCAGTCTATTTACAATAAATAAACAAAATTCATATCAATAAAAGGTTCTCGAGACAATCTTAACGTTTTTTTTTATTCCTTTAAACATAACAGTTTTTAGTTGATAGTCGTTGATGCCTTCAATGTTGAGTACACGATGAACGGTTATTAATTTTGTGTTGAATTAGTTATACGGAAACCATTTTCCTTCGTATTCATTCACCATTCCCGGACGTCCCTGACGTCCCTGTTTATTCTTAACAACTCATCTCATCATCATGCCATATCTCATCCCACAGACTCATAGTATTTCGTCACTGGAATAAAACATAGAATACTATTAATTATTTATGCAAAAACAGCTGTTGATCTATTTTACTACTAAGAAAAAACTTTAAAACCACATACTAAGTATCAATCACTTTTTTTACTTTTAAACAAATACTTTTGAATAGGGAACCTTATTTATAAAAATATAATTATTAACATGTGGAATGATCAAAATTTAAATGTTAATACTCACACTTAGTCTGGTTTCATTTGATATTAAATTTGTTTTAAGTTTAATCCACATATTTATGCAGGGCTTTAATGTTCGCCCTCAGTATTTATATAAATCCAATTGTTAATATTTCACTGCAAAACCACAGGACAGTGTAACACTTATATGCTGTTTACATAGTCACACAAAATAACCAAGAATCCACAACGTTCAATTAGGAGACTCAAAACGAGATAACATAGATAAGCCTACCGCACAAATCGAAATAATTCACTTTTTTTTTTCTACGATCTACCTACAAAACTTTATTAAACTTAACCATAGATATACATAGATAGACCTATAACTGTGATTAAAACGAACGACCCACAACACTAATGACTTATATTAGTAGTTACACAAAAATCAATTTTAATTATCAAATTCCTACTAAAAAATTTATTAAAAATAACAAAAAGAATAAAGTAATTATTAAAAATTAAATTAAATAAAGTATTTGGGAAAAAAAAGTGGGATTCGATCCTCCGCAATCGAACGAACAGTAGTTCTATCCGAGCACGATTACCATTGCGCCAGCATTACTTGTAGATTAATTGTTGAAATTATGAACTACTAACTCAAAAGTTAATTTGATATGTATAGTAATAAAACAACTTATAACAAAAGGTCGTAAGTCAAAGTGAAGCGTCAGTCTATTGCTTTGAGAAGTTTATAATTCATTTTTGAACCTGACTGTACATTGTTAAAACATACTGAATCTTGTATGAAATAATTATATTACCAGCAATATCAATTGTAGAATATCATCATGTTCGCCAGTAGTACTTTTCAAGTCATTTTTCCACCAAAGTCTATCGCAAACAGCACAAGAATGACCAAAAGATTTTTTTTTGAATATATTATAAAATTGCAGATGACCACGGATTTCTTCATAATATTTTGTATATATTGGAACTGTATCATTAATGTCGTTCATTCCTACGTCGAAAGTAGCAATATCAACATCATGTTCATCGTTGTCATCTCCAATAAGTTCATCATCGGAGGATATTTGGGAATATATTTTTTCTGTACGTTGATTTACTGCTATGTTATTAATATTCATTTCTTCAACTTGAATTAATGGTGTGAAATGTACGTCTCGAAGATGTAAATGTATGAAATTTTGCAAGTCATTGACTCTGAAATGAAAGAATTGTCTTTCTTCTACGTTAGTTCTAGTGTTAACATAGTAATTATGTACACAAACATTCTGATTATACACTTTAGCAAATATTTGTATACAATCCATTTCTGCATACTCTGTTTCACTGCTTAGGATTGACCTTGCACCATTTGGATTGATGCAAAAGTTGACGAAGGGCGAAGCAAGAAGTTGTTGCCTTATTTGTAAAGGCGACATTGAGAGATTCATAATTTTTGTTACAGAATAAAAGAAACAATTTCCATCTGTAGGAATATTGACATCTTGGTAATAAATTCCTTGTGGCTGAGCACAGTTTCTAAACTGTTGATATGGAACGTGAAATGAATTATTTTGCTGAGTTTCTTCTGCATTATTACGTGATCTAAAATTAAACAATGAAAAATTATTGATTAAACAGACATCATATTTTACTCCAAAAATATACCTTACAAAAATAAAATAAAAAATCGTACTTACGTATCTGATAGATGATTTAAAGTGTAAAAAGCCTGATTTTTTTTTTTCCTATCATAATATTCTTTACTTATTTGTTTACGAGTTTTAGGTATTTTTTTACTTCCTTGTTTCTTTAATTTCTGCGCTTCATAATATTTTTTTCTTCTTTCTGCGTTAGTTTTAGGTTTTTTAGCTGGTACTTGATCAGTCTCACTACATTCATCTGATCTCTCTGCTTTTATGTTTTGTACTATTATATTTTGTAATTTCTTTCTCTCACGGTATTCTCTACATTTTTGTGCATTTGTCTTTTTCCTTGATGTTTTAGTTTGTACCTCAGTAGTCCATGCTTTAGTTGGATCGCTATTGTAATAAAAAAGCAAAAAAAAATGTACTTGCTCTACATACACACATAATGTACAGCTTGGCCAGAACGTCTTGAAACGGAACTAATCTTTTGTTTGCTGACAACGTTTTAAAATATTTGATGTAAACAAAGAACGCAGGTTTGTTAGATTTATTATTGTGAAATAAAATAAATAAAATAAAATCATTCAAAGTGCTGGTAGCGAGAGCACAGTGGCGACTTCCGGTTTTCGACTGCTTTTTGCCAAGCTGTAGGTACGGTACATCATGTATACTAATATTATAAAGCTGAAGAGTTTGGTTGAATGTGCTAATGTCAGGAACTACTGGATCAGATTGAAAAATATGTTTTGGATAGATTATTGATCAAGAAAAACTTAATAACATCACAGGTCCAATATTGATTGATAAATAATCATATTTTGGACTATTTCTTTAGTAAGATAGCCTCTTGCTGGTGGATGTTTATAAGCAGACAAATATAACATGAGAAATAAATAAAAAAACACGGTTTATTTATGTACATTTTCCCACTTTTTATACACTCACTTTTCTTGTTTGTTTATTTGTCGTTCCGGTTGGACTTTTGCAACTCAATTTTGAGGCACTTCCCGATAAGCTAGTAGGCTGAAATTTTGCACACGCTCTGAGTTCTGATGACAATACATGACCAGCTAAGAATAACAAATCCAATATGGCGGCCTCCACAAGATGGCGGACTGGCTGTTTGAAATCCACCCCCTTGATATGGGTATCAAATGAAATGGTTAGCTGTCAGGAATACGAAAAAAATAGTCAAGTGACTTAATTCCAATATGGCGGACGTCCAAGATGGCATACAGGCATTACAGGCTATTTGAAATACACCCCTATGATAATATGGATATCAAATGAAAAGGTTTGCTGTCAGGAGTACGAAAAAATAATCACGTGACTTAAATCCAATATGGCGGACGTCCAAGATGGCAGACTGGCTATTTTAAATCCACCCCCATGATATGGGTGTCAATTGAAAGGGTTTGCTGTCAGGAATACGAAAAAAATAGTCATTTGACTTAAATCCAATATGGCGGACGTCCAAGATGGCGGACAGGCTTTGAGGCACTTCCCGATAAGCTAACAGGCTGAAATTTTCATTTTTCAAGGTATCTTCAAACCCGATGAACAAAGATCAAAATAACTAACAGTGAGACGATTTGAGTGGCCTCTATGTCAGCCCCGTAGGGTTATTTTCTTATTTTTAGGACATTTAAAAACCTGGGTTTTTTAAATCATAATAATATAATAAACTCACTTGTTATAATGTCCTGGTTGCTCTATAATAACCTCACAATAATCTAAAATGTCTTTTCTGCTACATCTGTAACAACAATAGGTACAATTGTTCACTGCGGAATTTGTCCTGGATTCTATTTGCAACACTGGCATTTATTTTATTATTTTGAACAACGTCTAATCTACATTATTTTAAGCCTTGTCGTTGAATTTTACTTATTATTTATTAAGGTGATTGCATCGATGTTGCCCGCGAAATTCAAATTTTCTTTCGTTTTTTGCAATTTGCAGGCCAGTGACATGTTGTAACTTTATCAAAATATGAATTGCGGTAATAATAAGTATAATTTTAAATATAAAAATTATCAAAACATTCGCTCTCACGTAGAAAAGCTGCATCTAAGTTAGATTTAGGAGATTTTAACAAGATGCAGCTTTTCTATGTGAGAGCTGGTGGAGCGAATGTTTTGATAATTTTTATATTTAAAACTAGCTGACCCCCCAAACGTTGTTTTGGCATATAATTAAAAAAAAAAACAGATAGTAGCCGATTCTCAGACCTACTGAATACGCATATAAAATTTAGTAAAAATCGGTAGAGCCGTTTCGGAGGAGTACGGTAACTAACATTGTGATACGGAAATTTTATATATAAGATTATACTTGTTATTACCGCAATTCATATTTTGATAAAGTTACAACATGTCACTGGCCTGCAAATTACAAAAAACGAAAGAAAATTTGAATTTCGCGGGCTGGTTGGAGCATTCCCCCTAATAATATGAAAAATTCAACCATAAATAAAGCTCTTTTATTTTAAGAGCTTCAAGATTAGAACAGGGTCTAAAGGCGCGTAATCAGAAAGTTGGCAACGTCGCTATTGGCTGCCAAATATTTACAAGTTTTAATTAATTAGGCAATGTTACTGTATGAAAAATAAGTAAGGCTCTGTAGTGCACTAGAAAATTGATATAGGAATGCAATTAAAACACTGAATTTGAGTATATAAAAGGCATTTGGAAAGTTTCCAAACGCTTTTTTACGTCTAAAACTATGAGTACCTATTCAGAATTACGATATTAATTATTACATTCGCATATCATTTTTTAGTGCATTACAGAGCAATATTTCTGATTTTCATACAGTAAAGCTAAATTAATTAAAACTTGTTAATATTTTACAACAATTTGCGACGTTGCCAATTTTCAGAATACGCGCTCTTAACTAGCAAAATAAGGGTTGAACCACATCTGGCAGCACGGAATCGCATTTTTCCGTCGCCCTTTCTCTTTCTGCTGCTTAGAACTGCCATTTACTAGACCGAGACAATGCGATAGCACGCGGCCGGCTCAATGATTCCGCCGCGTGCTATCGCATTTTGCTTTCTATCTCGGTCTAGCAAATGGCAGTTCTAAGCGACAGAAAGAGAAAGGGCGACGGAAAAAAGGCGATTCCGTGCTGCCAGATGTAGTGCAACCCTAATACGACGATCCTGTGTAGCATAGGGACTTTTTACTCATGGCGCGATGCTACGCGACGTGATTCGTGCTATATCGAGTCGATTGCCGATTTAAGTCGCACGTATTTACTAACGGAGCGATGCGATGCACTTCGACCAACGACGATATAATACTAGACTACGCATGCACGATTTATGGAACAAAAATTATTCTGCCAACTCGCTGAGGTACTACGTAAGCGAGGGGGACGGGGTACTGCGTTGTGATTGGCTAACTCAAGGTCTGTTCTGTCTCAACGTTTGTTTACGGCTCACAGGATTGGTCGAAATGAGACGAATATAAGACTTTTTTGCCTAATGTGTTGACAGACATCGGTCGCCTGTTATTAGGAGTCTAGTATTATATCGTCGTTGACTTCGACCGTAAACTACCTACGAAAATCCACCTTACTACTACGACATAAAAACGCTGCAAACAAAAGATGTCGCCAGTGACGAGTAGTTGCGCAATCGATTTTCGAACACAGAATCATAAATGCATTGTCATTAGGTCGTATTATGCAATTCGATGTCGAGCAGATCTGTGAGCGATATCGTCAATCCATGCGACTCCATTAACAAACACTAGCGATTGTCCATAAATCTTCGGCCGGACGCTTGTGTGATATCTGACCGATATCGTCAATCGATGCAATTCGATATCGCGTCGCGCCATGAGTAAAGTCTTAGTCGCATTTATAATTTTCATAACTTACTCGTTGAATTTAACTTCGCTAGGTTCAATCTTCGTTGCTATTGGAGAAAAATTTTCAGGCTCTTTCCTGAAATTAAAATACTTAAATAAGTATCATTCTTATAACTAAAAAATGTTGAATACTCAAAAGAGTCATTCCAATATGTTTTTAATTTTTTACAAAGGATTTTGTTTTAATCAAGTAGGCCAATTACAGGCACTTTTCTTTTTAAATTGTCAAAAGACAAAAACATAATAATTTTAAAATAAAAAGTGCTACAGTCCCAGTCACAAGACAATTTAGTCTGGTCAATATATATATACTTAATATAAAATATCAAAACCTCCCGGAAAGCCAAATATTGGTGGAGAGTTAGGGTTTACCATTACAATTTTTTTTTAAATATTTTTTATAATATTCCACAACTATCACACAACACCATATTCTAGTCCCTATGCTAAGCAGAGCTTGTGTTATGGGTACTAGACAACTGATAAACATACTTTATATATTTCTAAATACATACATATTATAGATAAATTACACCCAGACACAGAACAAATGATTGTACTTATCACACAAACATTTGTCCTGGCTGGGAATCGAACCCACAACCTCCGACATAGCAGTCAGGGTCACTAACCACTACACCAACAGGCTAGTCAAATATAGTTTTAAAGTCCACATCGATCATAAGTGTAGGTACTTCAAAAGTTCCACCGGACGGATGTTGTAGAAACAAGGAATACTGTTGAATACTGTCGATATAAAAACATTATAAAATAATAAAAACAAGAAGTAGGTACTAAGATCCTTACCAGTTATCATATGAAACTGAGTCTTGATACGTCATTGGAGTTACAGGAATTAAAACTGAATCTTACAAGACCACTCAAGTCAGTTTAATTTCAGTTTGCCAGCCATAAGACAGAGTTACAGTTTCCTGAAATGAATTAAAAAACTGATATTAGGAAAAAAAATATAGTAATCAATTATATTATGCTATAATGACTCTTACAACTGACAGGTTTCCAACAATATGCATTCTTTAAGTGTGCAGGTAGAAATTAACAGAAGTATGTACTTTCAGATTACATAGTATGTTGTTGAGCTCCTTGTGTTCTAACTCTAAGTTGAGCTACATGATAGCCAACAAATGCTTGCACTGACTGGTCAGGTCCACTCAAATCTGTGTGGCTCTTTCCTGAAAAGACACCCACATTGTCCTAGTATGAACGGAGCAAAACAATGTCTGGACTTTAAGAGACTGTGACCTCTGAGTTTGTTTCGGCTGTTTCTTCTCAGAGTAGTCAGGTACGAAACACCGGCCTCATCTAGCTTTAAAAGTATTGTTTGTGAAGTGTAAAAGTGATTTTTTTTTATTTTTTTTTTTATATCCAACCTAGCTTCCGCCCGCGGCTTCGCCCGTGTGGTGTTTTGATAGCCTATGTTCTTTCTCAGGGTCTAAAGATTGTCTGTGCCAAATTTCATCAAAATCGGTTGAGAGGTTTAAGCGGGAAAGCGTAACAGACAGACAGAGTTACTTTCGCATTTATAATATTAGTTTGGATTACAAAATAAATATCATATAAGTATCGTTTATTTATGAGCTTCGGTATCTTGCTTGATGAGAAAAAGTGCAGCAATACTAGGTACGTATGTGCTAACATCATAACATGCGAGTGCATTATATTGAGCAGTATTCATTGATTTATGTATGTAGATTTTTATATTAGAACTTACTTTTTTTTATATCAGGCTCAGTGGGTAGTGCAGTTCAGTCTCTTCAGCCGTGAATAGAGTTGGATATAATGGATATGTTACTATCCGTGGAAGAGACTTTGTTTATTGTTTCTCAAAATGTTTCGTACACAGGAGTTAGGTGTTTTTTAAGCCGAAACATGAAACAAACATAAAAGTACTCTGTGGCCGAATTGATTTTGACTTTGACACATGAATAACCATAGATGAATAACAACCACAGACTAAGTAGAGAGTGATAACAACAACAATAGAAAAAAAAACTATCGGCCTACGTTTGGAGCCCTGTCTTTTGGCCGGCAGATAACCAAATGCAAAAATAATACGAAATGTGAAATAGTAAATGTATTTTTCTAAATTCTTTTTCCCATGATTATTCTCAAAAAATATGTACTAGAAACAAGAACTTATATGTAATACCTACATAAATACCTAAATTCTTTACAGTACATTTTTGGGTTTCCACACGTTTATATCAGACAGCGTGAGACAGGGAGACGTTATTTCTCCGAAACTGTTCACGAACGCGTTGGAGGACGATTTCAAGCTCTTGGAATGGAACGGATTCGGCATCAACATCAATGGCGAATACATCACTCACCTTCGTTTTGCCGACGATATAGTCATCATGGCAGAATCGTTGGAGCACCTCAATGCTATGCTCAGCTACCTCAGTATCGTTTCCCAACGGGTCGGCCTTAAAATGAACATGGACTAGACGAAAGTCATGTCGAATGTCCATGTAGCACCCTTTTTTTTTTTTTAGCGTGGTAAAATCATCAAATGAGTCCTCCAACCCCGGGCAGGGCGGGAGGGACTGTCAGACTTCTACTGACTAAAATCCACGGTGTCCTTCAATAGCCCTTTCTGTTCCGGGGTCACGGTAAGGAAATAATCCCGCGACCCCGGCAGGCTTACCGGTTGTTGTTGGGAATGATACTCTCGAAGTTGTAGACCATTATACTTACCTTGGACAGATTGTTCAGTTAGGTAGGTCCAACTTTGAGAAAGAGGTCGCCCGAAGAATCCAACTCGGATGGGCAGCGTTCGGGAAGTTACGTGATAACTTCTCATCGAGAATCCCACAGTGTCTCAAGACGAGGGTGTTTGACCAGTGTGTGTTGCCAGTGATGACATATGGCTCTGAAACGTGATCTTTGACTGCTGGCCTTTTAGAGAAACTTAGAGTCAGTCAACGAGCAAAGGAAAGAGCTATGCTTGGAGTTTCTTTGCGGGATAAAATCCGGAACATGGATATTCGGCGAAGAACCAGAGTCACCGACATAGCTCATAAAATTTGCAAGTTGAAGTGGCAATGGGCAGGCCACATCGCTCGTAGAACTGACAACCGATGGGGAAGAAAAGTTCTCGAGTGGCGACCACGGACCGGAAAACGCAACGTAGGCAGGCCTCCCACTAGGTGGACCGACGACATCGTGAGGGTCGCGGGCAGCCGATGGATGCAAGTGGCGAATTGTCGTTCGGCGTGGCGGTTTAATGGGGAGGCCTATGTTCAGCAGTGGACGTCTTCCGGCTGATGATGATGATGATGATGACACGTTTATATGAAGACGCTAGACGCATCATCGGAAATTGAAATTCTTGGGTTGCAAGCACAGGTTGCAAGTTTTAACATCTTTGATCGACAATTTCTGGTGTTACAAATGCTCGAATAAATTCAACATATTTTTTTTCAATATCTATTTCAGTAACTCCATTAGTTGCAATTTGTTGGGGGCAAGCAGAGTTTCAAATCATCCATGTAATGTAAAGAAGGTGAGATATGATCTGACCACCTCGCCTCAACCGATAGCCTAGACCTGAGTCCTCCATCAATGTGCTTAGAGTTAGAGGATCGATTCAGGGCTAAACAGAATCAAAGTGGCCTCAAACTGTCACCCTGGAATATTCCCCGCTTGATAATACAGGTTCATCGTTCGCCTGGATCTGTCGACATCCGGGATAGCGGAGGACCATTCTCCATTGCCTTATACACGACTCTTGCCACATCTGATAGCGTAATATAAATTCGTTTCATTTCGGGAATATTTTCACACTCGCTCGACATCACGCATCCAGCCATCCTCAGCATGACTGACGGGCACCGACCAGATGCTGCGCCAGAATGAACTTGTGGCGCTATCATACGGGCGGCCCGCTGTTTTGTTCAGGTCGCTCCCAAGCTCTATATACCCACCTCTCATCGCTCCGGAACATGCGATTCTGCGAGTACCGATCAACTCGTCGCTTATACCGCCGAATACGGCTTGCCCATGTTCAAACTTTTTGTTTCAGGAAGTCGATTCGGGCTCGGATCGGGCACATACCTGTAGTACGGCACTTAGGATTCTATAAGGATGTATTTCAGAGCAAGTTTTTTTTTTTTTTTTTTACGTGGCAAAATCATCAAATGTGTCCTCCAACCCCCCGACTGTCAGACTTCTACTGACTAAAATCCACGGTGTCCTTCAGTAGCCTGTTATGTTCCGGGGTCACGGTAAGGAAATAATCCCGCGACCCCGGCAGGCTTTGGCCCTCTGAGAGGGGGGCCCCGTCATTATGATGACGCTCTTTGAGGCGCGCGTGGGACACAATGCGCCGTCGACCCGGGCATGGTCCATGGTCGGGCAGCGAGTTGCCTTTTACTCGCTCCCCGCACACCCGCGCCTACGGTGGCCGGAGATCGTCTTGCGACGTCCGTCGCCGCGGGCGTGCACCACCGCGGGTGGGGCGGAGGGAGGACACTGTCCTCTCTCGCGCGCGGCCCGCCTCCTCCTCCTTCGCGAGCGTTTCAGAGCAAGTTGCAGATGGATTAGCTTGGCTACAAGTTTATGTCTATGCAAGTATTCTCCGTTAGCCAACCGAGAATTTTTATTTTTATAAGATCTGAGTAATGATATACTTACAAGGTGAATTTCTGGGCGTGGATGACTATATCCAAAAATATGACGAATATAAAAAAACATTGAAAGGTGTCTCGAGGCCGATTTTGACAAAATCTAAAAGTGCATCATTGTATTTTAGAAAAATCTGTAATCGTAGACAGGAATCGAACCCGCCGATTTTGGAAAAAAAATACATCCTGCATTATTATAAAATTTCGATAGTTTGGCTAATACGGATCAAATTCTGTGAAATAAATGAAAAAGGATATAGGAGGAATAAGAAAAAAATACGACAAATTAAAGAAAAATCGTCTAATTATAAAAAAATCAAAATTCAAAGCAATGACTGTATTCCAAACATAAGCATTTCTTCTTTGAAAATAATTATATTTTTTGTTGAACTCAATCATTTGGTATTTCTGAATACAGTACGATTGTTGAAACGTCAAATAAAATGGAACATTGAAATAATACAATTTTATAATTGCGAATAGATTATGGCTCGGTAGAAATACGAGTTACATAGAAATTTAAAAATAAACAAAAAACCCGACTGCGTAAAAAAAACTAAAAAGAAAGAAACAAGCCCAGTGGCTTAGAATTCACTCATTCACACTCACAGTCGGGGCCCATTCAAATTATACCAATCAAATCTTCCCAAGGGGCCCCGACTGTGAGTGTGAATGAGTGAATTCTAAACTACTGGGCTTGTTTCTTTCTTTTTAGTTTTTTTACGCAGTCGGGTTTTTTGTTTTTTTTTTTTAATATTTATTTTATTTCTAGTTTTTGTTAGCATTTATCAGTCCAAATTAAATTGAAACATATAAGTTATCTATATTTTGGTAAACCATTTTTAAAATCCTTTAATTTGATACCCCACTTGATAGAATGTGAGAGATTTAAAAAAAAAAAATTTAGTTCGGAACCCTTTGCACACGAGTTCGACTCGCACTTGGCCAGTTTTATGTACCCAGTGACACTCACACGTTTAAGACGAATCTAACGACACCTCTCAAGTTAAAATCCATCAAGCCGTTTAGGCTGCAGAGCAACACACAGAAACATACATACACGCGAAAAACATAACCCTCCTGGCGCAGTCGGGTAAATAGTAAATTCACAAAAATCTGCTATTTCCTTAATTTATATGACGTTCTAATGGGATAACTACCGAGCTTCATCTATTAGTTAGTAGAAAAATAAACAAATTTTAATTACAGCTTGGCAAATTAGAGTAGAAAACTTGAAGTCGCCACTGTGCTCTCACTACTAGCACTTTCAATGTTTTTTTTTTACATAATACGTTAGTTTTATGGCACAATAATAAATCTAACAAACCTGCGTTCTTTGTTTACATCAAATATAGAAGATGGAACTAATCTTTTAGTTTGCTGACAACGTTTTAAACATTGTCAGCAAACAAATAGATTAGTTCCGTTTCAAGACGTTCTGGCCAAGCTGTACATAATACTAAAAACTACAAACAAAGGCACGTTGAAAGTTTATAATAAATTGTAACGGGTCGCTAGTTTATCAGAAAGCGCATCAAACTTCCAGAGTGGGTACTCGTGATGTCAGAAGCAAGTAAAAACTGTACTGGCTTGTGACGTATTGACAGTTTGAAAAGTACCGTCTCTTCGTCAATGGGGAAGGCAAGTAAAAGCTAATTGTAGATGGCGCCACCATAGCTAGGTACTAATCCGACCAATGAGGTAGTACTATTTTGAAGTACATTTAAGATTTGAACCAATGACGATGCTTGGAACAAGCTATACTAGCGCCATTAGTTTCCTAGTTGCCATACCCATTTTGGTCAACGAAACAAAAGAAAAATTACAAATATTATGGACTAATTACTTATATCTTTTCAGTCAACTACTCTACTTAATTATTATAATAATTAACTATATCCTTCGCCATTGGCGTCTATTTCTTCAGTTCCATACAACAAACAGCTCCTGAAAAAAAAATTGTTATGCATTAATTTTAGAAACTTTAACATTAATCTTTTAAGACTATCGTCTACCGAGCGCTCGTCCATACTAAAAGATAAAAAGTTTTCCTACCCCTAAATGTTATCCTATCTCAATGATTTTTAGAATGCTTCTTACTTCAAAATTTATAATAGTTTGAAAGTTACAGGCGCCAAAGAGTTACTTTGTTCGATCGAAATGGATCATTTTCTATAAAAATGATCCATTTCGATCATTTGCCATTTTGCTAATTACGCTGTTTGTTCCTGAGCCCTATAACATTTAGATACTCACTGTGTCGACGTGTTCTGAGATGTTCTTGTTCTCTTCCGTTCTTTATGTTTACTGGTCCCCGGTTTAGTAAGCTCTTGAGTCACGATAGGTCTGAAATTTAATAATAATATTCCACAACTATCACAACGCCATCTAGTCCCAAGCTAAGCAGAGCTTGTGTTATGGGTACTGACAACTGATAAACATACTTATATATTTCTAAATACATACATATTATAGATAAGTTACACCCAGACACACAACAAATGATCGTGCTCATCACACAAACATTTGTCCTGGGTGGGAATCGAACCCACGACCTCCGGCATAGTAGTCAGGGTCACTAACCACTAGACCAACAGGCCTGTCAAAAATAAAAGATTTCTACACTTCGTTATTTAACTTGTTGCATGTCATGTAAAAATATTATATTTACAACAATCATACTCCGAATTGTAGAAAATGATCCATTTCGATCATTTGCCATTTTGTGAATTACGCTGTTTGTTCCTGAGCCCTATAACATTCAGATACTCACTGTGACGACGTGTTCTGAGATGTTCTTGTTCTCTTCTGTTCTTTATGTTTACCGGTCCCCGGTTTAGTAAGCTCTTGAGTCACGATAGGTCTGAAATTTAATAAAATGAACTTTAAGATAACTATAAAGAAAGAAATAACTTTTACTATTTAATGGGGAAGGCAAAGCTAATTGTAGATGGCGCCACCATAGCTTAGTCCTAATCCGACCAATGAGGTAGTACTATTTTGAAGTACCTATAAGATTTGAACCAATGACGATGCTTGGAACAAGCTATACTAGCGCCATTAGTTCCCTAGTTGCCATCCCCATTAAAAGTGATGACTTACATTTCATCATCCTGTGGTTCAGTCTTAATGTCTAAAGATATCGGGTCCGTTTGAACTTGCTCGCTGGAAACAAAATAAATAAATACTTATTATCATACAATGAAAATAGTTGTTTTTTTGTGTTTCGTAAAATTTGACAGATGACGGTAGGATGACTACTGACGTCTGTACAATATACATATTTATCTATTAAGGTGATTGCTTCGATGAAGCCCGCGAAATTCAATTTTTTTTACGTTTTTTGCAATTTGCAGGCCAGTGACATGTTGTAACTTTATAAATATATGTGTTGCGGTAATAACAAGTATAATTTTAAATATAAAAATTATCAAAAAATTCGCTCCATCAGCTCTCACATAGAAAAGGTGCATCGTAGTTAGATTTCGGAGATTTTAACATGATGACACAACATATTACCGCAACTCATATATTTATAAAGCTACAACATGTCACTGGCCTGCAAATTGCAAAAAACGTTAAAAAAATTTGGCTGGTTGGAGCATCCCCCTTAACATGCTATTAATCCTCTATAAAAGAACCTATAACGCAATTAGCTTATTGCCAACATTAAAACACTCAATGATATTATGATCGTTATATCATCCAAACGCGTGATATTATTAGGTACTTACTAAAACCCCTGATTATACAACAATTGCTATAACTATTAGATATGTTTGTTCAAATAAAATGACTAAAAATTTGAAAATTAATTTTTCCCACGTTTTTATACACTCACTAGCTTCCGCCCGCGGCTTCGCCCGCGTGGTGTTTTGATAGCCTATGTTCTTTCTCAGGGTCTAAAGATTGTCTGTGCCAAATTTCATCAAAATCGGTTGAGAGGTTTAAGCGGGAAAGCGTAACAGACAGACAGACAGACAGAGTTACTTTCGCATTTATAATATTAGTTTGGATTTAACTTACTTGTAGTCATCATAATCGCTAGGTTCCTCTTTCAATGGCGCCGGAACAAAAACTTCAGGTTCATCACTGAAATTATAATTAATATCATAAGAATCTTCTGGAATGTCGCATATTGAATTGAATTGATCCGTGGTAGCTCCTTAAATAATGACGTGATTTGAATGAATTTGTATTAATTTAAAGTTTAACAGTTAAACCTTTAAAATGGTAACATTTTTATTATGGTTCCGTAGCCAAATGGCAGAAAACGGAACCCTTATAGATTCGTCATGTCTGTCTGTCCGTATGTCACAGCCACTTTTTGTCGAAAGTATAAGAGATATCTTGTCGAAACTTGGTAAATAGATGTATTATGTAAACCGCATTAGGATTTTCACACAAAAATAAAACAAAAACCAATTTTGGGGGTACCCCCCATACTTAGAATTGAAACACAATTTTTTTTTTTCACCTGCCCCATACGTGTAGGGGTATCTTTGAATAGGTCTTAAAAAATGATATTGAGGTTACTAGCATCATTTTTTTCTAAACTGACAGTTTGCGAGAGAGACACTTGCAAAGTGGTAAAATTTTTGCCCCCCCCCCACCCCCCCTTTAACTTCTAAATTAAGAGAATGATAAAACTGAAAAAAAGAATATGATGTACATTACCATGCAAACTTTAATTGAAAATTGGTTTGAACGAGATCGAGTAATAAGTTTTTTTTAATACGTCATAAATAGTAAACCGCAATTTACCTTGCAAAGTTACAACCAACTAAGTACAAGAACTTTTATATTATGTTACTTTCTGCTACGGAATCCTTTATGGGCGAGTTCGACTCGCACTTGGTGGGTTTTATTCTTAACAAGTTAAAATAAATTCAAAAGTGCCTGTAACGGGACTACTTGTAATAAATTCAACATTAAAATAACTTACTTAGTGAATTCAGGTTGCTCTATCTTCACCACCAACGTTTCAGTCCTGAAAACATTAAAAAATATGGCATTCTAACATTGTTTTACAACTAGCTGGTTTCATGACGCGATACGATACAAAATTGTATGGATTGACGATATCGGTCAGATATCGCACAAACGTACGGCCGAACAAAATGTATGGAAAATCGCTAGTGTTCGCTAATGGAGTCGCACGGATTGACGATATTGCTCACAGATCTTCTCGATACTGAATTGCATCATTTAAGGTCGAAGTGTATCGCAACGCTCCATTAGCAAATACGTGCGACTTGAATCAGCAATTCTCGTATAACTTGACAGATATATTGTCTGGACTTTAAAAGAGACTGTGACCTCTGAGTTTGTTTCGGCTGTTTCTTCACAGAGTAGTCAGGTACGAAACACCGTCCTCATCTAGTTTGTAAAAACACCTCAAGGGACCTGCATTTGTCTCAATTCAAGAGGTATTCCACTTACGCAGTGTCTCAGATATCCAGGTATAAATAAATATGTCTCATTTACAGAGGGTTCCAGTGTTTGCTGACAACGTTTTAAAATCTCTGATGTTTAATGTTAACAAAGAACGCAGGTTTGTAAGATTTATTAATAATTATGCCATAAAACTAACGTTAAATGAGAAAAAAAAAAACATTCAAAGTAATGGTAGCGAGGGCACAGTGGCGTCTTCCGGTTTTCTACTCTAATTTGCCAAGCTGAACATAAGAAAACGAACAAAAGAATGTTGTCTCAGTTATAGAGGTAACTAATAACTAAGAAAATAAAATCAAAGAACGAATCCCAGTTGAAGAGGTTCGCTTCGTCCCGTGGTCCCACTATAGTTGGTGCCGGTTAAGATGGCAATAGCGGTCATTGAACTTTACCTAATAAGTCCTCGTATAATGACATAAGATCAGAATTAGCATTTTTATAAAATACCGAATAAATTAGTAAGTATATTGTAAGGATATAAGTATCTAAGTATTCATAAGATATCAAAATGGTTATAACATTTCACCTATACCTCAGATTATATATTATTTTTAACCGACGAAAAAAAAAGGAGGATGTTCTCAATTCGACATGTATATTTTTTTTATTTTTTTTTATGTATGACCACGCATAACTTTTCCTAACCTGGTCCGATTTCAAAAATTCTTTTTTTGTTGGAAAGAGTATATCTCAAAGTTGGTCCCATTTAAATTTCAAAACTAAAATCGGCCTCTAAGGGTAGAAAAAAAGGAATTAATTGTCAATCTTCCTACAGAATTTTCAATTATGAACCGATTCTGTTGAAATAAAGTTAACAATTGTAGTTCTGAGGACATTATTATATAGCAGAGATGTGGAGAACATAACATGATGGCGTCACCATCATCAGATCAACTCCAGATCCCTGTTATTTTGTGAAGTCAGTCCCAAGAGTTCGTTAACAGTTAACAACAGCTATATCGTGTTTGGGCTCATTTCACTCAGCTTGATGAGAACTTTAGACCTAGCTGAGGTATCATTGCCATCGAGGGTCTGAGGATGGTGACGGACAGCAGGGGCAAGAGGTCCTCAACAGTTAACAGCACCTTTATCGTGTTTGAGCTCATTTCACTAGTCTTGATGAAAACTTTATACCTAGCTGGGGTATAATTGTCATCGAGGGTCTGAGGATGGTGACAGAGGGCAGTAGCAAGAGATCCTTAACAGTTAACAGCAACTATATCGTATTTGGGCTCATTTCCCTCATATTGATGAGAACTTTAGACGTAGCTGGGGTATGACAGTCATTGAGAGTTTTTAGTTACAGAAATTTACACGAGATAGGAAACACAAAAGTAAAAAATAAGTCCTTTAAAAAAAAAAAAAACAAACCGACGAAACATCGTACTGAAAAGCAAAAAATAAATTTTGAGGCGGCGCCAAAGAAACAATCAACGAATAGCTACGACGAGCTATTCAACCACGACAAGCTTTACAACGAGCTATTCTGCTCTTCAAATAGTTAATTTATATGTTTGTTTGTTTGTTTGGCGCCGCCTCAAAATTTATTTTTTGCTTTTCAGTTCGATGTTTCGTCGGTTTGTTTTTTTCTTTTTTAAAGGACTTATTATATTTAAGACTCACAAGTAACTAGTAACTATCATATCACAGAAAAATGCTAATTTTGATCTTTTGTCATTATACGAGGACTTATTAGGTAAAGGTCAGTGACCGCTATTGCCATCTTAACTGGCACCAACTATAGCTGAGGTAACACAGAGCCAAAGTGTTGGGACCTCAACATAAGTACCAGTTATGGAGGTTTCTCACTTATCCAGGTCCCACATAACCAGGTTTCACTGTTTTAACCCACTTGCAAAATAAATATGACGGCGCGCGATAATTTATTTGATTTATTATAACATTTTTTATTACTCTGTGGTGTAAGGATTATTTCTTTATTGGTACTTTTGATTCGGAGCGGGTAACACCGAATGGAGTTGTAAGTGTCATGGCGGCGGTGACGAGCACTTTTGAGGCGGATCGCCTCAAAAGTGCTCGTCACCGCCGCCGGCTGACGGTCGCCTCAGGCGACCGTCAGCCGAGCTACATGCACAAACCCATTGGCTCTAGAGTACAATTTATTTATTCTCCATTCATTATTTAATCGGTAATTATTATTGTAATCATAATTAAGTTACTTTGGTGAAGTTTTGTTGAAATATTAAAAGTTAAATTAAGTGAGATATTTTGTGAATATTATTTTTTAACCGATGAAAAAAAAAGGAGGAGGTTCTCAATTCGACATGTATGTTTTTTTTTCAACTACCTGCACCAACACGCCCATAATGGAGGACGAACTGATGACGGAAAAACAGCGACACGTGGTGTCTCAGCCGCTCGAACCTCTGTCAAATATAATTTCATAATACTCACGCAGCATATGGTTCTCCCTCTTCCTGTACATCATCATATGGTTGTGCCGGTTCCTGTACATCATTGTCACCTTCCGCGTCGCCATCACTATCATCCGAAGTTTCATCAACCGAACTAAAAAAAACGTCATTCGTTTTTATTATTTCTAAAATATGTTCAGTAAGAATGTTATAAAGAAGCAGATCGGTACTGACACAGTCTAATAATCCTACAGTCGTCCGACGAAGACGTCTAGACAGGGCAATCGTGCGGGGTGTGAGGGGTGAGACGCGGGTAAGCCGAGCCCGACTTGGGAACAGAACGATGTTACTATGTCGGGCTCTATCATTCAGGGCTATCGCGTGTGACGTGTGTGTTTATTTTTTATTTGTTAATTTAAAATGGTGCATACGACGTGTTCTGTGAGTGATTGCAAGTCCTCATCTCGTATAAATAAAGATCTGCGGTTTCATCAGCTTCCACGTGATGAAAAAAGGTAAATAAATCTGTTTTGTTTTTTGAAGTGAAAACTTCTTTAGCGGCGTTGTACACTTTTTCTGTAATGGGTAAAAAATTTAAAACTCGCGTCAGGGTCACGTGACCGTCAGGGTCACGTGACCGTCAGGGTCACGTGACCCTGATCGAAAATGAGTAAGACGTCATTCAAATTAAAAATAAAACATAGTAACAAAAAAGTTTTCACTTCTACCGGCACTCCTGGAGTGCAACCTTTTTTTACAATAATTTTCGTTGTAATGTCGTGTCACGTTGATAATGCAAATAAAATGGCCGACCCGCGCACGCCTTTTTTTAATAGTTTATTGCACAGGGCATCTGTTTGGAAATTCTTTAATATATAAATATGACTGTGTTATAATTTGTATGTTCCATGACAAGATGGTGGACTTTTTTTTGTTGATTACCAAGGGTGAATTTCGAGATGGCGGACGTAGTTTTTTTGAAGTGAAAACTTCTTTAGCGGCGTTGTACACTTTTTCTGTAATGGGTAAAAAATTTAAAACTCGCGTCAGGGTCACGTGACCCTGATCGAAAATGAGTAAGACGTCATTCAAATTAGTTAATTTCATATCTGTACTACTCCAGTTTTAAAATAAAACATAGTAACAAAAAAGTTTTCACTTCTACCGGCACTCCTGGAGTGCAACCTTTTTGAAGTGAAAACTTCTTTAGCGGCGTTGTACACTTTTTCTGTAATGGGTAAAAAATTTAAAACTCGCGTCAGGGTCACGTGACCGTCAGGGTCACGTGACCGTCAGGGTCACGTGACCCTGATCGAAAATGAGTAAGACGTCATTCAAATTAAAAATAAAACATAGTAACAAAAAAGTTTTCACTTCTACCGGCACTCCTGGAGTGCAACCTTTTTTTTTTGAAGTGAAAACTTCTTTAGCGGCGTTGTACACTTTTTCTGTAATGGGTAAAAAATTTAAAACTCGCGTCAGGGTCACGTGACCGTCAGGGTCACGTGACCCTGATCGAAAATGAGTAAGACGTCATTCAAATTAAAAATAAAACATAGTAACAAAAAAGTTTTCACTTCTACCGGCACTCCTGGAGTGCAACCTTTTTTAATTTATTAAGTACGGGCACGTACAGGTATCAATTTTGAGTTTATTCGGGGTCCTTGTTACGAAAAAGCCATTCTTTTTGAAATCCAAGATGGCGGACGTCATTTTTTTCCTATAATTTGATATGGGTGTCAATTTCGAGGTTAATTAGGGTGCTTGTTACGAAAAAGCCATTCTTTTTGAAATCCAAGATGGCGGACGTCATTTTTTTCTTAGAATTTGATATGGGTGTCAATTTCCAGGTTAATTGTGGTGCTTGTTACGAAAAAGCCATTCTTTTTGAAATCCAAGATGGCGGACGTCATTTTTTTCTTAGAATTTGATATGGGTGTCAATTTCGAGGTAAATTGGGGTGCTTGTTACGAAAAAGCCATTCTTTTAGAAATCCAAGATGGCGGACGTCATTTTTTTCTTAGAATTTGATATGGGTGTCAATTTCGAGGTTAATTAGGGTGCTTGTTACGAAAAAGCCATTCTTTTTGAAATCCAAGATGGCGGACGTCATTTTTTTCTTAGAATTTGATATGGGTGTCAATTTCGAGGTTAATTGGGGTGCTTGTTACGAAAAAGCCATTCTTTTTGAAATCCAAGATGGCGGACGTCATTTTTTTCTTAGAATTTGATATGGGTGTCAATTTCGAGGTAAATTGGGGTGCTTGTTACGAAAAATCCATTCTTTTTTAAATCCAAGATGGCGGACGTCATTTTTTTCTTAGAATTTGATATGGGTGTCAATTTCGAGGTAAATTGGGGTGCTTGTTACGAAAAAGCCATTCTTTTTGAAATCCAAGATGGCGGACGTCATTTTTTTCTTAGAATTTGATATGGGTGTCAATTTCGAGGTAAATTGGGGTGCTTGTTACGAAAAAGCCATTCTTTTTGAAATCCAAGATGGCGGACGTCATTTTTTTCTTAGAATTTGATATGGGTGTCAATTTCGAGGTTAATTAGGGTGCTTGTTACGAAAAAGCCATTCTTTTTGAAATCCAAGATGGCGGACGTCATTTTTTTCTTAGAATTTGATATGGGTGTCAATTTCGAGGTAAATTGGGGTGCTTGTTACGAAAAAGCCATTCTTTTTGAAATCCAAGATGGCGGACGTCATTTTTTTCTTAGAATTTGATATGGGTGTCAATTTCGAGGTTAATTAGGGTGCTTGTTACGAAAAAGCCATTCTTTTTGAAATCCAAGATGGCGGACGTCATTTTTTTCTTAGAATTTGATATGGGTGTCAATTTCGAGGTAAATTGGGGTGCTTGTTACGAAAAATCCATTTTTTTTTTAATCCAAGATGGCGGACGTCATTTTTTTCTTAAATTTGATATGGGTGTCAATTTCGAGGTAAATTGGGGTGCTTGTTACGAAAAAGCCATTCTTTTTGAAATCCAAGATGGCGGACGTCATTTTTTTCTTAGAATTGGATATGGGTGTCAATTTCGAGGTTAATTAGGGTGCTTGTTACAAAAAAGGCATTCTTTTTGAAATCCAAGATGGCGGTCGTCAATTAAAATGTATTACGCCAATTCCGTGATAAATTAGGGTGCTGGTTACGAAATACCATCTTAATAACTTAAATCTGTCTCGAGTTGGTCCAATTTTTTTTTACATGTATGTAAGTGCCCTTTCGGTTAGAATATGCTTATTATTTATTAATTTGTATTGTATTTTAACTTTTCAGACGTAAACTATGGTTGGGAGCTTGTAGAAGACCGGATTTACTTGAAAAATCTTTTAAAAGTTTAAAGAATATATATATTTGCAGTTTGCATTTTATGAAAAGTATGTACGCGAAGAAATACTTGAAAAAATCAGCTATACCAACTTTACTTTTACCCAAAGATTCTATCTTTACACAGACAGATCATAAAGTCACAATTTTAAGTGACGTGAAATTGGATCTACATAATAAACCCAGATGTTTGAAACGAAAAATAGCTCAAAGAGACCATGAATTAGCAGGTCCTTCATCACAAATTTCCCAACAAACCAGCAGTAAAAAATACATAGTAATGGATTGCAGTTCTCAAACACCAGCACGATTGACTGATCATACTCCCCGAAAAAAGAGGCTCAGAAAACAATTATTCAAAACAAGTAATAGGTTGAAAATTATTACTGAAAAACAAAAAGATGTTACAGAGGAACAATTTTTGCTAGCTTGTGATCAATTTTTATCCCCTAAGTTAAGCGCCATTGTAAAGGCGCAACTGTATTTAAAACCACACTGCAAAAACAATAGATACAGTAGAGAATTTAAATTTTTTTGCTTAAATATGTATTACACAAGCCCACTCGCTTATCGATTTTTATCAAAGACTATTTGTTTGCCATCAAAATCAACTCTATCAATGATGTACCTCCCAATGACTACAAAGCTCAATGATCAAATGTGGGCTATTTTAACAGCTACAATCAAGCATATGTCACCGTCTCAAAAAGAATGTGTGCTTTGTATGGATGAGATGAGCCTAAAGTTAAACTTATTCTATAACACTAAGCAAGACAAAATATTAGGCTTGCATGAAGTAGATGGGCAACAGGAACCGGTCGCTGCAGGATATGCTCTTACCTTAATGCTTCGAGGAATAACATCAAACTGGAAACAACCTATTGGCTTCTCTTTTATTTCCAGTAGTAAAATAGATGATCAAATAAAAACATGGATAATTGGTACAGCCAAACGTCTTCTACATCTTGGATTTAATGTACGAGCCTTCGTATCAGATTTAGGATCTGATTTTTTGGCATTTTCTAAAACATTAGGTATTTCTAAAGAATGTTCATCTTTTGAGATTGATGGCCACAAAATATACTACATATTTGATGTGCCCCACTTAATGAAATGCGTTCGTAATAATTTATTGAATTATGATTATGAGTTTGAAAACAAAATTGCTCGGTGGGAGGATATAAAAAATATGTATGAACAAGACAAAATGAAAAACATGCGATCAGCTCCTCGTCTAACAGAATCGCATATACAGCCAAATAGTTTTCAAAAACAAAAGGTTCGGTTTGCAGTCCAAGTTTTCAGCAATTCTGTAGTAGCAGCTTTAAATAATTACCAATCGTCGGGTACTCTACAAATTGCTAATGGTACGATATACTTTGTTGAAACCATGAACAATCTTTTTGATTTATTGAATTCAAGCAACATTGACTCACCAAAAATCTACAATAAACCATATAGGGGTACTACAGAGCAAGAAGAATTACTAGAAAAATCACAGGATCTATTTAATAATATGAGAGTTAAACATAAAGAAAACGGCCGAGATGTAACCAAAACAATAAAATTCATAAATGCTTTCAACATAACAATTAATTCAATTCGACAGTTATATAAAGAAATGAAATTTGGGGGTTACAATTATATTTTCACACGAAGACTTAACAATGATTGCTTGGAAAATTTCTTTGGTCTCATAAGGCAGGCTGGTGGAAATTGTCGGGAACCCACTTGTATACAATTCACCAGGGCTTTCAGAAAACATTTTTTATGTCAGATTCTTAAATTGTCAGACGCTACAAACTGTACGGAAGATTTCGACAGCATACTAACACAATTTGTAGAATTTACCAAAAATACAGCTCAACCTCAAGTTTCTATGCAGAATGCACCTAAAACATCTAACGAAAATCTTACAAAAGAGTACGATATTCCGGAAAAAAATGCATTCCACTATATCTGTGGTTATTTGTTGCGAAGGTGTGTTGAAAATCACAAAAGTGGCTGCCTATCGATAGTCAATTACGCCTCATCATATACAGACGAAGCAAATGAGAAAAATTTATACATCCGCCTGAGAGCTTATGACACTAGACGTGATCGCTTTGGAGGATTACAAGTCCCTCCGGATGATTTTGTAGATTACATCCAAAGGTTGGAAACAAAATTTATGTCGAGCTTTTCTTTTTCTAGAATAAACATTGGGCTCAAATTATTTGAACATTTGAGTTCAGTAGAATATAGCACAAAGCCATGTAAATGCTTCCCACTAAATTTTTTGTTGAAATTGTTTATTAGAATGAGAATTTTTTATATAATTAAGTTCAACAACAGAAATTTCAAATCTCATACATCGAGAAACAGAAAATATTTGTCAGTGGCCCATTTATAATTTTTTATTGCCATTATAATATTTTAATTGTTCCTCAGCAAGCAGTAAATTACACCGTCAATAATAATAATAATATATTAATTCGTCAATAATATTAATAGCCCGCTGGGAATGTACAACACCGTCTATCAGGCGGAATGCATGGGCATTATACAAGCAGCATATGCGATAGAGGCCAGAGGAGTTACGGACACCCATATACGTATACTCTCTGACAGCGCCTCAGTCCTTCAATCGTTGGAGAAACAATATACCACTACAAGCTTAATACTAGAATGTCACAATTGCACTAGAACATGTAACGTAACGGTATCTAAACGCAACAAAGTGACACTACAATGGATTAAAGGACACAGCGGATCACTGGGCAACGACGCGGCTGATGAACTAGCTAGGAGAGCATCCAGCGCATCAGTTTGCGGACCTGAACCCATTATATCCATCCCCTTCAACCAGATACGTAGATGGCTGCAGGAGCGCATCCTCACACAAGCAGAGAGATTGTGGACCTCGACACCAGGCTGCAGGCAATCCAGGGAGGCTCTGCCATCCTTAGATTAATTAAAATGATGACAAATTAAGCGATTTAAAAACAACTGTCACGGGCAGAATTCAAGCCGTGACCTTTGCCAAACAGTGATGTTGCACTGACAACTGAGTTATTTATTTCTTTGGAAGTTTCAATAATAAAGATCACAGTCCACGTCGTAAGTGTCACAGTAACTAGTTATCAAATGCATCAGTTCAATTTCTAAATCTCTTAGTATACGTCTTATCTGCATTTTTTATTGTCATTCTTAGGATTTTGTTTCTTAGGGTTAAAACTTGTTTTCATTATAAGTGTTTAATATTGTTTTAATTATTATATATAATAAAGTGTTTAATATTGTTTTCATTATAATTCTACTATCCATGTTGATCTGCAATAAATAAATAATTTCATAAATATTCTTTACTTGTGACAACCCTGGCCGATGCATAACTGTCTAGACGATGTCGGCATTTTACCCAAGATCAAAGGCGTCGTCCTACTGTATGATTTCTATACTGTGGTACTGATTAGTGCAGGTAAAACTTGTGTGTTACGAAATTATAAAGTTCCGGTAAATCTGCCAATTTGCCTGTGAACTATGAGGTAAAAATATCATCGACCGCGGGAGACGCCCGGACATCGGACATCGCGATGAAAATGTGAATGCGAAAGTTTCAGACTTCCAAGAGCGGATATCTCGAAAACTATAGAAGATATCGAAACGCTTAGTGAATAAAACTTAAGGGAAATTTATTCAGCTTTTAGTTTGTTCACACTTGCTATGCCGCTAGGTCACATGTTTTCCGAGATATAAGCGAAAAACCAAAAAATGGTACCTTCAAACCCCGCCTCCCCCACAGCTCAAGGGTCTGATGGGGACTTTTGATATGTTCACCTCCTAACTAGTCCAAACAAAGTTACCAATTTAAAAATTGTATTCTAAGAATTTCCTTGTATACCTTGTTTTGAGCATTCGTTGACTGGGCTAGTATGTAAAGAGGTCAATGTACTAAACTCCTCCTGCTCTGCGACCGGACTGTACTAACATTAGTGTCCGCTACACATACCTGTCCTCGCGCCTGCGTCTCTTGTGTGCTCGCGGCGTCCTCTCCTCCTCTCTCCGTCTCTCTTCCTCCAGGATCTGCTGCAGCATGCTATCACTCACACCGGTGGCCAGAGCTGTTCGCTGCCGGAACTTGGACAGAGGACTCAGGTCCACGTGTCCGTATATCTTTTTCAAGTCTTCATACTCTTGCTCAAAGTAGTGGTACACTTTTGCGATGAGCATTTTTGTTTGATCCTGTAGAATTAATATAAGAATACATTATTGAGAATGCTTCGTTGGTCAGGCTTTAATGTTATTACGATGGAAACTGTCATTTTTCTAACAGCTCCTTGAGGCACGCGCCTCGGTTACGGTCTCGGCCTCCTTGATCAGATGGCGAGTAACGGCCCCGACTTATGAATTGATGAATTTTATTTAACTTTGGGTTGTAACTCAGAGGCGCATTTATTTTGTAATTTATTTCATCACCATATCTTTTTGTTAAGTAAGACATCTGGAAACATTATATTATCATAATAATTTTAAAGGGGTTTTTAAAAGGGTCCAATATAACAAACGCGACTTTTTTAGCCTTTTTTATAGATCATGGTATGTAACACTTCATGTATGTACCAGTCCGATTCGTACAGTTTGGCCAGAACGTCTTGAAACAGAACTAATATTTTTGTTTGCTGACAATGTTTTAAAATCTTTGATATTTGATGTAAACAAAGAACGCAGGTTTGTTAGATTTATTATTGTGCCATAAAACTAACGTAATAAGTGAAAAAAAGAAAAATAAAATCATTCAAAAAGCTGGTAGCCAGAGCACAGTGGCGACTTCCGTTTTTCTACTCTAATTTGCCAAGCTGCACTTAGTTGGTTTTTTAAATTAATTTATGGATAATGTAAATGTTAGAATGTACCTGTTGTATTCCTTCCGCGGTGTGAGGTACTTTCGTGTTGCATTTTGGACAAAACACGTGAATTGTATTGTTCTCACTAGTAGATTCTTCATTCTGTAAATAAAAGAAAAAATATGTTAATTCATATAAAACGAGACCTTTTGAGAGCTTATTTTTTACTAGCTGTTGCCTCTCGAAAATTATCCCACGGGAACATAAAATCAGGATAAAAACTAACCTATGTGTTATAATCTGTCTGTGTACCTTAGATTAAAAAATGTCCTGATTCCGTGATCGAAACAAAACGCAACGTTTTAAGTGAAGCTAGTTTCTTTTACTTAGGTGAGTAAGCGTCCCGCTCCGGAGTGTATTACGTATCGTAATTGCGTTTGTGTGCAACGTGCGTGTAATACCAGTGGCAGAGATTTACCCTTAAAAGTGGGAGATTATCAGTATTTTACGTTAAGCGTAAAATATAATAATATCATCAATAGTAATGACATGATATTTTATTATTACGGTTGTTGAGTTTAATTTGTGTAATTTGTAATGTGAGACTTTATCAGAAATTATTATGACGACTTTTTGTGATGTTTGCTTGTAAGTTAATTAAACGTTTGTTGTTTTGGTGTACTTAAATAGGTAGCAAGCAGAAATAGCACAAACGGTAACTGTGACGGCAAAAAATCCGATGTCATATGAATGCTGCTTTTATCAAATAGGATAAGTTTTTAAACAAAATTTGTCTCTGTTGAGAAAAAAATCTTTGATTTTTTCATGATCCTATCATCAGATCTCGATCTGATGATCATGGGACTACTCCTGGGAAATACATATTATTAAATCCTGCAAAAAATTATATTAAAATTAAAAAAATAAATAAAAACCAGTTTCAGTCATCATTGTTTATTTGTACATATTACATAAGGGATAGGAAAGGTTAGGTATGAGAAGTTTTATTTTTAAAATCCCTGAAATTACAATTTTTTTCTAAAAACTTGTCTTTTAGACGGCATACTTTTTAATATATTTTCATATTTTGCAACATGAAAATGTCTTATTTTAACGTACCCTTCTACTATCAGTTTATATTCATGATGACGGACGTATGCATGTTCAGCTTCGTCAAAATTAAACAACGTTATGCCAATTAAGCTCGTCATTATTTTAATAATGACATGTTTGAGATCTGTTTCTGTGATTATTTGTTTTCATATTAAATGATTACGTAAAATTGTTTCTGATAGCCAGCACACAGTAAAAACATATCTTGAAGAATGTTGTTCATGTTGTATTTCTATTACTGAAACCAATAACTGTTTTAACTTACAGGTTCATTAAGGTTCTGTTCTAAAGCCTCTTGATCTTTCATCCTTATGGATGGATTGGATACAGTAGGAATATTGATATCGTCATTTAGGTTTTCATTTTCGTCATTATCAGACATTGCGGAAGATAAATACAAAGCCTGAAAATATAAAAAGATATTTTTAATGATTGCGTAGTGGTAGCCCGCAAAATTTTTCTTGATTTTCATGCAATTTTCAGGCCGATGTCATATAATAACTTGATCAAAACATGTTTCAAGACATTATAAATTAAATTTTAAATATGTAGATTTCTTATAAAAATAGTTGGTTATCTTATGTTCGACTCAATAGTAAAAATAAAGAAGTTGTTTACTTTTTAGGTTACGAAACATGTATAAGTATACCTTTGTAGGTACAGCCCCTGGTCGGATTCTTCGACAACCACTTTTCATTGTATATGTGTCCTTGACATGGAAGTGGGCTGAGCAGATGGTCGATTCTGGTTTAGGGTTCCACCAACTTTCATTTCTAGACCGTCTTATAACTTCAATCCAGCTATCGGCAGCTACGGGATCAGTTGGAAATCTATTAAAGTAAAGATGGTAATTAAAAGAAACTAAATATACCTCAAATACGAGCTATGTTTCAAAAAATACTTTCGAAAAACAAAAAACGCGATTCTGACCGAATCTGACCAAGCCTGAACGTGTCTGAACGAGTCCTAACGAATCTGACTCAGTCTGAACGTGTCTGACCGAATCTGACTGAATCTGACCAAGTCTGAACGTATCTGACCGAGTCCGACTGATTCTGAACGTGTCTGACCGAATCAGATTGAGTCTGACCGAGTCTGATCGAACCCGACCTGAACTGACCGAGTCTGACTGAGGCCGACCAAATCTGACCGAGTCTGACTTTGAGTCCGTTTACTTTGACTCTTAATCTGAGTCTGACTCTAACTGAGACTTTGAGGCAATGGACAAAGCGTTTCGAATTCCGTAATTAAGCCGAAGCATTTATAAACATTTATAAAAAAACATCGTTCAAGGTGATTGCGTCGATGTAGCCCGCGAAATTCAAATTTTCTTGATATCTCCGAAATCTAACTTACAGCTTGGCAAAAAACAGTAGAAAACCGGAAGTCGCCACTGTGCTCTCGCTACCAGCACTGTGAATGATTTTATTTTATTTATTTTCACATAAAACGTTAGTTTTATGGCACAATAATAAATCTAACAAACCTGCGTCTTTATTTACATCAAATATCAAAGATTTTAAAACGGTGTCAGCAAACAAAAAGATTAGTTCCGTTTCAAGACGTTCTGGTCAAGCTGTACATGCACCAAATTTATGTGAGAGCTAATGGAGCAAATGTTTTGATCATTCTTATATTTAAAACTAGCTTTATATAGTCTTAGAGGAAAATCCCTCCCAACCTAGTACATCTGCGCGATGACGTCAGGTGGAAGGGATAGCGACACGAGAACGGAGCAGTGCGGTGCGGCACTGCACTTTTGCGTTGGCGCTCGGACGAGACGGTTGTGTGGTTGTGCTCTCAAGTGCTGTTTGTTTTATTAGTGACTGTTAATTTTGATTTCGGTTAATTGTGCTAATTTTAGTTTCGATTTAGATTATTTTGTGATTTTGCTCATGTTAAGATTATTTTAATAATTAAAAAGGGGTTAGGATTGTTAGTGTGTTTCTTTTTAAAAACTTAATTTGATAAAACGTTTGTAAGAATAGTATAATTATACTTGTTATTGCCGCGAATCATAATTTCATAAAGTCACACGTCACTGATATGCAAATTGAAAAAAAACACAAGAAAATTGGAATTTCGCGGGCTACATCGACGCAATCACCTAAAGTAAATGAAGCTCTTTTGTCATTCCTTGTTTTCTGAAAAGATTTAAAGTTACAAATAATGGGTAAAAAAAAATATGCCCCTGGCAACACTCAACAAATATGGCGTGACAATAATGTCAAGTAATACTTTTTGTTTACATAAATTTAGATTGCGTTAACAAAGAAATACAAAGTGAAATTGAATCCTTACTTGTGAAATGATATATAGTGGCACATTCCTTTTTTTTTAGTGTGATTTCTACACCATTTCACAACACAAACCTTCATTTTAAAATAACAAAACACGGACTCGTGACGTAGTTTACGCGGGGAGCGTTACTGGGCGACTGACGTATGAATCGTACGACGCGGGACATTTGTCCCCCGTGTTTTTGGCTTCAATTCTCAGTGGCGTACCATCCATCTGGACATTTTTTAATATAAGTATACAAGAATTGCTCGTTTAAAGATATTAGATGTAATCTAAAAGCCATAGATATTGTTTAGGCAATCCTAAATACATTTTTGGTTTATCTAACTCTTTCTTATTTGTTAAAAGCAGTCATGATTCTTCTGTTTCTGAAGTACATCCAAAAAGAGAGGGCGAGGGTCTCGCTGCAGAAAAAGTTTCTTATGAAGATGGCACTTCCAGTGTAACAAAACTAGTAACTTTTCTCACTTTATAATTTGTGCTCTTGTGTACCATCTTTTCTTCACACTGGGTTGTGGTATCCAACTGAAAGCAAAAAGTAAAAATGAAAAAAATTTTTTTTTAAGTAAGTATATACAACGTGTTACGATGCGCAAAACCTCTCGTGGGGTAACTCAGCCCATATTACTCAACAATGTTTGATCTAAGACTTTTGGAAATTCACAAAAAAAAATTTGGTGTTCATACAAAATGAGAAATAGATCGGGCCAATCAGTATGAAAAAAAAAAAAATTTAATTTCCAAAAGTGTTAGATTGAACAAACATTGTTCAATCAACATTTTTTTTTTCTTTTTTTTTAACATGGTAAAATCATCAAATGAGTTCTCCCACCCCGGGCAGGGCGGGAGGGACTGTCAGACTTCTACTGACTAAAATCCACGGTGTTCTTCAATAGCCCTTTATCTTGTGGGGTCACGGTGTTGGAATAAGTCACGCGGTTCAGTAACATCGGCTGAGTTCCCCGAGAGAGGTTTTGCACTATTAACGTTACACATTTTATACATATGAAGTTATGATACAATCATAATTAATGGTCACTATACACACTGCTTTCTTATTACATGGTTTATTTTCAGGGTATAATATTATGGAGAAATGATTGATTTCAAACTTTTTACAATGTATGGCTGATTATGCAGGATGGTGCTGGTTATGTTAATATACTACAAATCAGAAAGAGGTGTGAAAAATAAGAATAATAAATAATAATTTGACTGGCCTGTTGGTCTAGTGGTTAGTGACCCTGACTGTTATGCCGGAGGTCGTGGGTTCGATTCCCACCCAGGTCAAATGTTAGTGTGATGAGCATGATCATTTGTTCTGTGTCTGGGTATAATATATCTATAATAATTATGTATTTAGAAATATATAAGTATGTTTATCAGTTGTCTAGTACCCATAACACAAGCTCTGCTTAGCTTGGGACTAGATGGCGTTGTGTGATAGTTGTGTATTATTATTAAAAAGAAAAAAAAATGTTATAATAATAATTTCAAGATTGAACTATATTTTACCGATTAACCAGTTTCAAGGTTTGCTCATTGGGTGTTAAGTGGTGTGTTTATTTGTAGTGGTGTGTTTATTATTATTATTGCAAAATTGCTGACGTTGGTCAAAAAGCCACTGCACTGAAATGGGCTTGGGCCGGCCACGTCTGCCGCATGCCCAATGAGCTGTGGGCCAAAATAACCACTTTATGGAGCCCTGACACAACCAGAAGGTGTAGCGGCAGACCTCGTAGAAGATGGCGGGACGAGCTTGACAAAACCGATGACCTGGTCCACTTTGCCCTGGGTCGTGAAAATTGGAAGTCATGGGGAGAGGCCTTTGCAGCAGTGGGATGATGTAGGCTAGCAGTATCAGTACCAGTATTGCTAAATTAAAAAACCTACCTTCACTGGTATTTTGCAATATGAAGATGTACTGGGCACTACAGTATCCTCATATTTCCTTTTTACTGGCTTTTGGGTAGGATGTAGCAATAACAGCTTATATAATTCTGTTGAATCTTCACTTTTAGGTGCTAAGCAGATAGAAGCTGTAGGTTTAAGGCGTGGTTCTTGATTCATTAACTTATGTTGATAATAATTCATCAAATCCTTTTTAGGCTGTAAATAGCAAAAGGTGGTATGTAGCGGGGTGGCATTATCATAACGAACATACAAAGGAATCTAAGGCTTCTGAAATACTTACATCAAAGTGATCTTCGCAACAGTACATTTTATAAACCTTGTAATATTCTACACCTACATCACGACACCACTTTTCTCGCAAATCTTCTCTAATACGAACAAAAATTTTGTTTGGATTATTAATAGTGTTATTTTTGCAAGTTGGGACAAAGCACTTCCTGTATTCCATTTTACTTGTAGTTTATGTAATATTGCCGATGCCGATAGACAGATTTAACCGAGATTAGAGGCTATTTGCAATAACAATAAAACTTACTTGTTTATATTTTTGACGTTTACAATTTGACACTTGAGAAAATACTAGCTTACTTTTTATTTTCTGAGGCAAAGATACAAAACTGTACGGCCGAAGGTGACGTTGCAATACAATCATTTCACACTAATATAGCAGTGCCCCCTAGTCAATATCATAAGACTTATCTTAGACCATGCACCAATTAACTACAAACCCATTGCTGAAAACCGCATTGGAATCGGACAATTCGTTTTAATATTATAGCAATATTATTTTGCCCTAATATTGCACCGCCCTCTAGTGAGTTACAGACGTAATTTTTATTGTTTGGGAACATGCATTATATTAAAACAGAATGGGGATGGCAACTCAAAGCTAATCGTAGATGGCGCTGCGATAGTTGGTCCCCACGTCTACCTTGTACAAAAAAACAAACAAGATTATTTGTTATAAAAATTGAGTATAAATACAAAACAAATATGGAAAATTATTCGTCCATGCAAGTACTATATACTAAAAGAAGAATTAAGACGCCGCGGCGCATCTACAAGAGAAAAAAAGTGATTTAATTGAGTGGTTATACATTTGATTTTACCGTAATAAATCCACAATTACTTGTAGTTGAGGTTTCAATTTTTGAGTTTAGGTATGTTTTACCTGTCCTCTCCTTTATCAAGAATATAATGCTGCTTTTGACTTTCTATTTTGATAAAATATCATAATGTTTTAAGTCAGTAATTTTAACCTTTTTTTCTATTTAGATTCGAGAAATATCACAATATATTTAATTTCTTAACACCACAACTATTACAAAACTCGTTCCAGGTGATAATTCTTCGATTTTCGAGCGATGCAATACTGGTACATAACCTCCAAAAGAAAAGTAGATATTATTTTGAAAAGTGTATTCCATCATTTTTACAGCTTATTACACAACATCTAGTCATTTTACATCAATAAATGTTTTTTTTTTCTGAAAATTCCTTTGATTTTACAGTTCTTTGGGGACCAAACTGTCATTTTCACTTTGACACTTGCCTTCCCCATTGTAATCGGACATTACGTTTCGATTATATTGCAACATTGTTTTGTACTAAAATTGTGGCGCCCCCTAGCGAGTTACAGCCATGACACCTGTCTAGAACATCACAGACGTATATAGAGAAGCACACCAAACATTAGCTAAGATTTGTGAAGCCAGTACACACACATATTATGACAAAATTGTCTAAACAGGGCCGAACTAAGGCCAGTATTAGTATTGTATGACGTTATAAGTACCTACATGTCTTCAAACTTTTGTCATTTGCAATATTCGTTGGTAAACATTCTGTGACCTGTAATGGTCACCAATTTCAATAGTGTTGCGACGACACCGTAACACAGGCGACCGACAGACGCAGTAGCACCTTAAGGGGAATGCTCCAACCAGCCCGCGAAATTCAAATTTTCTAACGTTTTTTGCAATTTGCAGGCTGTAACATGTTGTAACTTTATCAAAATTATGATGAATTGCGGTAGTAACAAGTATAATTTTAAATATAAAAATTATCAAAACATTCACTCCACCAGCTCTCACATTGAAAAGCTGCATCTTGTTAAAATCTCCGAAATCTAACTTTGATGCAGCTTTTCAATGTGAGAGCAGATGGAGCGAATGTTTTGATAATTTTTATATTTAAAATTATACTTATTATTACCGCAATTCATATTTTGATAAAGTTACAACATGTCACTGGCCTGCAAATTGCAAAAAACGTGAGTAAATTTGAATTTCGCGGGCAACATCGACGCAATCAGACTGCCAGCAACAGTGTTCGGAATACCTAATGCCATTTGGGGTTAACGATCTGGGGTGTTATTCTCTTAATGATTCAGCCTCGCGCCAGCGCTGAAACTACGGTTTGTCTTTAGTAGATTTTGAACTTTATGTTCTAGAGCATAAAGTTGAAAATCCACTCCACACAAACCGTAGTCTCAGCACTGGCGCGACGCTGATTCTTATAGAGAATAACATAGCTGTAGAGATACGCCTGCGGGAATGCGAAGTTTCAATGCATTCATTAATCTTTACCCCAGGACCCAAAAAGGAATGCAGTTTTATTCAATGGTAAAAAAAAACACGTTGTTTATACTTATTATTTTTATTTGGCAATGTGCGGAATGTATTGACTCTATCGCACAATAACATTTTTCCAGAACGCTCTCATCCATCTTCGTCACCTGATGCCCAAAAGTAGTTGTATTATTTAATGTAATTTATGGCTTTAATGATATTAAATTCAAATCACACCCCAAACTAGTTGCCATGCTAATATTACTAGCAGCCCCATCAAATGTTAAACCACAAACAAAAATTTTGATGTCGTAAAGCATTTCTACTGCTTTTACAAGACTAGCTCGTTGTTCACCAGTCATAGACGTAATAAAAAAATATGCTATGGGGAACTTCCAGGAAGCGTTTATTGCAGTTTTTTGGAGGTTTATAACATTTTCCTTATCCTGTAAACAAAAGACCAACATAATTATAATCAAGACAAATATAATATAAAATACTTTGTTACTATAGTAGCATACAGTTACATACATGCATAACCAGGGGCAATTCATTAAACAGTGTAGGAATTGATCCAGGACGTAATCTTGTTCGAAAGACGCTGGCATCTATCAAATAATGTTCCTCAAAATGCTTCGAACAGAGTACACCAGTAGGATTGGGTTGGAGCTGCATGTTATCAATCCAGGCTTTCTTTAAATTTTCATCTTTTGGAAACCTGGAACAGAAATATTACTATTATTTTTATTATGCACAAGCAAAATATCAAAGAAATACGAGTAGGTAGCTTATAATATTATGTGTATGACCTATGCCTATTTCATATTAACATTTAATTGTGATAAATTGATACTTTGTATGCGTTGCATATTATGCCAAGTTAATGGATTATGGATTATTCAACTTTGTAATAATTATTAACCATAATAATATGCACTTGCAAAGTTGCAATAAATGCATTTACACAATATTATTATGTAAACAATGATAATTAATATTTATAGATTTAACATTTCGCAATACTAAATCCGTCCCCGGTTAATTCCACAAGTACTTGAGCTGTCAATTGAAAATAGAAGACAATTTTTTTTGTATATTAGTGTTGTTCAATTTATTCTAAGTAAGCGTATGGGCAAATTGCATAACAGTAATTAGGGCTACGATAAAAACAATTAAACTTCATTGAAACAGTTGATTCATTTCCAAAAAATGACAAATTGTTTCAGTTTACAACAACTTGACTAAAAACTTACCGATGAAAGGATATTCCAGGTATTTTGTTAGAGCTATCATTGGAGCTATCACTGTCACACCGGTACGCACTGCACTTCACCATTTTATTTTACTTTTTTCAAGTCTTTAATGTTACAAACAGATAATAATATATTTTTACACCTAGCGTGATTGACACCGTAAAGTGTTGTAGGTTATGAGCTTATCAATATGGCGTCGCAGAATAACAAGCTTCATGTCAAAATTTGTCTATGTGTGGGGCAGTGTGGCTACCGTTAAAAGAACGAGACGCTATTATGTTATTGCTTGATAGAACAAGGATAAAGAATGATAGAGATATCTATAAGTATAACTAGGAATTAATGTTTGGTCTGCTTCTCTTTACACGTCTGTGAAGACTGAAAAACATGAACTCATCGAACACAAACCCGTTATTGAAAACCGCATCAAAATCGGATCATTAGTTTAGAAGTTATGTGGGAACACTACTTTGCACAAACACACACACAAACATCTCCCTAAACGCAATACCTGCTCCGTTCCGTCGTGTGGGTAAAAAATTAAACAATGCCTATTGCCTGTTGGTCTCGTGGTTAGTGACCCTGACTGCTATGCCAGAGGTCGTGGGTTCGATTACCACCCAGGAAAAATGTTTGTACCTTGCGGTGGTGGAACGGCTGCTGCAATTCACGCTGCAATAGGCGAAACACTGTGGTGTAGTGCACTCCAAAGTGTCGACCAGCCTCCCGCATGCTTGCCCCTGGTTCTCGCTGAAAGTACTCGAGGATGTCTTCCTGCAAGGCGACAGGCAGGCCTACGCTGCCGCGAGCTTGAGCATGCCGGGGAACGTCAAACTGCCGATAATCCCGCAGTCTTTGTGTTGCAGCCATCATGACGCTCTGTGATGGGGGTGGCCGATCGGGAAACATTTCCTTGAACATCCGGATGCCTCCACGTAAGCTGTTTCCACTGATGGCATACAGGCGAACCATCTCTACCAATTCGACATTGGAATACTTGTCCGTCATCTTCTAAGTAGGTACTTTGTATCGAAAGACGTCTCAAACACTACCGGGATGCGGAATTCGCTTAACGCACGAACGCTGCGCACGGCGACATCAAACACACTGTCGGTTCGGCGGGGCCCGGGTCGGGTGGCCGCCCGCAGTCGAGGAGCGCGGCGAGACGTGCGCGGGGTGGCGGGCGCCCGCGCCTTGGTTGGTTGGGGTGGGATCGATTACGTACAAATTTGTTAAATGATCGTTGTGTATGCGTTGTGTCTTGTGTATGAATGTTTGCGTTTGTTTGTATGAAAGCGCGGTATACAATGATATATAAACTAGCGGTTTATGGTTAGTCACAGACGCGCCGCCTTCAAATACGACTAGTTCACACTTACGGATTTCAGTTAACAGGAAATAAATAATAAAAAATTACCTAGGTACTTAATTTATTGTTGATTTGGGTCGAGAATCATTAGTATAATTACGTCCTTGAATTTGACTAGATTGCGGATCAACACGGTGTGTAAATGTTTTTCAGTTGTCTAGTAACCATAACACAAGCTCTGTTGTGTGTTAGTTGTGGAATATAATTACATAATCTATTTTTTTTCTTTTCTCTAAAATTTAAAAATGGATCGCAAAATGTGTTGCTAAGCTCATAACTCGAAAACGGCTGGACCGATTCGGCTACTTCTTTTTTTGTTGTGTTTGTAACCATCAGCGCCAGGTTTTAGAGAACGAAAATCATCATGTCCACCCGTGTGAAGCCGGTATGGGCCGCTAAATATAAAATAATAACATTTTTGTCAAAGTTTCTCTTTTTCTTCTTTTTAATGAGTACCTTATATTTTGTTAATACCTATGTGCTTACAATGATTGTCCTTAATTAAAAGAATATTGACTGGATTTTTATTAAATTCCTACTTATAAATGGCAATCAAATAAAGGCTGAATTGTTTATCAAATGGCTGAATAAAGTAAATCATACTTACAATTCGACGACTCTTTCTCTGTTTGTCCAATTTTTCTTTCACTCGTTGTAGAGAGACTTGGGGCGATTCTCTAAAAAAAAAAGAAAAGAATAAATTAATGTTAGGTAGAATACGCAAAGGTGCTATCTTTCAAGGTTGAATAGTGACGAGGGGTATTACAACGTCTTAAAACCAGTACCCCTAGCACGAATCACTTTCGAAAAAGTATTCGTATCGTCTTGGAAAGCATTTTGTATGGGAACTTGAACAGCGCCTCTGATGAGCGTAAATGGGGAAGGCAAGTGTCAAAGTGACAAGTGACAGTTTGGTCCCAAAAGAACTGTCAAATCAAAGGAATTTTCTGAAAAAAAAAAAACGATTTATTGATGTAAAATGACTAGATATTGTGTAATAAGCTGTAAAAATGATGGAACACACAAATTTCCGACAATTCACACTATCAAGAAATAATTGGTAGCTGCTGTGACTGCCTTGAGAACAAAAATTGAATTATAACTAAGGAAAAGCTATATAATCAACAAATATCCAGCCTTGCGAAGCCGAGACAGGCCGTTAGTGGAGTTTATTAATGAAATTCTATGATTATACCATAACTAAACAATCGAATACACTTTTCAAAATAATATCTACTTTTCTATTGGAAGTTAAGTACCAGTATTGCATCGCTCCATAAATCATGAAATGGTTCGTCTGGCGGAAGAATTATCACCTGGAACGAGTTTTGTGATAGTTGTGGTGTGAAGAAATTAAATATATTGTGATATTTCTCGAATCTAAATAGAAAAAAGGGGTAAAATTACTGACTTAAAACATTATGATATTTTATCAAAATAGAAAGTCAGAAGCAGCAATTCTTGTTATAGGAGAGGACAGGTAAAACATACCTAAACTCAAAAATTGAAACCTCAACTACAAGTAATTGTGGATTTATTACGGTGAAATCAAATGTATTACCATTTACCACTCAATTAAATCACTTTTTTTCCTCTTGTAGATGCACCGCGGCGTCTTAATTCTTCTTTTAGTATATGCACTTGCATTGACGAATAATTTTCCATATTTGTTTTGTACTTATACTCAATTTTTATAACAATAAATCTTGTTTGTTTTTTATACAAGGTAGACAGTAATCTGACATAGGGACCAACTATCGCAGCGCCATCTACGATTAGCTTTGAGTTGCCATTCCCATTAAACTATTAGTTTTGTCTGAAAATTAGTTTAATTTACGCTCACCAGAGGCGCTGTTCAAGTTCCCATACAAAATGCTTTCCAAGACGATACGAATACTTTTTCAAGTGATTCGTGCTAGGGGTACAGGCTTGTTCCAGTGAGTGAAAGTGACAGAGCTATACAAGTCGTCTAGCGCCATCTCGTTCACTCACTGGAACAAACCTGGTTTTAAGACGTAATTCCCCCCCCCCGCCCTGGTGGTCTACCATGACGTCTAAAAGCGCGAGTCTTTAGGCAGCGGGAAAGAGAGAGCTACACAAGTCGTCTAGCGCCATCTCGTTCCCTGAGCGGGACTATTCACGGTGTAAGACATCATGGTATACCTGGGCGCTATATTGTGACTAGGGCTTCCAATTCGAATATTCGAATTATCGCCCCATTTTACAATTCGCATAAAAAACTTGGGTTATATTCGAATATTTTTCGAAATTATAAACGTTGTTGGTTTTACCTTACTTATAAAAGAACCCCGACCGAACGAATTAGGAATGTTACAGACGTTTAAGACAAAAATTATACTCGATGACTGGCTTGATAGGAAGCACGGCTCTTTGACGTTTCGAGCGACACCGCTGCGCTGTATCGGGAAGTACAAAATTGTCAACATCGAAAAATAGTTAAAGGATCCCAAGAAAGTTTCCTCACATATCTTATGGATTCTGATTTCTTCCTTTTGGAGAGAATCTCTGTTAATTAAAAAATTGAGATCGGGCAAAAATATTTTTTAACATTTTTCTAAAGCTGTTTACACAATGATATTTTAGTAAACAGATATGTTATGAGCGCGCAAAACGTGAAGACCCGAAAATGTCCTACGTCGGACAATTGCTTTTAGTCTGTGTCTCGCACGACTACGAGTAACACGTTGCGCGCTGCTACGTAATTGTCATCAAAAATGCCATCGTGTGTATTTATGAAGTGTAACAATCATGATAAAAAAATTAATAAAACACACGGGATCTCATACCACACGGAAGTAAGCAATATACTTCGATTTATTAATATATTTCAATTATTTTCGTAATATTCTGATGTCGTAAGAACGACAAGGTGATGCCGACGTGCGGGGCGGTGCGGGGGGATTGATGACGCGTGGGTGGCGTGGCGCTGTTTGTTTATCTAGCTGTCACTTTTTTTCTTATTGCGTTTTATCAAGCTATCCTTTTTACTTGTAGTGAAATGTAATGTTTGAATAAAAAAGTCCGCGCTCGGCGCGGAACAGTTTTTGCTGTTGTTTTGTAAGCGTATAACATATCTGTATATTAGAATATCATTGTGTTTACTACACATTTCTAAAAAATTTATGAAGATTCATTGACTGGCCTTGGATTCTGAGGTTTTACTATATTTACGACTTGCGGCTCTCCACTAAGAACTGTATTTAAAATAAAATAATAAGAATATGAAACATATACGTTTATGTATTACAATATTTAAAATATGAAATTTAAATTACATTTGCAAATCATCCAATTTCTTTTGGAACAATTTTTCTACATTTTTACGTTGATATATCCTTTGATTGTCACTATGTCTTTTTCTTTTTTCTCTTACACTTCTATAGGCATTCGTCCAACAACGTACACAAACTCTTTCTAGCCTGTGTACCTAAAAAGAAAAAAAAAAGCTTTAACCTTAAGGCGGTCCCTCACCACGAGCATTCACCTGTAATGTAACATAAAAGTGCGCAATTTGAAGCTCAATTGTCTACGAATCTGTAACATTACATTACAGGTGAATGCTCTCAATGAGGGAGCGCCCTTACTGTAAAGGATTTTAAGCAAACATTATACACCTAAAACAATAATATCATATTATGTGGAATACAGGTCAAATACAAATGATCAAGTTGAAAATATCATGAGATGTTTTTGTACGTTCTGAGTATTAATTTTTAATGAGGGAAGTGTTATATACAAGTACTAGCGGCCCAGCAGCCCGGTACGTGCTTTGCTACTTTGACAGCAAAATCCCCATGTGCAAAATGATCCGCCATAATTATACATATAGATAGATACCTGCTGAGTAGGTATACACGACATGATGACATTTCTTTCAGGGCTATCAATTGTTACTCTGTGTGTCTTAGCTCTTAATATGGAAGATCCACAGACAAAGCACACTTCTTGATGTCCATAAGCTCGTTCAACTGTTGATCCACCCGATAGGTTTAGAGACGCTCTTTCAAGAATTGTAAAACATTCTTGACAAACAAAATCCTCTACTAACATCTAAAAATAAATATAAAAGATACACAAAACATTATGTTTAGATATTTATTATTTATCTTAGTATTAGTTTAATAAAAAATTTACTTTTTTGTCGCAAGTAGGCAAAACAAATACAAAATCAAATCAAACTAAGAAAGGTATGTACGACTTCTTTTATGGGGTGGTACCACATCATGATGTAATTATGAAACAGCTCCTAGTATCGTAATAATTATGTGAAAGTTAAATGCACAACAAAATAGAAATTGTGCTAAAAGACTTGGATCCCAATGACTTGGGATAACTAGGATTTTTTCCTTTAACTATAGTATCAAGAAATATATTACTTGCATCTTTGCATGTATGTCTAAAAGTGTGCAAGTCTTTGAGAAAAGTGGTGGAAATACAGTAAAACATAACTCAATTAATATAGTTATACTGACCGTTGCTGGTGCTATCCAAGATCGTAAAATTCTAACCATTGCATCCGTTGCTTCCCCGAGTTGACGACGGGGTAAAGGATGTACCAGAGATAGGGCACAGTTCACACAGCGTGACATTTTTAATAGAATCGTTTTGATTTTATGCACAGAGTCTCGGACCATAGTTGCAAAAAACTTTCTACATAATCCACACCAATAAAACACAGAAACAGGCCAATAGTCTTCAAAAAGATAATTATCTTGTATCTTGTCGAAGTTCGAATAGAACTTTGAAGTCGAAGTCACCGGCGAAGTGCTAGAGTAATATAAATTGTCATGTTTGTTTACGATAGCGCAATAAATACCTAAATATTGTACAGTTCACTATAGCAATTCGTGCAATGGGGATGGCAACTCAAAGCTAATCGTAGATGGCGCTGCGATAGTTGGTCCCTACGTCAGATTACTGTCTACCTTGTACAAAAAAAGAAACAAGATTTATTGTTATAAAAATTGAGTATAAATACAAAACAAATATGAAAAATTATTCGTCAATGCAAGTGCATATACTAAAAGAAGAATTAAGACGCCGCGGTGCATCTACAACAGGAAAAAAAGTGATTTAATTGAGTGGTTATACATTTGATTTTACCGTAATAAATCCACAATTACTTGCAGTTGAGGTTTCAATTTTTGAGTTTAGGTATGTTTTACCTGTCCTCTCCTATAACAAGAATATAATGCTGCTTCTGACTTTCTATTTTGATAAAATATCATAATGTTTTAAGTCAGTAATTTTACCCCTTTTTTCTATTTAGATTCGAGAAATATCACAATATATTTCATTTATTAACACCACAACTATCACAAAACTCGTTCCAGGTGATAATTCTTCCGCCAGACGAACCATTTCATGATTTATAGAGCGATGCAATACTGGTACTTAACCTCCAATAGAAAAGTATATATTATTTTGAAAAGTGTATTCGATTGTTTAGTTATGGTATAATCATAGAATTTCATTAATAAACTCAACTAACGGCCTGTCCCGGCTTCGCAAGCCTGGATATTTGTTTATTATATAGCTTTTCCTTAGTTATAATTCAATTTTTGTTCTCAAGGCAGTCACAGCAGCTACCCATTATTTCTTGATAGTGTGAATTGACGGAAATTTGTATGTTCCATCATTTTTACAGCTTATTACACATCATCTAGTCATTTTACATCAATAAATCGTTTTTTTGCAGAAAATTCCTTTGATTTGACAGTTCTTTTGGGACCAAACTGTCACTTGTCACTTTGACACTTGCCTTCCCCATTATTCCCCAGGGAGTTTAAAAGTGGTAGGTATTCCAAAATATCAAAATTCAAAATTTCACAATTTTTTTTTATTGTTTTTGGAATGGCTTCCAGGCCTTTCTTTATACCAAAAATAATTCACACCGCTAGAATACATCACAGATTAGAACAGTTTTTTTATAATGCCAATATTTAATGGGTCCAGTAGGGGAGCCGAGGATGAGAGATTGTTCTAAAAAGAAAAAAGTTTCTGACAAGTTTTCTATTTTAGTGGGGGGGAGAGCGCGTAACCAGTATTAAAACCACAGATTACTACAGATCGGTCTCTTCCAAAAAACAATCAAACAAATGTAAAATCTATGCACGAAAGAATAAAGCACATTTTAACTTGCAGCCGTACCGCCCACCTACTTTTATATTAGCCTAAACTTCCCGTGCACAAGCAAAATTGTACTGAATGGCTACGCGCGAGAGTTTATTTTGGTTTATCCTACGCCGCGGCATTACAATGTTGCTATCGGTGTGCTGCCGGTCAAGCTCACTTAGGGTTGCGACTTGCGAGTTTAGAAGGCACAGTTAGGTAGGTAGGTGTATTTTATGCATTTGTTATATTACACTATTAACATAAATGTTCTTCAGGGATTTTTTTTATCATCAGCCTATATCTTTTTGGTTTCGTTACTACATACTACACACTTTATCACTACATACATTATCGATTGGTAGCACAGAATGTTAATACATAGTACCTACGGCACCTTACGTTAGAAATAATAATACATGTATAATTATAGTATCGTTTCTACCTATTCTTGTAATATTTTGAACATTTCATCTTACAAAAACAAAAAAGAATATTATAAAAAATCTATTTTTCGATTAATCGATCTGTGATTGCCATCCCTACGTCACAGGCCCTGCGTTGTGAGTCCTTGTAAATGGTAAAAAAAGTCGCGCAACGAATTACGATCGCTGACCTTGAATGCATAGTGTGGCCATTTTCTGAGTTTGAACGTGAGTAAATAACAACGCAAACATCTTTCTACTTTCTACCGAGCGATAAGGTAAGTGAGAGTGATGTCAGGTTTGATATTCGTCTATTTATCTCGGTCGTCTAGTAGGCTCACACCCCCCGAGTATCTCGACACATTTCCAAACTTGTAACCTACCTAACCATGATCAGTTCAGCGGAACGTATGTACTTGAATGACATAATAAATAAGCACATCACAACAGGTAGTTAATTAATAATTAACCCTAGATTCATAAACATTATGTGGGAATAACACTAATCATAAACATTCGATACTTTCACCTTTCGACGTCACGCGGTAGTTTATGAAACGCGAGGCCTTTATCACTGTTGTCGTTTAGGCAACCAAACGTTATACAGTATTTGCTTGTCTTCATATTTTATTATCTTTATTTACTTGTACGTGATTACACGTAAGAAAAATAATTACGATACGGAGGCGGCGCGCGGCAGCCACATGTAGCGACACCGCCCGCGGTGTGCGCGTGTGAGCGTGCCGTTTCATACCTACACCGCACAGTGTCCTCTCTGTTAGTACTCTGTGTTAAAACTGTAAAAAAAGTTGTACAGAAGTACTCGAGCGCGTCAGATATGCGCGTTTTATATTTCTGATAACCAATACATATTAATCTGACGATTAACTCGAGGGGGCTGTCCGTGGCAAGCGGTTGAAAATCCAAAAAAAAAAAAAGTTACTCGAGCGCGTCAGATATTCAAAGTGTATGTAAAGTAACCCTTGGGGAGGGTTTGTATTTATGCTTTTGCGGTTGCACAACGACATGCTTTGCTTTTGCTTTGCTTGGTAGTATAGATGCAAACCTACCCTGCACCTCCTTCAGAGGGAGCAGGGTGGCGGGGTCTTGAGGGCGAGTGCTACGGTCATGAAGATCCTCAAGGCAAGTCTGGTGGGTACACCTTCGCGAGGTTGCCGCCCCGTTTTTGGTCCAATTCCTTAAGAAATAGACGAAACAGAAACCACCAGGCGCTTTTCTATCTCCTTACTGTGGCCCTTTGTGACTAAGAGGTTACAGGCACGTCACTAAACCAACTGCTGACGTGTAGGAGTAACAGTCACCTGCGCTAGGACCTGCGCAGTTGAGCGCCGTAAGCAGGGATGAAGGAGTCCTGGGGGGTTGAGCCGATCGGCGCTGGCGGTTATGCGTCCGTGAGGCAACACGCCCCCTTTGGTCCGGATTTCAGGCAAAACGGTAGCCCTACCCTTTAGCCGGGGGTAGGGAAATGGCCACTGTGTCCCGTTAGAGGGGCACGGCGAGGAGCGTGGGGTCCACCGTGGTCATCCACGGATGATCACGGTGGTGGGCAAAGGTCATGCTGACGGTGTAAGTGAGGGTTATGTTCATGGGGGATGCCGGATGGCCCCCCTACGCCAACCCGATCAAACATCCGATGTCGCACCCTAAGCCAGCCTTGCGCTCCTATATCTCTTCTGGTAGTCCTAACGTTCGAGCTAGTTTGTAGTAAGACGTTCCCAGGTACGGGCTCCATGGAGGGTGGGAAGCCAGAGAGATGAAGTTCTTCTATTTTACATTATGGACAACAAAAAAAGGTCTATTAACACACACACACACGCACACACCTCACACACACCTAACACACTCCCGACACACACACGACAAACTCTCACACAAAAACACGACACACGCACTCACACTTCACACAAACACACTGGAGCGGAGGCGAAAGCCGATGAAACTCCCGAGGGGGGAGTCTTAGACACCTCTCTCACCCCCGGATGCTCTGCGGCTCCTGCTGCGAGCTCCAGTGTGGGCAAAGGTCCGGCCATGGCGAAAACCGTGGCCACGACCAAAAACAAATCCCAGATAAAACAAGGGACAACGGCGCTGCCTGGGATCAGTACCGCTCCCTCCAACACCGAACCCGGAGGCAGGGTGCCTCTTATCCATCCGCCCCCAGAAGTCTCCCCCCCCTCGCTGGCTGTCACAGGCCAGTCAGGGCTGGATTGCACCACCGGCAAGGCGCGCAAGCCTGGCAGGTGCAGGTGAGCAGGCGCGGCGGTGGGAAGGGCAAGCCCGCCCGAGCCGGCCAGGGCGCCGTATCTACGGGTCCGGATCTCACGACCTCGTCTGGACGGGGTAAGAGAAGAAACCGGCCGTCTAAGAGAGACAGGACACTAGCCCACCAACGAGGTAAGGCTACCAACACCCCAGCTAACCCAGTAAGCTCGGACAAACCACACGGCGGTAAGGTTTTCTTCTCCGCAGGCAAGCGCTCGCAAACCGGGGCAGGCACTAGCCGCCCAGGACCCAGCCAGCCATCGCGCAGCACGACTGAGATACCGACGCGCAAACCTACACCGGCTCGGAGTGAACCAACCGCGGCTAAGCGTGAGCTCAATGAGACCAATTCACCTCGTGGAGAGCGCAAGAAGCCGCGACTGGACCATCCCGCACGCACAGCAAACCGGAGCTACGCCCAAGCCGCTAGCGCCGACCTAAACGTCGCAGTCACCTGCGAACGGAGAGGCCATATTACCGAAGAGGAATCGGTCAAGATTCTGGAAGCCATCCAGTCACAGATCCTCGTCGAATGCCTCTCTGACGATGAACAGAACCCACCGGGGCCGATCTTCAACGCGAAGCCTCAGTACTCCGGGGGAGCCCTAAAACTATGGTGTGACAACACTGAGACCTTAGCCTGGCTAAGAAAAACGATCTCCGGCGTGGTTCCCACTAGCAGTTCGCTAGTGGTCAAGAGCCAAGCGGATATCGAGCGGCGTGTCAGATGCGGCGTCGTCATCCCTGACGAACAGGGGGTTTTTAAAGAGCCGACCTTCCTAGGCCGTGCTCTCAGCTACCAAAACCCCTGGGCCGGCATCGAAAGTTGAAATATTATAAAAGCAAAACCATAAAGCAAGTTCGCAGCTTATATTCTCTACTTTTGACATTTGGGGGAAGACACATTTCTTTATAAGAGAAACTTGTCTACATCAAATGAGACGAATGAGACGTAGACTTTTGTTTTAAAAACAAGTAAGGGTCCTCCCAACCAACTCAATCGCTGTCGAATAAAAAACGCTGAATGAAACTTGTTAGGAAAGTGCATCAAACTTTTTTTAATACGAGTTCCATGAAAAATTATAAAATGAGAAACTTTCAGTGTAATAATGCAGACAATAATTTTCCCAATGTTTTATCATTAGACAAAAATATTTTAATTCTACGTGTCATTAGTCATAGATATGCAGCATGGACCCAACATTATCTGCCTAAAATTGCCATAATCACAATTTATCATAAAATAATATACACACAGACTAGAATATATATCTGTCTCCTATATCACATAGATAATGTTCTACACTTGTTTTTATCTCTTTCTAGAAAGTCTGTTAATTTTATTTGACATTCGGCTAGGAAAGACTCGTGTCCATACAGTGCGTCTATGGTTTGGATACTTTTTGCGTTTTGTTGTCTCTTTGATTTATGTGCAAAAAGTTTTTTTTTAATTGCAAATGAATTCAAATATTACTAGAATTATGGATAATTCTGTCTGATTCCAATAAATCACTTTAAGGCCAGGTTTTCCTGAACACCGCAGGCATCCAACGCTTACCGCAACGCCTGCAAGGACTAGCGGATATGCGCGATGAGCACGCGCGCCAAAAGTTGCGAAGTCTAGGTAGTAGTTACAGAGTAGAGCAAAGCAGTATATCAACTTGAATTGATTAGTATAGGTACGTTTGTATGTATCATTTTTTTTGCGGTATTATTTTCATCATCATCAAACAGTGGCGGGCCTAGGGTTTCAAAACGATGCAAGCCCAATAAAATTTTAACCGATTTCGAAATCAGCAATTGCATACCTCCGGTGGCTTTGAAAAAAGCCGTTTGGTTTGCTTCATTGCTTGAGGGAACAAAGTTATGGTAAGTAGTTGCTTGGTTCATATCAGAACTAACAGGTAACAGGCAAAAAAAAACAAAACAGAAAGTTACAAAACGAAAGTTACAAAATATCTAGATAGAATGTAGGTAATAAGGAATTTAAATAAATTATTTATATTCTAATTGGAATCGTTTATCTTTCTTAGGAAATGATTTAATTACATCAGAGTAAAATGTTGGTGATTGTTTTAATTCTACCAATAACTGTTTTGCAATAGCTATCATTGATACTTTGGAAAGACGCTCTTGATCTTGTGTATTTTTCAGATAGGTATGGATACGTTTATGAGACGAAAAAGCACGTTCCGCGGAAGAACTTGTAGCCGGAATAGTTACAAGATACGCTAACTTTAACAGCTCGGGAAAGGCATCTTCGAGGTTATTCTCATGAATGAAATCAATTAATTCGAAAACATTACGATCTTTCAGATCAGGACTAAAATACAAGCAAATCAATTGACTTTTTAATGTTTGTTTGTCGAAATAATTTACATAAATGTCAAGTAATGAATATAATTTCTCTGTAGGAAAATGTGAGTGATAATTGTAAATCCAACTTTTAAACACTGATCTATTAAATTTTCGTTTATGCGATATGTCTGAGAAATACACAGATTAGGCGTCGGTTTTAATGAAGAAATTACCTGTTTTTTCTGAGCAAAGTTTAAAGATTTTACCTTATCTTCGCCAATCAAAACTTGAACGCATTTTAAATCCTCACAAGGTACTATTACTTCCATGGTTGTAGGTAAGTCACTAAAACAATTGTATCACTGAGAAAATCTAAGAAAACACACAAAAAACTTTAACAACAAAACTTTTTCCCACTCAAGCAAACGAAACTGAAGTGAGTTGCACTCGGGTGTCAGGAATTACTTACGCAGAGTTGCAGTGTTGTCATTTAGGCAAAAAAAGTCCCCAGGTATATGAAAAATCTAGCTAGAAGTCGCAATTTTGTATATTCATGATATTGCTTGAATATTTAATTTCGTTATTTAAGTTATTTAAGTCGCTAGTTTTTATTGTTGCTAAATCTTAAAGTCTCTAAACTTTTTAAAAATCTCCAAGATCTCACGACGGTCGCTAAAACGGCAACACTATAGAGTTTGCAAAGTGACAATACGCGTACAACTTCATACGCATGCAGGGCTTAAATCATCATACAGATCGATTTGAAGACGCACAAGGCTCTAACTCCTTACACGGCACATCGCTAGAAGTGCGAAAGGGACGAGAGATAGTATTTGAAAGCCCGGTAAAAGCCCGGTACGTGTAAGCGTGATAGCTATATTTATGTAGATGCTGCTTAATGCGAAACTCTGCGCGCGACCATTAGACCAATCGCGATGTATAGTAGTGTGGCGTAGGTAGATACTTTGTGTTATTTTGATAAGAATTAAGCGCGCGAATTTTTAAATAGTTCGGGTTTGATATTGATTCTCTATCGAGCATTTCTAACGCATGCCAGGCTTTTGGGCTTGTATGAAAAGATCGCCACTGTCATCAAAGACCTTACTTCATAGGATCATTTCTATAGTAAGCTCTTCTCGAGACTTTCATCATCATCATCAGCCTATAACGTTCCCACTGCTGGGACACAGGCCTCCTCTCTGTGAGAGGGAGTGGGCCATGATCCACCACGAGGGCCCAGTACGGATTGGTGGATGTCACATGTTAAATAAAAAAGTAGAGAAATTAACTTACTCGCTATTCCCTGAATCATTAGTCGATATATGCGCACTGCGCTTGGCCTGCAGCTGCATTGCTCTAAAAACATAAAAAATGTACGTAATTTTAAAGGGTGGAGGTGAATCAGGGGTCACGGCAGTTAATATCTAATATTTTCGTAGGAAATGATCATACTGTGGACACTTCTACACTATGACCTATTTGACATTTGGAGACAGTAAACCATTATAATAAGTGCGTTCACGGTGGCTTTATGAACTCTGACATAGGGTCTAAATTCAACTATCTTTTTTTTTTTTAGCGTGGTAAAATCATCAAATGAGTCCTCCAACCCCGGGCAGGGCGGGAGGGACTGTCAGACTTCTACTGACTAAAATCCACGGTGTCCTTCAATAGCCTGTTACGTTCCGGGGTCACGGTAAGGAAATAATCCCGCGACCCCGGCAGGCTTTGGCCCTCTGAGAGGGGGGCCCCGTCATTATGCTGACGCTCTTTGAGGCGCGCGTGGGACACAACGCGCCGTCGACCCGGGCATGGTCTATGGTCGGGCAGCGAGTTGCCCTTTACTCGCTGCCCGCATGCCCGCGCCTACGGTGGCCGGAGATCGTCTGCTGTCGTCCGACGCCGCGGGCGCCTACCACTGCGGTTGGGGTGGAGGGAGGACGCTGTCCTCTCTCACTCTCGGCCCGCCTCCTCCTTCACGAGCATTACTGCCACGCAGAAGGAGCAGACTGCTTCCCACTCCGTCTCGCCCCGCAGCATGGCCGCAACCAATGCCGGGCGCGAGAGGTCTCCGCCTATCGCCGCCGTGAGGACACGTCGGTGCACCGCCCAAGCTGGGCAGTCTTTCACCGTATGCTCTACTGTGTCCTCCGGGCGATCTTCGCAGTGGTGGCACCCGGGCGTTTCCTCCTTTCCCATCAGGCACAGGTACCTCCCGAAACTTCCGTGTCCGGTGAGGACCTGCGTCATCCGATAGGTCAGGACGCCGTGACGTCTCTCCAGCCACTCCTCAAAGAGGGGTCTTACCGCCGCAATTGCGGTGCTGTCTTACATATTATTTGATGCGGTTGGTAAATCTATTCCGCGAGAAAAATAAACCATTATAGCTTTTGCGAACGTGAATTCTTTATTCATATTGACATAGGGTTTAAATTCAACTGTTTTACACATATTTGCGTTTGCATATTACCTATATCGGTTATAGTCTAGGAGCCACTGAAACATCCCACTCGTTCTCCACAAAGCTTGATTTTTTAAAATTGTATTATTGGAAAGTTCCGCTGTAGCAGGCATCTATGTGGTTGCATTATCATTCCTCAAAACGGAGACAAAGTCATTTGGTTTTTGCTCTCACAGTATGACTATAATTTTTTAATTCTTACCTTGTGGAAAACAGGTAAGTCAGATGGTTCAGTAGCTCTCCTACTATTAGTAAAGAGAAATAAATTTACAAAAGAGGTTCTAATACCTAATAGTGCCAATGCATGCTTACCTTTTTTGTTTATTCAGCCTTCGAATAGCCAGCGATGACAACTTCTTCTTACTTTTTTTTCTGCCCATTTGTTTACAAAATTATAACCTTATAACATGAACTATATTACAAGTATATTGAAAATTAAAATATGTACAGCTAATATTATTTAAAATTAATGTTTGCCTCAGTCAGTAAAAGAACTTAGCGTGGTGGTGGGTTTGCAAAAAATTGACGTAAGTCCGACCTCCGACACGGTCCAAGACCGACTACAGGGTCCTGTAACTTACTGATTTTGCATTTTGTTCTGGGCTATAGTTCTGGAACTGGACATTAGATGGCATGACTGTCTCAATTTCATCTATAATGAAATACAAATAAAAAAAAAGAAATATTGCTCGAAGATCTATAAAATTTTAACTATTTGTTATAAAGAAAATTAAATAAAATGAAGACAATATTGTATAAAATATTTCTATGACAACACTGACCCGTAGTAAAATAATGATACGTTTCATTTTAAGCACGCATTGAAACATAAGCCGAAGTAAATTGACATAATTCGTTGTGATAATTTTTATTTCTTGCTCTCGAAGAAATAAACTGAGCGGTAATTAAAACAACTATTTAAATTTTAGACTTACTGTAAATTAATAACATAGTTTACAAATTACAATTTCAAGTCAAATATTGGCACTGTAAAAAATGTTTGTTACGGAACTTCCTTGTCGGCCATTCCGAAATTATTGTTTTTGTTACCATGGTTACCCATGTCTTGTGTCCACTTGTGTCAAACTCGATGTTTTGTTTGATGTATTGAGAAAGTTTTAACCGTGATTTTCATTTACGACCTGGATAGTGGCTATGTTATTTGAATTATTGTGGATTCATTGTGTTCTTTTTACCCGACTGCGCGACGCAAAGGGGATGGCAACTCAAAGCTAATAGTAGATGGCGCTGTAATAGTTGGTCCCTACGTCAGATTACTGTCTACCTTGTACAAAAAACAAACAAGATTTATTGTTATAAAAATTGATTATAAATACAAAACAAATATGGAAAATTATTCGTCAATGCAAGTGCATATACTAAAAGAAGAATTAAGACGCCGCGGTGCATCTACAAGAGGAAAAAAAGTGATTTAATTGAGTGGTAATACATTTGATTTTACCGTAATAAATCCACAATTACTTGTAGTTGAGGTTTCAATTTTTGAGTTTAGGTATGTTTTACCTGTCCTCTCCTATAACAAGAATATAATGCTGCTTAATACTTTCTATTTTGATAAAATATCATAATGTTTTAAGTCAGTAATTTTACCCCTTTTTTCTATTTAGATTCGAGAAATATCACAATATATTTCATTTATTAACACCACAACTATCACAAAACTCGTTCCAGGTGATAATTCTTCCGCCAGACGAACCATTTCATGATTTATAGAGCGATGCAATACTGGTACTTAACCTCCAATAGAAAAGTAGATGTTATTTTGAAAAGTGTATTCGATTGTTTAGTTATGGTATAATCATAGAATTTCATTAATAAACTCAACTAACGGCCTGTCTCGGCTTCGCAAGGCTGGATATTTGTTTATTATATAGCTTTTCCTTAGTTATAATTCAATTTTTGTTCTCAAGGCAGTCACAGCAGCTACCTATTATTTCTTGATAGTGTGAATTGTCGGAAATTTGTATGTTCCATCATTTTTACAGCTTATTACACAACATCTAGTCATTTTAAATCAATAAATCGTTTTTTTTCAGAAAATTCCTTTGATTTGACAGTTATTTTGGGACCAAACTGTCATTTGTCACTTCGACACTTGCCTTCCCCATTACTCGAGCAGTGCCCGTGCATTCTCTTGGACTCATGGAGTTTTTCATTGGAATTTTCTGTGACCTAGTGTTATCTGTTGTGTGTTAAGTTGTTTGTTAAGTTTCTACAAACTTAATAAAATGTTGTAATACTCAATTTTGTGTTTTATTCTAAACAAAATAAACATTATATTATTATAAGAGAAGAAAGAAAGGGATAGCTATATAGCTATCCCTTTCTAGGATACTGCACATAAATGTGTGTAATATGTATGTATCTATAGACACACACATGCACCGCAAGTTCAGGTACTGGACATCAGATGGCGCTTGTCGTTGAGGTCAAGTGAAATCTCTATACCCCTATAAACAAATGTACTCTATGACCGACTAAATGCCAAGGGTCGAGTGTATGAAAAGATGAAATCACCTGATTCTGGACTTAGTGGTATGGTTTCTCATCCTTTCATAATAATACGGCCGAATTCTATCTCATTTTTTATGCTCTTTATGATGGTATAAGTTTTATTCTTAGATTAAAAAATGTAAAATGGTATCCAAACCATGAGTTGGACCTGTTTTTGCGATTTAATTGGATGCAGTAAAGTGCAAGCAATCGTGTATCGAAGAGCCGAAACCTGTAGAACGAAGACTGAAATATGTAATTTGTTTTTTTTCAAAATTTAAATCCCTTTTATTTAGGAATGAAACACTATACAAAATGACGGTTTTGCGTCTCACATCGCCTTAATTGTATTGAAAACTTTAGAATTTTACACGTTTTTCTGGTTAACTAAACGTTTTATAGTTCATTCACAGCTCAGTCATTCGCCGTTGCTATCAGTCAGTAGGTACTCTAATAAATTTTCAAAATGCATACCGTTTATTTCGAGTGTTGCACGTTTTTGCAATGATGTTTTGTCTAGGGCTTCGTTGCACCTCTATTGCAAGGCTCATCCTGCCACGTCCTTGAGCGTGTGTAGGAGTGATAAATTGGCCATGGTCTAGTAGCCTCTGCTTAGCGGACAAAATCGTTCGAGGAGTAGGTATTTGAGGATTTATTCGCTTATTCCCAACTGCTCAACTAAACAGCCCAACTGCTCGAAACTGCTCAACTAACTGCCCAACATCATGCTTGCAAGGCGAGGAACACTTTCCGCTTTGTACAATCTCTGGGCACCAGGCAAGCTTTCACCTCGTATGTAAGATTGCACATACATTGTCTAGTAAACAAATTAATCATTGGCGGGTTGTGCGGAAACACAAACAAATAACAAAAGTATACGCTTACGCCGGGTCACGTAGGAGTGCGCGCGGCCGACTAATGATGGATGATATCGATGTGTTGCCTCTTGCGCTTGCGCAGCGCAGGTGAAGCGGGCGGGGGGCTGGGGGGTTCGCTCTGCCCTTTCCATTGAATTGAATGTAACGGCAGCAAAGTTTTTCTGCGTCTCATACCTTTTTTCAAAGGTACGAGTTTGAAAGCAAGTTTGAAAACTTCGCATCGCGATTCTACATTTCAACCGCTCGTTTCTCTCGCGGTTCAATCCCTCCCTCGCTCAGTTTTCAATTCAAGTAGGTACCTACTTACTCGCGCCAAAAATCAATTTTGCAGCCTTGCATAAATAAATAAAACAAATAACTGTTTCACTTCAAAACTGTACAACGCCGCTAAAGTTATCACTTCAAAAAAATAATCAAATTATGTACTTACCAATAATTAAAAATGTAATCAAAACCAACTTAGAACGATCACATTAACAGTACCTACTTTAATAAATTTTCAAAATGCATACCTACCGTTTTATTCGAGTGTTGCATGTTTTTGTAATGTTTTTTCTAGTGCTTCGTTCCACCTCTACTTCGCGGCTCATCCTGCCACGTCCTTGAGCGTGTGTAGGAGCTATAAATTGGCCATGGTCCAGTAGCCTCTGCTTAGCGGACAATATCGTGTGACGAGTAGGTAATGTAGGATTTATTATCCCTTGCTTGCGAAGGCGAGGAATACTTTCGGCTTTGTACAATCTCTGGGCACCAAGCAAGCTTTCACCACTAAGTATGTAAGATTGCACCATTTCATAATACTCGCGGTAGGTATAGGTAGACATTGTTTATTAAACAAATTAACGATTTGCGGAAACACGAAAATATGCGCTTGCGTCACGTAGGAGTGCGCGCGGCCGACTAATGAGATGGGTTCATGGGTTGCGACTTGCGACTTGCGCCTTGCGCAACGCATGTGAAGCGGGGTGGGGGGCCGGAGGGGTTCGCTCTGCCCTTTTCGAGCGTGGAAAAAGTAGTTATTATAACGATTGGTGATCGCGCAGCTCGCAAAATGGATAATTCTGTCGAGAAAATGATTTCATATGAAAATTTTACGGATCGATTTTTTTTCATAGGTAATGGGTTTAGTGAATGATACTTAGTGCATAGAAAAAAAATTGACAGTGACTAAAAATCTTCCTATTTATGTTATAGTGTCGCTGGGCGCTTGTAATTCCACAACAGGTGTTCCAGATCTTCAATTTTTATAAGTCAACAGAGAGTGCACAGACTGAACAACTGTTGCTAAGACGTGATTCCTCCTTTTGATGAATTAGATGTATACCTACAACCAGTCTTTTTTTATTTCCCATAACTCTAGGGTTTTAATCGAGACGTATAGGTAAATAATAATAGAAAGACTCATACATCAGGTGGTCCAAATGAGCATAGTTTCAAAGATATCATCAATCATAATTAAATTACATCAAAAACTTTCATCAGTACCAGTGGCGTGTTTTAAAATTCAGCACCCGGGTCCTGCCACCCCGGAACTTATTTTTTTTGGGTTTTGGACAAATGTAAGGTTTTGAACTATTTTTATGTGAGACGGGTTTGCTCTTGACCTTAGTCTAGGTCAGGAATGAGTAAGACAAGGTCGACGATGGAGCGAGAACTAGGATACTTGAAGTTTTTATTAGGGATAGGGGCGGCATATCAGTGCTAGTATGGAAGGGAGGGCTTCTCGCAGTCTACCGCCCGGTACGGGCGTACGTTAAAAATGTACGCTACTACTTCGTTGTTCATGACATTATAATACGTAATCATGATAGTAGTTATCTGATCTCGGCGCAGAACGCTTTTTTCTGTTGTTTTGTAAGTGTATAACTATCTATGACTTGTAATGCACTAGCCAACCCCGCGAACTTCGTAGCGCCACAGAATCAATACTACAGTAGGTACACGAATAATACTGCTACTACTACATCATTTATTAGAAAAATGTGATAAATGAAGAACCGCTCCGCTCGACTGATTTTGTGCAAACTTCAAATAAACCATTATTTTACATAAAGTAGAATAAACATTTGGTTTGGATAGGTGAGTGAAACTGAACAGTTTGCGCGAGAGACACTTCCAAAGTGGTAAAATGTTGGTCCCCCCCTGTAACTTCTTAATTATGGGAATAATAAAACTAGAAAAATAAATGTGATATATGTTACTATGCAAACTTCTGTCTTCTAAAATTTGATCCACCTCCCGGTTTCCGATTGAGCTGAAATATTGCACGTATTGTGTATATCGCGTGACAACACAATAATATGATGACATGGAGCTCAGCTGATGATGAAGCTAACTAAAAATAAATGACTAACTTGTTTAAAATCAATCTTAATCAATAACAATAATCTTAATTATTTATTACCTACGTACTCAAGGATCGGAGTACCTAACTAAGTCATTCCTTACTTTTTCTCGCGAGTGTAGGTATAAGGGTTCCATCATTCCATGTTGTCTACGGAACTCTAAAAAGGCCGTCCCTAAGCACTACTTTACTATTTATACAAGTTTTTTGATGGATGTAGAATAAGTTTATCCTACTAGCTCTAATGCGTCGCGTGGCGCGCTCGTCCTTAGCCGTGAGTCTGTGTGGCCATGAAAATCTATTTTTATACTGTAGCATTGATAAAGCCAGAGTTCAATCACCCTGTCCGCTCGCACTGCGCCGGCCGCGTGCCGTCATAGTAAAATCAATGCACCTGTCCTAGCAAGAACGGCACTATATTGAGCTTCAAAAATGCGATGACTAGATATTCGATTTTCTAAAAAGCCGAATTCGAATACCTAATTGTATTTTTTTTACATTAGTAAGAAACTGTCGCGACGAATAATACGCTCGAATACTATGCATTGCAACGTTATATTTAAGTAGGTAAGTTAAAAAAAACTGTTGTTATATCCATCTATCTATCTATCTATCTATTGTATCTTCTATCTTTCTATCTATCTATTATAAAAATGGATCGCAAAATGTGTTGCTAAGCTCATAACTCGAAAACAGCTGGACCGATTCGGCTACTTCTTTTTTTTTGTTGTAACCATCAGCGCCAGGTTTTAGAAGACGAAAATCATCATGTCCACCAGTGCAAAGCCGGGACGGACCGCTAGTTTCAAATAAATATTACCTAATAAAAAAATCAGCGATAGATATAAAAATAAATTGTGTGAAAGTAAGTAAAAACTTTTTAAAGTGAAACCACAGAATACCTAATAAACAATCACCCTATATACCTAATAGTACTGTGAAATCAACTTTTTCGTCTGTGTGTTGCATGTCGCGTGACGGTCGGCCGCGGAGTAGGGATATAGTGAAAGGCGCTCTCGTTAGAGCAGCCGAGGCCAATATGGCGGCGCCTTTAGTTCGCATCGGCTGACCGTGTAGTGTAGGTATACTTAATAGACTGTTACTCATTTGTGCCAGTGCCCCACTTTAACTCTCAACGAGGAAAAAGCAAAGAATAGTGTAAAAATGAATGAAGATGAATTAATTTTACGCCGTAAAAAACAGAACGCCGACAGAGCACGTGCTTATAGAAAAAGAAAACAAGATCTTGGTGAGTTTACATTACTAGCTGTTGCCAGCGGCTTCACGCGCTACACTACCACTCGAAAATTATCCCACGGGAACATAAAATCGGGATAAAAACTATCCTATGTGTTAATCCAGGTTATAAACTATCTGTGTACCAAATTTTAGACAAATCCGTTCAGTGTTTTTTGTCTGAAAGACTAACAAACATACCTACATACACATACACAACCATACAGCCTCACAAACTTTCGCATTTATAATATTTTTAGAACTTTTTGCTGGTGCATGTTGTTGGATGGATTTACCTAGTTCATTTAAGGTTATTGCTTCGATGTAGCCCGCGAAATTCATTTTTTTTTACGTTTTTTGCAATTTGCAGGCCAGTGACATGTTGTAACTTTATAAATATATATGTGTTGCGGTTATAACAAGTATAATTTTAAATATAAAAATTATCAAAAAATTCGCTCCATCAGCTCTCACATAGAAAAGGTGCATCGTAGTTAGATTTCGGAGATTTTAACATGATGCACCTTTTCTATGTGAGAGCTGATGGAGCGAGTTTTTTGATAATTTTTATATTTAAAATTATACTTGTTATTACCGCAACTCATATAATATTTATAAAGCTACAACATGTCACTGGCTTGCAAATTGCAAAAAACATAAAAAAAAATTGAATTTCGCGGGCTGGTTGGAGCATCCCCCATAATGAGTGATTGAATTTATTATTTTTATTTCGTATGAATATTAAATTATTTGTCTTTTTATTTTTATTCGATTCGGATCATTCTTATTTAACAGATGCAGCAAAACTATTACATCAAAAGCAACTAAATGCGGAACGATGCCGCAGGTATCGTCAAAAATGTAAGCGTCTAAAATCGGGTGCCAATTTTAACGGAGGCACTAGTGATAGCAATTCAAGTATGAGTCGAGATACAAGTGCAAGTCGAGAATTAACTGTAAATACAGAGGAATTTCAAAAGTCGTCAGATTACCCTCAACAATTTTTCAACCATAAATCTTCGCCGGCTCCGCAATCTACCAGTGAAAACGATAAAATTCACGTGTTTTGTCCAAAATGCAACACGAAGGTACCGCACTCCGCGGCAGGAATACAACAGGTACGTCCTAAGGGCGCTTCATCACCGCAAGCATTCACCTGTAATGTAACGTTACAGATTCGAACATTCTAAGACAATAGAACACCTTTTGTCGACATTTTATAAGTGCCCTCATGGGCCTATGTGGAATAAAAATTTTTGATTTTGAAAAAAATTGAGCATCAAACTGCGCACTTTTATGTTACATTACTGGTGAATGCTCGTGGTGAGGGAGCGCCTTTATAGATTCGATTTGAGCATTACATTTATTACAGTACTACCTCCCTGACTGACGAGCATTCGCGTACATTTAGTATAGATTTGATACAAGGTGCGCATTGTGATACTCGAAGTCTTCACTCACTCATGAAATGTTCGAATATGTAACGTTACATTACAGGTGAATGCTCGCGTTGAGGGAGCGCCTTCAAATGAGTTCTCCCACCCAGGGCAGAGCGGGAGGGACTGTCAGACTCGTACTGGCTAAAATTCACGGTGTCCTTCAATAGCCCTTTACGTTCCGGGGCCACGATAATTCGTTAGTCCCGCGACCCCGGCAGGCTTTGGCCTGACACTGCTTACATAGAGGGGCCCCATCATAATGCTGTCGACCCGAGCATGGTCCATGGTCAGACAGCGAGTCGCCAATTACTTGCCGCCCGCATGGTCGCCTACGGGGTGGCCGGAGATCGTCTGCCGACGTCCGTCACCGCGGGCGTCATCAAATAAAGTCACTTCTCACTGTCTATCTGTCCATAGGCTATGTATGCTTTTGCTTTAGTTAGATCTGAAAAACTAAGCAACGGATTTTGATGCGAGTTTATGACGTGACAGTGTCTTATGAGTGAATTTCTCAAACACAAATCGTATCTAAAACTAAACTACTAACTGATAAAGTTATTATTTTTTATAGAAAGAAGACGTACATAATCTTGATCAGGCCATAAATATTTTTGTATAACATTTAAATAATAACTTTAAAAAAATGTTCTTTGCCAATCGAGGTTTCATGAGATTTCATAAAAAGAATTCTAAATTAAAATACGTTTCGTTCGGCGCGTTCGGCTCTGATAGTGTGTGTGTGAATCTTTATAATTCGATGGAGCCGGCTGTTCGCACGAAAAAACATGACTCATGCATGCGGCGTTACCGTTACCTCGCTCTGAGGCGTTCCAGGCTTGAAGTGCAAGCGAGAAAGAGGCACAATCGACCTCCGCGTTCGGCAGGCAGCGTTCGTTTGTCTCTCTCCTACTTGAGTGAGCGATGCGTCGTCCGCGTGGACAGCTGCTCTTTTATTTACATGTTTTCGTCAAATAAGAAGTGCAGTGAAAAGTGAATGTGGTCTCAATTGTTTATGTATAGCAACGATTCAGTGATATATTGTCGAATATTCGTGCTTACATCATTAAAATAAATAGCATCGGTCCGCTAGTGCTGGCAGGCAGCGATTGTAGGTTATGCTACAAGGGCGGCCACATACCTACATCAGTTTTTTCCGTTCGGAATAGAAAACGGATCAGGATTCCTGATCAAGAAAACTGATGTAGGGTAAATACGCTAAATGTCGGCCCCCTTACGGTTTTTCTGTTTTGGGATCGGTCTGGAACCATCAATTTGCAACGAAAGGATAGCTTCCAGTGTGGTTTTGGATAGTTTGATAAACCTATTTTATGTTTATGGGCATAAGGTTGGCATTTCTACTACAAGGAAAAAGTACTAAGGTTTAGATGCGTCGAGAACGAAAAAACCCTAAAGTCGGCCATTCACGGCCCATGGTCGGTCGCGTTTTTCCCAAATGTCGGCCGGGTAGAGGGTGTTTTAAATTAAGACAGACAAATATTAATAATATGATTTATTTTGGCAGGAGTCTCACTAAGTATATATTATTAATCGAATTTTGTTTAATAGTAAGTAAAGTATTTTTTTTTAAATGCACTTAAATAATGTTAGGTAAAGTTGCGATCGTAACTACATAGGTAATGTTCTGTTTCCGTAAAGGCCCTTGATCTCCCTGCTGTCATTGTAGTACCTTAAATTAAAATCATTAATTCTAAATGCAGCTTTTTGTGACATGCAGGTTAATTAATGAATGAAAGATTCACGAACAACCATTTATATTTTTTAAGCTAATTAACATGGCTTTATTAGGTAGCAAGTTCCAAAGAGCAATTTGTATCTTATATTCCCAAACCGTAATAAGCTATCATAAATGTTTCCAATTTTATCCTCCCATTTAAACGTAACTCTTAATATTATTAATAAATTAAATTGTACAATGAACATTTAATTTTGAGAAAATAATAAAAAGCAATCAGCCTGTATAGTTGGGCTCGAATTCGAGGCTGGTCGACATTACGATCTTTAATATTTCTAAAGCCGGCCCCTATTTCATGTACACCATTTCTCGAGATTCAACTTCTATCACCCCGGCCGGTATTTGGCGATTAAACGTAAAATAGATTTATTTGCCTATATGCGTTGCAAATTCTCATAGTAATCCAATGGAATTAGTACAATTGGAATTTATAAAACAGACTGCATTTACTTTAAGTCGACCATGGCCGAGAATCCGGTTTTAACTCAAAATTGGTAGTCTATTGGCGGCCTCCTATTTTTCTTTTAAAACAATACGTTAAACATTGAAAAACTGTCTCAAAATATAGTAAAAATTACTAATTACTGATAATAAAGCTTAAAACAATAAAAAAGGAATGTTTTACCGTTCTAATATCAATCCCCGAAGTGTGGGTATTCACAGCAAGTAAGGTACTTTCAATATGAACTTGACGCTTCGACGGCGCAATCGCTGCTGAAGCTCAGTGTGCGAAGAGTGAGTGTCGTAATCGGAAAGTAACGGTTTGTACATATAGAGTATGAACTAAGGTGGTAATTCGAGTGGCAAATTTGTCACTTCATTACGTTTTAAATGAACGCAAGCTGAAAATGTGCAGAGGGCCGAAGTTTGGGGGGGGGGCGACGTATGGCGTATTTACCCTACACCAACACATTTTCTATCCGAAATTCCGAACACAGTGAATATTATACAAATGTCTTTGCATGTACAAATATATGTTGAATGGAATGTGAACATTTCATTCATCATTTCGAATTCCGAACGGAAAAAAAAAACTTAACAGAACAATAAGTTAACAGAACTATTTCACGATGAGTAAAAAATCAATGGCTTTACTATTCGATCGAAATGATTATCGAGCGTAGCTATTATTTGAAAAAAAATTAAACATAAATGTTAAATCTTCCACATATTAATTTTGTGGAAAAATAACTTATCGTGTCTGAAATGACAGGTTGGACCTGGTTGGACCAGCCAGCCGTCAAAGGAAACAATTTTCCCTTTAACAAACACAAACACATTGAAGCGGGCCTTTTAAAAGCTAGTAAATGATTTTCTGAACGAAGAATTTTATGAATTTTTTTTCAAAATTTTTTCGAACGACGAGTCATTTTGCAGAACCGCTTACAATCGCACCATGGAAAAACAACCTGACGCACCAGATGATGTCACGAATGAGCCACTACCTTCGATGAGTGAACCCATGGAGGTGCAAGATGCTCTAGCATCAACTTTAGCAACGTCATTCTCACAGCCAATAACCACTGCTTCAAAATCGAAAGCACAAAGACAACGCGAGTACAGACAGCGTATCGCAGCAACTAGAACTCCTGCTGAGGCAGCTGCTGCGAGAAAATCAAAAACCGAAAGACAACGCTACAACAGATTACGCCAAGCTGCTAAATTGGCTATTGCCAGTGGTTCTCTTGAAGCGCAAACTACATCATCTCCGAAAACCGCTGCTCCAAAAACAAGGGCACAAATACAACGCGAGTACAGACAGCGGGTTGCTGCATCCAAAACTCCTGCACAAGCAGCAGCTGCAAGAGAAACACGTAATGAAAGAGAACGAAACAACAGATTACGCCAAGCTGCTAACTTGGCTATAGCCAGTGGATCTCTAGAAGCGGCAACTACGTCTCATTCAGGGCAAAGGTTCAACACCATCCATATTGATAATCAACGACAATTTACCGACCAACAACGTCAAACTTTAGCAACAGAACCAGCAGAAGCTACTGTACAACCAAGTACTTTAGATCAAATTGAAGTTCAAGTACCGTCTACTTGGAACACTAAATGGCCATTATCAAACATGAGATACAAATCTACTTTTTTGGACAACGATTTTGGCTACACTTGCTCGGTCTGCGACAGACTTTGGCTTAGCAACGACCTTAAAGCCATCACTGCAGCACAGCTAGAGGTAATTTCGAATTGGTTTATCAAAGAAATTCGACAACTGAGGCACATGACTGAGACCTTACCACGAGCTCTCTTAAGTGGGAAAGAGATGGCGCTAGATGACTTATATAGCTCTGTCTCTTTCCCACAGCCTAAACTGGATTGCGTGGGGTAAGGCCTCTGAGCAGAGAAGAACATTTTAAACTGGTCTGCAACACTTGCAAAATGTCACTGAACAAAGAATCGATGCCACCGCTCGCAAAAGTTAATGGACTCTCATATCCTGACCCACCCAGAGGCGTCTGTAGCCCTTGTGGCGCCCGGTGCAACCCTGTACCCTGGCGCCCTCTAGTCTAGTAGGAGCGGGGTCAAAATGGAATACTAGTTATAATAATATTTACAGGTGCCGGCACGCGCCTTTGGTAGGGATACGACATTACGCCAATTTAATCTTTAACTATTTGTTTTAAGGCTGATTTCACGTTGAAACAAAAGTTATTGTGTTTTGAGTAGGAAAAGGAATAGCCTTGTATCACGTTCAACTATCGTCAGTAAACCGACTTTACAAACAACCGATTTTTTTATAGATACGAGTGATTCAAGAAGAATGTTTATACGTATACAACGTGTAACGTTAAAGCGCAAAACCTCTCGTGGGGTAACTCAGCCCATGTTACTGAAAAAAAAACAAGATTTTTCATACTGATGGACCGTGCTGATGGGCTCGATCAATTTCTCATTTTGAATGAAAAACCATATTTTTTTTTTGCGAATTTCCAAAAGTCTTAGAACAAACATTGTTCGGTAACATGGGCTGAGTTACCCCAAGATCGCTCCGCGTCAATGGACAGGCAGCCTAATATAGTAAGTAGAGATTGCACCCGTGCGGAGGCGGGCCCTATAGCTAGTACTATCCATAAATAAAAATAAAAAAACTGGCCGGAAAGTGCGAGTAGGACTCGCACACGAAGAGTTACGTACCACGAACAATAAGAAAAGGCAAAAAAATCGCGTTGGGTTCTAAAACAAGCCGGCGTCCTCACTATGTTATTCTTCTGAAAGAAGCTGTGGTGACGAAATAATGAATAAAAAATAAATAAGTACACCTGTCTGAACAAACCCTGTCACTATCGCCAAACCTGACAATTTATATGGGGCGTTTACTACTACTGGATTTGCAGACGGCTTGTAATGGGTAGCTCGCCGTCCGGTCAAGGATTGGGCGTTTTTCTATTAGCCGGCCCGGTGCAGGGAAGCAAAAATGTTGGAACCGAAAAGCGAGCGAGCCATACATTTTTATACATATTTGCTTCCCCGGCACCGGCACGGCGCCGTAGAGTATTAAATTAGAGCCGAGTCCGTAACTGAGGCGTGTGCCTCAAAGAGCAGTTAGAAAACTGACAGGGCCCCCATGAGATTAATTCTGCTGTGGGAGAGAGACAGCTATACAAGTCGTCTAGCGCCATCTCGTTCACTCACTGAAATTAATCTTCCTTGAAGACACGGTAGGCCACGAGACCAACAAGACACTAACAGTGAATGTATTACTAATTATATTAATTCTACAGGATCAAACAAAAATGCTCATCGCAAAAGTGTACCACTACTTTGAGCAAGAGTATGAAGAGTTGAAGAAGATGTACGGAAACGTGGACCTGAGTCCTCTGTCTAAGTTCCGGCAGCGAACAGCTCTGGCCACCGGTGTGAGTGATAGCATGCTGCAGCAGATCCTGGAGGAAGAGAGACGGAGAGAGGAGGAGGAGAGGACGCCGCGAGCACACAAGAGACGCAGGCAAGAGGACAGGTATGTGTAGAGTATTACACGCTCCTGGTAAAGGAGCTCGGTGAATTTCTTGCGAAAGTGTTTATAGACGGGCGGCGAAGAAGGGATTTTTGATGTTTTTTTTGTGTGTGTTCGTGCCCATTAGGCTATGACGCAGAAAACCATGGTCCGTAATAAGTAACACATTTGTATAAATTCACTGCGTTCAGATCACGTTCAAATGGAAAACGGATCAGGATTCCCGATCAGGAAAACTCATGTGTGTGGCCGCGCTTAGAGGGCGGGGATATCGTCCGATAGGCGCCCATTACACGGTCAATCTAGATTGCAATCCTTGATCTCGGATCGAGATCAAGGATCACTGGATCGCGTCACAACATTACACGTTCAATCCTGATTTCTTTATGAATCGTAACCGCCGCTGTAACACCTGTTGCCATGGATATAAATAAAGTTAAAGCGTTAGTGTAACTTGTTTTAAATGGCCTTAACATTGGCCTTAACGTTGAAAAAAAGGATTCGAAAAAGGCGCTGGATTAAACAGTGGTTACTCAAAAGAGAAATGTACACTTATTTAAATCTACTAAATGATAATTATACAACTAACTGCTGAAGTTGACGATTATAAAAAATACTTCAAGCTGGGGGGTTACTTACGATACTTCAAGTCGGTGGCAAAAAAGACAATGAAATTAATAAAAAAAAGTCACCGACTTCCGAAAGAAAAGTTTTGAAGGTTATTTTACCCTTTTTTAACCGACTTCAAAAAGAAGGAGGTTATCAATTCGACGGTATGTTTTTTTTTTTTGTGTGTTTGTTACCTGATTACTCCGCCAATTGTGGACCGATTTTCAAAATTATTGTTTTGTTCGAAAGGAGATACTTCAGGAGTGGTCCCATTGTCACCATGTCAGGATCTGATGATTGGATCTTGGAGAAATCGAGGGCAACCCTCAAATTTTATAGGCCTACACATAGTTTTTCGCAAATTTTATGAAGTAATTTAAGTATTTGCGTATGGTAATCATCATCTCATGTAGCTGAGCTGATGATGGAAGGTACAACTCCTCTAGTAAGGACTTAGCATCGACTAATTTAGTAAATTATGTTTGTGTTCGCATATCTCCGGAACTACAAGTCGGATTTAAGTAATTCTTTTTATTGTTGTACTAGGTATCGTTCAACTTAGGGAATACTGCAAGTTTCATCAAAATCGGTTCAGTAGTTTTTGAGATAGGGAATTATGAATGTAAGAGATTTTAACGATGTTATTACCGGTGTTACGGATTACAAAATTCTAGTGCTCATGTAAGAAAATGATGTACCTACTCGTATTTGACAAAAATGTGGTTGAATATTTAAACTAAAAAGAGTAAAATAAAAACTTTTTCAAAAAAAATGTAACCGCCTTCAAAAACAACCACAAAAAAGGGTAAAAATAACCTTCAAAACTTTTCTTTCGGAAGTCGGTGGCAAAAAGACAATGAAATTAATAAAAAAAAGGTCACCGACTTCCGAAAGAAAAGTTTTGAAGGTTATTTTACCCTTTTTTGTGGTTGTTTTTGAAGGCGGTTACATTTTTTTTGAAAAAGTTTTTGTGGTTGTTTTTGAAGGCGGTTACATTTTTTTTTGAAAAAGTTTTTTTAAAATTGAATTCAGCGAATCAGTTTAGTTAGTTCGCTTAGGTATTTTGATGGGCAACTACGGAACCCTACACTGTGCGTGGCCCGACACGCACTTAATTGGCCAGTTTTTGTCCATTATTTTTCTAAACTCTCTCTGGCTATTTCATAATGAACATATTTCAGAAACAATAAGAATGTATGATGTTTTTTTTTTAGTTCAGATGATGAAAATTCTTCGGACGATAGTGATGGCGACGCGGAAGCCCGTAATGATGTACAGGAAGAGGGACAACCATATGCTACGTGAGTATTATGAAATTATATTTATTTTGCAAGTAGGTTAATATCCCGGGCATGCGGCCGGCGAGTATTGGGCGACTCGCTGTCTGACCATGATGGACTATGCCCGGGTCACGTATTTCCAAAGGCGTGCCGTGCATTTTCATGCGTCATGCGGTAGGTCAGGACGCCGTGACGCCTATCCAGCCACTCCTCAAAGAGGGGCTTACCGCCGCGATTGCGGCGTGCCCGTTCTGTCAGGAATACGAAAAAAATAGTCACTCGACTAAAATCCAATATGGCGGACGTCCAAGATGGCAGACAGGCTATTTGAAATGCACCCTGATATGGATGTCAAATGAAAAGGTTTGCTGTCAGGAGTAGGTACGAAAAAAATAGTCACGTGACTTAAATCCAATATGGCGGACGTCCAAGATGGCAGACAGGTTATTTGAAATGCACTGGCAGGAAAAAAAAGCCCAACACTAACTATGCTTTGCAGACATCTTGTGGTCCTATAAGCTCAAATCTGGAAGTAGCTGAAGAATTTGTTAAATTCTTTACTGATATACCGGTTAGGACTACGGAGGCTCTAAATTCCTCACCTGATATTTCAATAGGTTTATTAAAGGCGAACGTTTCTGGCAGCCCGGCTGATTTTAAGTTTAAACATATAAACCCTATGACAGTTATTAAAGCTTTCCGGGAAATCAAAAATAAAGTGACCGAAGATTTATGGGGATTGTCTATCAAAGTTTGTACAGGCATTGTGGAAACTGTAGCGCCATATTTGGCATTAATTTTTAATCTGTGTGTGGATCAAGGAGTTTTTCCTGATTTGATGAAGTTCAGTAAAGTCGTGCCTCTTTTTAAATCTGGGGACTCCAAAGATACTAACAATTATAGACCAGTATCCGTGTTGCCAGTCTTTAGCAAGATATTTGAGAAAGTAATGCTAAATCAGATGCTTAATCACTTCAACACCTACAAAATCTTACACGATCAGCAGTATGGTTTCACCAAGGGACGTTGTACAACTGACGCCGGTGTCACCCTATTGAAGCACATATTTACTGCATGGGAAGAGGCACAAGACGCCATAGGAATATTCTGTGACCTCTCCAAAGCATTTGATTGCGTTAATCACGACACATTACTTTTGAAACTTGAACATTACGGATTAGGTAAACTTGCGCTTAGTTTAGTAAAATCTTATTTGTGTGATAGACAACAACAAGTTCAGATAAATGGTGTAAATTCACAGGGTTTAACAGTTAAAATGGGAGTTCCACAAGGCTCAATATTGGGTCCTTTCCTCTTTCTTGTATATATAAACGATCTACCCTATTTACTTAAAAATCAACTACACAATATGGTGTTATTTGCTGATGACACTTCCCTAATTTTTAAAATAAGTAGGCGAGCCCAGAATCTAGACGACGTCAATAATACCCTGCGTCAGATCCATAATTGGTTCACAGCAAACAATTTAGTATTAAATGGAAACAAGACTAAATGCATTAGGTTTGCCTTACCAAATGTTAAAAATAGTAATTATGACATAGTGTTGGATGATGAGATACTAGAATTCGTCGATAAAACGGTTTTCCTGGGTATAACATTTGATTCAAGGCTACAATGGGGCCCTCATATTGCAACTCTTGCGGGGCGATTAAGTTCAGCAGCATAATATGCTGTTTGGAAGATTCGTCAATTCACAGACGTTGATACTGCGAGAATTGTCTATTTTAGTTACTTCCACAGTATAATGTCGTATGGCATTTTATTGTGGGGAAGGGCGGCTGACATTGAGTCTATCTTTATTCTCCAAAAGAGAGCTATTCGAGCCATATATAATCTCCGTAGGCGCGATTCTCTAAGAGAACTGTTTAAGGAAATTAACATCCTGACGGTACCTTGTCAATATATCTATGAAAATATAAGTACGTTAGAAAAAATCTGCATCTTTTCTCTAAAAGAGGTGACAGACATAATTATCATACTAGAAGTAGGAACCAATTAGTTCAGCCGGGCTTCAGACTCGCCAAAGTAGATTCTTCTTTCATGGGGTACTGTTTAAAATGCTATAATAAGCTACCACAAAACGTTCTTGAACTGAATGAAACGAAATTCAAAACATGCATTAAACGCACACTGTGTAAGCAGGCATATTATAAACTGAGCGACTATATCGCTGATGAAAATGCTTGGCTCCATACTGGTCCTGCTCCATGAGACAGTGAATGTAAATAAATTGATAGTGGAAGTATACTTAATACCATTGTTGGAGCTGCTGAAGACTGTACAACTGTATTTGCATTGTATAGATTCAATCTTCCTTGTATTATATAGTTTCATAGCCGGCATTGTGTGAGTACTATGTACTTCAGAGCTGTCATTCACTGAGTACCTACGTCTCTTGTTGACTTGAATGACCCTGGCGGCTGAGAGTGTGTCATGCTCACTCAAATGTCTCGCTGATGGTGGCGCGTGTGTCGGATCATTTAGTTCCCTCCAAAATGGTTGAGCTGAATGGTGCTGATGCATGTGTCATGTTCGTGAACGGGCGCTGTCAGTTGAGACTGGTCATCTCTTAGCTGCCACGGTTTATTTTAATAATATTGATCATTTTGTTTTTGAATTGTCTTTGTTTTAATTGTTACTCTGGACACTTTTAATCAAAAACTTGCTACATCGTTCTCACATCATGTACCACCTCAAATGAATGATGTAACAAAGGTTCTGTAATTATTCTGGCGATCTAAAAAGAGTGTCCATGGAGTTTCTTGCACGTTCTTCTCCATAGAGATCTACTTCTTGGAACGGGCATCTACGGTACTTTCACAGTTTTTATGTCTTGTGACTGGGACTGTAGCACCATAACTTTTGTAGTGTTTAATAATATTCCTTTGATTGTCTATGACAATTCAAAAGTGCCTGTAACTGGCCTACTTGAAATAAATACTTTGATTTTTGATTTTGCACCCCATTTATGGATGTATACACGTCATGTAAATATGTATATCTATATATTATTATTATATATTTTTAGGACATTTAAAAACGTGGGTTTTTAGATTTTTTTAAATTTATCAAGTTAATTATACGTTGATTTTGTTATTATAAATATCAAGTTATATATTAGATACTTACTGTTGTCCTGTGTTTTTTGTTGAAAATTGGCCATTATATCTTGGTATCGATGCACTATAACAAAAAAAATTAAATCAATAACTGCTACCTACTACTGCACTTCTAGTACCTGCTATACGGAACACGTACCTACATATATGGAACACGACGCGCCGTCGACCCGGGCATGGTCCATGGTCGGGTAGCGAGTTGCCCTTTACTCGCTGTCCGCATGCCCGTGCCTACGGTGGCCGGAGATCGTCTGCCGACGTCCGACGCCGTGGGCGTCTACCACTGTGGTTGGGGCGGAGGGAGGGCGCTGTCCTCTCCCTCTCGCGGCCCGCCTCCTCCTTCGCGATCATAACTGCTTCGCAGAAGGAGGCGACCGCTTCCCACTCCGTCTCGCTCCGCAGCATGGCCTCGGCCAATGCCGGGCGCGAGAGGTCTCCGCCTATGGCCTCCGTGAGGACACGGCGGTGCTCTGCCCAAGCTGGGCAGTCCTGCACCGTATGCTCCACCGTGTCCTCCGGGCGATCCTCGCAGTGGTGACACCCAGGCGTCTCTTCCTTCCCTATCAGACTCAGGTACCTCCCGAAACTTCCGTGTCCGGTGAGGACCTGCGTCATGCGTTAGGTCAAGACGTCGTGATGCTGCATCACGACGTCTTGCTTGACCTCTCCCTCTTGACCTCTCCCTCTTTGGAGAGTGTCTGGTGCATCACTGATGCACCAGACACTCTCCAAAGAGGGTTAAGGTCATAGCCCACTTACACGACTGTGCTTCCACCCGGCAAAAAGAATTTAGGTACTAAATTTAAATGTGGGCTTAAAATAGCTCTTTAGATATATTTTACATTTGCATCGAAATTAACAGACAGCTCGCTGTCAGCGATTTTACAGCCGTCAGACTGCTCGGTAGTTGACGCCTCGCTGGCCGCACGTCGTAGAGAGCGGTCGGTGCGATGTCCGCGCACTCACAGCTAGCAGTCGCCGCGTCGCGTCGTCGTCGCTCGCGCACTGTGTTTATCGCGAAAAGCGAGAGCGGTCGGCGGGTGGATAGCTAGCCGTCTGCCAGCTGTCGCCGCGTGGACTGCTGGGTGCCTGCTAGCTGTCACCGCGTGGACTGCTGGGTGCCTGCTAGCTGTCACCGCGTGGACTGCTGCGTGCCTGCTAGCTGTCACTGCGTGGACTGCGAGCAGTCGTCTTAGTTTAGGGCGGTGTTGGGTGGGAGCGGTGTTGGAGCAGAGTCGTTTAAGTGTGCTATGACCTTAAGGCCAGGTTCACACGGCGACCATTCGATTCGATTTTTTCACGTATACGGTTTTAACGTATACGATGCAGTCGTTCACACGGCAACCATTCGATTCGATTTTTTCGGGCCACGCATGCGAGTGCGTACGATTCTCGAATGGGCGAGTCGTGTGAACGAGACAACATGAACATAAGCGCCACTGCGTGTCGTATTCGATAAAATCGTTTCGAGACGCGGCGTTCCGGTGACAACTTCGCACGGTATACGGTAAAATATATTTCTCGAACACGGGATTTTCCCGTATGAACGCCGTGTAAACAATTTTTAAGTTTTCATATATATCTGGGGGCACGGCAGTGCCCCGCCAAGTCTCGAGCAAAACGGGCACGGCCGTACCATCTTTTCTCGAAGCGATTCGCGGCTGTTTCGCCCCACCTATATCTTCGACGTGGACAAAGCTAGGAGTTTAGGTTTTCGGTCAATAATAGTAGGCATTAGAACAAGCTTAAGTTCGAAATTACATGCCAATTGAATGAATAGTTTAGGAGTTACGGTCGATCAAAGTTACACCATTTTGTCACTCACTGACTGACTGACTCACTGACCGATCATCAAAAATCTAAGGTACTTCTAGCAGACTTAGAAACTTCAAATTTTGCACCAAGATAGGTCATTAGCCACATATAAAGGAAAAATTATAAAAACATTAAAAAATAATATACCATAGAAAACAATTTTATATTTGCGGTTTGGCAAGAACATTGTGTATGGATTTTGACTGCATTGTTAACTTTGTTCGTTGTTTAAGTATTCAATTGGATGAATACATACATAGAATAGAAAAGAATAATATAAATGTAATACATAGACTATAATTAATCTAAATTAATACATAAAGTTCACAATTCATTAAATTAATAAAGCTAAAACTCCATTGTATTGCGATAAATATTGTATGCGCGCTCGATAGATGGCATTGTACCTGTCTGAATCGCGCTATGGTTTCGTTACAGAGCGCAGTCTAAGTAGTACTTTAAAATACTTCAATAATTTTCATTTGATAGCGCCATCTATCTATGAACAACCATTTCGAAACTAAAAAAATATTGTAGCGATATTTAGAGAACTTAAGTTAGCCGGATTAGATAGTAGATTTATTATTGTTACTGAAACAGTTATTTAGGAAAATAGTTTATTAATATAACATGGACATAGAACGTTACATAAATCTAGTTGTTTACGTGTTATTTAGTTTAGTTATATTTAGTTTGTAAGTTAGTAGATATATATTTATTTAGTTATTTGTTAGTTAGTTTAGTTCTATTTAGTTTGTTAGATAGAGAATGGGTCCTAAGCAAAAAAGTAGCTGAAGTCCAAGAAATTATGAGGACAGCTAAAAAAAAGAAAGAAATACACTTACAAAAAATAAATGAGATCCCACCAAAAACATTAAATGTAAAAAATGCCAAGTCTCTCGTTGCAGTCTTTCCATCGTAAAAAGTTTTGAGATCTCACAGAAGCCAAGTCCTATTCAAATTATTTTGTAGTTATAAATCAACATTTAGTAATTATATCAATAGTTTTCTTTATATTATAACTATAGTGACTTGGCAATGAGCACAAATTAAAAGCTGCTTGCTGCCTGGAATTATGTGCAAATGTTACTGACGAGACCTGTGATCAGATTATTTGTTATGTGTGAATCATGATGGTCACTACCGACTACATGTTCCAATACAATAATTAAGAATACCTTACGGGCCATCGCTTTATGAAAGTAAATGATGAATGTTAAGAGAATAAATAAAGTAAATAAAAGAGAATGTTTATGCATGCGGTGTGTGTAACTTTCAACTCCTCCAAATATGCCGTTTTATTTGTTTTTACTTGTGCTCATTGCCAAGTCACTATAGTTATAATATAAAGAAAACTATTGATATAATTACTAAATGTTGATTTATAACTACAAAATAATTTGAATAGGACTTGGCTTCTGTGAGATCTCAAAACTTTTTACGATGGAAAGACTGCAACGAGAGACTTGGCATTTTTTACATTTAATGTTTTTGGTGGGATTCTGTTGTCACTACTCTATTCGATAAAATCGTTTATACGGTATACGGGAAAATAATCGCCGTGTGAACCTGACCTAAGACCTCCGCGATTGAAGCATGCCCGACTGCCGTGCCTTAGATATTTTCTCTCCCACCATTTGACTTAAAGAAAACGAAGCAAGGGCGCTTATAATAATTATCATGTGTTGTCATAGTTATGAACATGTACGAAGAAATATAATTAAACTTACCACTGTTTTTTTTTTTGCTTCCGCAATTTAATTCTGGATATTTTTTTCGTTCTTCCTTTTTTATTACCCATTATGTAATTTGAAATAACCTAACCTAACCAATATCACAACAATTACAACAATTTAATTATGGAATAGCTTTTAAAAGTAAGTGATTTATTGAACACGAAAAATAAGAATTTGTCCTATATAATTATTACGATTAGTGCGGTACGCAGCGAGCTAACAAAAGCGACTACTGACAGACATACAGCTCGAAAGTGGGGCCCTTCCACAGGTAGCAGCACGATCTAAAGGTGGATAAAAACCTTGATCAACTACGTCATTTTAGCAAGCCTACATTTTACATGATATTTAGGTACTCATGGTACTATTTCAAGACCTTTTGTAAGTTGCCAGACCAATCCGATGGGCCAATCACAGATGTCTTAAGGTGATTGCTTCGATGTAGCCCGCGAAATTCAAATTTTTTTACGTTTTTTGCAATTTGCAGGCCAGTGACATGTTGTAACTTTATAAATATTTGTGTTGCGCAAATAACAAGTATAATTTTAAATATAAAAAATATCAAAAAACTCGCTCCATCAGCTCTCACATAGAAAAGGTGCATCGTAGTTAGATTTCGGAGATTTTAACATGATGCACCTTTTCTATGTGAGAGCTGATGGAGCGAGTTTTTTGATATTTTTTATATTTAAAATTATACTTGTTATTTGCGCAACACAAATATTTATAAAGTTACAACATGTCACTGGCCTGCAAATTGCAAAAAACGTAAAAAAATTTGAATTTCGCGGGCTGGTTGGAGCATCCCCCTTAAAGTCCTTCCTTTAAACTTGAATACCTACTGAAAATTTGTCACTGATATAAAAATTGCAAAAAACACAACAAAATTGGAATTTCGCGGGCTAATACACTACTCACCCTAACATGCTACTAAAACTAAATAGACAAGGTAATTCTACCGTATTTTTAGAAGAAATCTACCATCCGCTAGATTTCAAACCTGGCAACACTGCTGTCACGCGACAGTGACAGAAATATAACTTCGATGCCGCCTGCTTTGTGTATGTAATCTAACCGTTGCGTTTTATGCTTTCCTCCTAACGTGGCTACACAATTATACTAAATGGTTAAAACTCAGAAATAAATGATATTACGTATATAATATTGATCACTAGCGGGGATGGCACGAGCCAGCAAAAGCGGCGTAGGTCCTACCTCGGACACGCCTCGCGGGCGACTGAAGGAAGCAATGATGCGTCTACACGCATTGCTTCGTCAGTCGTCTACGGTCGTCTACGGCACGTCGTTATTTAATAAAGGGTAAAAAAAACGGACATGTTTAAAAAAAATAACCACGTAATGTTCTGACAAACATCATTGCCTATCTATTTGATATATTTTTTAGGACAAAAAGCATGGTCAAATTCAAGTACCACTGAAAAAACGTTAAAATTTTCTCTTTTTTCGCGATATTTTTTTTATCAAGTCAAGTTTTAAATACTTACTTATGTATCGCGTTTTCAACCATGGAATAATTTAGATAGTTTATTGAACTACAACATATTTTTTTCAGATCGAAAAATAGAATATTTGATTGTTTATTGTTGAATGAAAAATAGGTATTCGATTGGTAATAGTTTGACAGATTGAGGTAGGTTGCTGGCGTCTGTACAATTACTGAGACACGTCCATATAGATTTTTTTAACTCTTTCACACTAAAACTACTGAACAGATGTTGATAAAATTTGTCACACAGATAGATTATAATCAAGATTAACACATACCTAATATGATACCTTTCATCCCAATATTATGTTTCAGCAGGATAATTTTTGACTTACGCGCAAGCAAAGCCCATGCCAAGAGTTAGTTGTAAAAAAATGCTAAAGTACCATATTTTTTATGTTTTCAGGACTGAAACGTTGGTGGTGAAGATAGAGCAACCTGAATTCAATATGTAAGTTATTTTAATGTTGAATTTATTACAAGTAGCCCCGTTACAGGCACTTTTTAATAATCATCAGAATGGAATCACTGCGATTCCGAACGATATTGAGTACTTAATAACTAGTTAAGAATAATAAAAATGGTACCATTTTAAAGGTTTAAGGACGTATTTACATGAATCTTCAAATAACAGTGCTTTTTCGGAACACTTTTAACGTATAAGCAATCACAAATATAGAGATTTTATAGTGTTAATTTAAAGGTTATACATTCATCTTTACATATGGTTAAAAAAAAACGCATGACGTCATACAAAATATTTGGATAAAATCGTTTTTCCTGTCACAATAAACGCAGAAAATCGAAAAAACTAGGGTCCCTATCGGTACCGATCAAAGTAAATGTACTGCATATTTTATCTTCAAAACTATAACAATTTACGGTAAACATAGTCCTTTAAAGAAGTCTGCATTTTTTTTGTATCTAGATCAGTTCAATTTTCAATTATTAGCAAAAATAAAATCATTTGCCAATTTCTTCATACATTTTTCGCCGGCCCACTGTCAGTCCGCGCTCAGAAGCGCTCGAGAAAGGACGGGTGTATCACTTTTTACCAAAAAATAAATACGTAAAAGCATTAAAAAATACTGTAGTGTGTATCCGTGTTTCGTGGAAATCAGAGCATCCGTCGGTATTTTAGTGATCGGAAGGAGTTGATACTTTTCGAACATAAACAGAAGTACGAATAATTTGATTTAGAAAATTATGTAGAATAAGATCGAGATTTGGATGGGTGGGGTTAAGCAGTTGTTGACAAGGTTGAAAAATGGATGGGTGACTTTAAGCAGCTCTTAGTGAGGTTAGGAATTAGATGGATAAGGCTAAGCTTTTAGCGATTAGCAATGGATAAGGGTAAAGATAATAATCGGTTTGTATGCATGTGAGTATGTAAAACCAAAATCCAAGATGGCGCTGACAACATTTTGAGATCTGTTCGTCATAGGTGTCACTTTTATGGTTTTTTGGGTAGCTAATTATGAATATGGGATCAAAACCAAAATCGAAGATGGCGCTGACAAAATGGTGACATCTGTTCGTCATAGTCACTTTCATGGTTTTTAGGGTAGCTAATTACGAATATGGGGTCAAAACCACAATCCAAGATGGCGCTGCCAAATTGTTAACACTGTTCGTCATAGGTGTCACTTTCATGGTTTTTAGGATAGTTAATAACGAATATGGGGTCAAAACCAAAATCCAAGATGGCGCTGTCAAAATGGTGACATCTGTTCGTCATAGGTGTCACTTTCATGGTTTTTAGGGTAGCTAATTACGAATATGGGGTCAAAACCACAATCCAAGATGGCGCTGTCAAAATGTTAACACTGTTCGTCATAGGTGTCACTTTCGTGGTTTTTAAAGTAGCTAATTACGAATATGGGGTCAAATCCAAGATGGCGCTGACAATATTTTGAGATCTGTTCGTCATAGGTGTCACTTTCATGGTTTTTAGGGTAGCTAATTATGAATATGGGTTCAAAACCAAAATCCAAGATGGCGCTGACAAAATGTTGACATCTGTTAGTCATAGGTGTCACTTTCATGGTCTTTAGGGTAGCTAATTACGAATATGGGGTCATGACCAAAATCCAAGACGGCGCTGAAAAAAGTTTGACATTTGTCGTCATAGGTGTCACTTTCATGGTTTTTAGGGTAGCTAATTATGAATATGGGTTCAAAACCAAAATCCAAGATGGCGCTGACAAAATTTTGACATCTGTTCGTCATAGGTGTCAATTTCATGGTTTTTAGGGTAGCTAATTACGAATATGGGATCAAAACCACAATCCAAGATGGCGCTGTCAAAATGTTAACACTGTTCGTCATAGGTGTCACTTTCGTGGTTTTTAAAGTAGCTAATTACGAATATGGGGTCAAATCCAAGATGGCGCTGACAATATTTTGAGATCTGTTCGTCATAGGTGTCACTTTCATGGTTTTTAGGGTAGCTAATTATGAATATGGGTTCAAAACCAAAATCCAAGATGGCGCTGACAAAATGTTGACATCTGTTAGTCATAGGTGTCACTTTCATGGTCTTTAGGGTAGCTATATTAATTATTTTAAACGCATTAACGCATGCGACGCGCATCGTAAAGATGATTTTTTGAGGAAAGAAAAATTTCAAGTTGCAAGTGGGACAGAAGACGCGGGTTCGAATCCCACTTGCAACTTGAAATTTTTCTTTCCTCAAAAAATCATCTTTAGGGTAGCTAATTACGAATATGGGGTCATGACCAAAATCCAAGACGGCGCTGAAAAAAGTTTGACATTTGTCGTCATAGGTGTCACTTTCATGGTTTTTAGGGTAGCTAATTATGAATATGGGTTCAAAACCAAAATCCAAGATGGCGCTGACAAAATTTTGACATCTGTTCGTCATAGGTGTCAATTTCATGGTTTTTAGGGTAGCTAATTACGAATATGGGATCAAAACCACAATCCAAGATGGCGCTGTCAACATGTTGACACTGTTCGTCATAGGTGTAACTTTCATGGTTTTTAGGGTAGCTAATTACGAATATGGGGTCAAAACCAAAATCCAAGATGGCGCTGTCAAAATTTTGACATATGTTCGTCATAGGTGTCACTTTCATGGTTTTTAAGGTAATTATTACAAATATTGGGTCAAAACCAAAATCCAAGATGGCGCTGATAAAATTTTGACATCTGTTTGTTCAGTCATTGAAAGGTACATTGTGAAAACATCGTAATATTGTTGATTCAGATCATCATTACTTGACAAAAACGGTAATTTATACAAAAGTTATTTATACAAATGACTTTATTATAATCTAGTTTCTACTATTTCTCTAAAATTAAAATAATATAGACTCGGGTAAAATCTAGGAGGCCTATGTTCATGTTTTTCGAAACCATGTTTATTACATTCTAGGGAAGGTTTCAATCCATACATATAAGAAAAGCATTGTTTGTGCACGCTAATCTTCGGAACTATTGGACGGATTTGATTGTTTTTTTTTACCGACTTCAAAAAAAGGAGGTTATCAATTCGACCCGAATCCGTATGCATATAATATTTCCAGAACTGCCCAGTTTTCGGATATGTGAATCTATATCAGCGTCTGAATAAATGTGCAAAATTTCATAAGTGCATGTATGTATGTTTTACGTTTGTGTTCGCATATCTCCGGAACTACGATTACCTGTCCGATTTAAGTTGTTCTTTTTTGTTGTATTAGGTATTATTCAACTTAGGGAATACTGCAAGTTTCATCAAACTTGGCCAGTTCGTTAAAAAAAGCAAAGGGTAGGGGGTCGCGAAATATTTCTTCATACGAAAAGGGTTGTGCCATGAAAAAGGTTGAAAACCCTGCTATAACATATACAGTAATGACGTCTTAGTAAGAGTTGTTCAGCCTGATGAGCACTCTCTGTTGACGTATTAAAATTGAAGATCTGGAACACCTGATGTGGAACTCCAAGAGCCCAGCTACACAATAATAAAAATATACAGGAATGACATCTGAGCAAGAGTTGTTTAGTCTGATGGGCATTTCCTGTTGACTTACAAAAATGAAAGATCTGGAACGTCTGGAATCGTCACGCGCATCCCGTTGTTTTCCCCTCCCCAGGCTCTTAGAATTTGACATCAGACGTTTAAAACAAAAAAACGAAAACCATGAAAACGACTCCCATGATGAAATTGATGAACATTTCGAAAATTATAGCAGCCGCCATCATGGATTCTCATTTTGACCTTACCATCGGTTTTAGCACCCTCGAAAACCATGAAAACAACAAGATCAATAAAAACAACAAGCTCAATAGTGCAGATCTTGGATTAGCTGGTAACAAAACTCCAATTTATGTTGTGGAACATCTATCTTCGTCCAATAAATCTCTTCATGCTGCTGCAAGGCTCAAGGCAAAAGAAAAAGGATATAAGTATGTCTGGGTGAGAAACGGCAAGATTTTTGTGAGAAAGACTGACGGCGAAGGACATATTTTGATCAAAGATTTGGACACTATTAGTAAGATTAAGTAACGTTGTAATTTGCTTCTTTGATTATTATTTTTTTTTTTTGTTTTTGCCATTTTATTGTTTTTTGCTCGCATATAGAATCAACTATTAACTGAATTCAACTCTTTAAAATTATATTATCAAAATAGCCGTGGCCTACGAACAAAGACCCATGTCTTCTATCGTAATGTATGTTGCAACGACTTTGATGTAATTATATTATCCGAGACTTGGCTCAATAGTTCTGTTATGAGCAGCGAGCTGTTCGACAACAGGTACGTAGTCTATAGAAGAGACAGGGAAAATACTAATATTACTGGAGGGAAAAAAGAGGGAGGAGGAGTTTTAATAGCTGTCAAGAAAACCATTAGGTCCAAACGGGTTAAGGACTGGGAGAGCCAATGTGAAGATCTCTGGGTTACTGTGGAACTACCATGGACACGAACCGTTAGTCGAATAGCTCTCTGCGCTGCATACTTACCGCCACCAATACGTCGATGTGATCTGGAACACTTTGTGAATTCTTGTAGTGCGGTCCTTGAACAACTTACCGACTGTGAGGTTTGTCTCATCGGTGATTTTAACCTGGGTGGTATAGATTGGAAATGTGTGGATGGAACCGGAAATAATGTTGGCTCAAGTAGTATCAACGAAGTTTTGCTGGATTTTACTTGTGTTAACGCATTAAAACAGTGTAATTTGATTACGAATGCTGCTGGTCGTATTTTGGATCTCGTGCTATCCTCAATACCGCTATGCTGTGTAAATGAAAATGTATATCCTCTTAGTAAAGTGGATCTGCATCATCCCGCTCTTGAAATTATTATTTCATTTAATAGGGAAGCCAGGCTTCCCTACAATGTAGCAATGATGTCTCCAGACTTTCAGGGGGCGGACTACAATCCTGTTCGTAGCTTTTTAAAGGAAATTGACTGGGATTATTTATTCGGTGGACAAAGTGATGTAGATGGGATGCTGGAAGTCTTCTATGATACCCTTGGTACCGCGATACAACTTTTGCCTTTACGTAAGCCCAAAAACAGAAAATTCCCGTCTTGGTTCAGTCGTAAATTGATAAAGATGTTAAACGAAAAGAATAAAATTAGAAAGCGTCACAAGAAATATAAAAATCCACTGGATGCAATAGAGTTAAAACTTATCAGTAAACGTTGTGAAAATCTGGCTTCTACCTGTTATAAGGATTACATAAAATATCTTGAAGACCAATTAGCAACCAACCCGAAGTCACTTTGGACTTATCTCAAGGCAAAGCGTGGAGGTACAAGTGCTTATCCCATGACCATGACCGATGGAACTACTGCTACGTCTGATGGTAAAAAAGTATGCGACTTATTTGCGGATTATTTCTCGTCTGTTTATAGCCCTGATAATAGTCACGGTCCTGAATACAATTCTGAGCTCTTGCAATGTTTTCAAAACAACAGCATGTGTCTAACAGCTCCGGTGATTTCTCGTGAGTCTCTCCTCAATAAATTAAAAAGTCTTGACCCAAAAAAAGGGGCTGGGCCAGACGGAATACCTCCAGTATTTATTACAGCATGTTCATCTGAGCTGGTCTACCCGCTTATGTTGATTTATAACAAATCATTAACGACCGGTGTTTTTCCTTCAAAGTGGAAAATCGCAAAAGTTGTTCCGGTTCACAAATCAGATGATAATGAAGTGGTAACAAATTACAGGCCTATTTCTATTTTGTCTTGGTTCGGCAAAGTTTTTGAATCACTGATATGTCCATACATACAGGACCATCTAAAGATGTATTTATCTGACCATCAGCATGGATTTGTTCGCACCCGTTCAACTAGTACAAATCTGGTACCTTTTACAGAACTTCTCACAAAGGCTATCGATGCAGGCTATCAAGCAGACGTTATTTATACGGACTTTAGCAAAGCGTTTGACAAGGTCTCCCACAAAATCTTAATTTCTAAGTTACGCGCTTATGGCATCTGTGGGTCCTTGTTAGAGTGGCTGAGTTCATATTTAACGGACAGATTTTTCTTTGTTGTCGTAAATGGGTATCAATCTGATATAAAATGTATTTCTTCCGGCGTTCCCCAGGGTTCACATTTGGGACCTGTCTTGTTTCTTTATTTCATAAATGATATCCCAAAGTGTTTTCTGAACTCCGACTTTTTTATCTACGCTGATGATTTAAAGTTCTTAAGAATAATTAAGTCAAAAGAAGACTCATCACTACTGAAAAATGATCTTGATCGTCTCGTTCTATGGTGTGATAGTAACGGAATGGAACTGAATCCCAAGAAATGTTACCACGTTAAATTTACTCGAAGAAATACACCAGTAGATAGTTATTATTACATAAATGATGAAAAAATTAAGGAAGTGGAAACTATAAAGGATCTTGGTGTGCTGTTCGATAGGAAGTTAACCTTTTTGCCACATCTCGACAATATTATAAAAAGATCTTCGAAAATGCTGGGGTTCGTTTTAAGAAATTGCAAATCTTTTCGTCTTAATTGCACTAAAATATTACTTTATAACAGTCTCATCCGTAGTATCTTGGAATATAATAGTGTAGTTTGGCGACCTCACTACGCAACGCATTCATTGCGACTAGAACGTGTCCAAAAACGCTTTGTTTGGCACCTCGCATTTTCCAATGGCATTGCCAAAAAAATACGTTCTTACAAAAAGAGACTTGAATATTTTAACATGTATTCCCTGGATAAACGTAGACAATTATTAGATGTAATTTTTGCCTATAAAGTTATCAAGTATAAAATCGATAGTCCCGAATTGCTGGCCCTATTCAGTTTTCGTGCACCCGCTAGAATGCCACGTAGTGCCATCACACCTCTTTGTCTACCTTCCAGAAGAACTGTTTCGGGATCCAATTCGCCCCTTGCAAGAATGTGTAGAGCAGTAAATGACTACAGTGATGTTATCGATCTCCACTTTGACTCTTTAAATAAACAGAAAGCCATTATTAACCGCATATTCAGAAACCCCTAGTCTTACAAGTGTACAATTACACAAATCTGTCAACCTTACAAGTGTTGGAATATGCCGAATATCTAATTTTATTGTTTTTTTTTTTTTAATTGGTATTTGTTTTTACAAACCATATATTGTTACTTTTACTTTTGTGTGTACCTTTTGATCGAGTCCCCAATATTAGCGCTTAATACTAAGTAAGTTAGCTTATTTTTTTTTTTTTTTTTTTTTTTTTTTTTTTTTTTTTTTTTTTTTTTTTAATTCATTGTTGTATGCATGCGGTGTTTACCTATAAGTAACTGATGCACTGTTAAGTTGTTGTTCATTTATATGTATTATTTGTGTTTGTATCAGTGTAATTGGTTGTTGGTGAACCTAATAAAATAAATAAATAATAAATAAAAAACGACACGACACCCATGATGAACAATTCGAAAATTATCGCAGCCGCCATCTTGGATTTTGATTTAGACCTCACTATCGACTTTAGCATCCTCGAAAACCATGAAAACGACTCCCATGATGAACATTTCGAAAATTATCGCAGCCGCCATCTTGGATTTTGATTTTGACCTCACTAGCGGCTTTAGCATCCTCGAAAACCATGAAAACGACTCCCATGATGAAATTGATGAACATTTCGAAAATTATAGCAGCCGCCATCTTGGATTCTCATTTTGACCTCACTATCGGCTTTAGCACCCTCGAAAACCATGAAAACGACTCCCATGATGAACAATTCGAAAATTATTGCAGCCGCCATCTTGGATTCTCATTTTGACCTCACTATCGGCTTTAGCACCCTCGAAAACCATGAAAACGACACCCATGATGAACAATTCGAAAATTATCGCAGCCGCCATCTTGGATTTTGATTTTGACCTCACTATCGGCTTTAGCATCCTCGAAAACCATGAAAACGACTCCCATGATGAAATTGATGAACATTTCGAAAATTATAGCAGCCGCCATCATTTATTCTCATTTTGACCTTACATCGGTTTTAGCACCCTCGAAAACCATGAAGACGACACCCATGATGAACAATTCGAAAATTATCGCAACCGCCATCTTGGATTTTGATTTTGACCTCATTATCGGCTTTAGCATCTTCGAAAACCATGAAAACGACTCCCATGATGAACAATTCAAAAATTATCGCAGCCGCCATCTTGGATTTTGATTTTGACCTCACGGCTTAGTTTAGGTCTTTTTTGGAACCGAAAACAATAAACTCGGTCATCAATAAAATTAAAAAATAATATCAAGGATCAAGATTATTTAATAATACTGAGCGCTCAATGTGTGCGTACGCTTGATGTTGCTGTGTGCGTCTTGAATGCCTAAATTTGAGGTAGTCAATAATGTAACAGCGTCCTTAACTGTTAACTTTAAATTGATACCAAATTCATTAAAATCACGTCATTATTTAAGGAGCTATCCCGGATCAATTTCAAGTTAATAATTTCATACTTTTACTTGTGACTGAGTGTACTTGGTTCATCACTAAATTCGAAATGACAAACGTGACAAACATTACAATACATCTATCAGCTTGGCAAAAAACTGTAGAAAACCGGAAGTCGCCACTGTATTCGTGCTACCAGCACTTTGAATTATTTTATTTTATTTCACTTATTACATTAGTTTTATGGCACAATAATAAATCGAACAAACCTGCGGTCTTTGTTTACATCAATTATCAAAGATTTTAAATCGTTGTCAGAAACAAAAAGATTAGTTACGTTTCAATCCGTTCTGGCCAAGCTGTAGGTACCTACATAATTGTACCTAAATAAAATTGGAATGTCTGTTTGTAATATTGAAATAACCGGTTTTTACGACATGCTTACGAATACGGTACTTACATACACCAAAATAAAGTTTTTTTACAATTTTCGTCTGTCTGTCTGTTTGTAATGGCTAATCTCTGAAGTGGCTGGGCCGATTTTGACGGAGATTCGTCCGCATTATGATGACAACTCGAGCGTTAAATATGTGGCATCTCCTAAGATTCTTATGATATTAATTATAATTTCAGCGATGAACCTGAAATTTTTGTTCCGGCGCCATTGAAAACGGAACCTCGTGATTATGATGACAACAAGTAAGTTAAAATTCATTTTTAATCATTCTAGTTGAACAAACATAATATGTATTTAAATATGTTGAGGCTGAGCAGTGGTGGCCCAGTGTATCGTTCCCGACTTACGAGTTGTAGGTCGTGGGTTCGAATTCGAATCCCGCCAGGAGCATTACTCTGTGTAATTTATTTCATCACCACTGCTCTCAAAACGGTGAAGGAAAACGGCGTGAGGAAACCGGCATGTCCTAGAACCAAAAAAATCGAAGACATGTGACATCTACCAATCCGCGCTGGTCCCGCGTGGTGGATTATGGCCCTCTCCCTCTCACAGAGAGGAGGCCTGTGTCCCAGCAGTGGGAACATTATAGGCTGTTGATGATGATTAAAATATGTATATTATGCAATATGCGACAGAACTTCTTTATGCGAGCTAATTCATGACGCGATTAAACTTTCATGAAGACTCCATCAATTTCCTGAAATTAGGTACCTACCTACCTACAGATAAATCGAAGTCTGGAAGATACTTACATCACCAAAGGCAGAGAATAACAGCGAAAGCAGTGCAGCACCCAAGGCAGTGCAGGAGGGACTGTCAGACTCGTACTGACTTAAATCCACGGTGTCCTTCAATAACCCTTTACGTTCCAGGGTCGCGGTAATTTGATAAATCCCGCGACCTCGGCAGGCTTTGGCCCTCTAGAGGGGGGCTCCGTCATTATGCTGACACTCTTTGAGGCGCGCGTGGAACACAACGCGCCGTCAAACCCGGGCATGGTCCATGGTGGACCTATAAACCTGGTTCATTGAAGAAAGGATTCTTAAATGGCGGCGCTTATCGTGTTCTCTCGCTCGCACACTAGTGCCGTCTATACTCACTCTGGCGCGTAGCGTTAGCAGAAAATAAATTAGTCTTGATGTCTTGACGCGCTCGGTGATCTTTTTTATGAATATTTACTATAGTTTTCTGTTATTTTTCCGTTGTTACCTGTTGTTTTAATTTTGTTTTATTGTTAGGTTAAGTTTGAGAAATTATTGTGACCCAGTATTGTTTTCATTATTCTTAAATTGAAAAAAACTTTTATTTGAAATCTTATATGCTGACTGTACTGTCAACGCAAATACAAGCCGCCATTTTAGAATCCTTTCTTCAATGCTCCGGCTTAACATTTATTTTGTCAGTTATCGTGAAGGATAAGATAAGATAATTCGTTTATTTGTCCAAAACATGAGTATACACACACATAGCATACAGGATATTACATTCTGATTAAAATTATGTCAGTCATCTTTTGCCTGAACGGCGGCGGCGGGCGTACAAATAATGTGTCGGACGCTACATCAATAACTTTTAAACTTGTTCAAGTTCCCTCTCGGATACGTCCGGTCCGGGGGGAAGACCACTTTTTCGGGCCGGTGCACCCTGGGATGCGGGCAGAAACTCTTCCTTAGGCACTGTGTGCCTAAGGGGTCTCTTTGCCCGTATGCGAATAGCCTGTCAGGTGGACGCTCCAACGCGTGTCCCTCTGAATAGCAGAGGGCACAGCGGCGGAGCGGGCTTGCGGACGGTGAGTAATGGGTAGCTCGCCGTCCGACCAAGGACCAAGCCCGGGTCGGAGGCGCGTCGTGTTTCGCGCCAAATGCCTGCTGGGGTCGCGGGTTTTTTCTTAACCCAGGATACTGTGGCCCCGGAACGTAAAGGGCATAGGAAGGAACACGGGTGGATTTTAGTCAGTAAGAGTCTGACAGTCCCTTCCGCCCCATGCAGGGCGGGAGGACTCATTTGATGATTTTACCACCTAAAAAAAAAAATGTCATTGAAGTTGTTAATAAAATTAGGATGTCAATATACAAGTTAAATTAATTTATCAGTTAGAAACTCGTCAGTGCTGCAATATGCTTTCTCTAACATTCACATCACATCTTTATTTGTTGAATTTCCCCAATAAATTATTCCATATCTCAACGTAGAGGACACCAAGACGTGATAAGCGGTTAAAAATGCATCAAAATTTAAAATGGATATTGGATGGTGTTTGTATATTCGTTTATTTTCAGGACGCAACATCAAAACGACCATATCTCAGTAGTTGTGAAGACTGAACCCCGGGATGATGAAGAGGAAACGTAAGTAATCAACATAGGTCGGAATTAGGAATTATTTTGATACTTGCATCGCAATGTTGATATTTACAGCTTGGCAAAAAACAGTAGAAAACCGGAAGGCGCCACTGTGCTCTCGCTACCAGCATTTTGCATGTTTTTTTTTTCACTTATTACGTTTGTTTTATGGCACAATGGGGATTGTCTTAATTTTTCAAACATTCGATTTTATTTTATTTTCTGCAAATTTAGAGCATTTTGAGAAAATAATTTGAATATTTTTATGATTGGCTCAATAGTTTTTTTATTTTTAATATTTAAATTTTTGAGGTAGCTGACGTCACCATTGACCAAAAAGTTGTACCGTTGCCTCACCAGTGAATAATTTAAAAAACTGCCTGACAACACAACGTCACTTTCTCCTGATAGTAGACGTCAGTTAACATCCTTAGTCGGGGAGCCCAGGGAGGGAATTTTAATGTGACTCCAGCGCATCAGATTATCATAAAGGAGAAATCTTGCACCCTTTAATGTACCTGTACCAAGTATCAACCCTTCATATGGTCCCCACCATTGGTTGTGTGGGAGAACCCGCCAGATTAGTAAAAAAAAATCGATCCACAGAAATACTTGAGCGAGTCAGATTACGAAAAGGTAGATTAATTACGTTCAAAAAATTGTATATGATTATGTACATTGAAGATAGCGGACATTAAATCACGACCGGTACTTGCGAACTAACAGGTAGTTCACCTTTTCTCCGCGAGTCTACCGACATCGCCCCATGGAAAACGTCAGATTATTAGTGAGTATGATTTTTACAGTGTTAGTTTCAATTAAAAAAAAAATGGAACGCGCTCGAGTATTTCAAGATTACGTTTTTTTTACTAATAGAAATATGAATTATTACTTTGTGCCACATCCAAATCGTCAGACATTTTAATACGACACTTTTTAAGGTCTACTTTACATACACTTTGAAAATCTGACGCGCTTGATTAACTTTTTTTTTGGATTTTCAACCGCTTGCCACGGACAGCCTCCTCGAGTTAATCGTCCGATTAATATGTATTGGTTATCAGAAATAGAAAAGCGCGTTTACACTGTAAATAGCTGACGCGCTCGAGTACTTCTGTACAACTGTTTTTTTTACAGTTTTAAAACTGTTTACACGCCCGCCCCACTAAAATAGAAAACTTGTCAGAAACTTTTTTCTTTTTAGAACATATTATTTCAAATCCAATAGGTCGCCATGATGCTCGAGTAACTGCAAATTAGAATCCTCGCCTCCCCTACTATAAAAATACAATAAATTTTTGAAATCGGTTTTTATTTTTGTTTTTTAAAACGGAAAGTCGTCGACGAGGTGACATTATTGTTCGTTTTCCTGAGCAATACTTTAGCATTAACTTAATGAATATACAAAGGTATCTAAAGCTTTGATATCTTACTTACATCAAAATGATCTTCGCAACAGTAGGTACATTTTATAAACCTTGCAATATTACACGCACAGACTAGATAGATTACACGCCTACATCACGGCATCACTTTTCTCGCAAATCTTATAAAGAGATTATGAGGCATGTTGCAGAAATAATCATAAAATATATAAAAAACTAAACATTATTATTTGTTTACATTTTTGACATTTTTAATTTGACACTTGACAGATTGTTGAAAATACTTGCCACTTACTTTTTATTGTCTGAGGCAACGATACAAAACGGTACAGCCAATAATAACGTCACTTGAAGGGCAAGGAAGGTCAAGCGTATTTTATCAAAAATATCAATCAAATATGAACATTTTTCATTTTTGATTGGTTACTAATGATTAGTAACGCTATTCCTAGAAATGGTTTTTCAATTACAACATATTGAAAAAAATGAACAATGCCCATTATAAATCTAACAAACCTGCGTTCCTTGTTTACATCAAATATCAAGATTAAGATTATTATTTATTTTAAAAGCATGCAAGTGTCAAAAATTGTTTTCATTGAAAAAATAATTTAAAAAATTGTTTCCAGCGAGCAAGTTCAAACCGTCCCGATATCTTTAGCCATAAAGACTGAACCACAGGATGATGAAATGGAAATGTAAGTCATCACTTTTAATTATTTAAAAAACCGGGTACTATAACTTAACCTTGATTGTAAAGTCATCAAATGAGCACTCCCGCCTTAAGTAGAGTGGAAAGAACTGTCAGATTCTAAGTGACTAAAAGACCACCCTGTTGCCCCATGTGTTCAAGGGCCACGGTATCCTAAAAAAAAAACGTTTATTGGGACAAGCCACAAGTGCACACAATGCACGAAAATAAACAAAAAAATAACTTAAAAACTAAATAGTCTTAAGTCTTACTTATAATAAATGATAGCGGGACTGTATCATCAGAAAACCGAGACCCTGGAACGTAAAGGGCTATTGAAGGATCACTGGTTTTTAGCCAGTACGAGGTGAAGTATCTAATCATATGATGATTTTTACAGCGATAAAAAAAACGTAATGAATGGCTACAATTTAAATTCTCAACAATAATTATTTTTGTTTATGTATCAAAATGGATAAATACTAGATAGTTTAGGCGTACTGCAGGTACAATCAAATTGAATGGCCCCATGGTTAAATTTCAGCCCTATCGTGACTCAGGAGCTTACTAAACCGGGGACCAGTAAACGTAAAGAACGGAAGAGAACAAGAACATCTCAGAACACGTCGACACAGTGAGTAACTTTTAAAAACAAAAATACGAGCCCTGCACAGCGGGGTTCCGTCGTCCCGAAGGCGTAAATCATTTTAATTAAGAATGTATATTCTTCAAACTACACTTTGCAGTTTGCACCATAACGGATCTTGTATCGACTATTCCAAGGAATGCATCCAATAGGGATGGCAACTGGGGAATTAATGGCGCTAGTATAGCTTGTTCCAAGCATCGTCATTGGTTCAAATCTTATAGGTACTTCAAAATAGTACTACCTCATTGGTCGGATTAGGACTAAGCTATGGTGGCGCCATCTACAATTAGCTTTGACCGGCCTTCCCCATTACCAATCACCTGTAAATGTTCCAAAAAGTACACCCTCTTCCTAACAACCAGACTTCATGTTAAAGTTTCTAAAATTGTTTTTTTTTTTCAGGAGCAGTTTGTTGGATGTAACTGAATTTAAAACTGAAGAAATAGACGTGCATGAGGAAGGATTTAGTTAAGAAACGTCGCCTTCACCTGTCCAGTCATGTTGGATCTCTAATTAAGTTTTGCACTTTGCATTCACAATAATACCTAATTTTAAAATAAAATGTCAAATGTTTTTTTATCTTCTGGTTTGGTTTTTTTCTAAACCCTTAAGGCCTTCACACACAGCAACTATAATGTAAAGATGTACAATCGACAAAGTGGAATCATGACCCATTTTATTTATTTATTTATTAAACACACACTATCTTTACAGGCAGATACCCAATACAATAGTGGTTTGCAAACACTCACAATATACAACTTTAAACATAACTTACGACTAATACTATAACTAAAACACTAAACTTTAAAAATAATTTGTAAACAAAAAACAAACAGCACAAAAACAAAAAAAAAAGAAAGTATAAATATTAAATGTACGAAACAAAATTCAACAAAACTCTTGCGAATTCACTCAAGTTGCACGAAAATATGTCTGTCCTCTCATGCACTTCATTTAGTACACGTATTGTACGGGTGAGAGGTGTTTTTGACAGCAGGTTGGTTTTGGCAACAGGCACGGCCAGCAGTGGCGGTCGCCGCCGCCTCCACACGTACCGGTCCGGCACGCACAGCTTCAGGTGTCGCAGCACTCCCGGGTTATGTGCAACTCCACGCAGGAGCTTAAGCACATACGCCGCAAGTGTAAATTCTCTGCGCACTCTGAGTTCATTGTACCCCACCATACCCAGCACAAACAGTGTAGGATACATTAGAGGGTAAAATGGGTAAACTCCATAAAGTTTGAAATACAAGTGTCTTGTAAATTTATTCTGAACTCGCTCCAGCATGACATTGTATTTCGCTTCATGAGGAGCCCAAATCACCGCACTGTGTTCCAAGTGACTTCTCACCAACGCGTCATAGAGCACCTTAAGCGTGGTAAGGTTCGTAAATTCTTGCGACTGTCTCAGGACGAAACCCAGGTTTCTGTACGCCTTCTTACAAATCTTAACTATGTGATCCCGGAAAGTAAGATCCAGATTTTGACAACAAATCGTTTGAATCCGTCAAATTGACAAAGATCAAAGTCGTTACCATGGATATGTATGTTTACGCGAATGTGGACCTAATTGTATTTGAATGTCTGTTGGAAAATAAGCTTATGGTGGGTCATGATTCCACTGTGTCGATTGTACATTATAGCACGGTACATCTCATTGCATCTTTCCATACAGATTCGAAGATGTAAAAATATAGATTATAGCTGTCGTGTGTGGTCTCCTGACGATTTTTATGGAAAGATGTAATGAGATGTATCGTGCTATAATGTACTATCGGCAAAGTTGAATCATGACCCATTTTGACAAAAAATCGTTTGAATCCGTCAAATTGACAAAGATCAAAGTTGCCATCGATATGTATGTTTACGCGAATGTGGACCTTATTGTATTTGAATGTCTGTAGGAAAATAAGCTTATGGTGGGTCATAATTCAACTTTTTCTATTGTACATCTTTACATTATAGCTGCTGAGTGTGAAGCCCTTTAAGGTGGAGCTCTCCTCTCCCTAATGCGCCCCGCCTCCTCCTTCGCTAGCACTGCTGACTGCTTCAGATCAATAAATTCAGCAAATTACGAACTTTTAGCAAAATGATAATCCTGTGATTAACGAACTTATGAAAATATCAGACTAGTGTTTCTGCTATTCACTGACATTTATTTTCTGTACATATGTAGGTATGTCTAATTAATTTTGCCGTGTGGTTCAGTCGACTAAACCATTCGTTCACACGGGCACAGACTACGCCGGTCCCTTCAAGGTTACCATGTCTCGCGGCCGAGGCATTCGTTCTACCAAAGCATACGTGTGTCTCTTCGTCTGCATGACGACACGCGCGGTATCGAACTAGCCGGTGATCTTAGTACAATCAGTTTTATGAGCGCTTTCAAACGATTCCTGTCGAGACGTGGCCCTGTTAGTAGGATTTACTCGGACAACGGGACAAATTACATTGGCGCTAAGCGTAAACTTTCGGAACTTCACGACTTCCTTTGTTCGAAATATCATAACACCGAATTTGGCCACATGTTAGCCGAAAATCGCATAAATTGGTCACTTAATGTCCCTACTGCTAGTCATTTCGGCGGTAATTGGGAGGCTAATATTAGAAGTTTAAAGATTCACTTATACCTACCGTGTAATAGGTGATACCATCCTTTCGTTTGAAGAGTTAGCTCGCAAAATCCGAGACGAAAGGTATCGCATCGCGCGCGCTCCTGGTTGTGCAACAAAATCGCAAGTGTCTTCTTAGCTATCGAGCTTCAAGAGCCTTGCAGCACCAGTCGAAGCCACCGAATCAACTCACAAAGACTATCTCCGGAGAAAAAGGTACAGTGCAATGATTCCTTAGCTTGTCCTGCATTCTAAACCCTCTGTGTCTCCCGGCAGAACATCAATTCCTGTTTTTTTTCGTCATAGCCAATTAGTCTCTAGCTAACCCGCGCGTCCATTTTGGTAAAAACCGGTTTTAAACGCCCAAATGGTCGGTTCAACATTGCGCGGGTTATCTTCGTTTAATCTTGTGGACTGTAGTTATAAGTAGGTTTGATTCCAATTGATTGAAACGACAAGTACAGAGTATATGGGGTGACTGGCAATTAGTGTACGATACAACACGTGATTGTGCTCATGATAACAATTTTTATTATGGGAGCAAAGCCGAAATCGCGAAAAAAATATCAGCTGGTCAGTACATTAAGCAAACATAAATGTACTGAACAGCCGATTTTTTTTTCGAGTTTCAGGTTGTTCCCATAGTAAAAGTTGTTGGTTATCATGAGCACAATCACGTGTTTAGGTATCGTACACTAATTGCCACTTTGCCAGTCACCCTTTATAGGAATGGTTCAGCAAAGGAAGGAATTGGGGGAGGCCTTTGCTCAGCAGTGGAACAGTATAGGCTAGGTACTATATAAATAGAATAATATACTTATATAAAAAAAGGAATAGTTAATGAAGAAAAGTCCAGAAAATCATGACCAGGCATTTATTACCAAGCTACCTTCATTCGCAAACCCTCGCAAGGTCTTTGTAGAAAAGAAACTCCAAGGCAACATAAATTATCAGTACACATATTTATAAAACTTATATCATTGTGAATCGTTCTACAATAATTATGGTATTTACAAATCGATAAACACAATAAAAAGGTGATGTCTTACAAAAATGTCATAGAAATTAAAAAAAAAAACTAAACGTTTTCATTCCAAAATGTACCTAATTTTAACAGTACATAAGTCCAATATTGTCACACCTGAATTTGAAATGAAAAAATAAATATTTCTGCAGTGCCACAGAATACTTTCTTAATAGTACTACGTACAGAAGAGTCACTTCGCAAAAACAAACGAACAAATGTAAAATCTATGCACGAGAGAATAAAGTACATGTAAAGAGGCGTCCGCATCGCACATGTACTTTTATAATAGCCTATCCTAACAGCCCAAAACGTGCGCAAAAATGTACTGAATGGCTACGCGCTATAGTTTATTTTGAGTTTTCTGACGCTAACGACTTTTGAAGGTCACGATCGGCGCGCTCAATAGGGTTGCGACTTGCGAGTTTAAGCATAGTTAGGTAGGTAGGTGTATTTTATGCATTTGTTAAATTACATAAATATGTACCTATATTCCTCAAGGAATTTTGTTTTTATCATCAGCCTATATCTTTATGGTTTCGTCATCGATTACTACATACTACATTATCGATAAGTATCACAGAATGTTAATAGTACCTACGGCACCTTACGTTAGAAATAATATATAATAATAATATCTTTTCTACCTATTATTGTTATATTTTTAAAAATTTCATCTTACAAAAATAAAAAATTCAAGATTGGGTAGAAAAGGTAGAACAAAAAATTCAAGATTGGGTAGCTGTAGTTACCAGTGTCATAACAATGGTTAGAACACAGACAGTAAAATATGGATGAACAATATTACAATTCGCAGTCCATGAAACGAACGAAGGTGTGGTCAAAAATACAACATAATTTTTTGTTTATGCGAAACCGATACACCTGTCCAATATTTTTGTGTAAAGAATCTATGTACTATCGACAAAGTTGAATCATGACCCATTTTGACAGTAAATCGTTTGAATCCGTCAAATTGACAAAGATCAAAGTCGTTACCATGGATATGTATGTTTACGCGAATGTGGACCTAATTGTATTTGAAAGTCTGTAAGAAAATAAGCTTATGGTGGGTCATGATTCAACTTTCTTGATTGTACAAAATTTTAAAACCGTATCATAAAAAATCACAAAGTTACAAGCTTGTGTACCTGGTTGTCCGTTCAAAAACATTTGTTATATTTTTGAATGGACTCCTGTGTTATACACTCGTGATAATAGTTTGGCAATAAGTACCTCACCGTACGGTGATTATATTGTAATAAACTGGTAATAAAATTTAATTAAAATATTTTTGGAACAAAATATAACATGGTGTAAAAATTATTGGAATCGAATCAGTTACTGATTCTGAACAAACTATACATAATATACAGGTTTCGCATATACTAAAAATAGTGTTGTATAACTGTATAAATAATTGTATTTATATTGTATAAATATATATGTATAAATATATATGTATAAATATATTGTATTGTATATTGTATAAATAGTGTAGTGTTGTATAGTGTTGTATGTAGTGTTGTAAAACTAGCTGACCCCGCAAACGTTGTTTTGCCATATAAATAAAAAAAAAATAGATAGTAGCCGATTCTCAGACCTACTGAATACGCATATAAAATTTGGTAAAAATCGGTACAGCCGTTTCGGAGGAGTACGGTAACTAACATTGTGACACGGAAATCCAAACTAATATTATAAATGCGAAAGTAACTCTGTCTGTCTGTCTGTTACGCTTTCCCGCTTAAACCTCTCAACCGATTTTGATGAAATTTGGCACAGACAATCTTTAGACCCTGAGAAAGAACATAGGCTATCAAAACACCACGCGGGAGAAGCCGCGGGCGGAAGCTATTTTATAATTATATAAGATATTATGGTGCACAATAAAGAGTATTATATCTGTCTATCTACATAAACAGAGAGATATAGAATAGATGCAATAAAATCAAACAAAACAACAAAAATCGGGAATATATTCCGAATATATCCGACTCTGGCGTAATGGGCCCGAAAATATTTGTCAGATAATATATCAGAAGTTGGCGGTTAAAAGGTTAAAAGACGGCCCACATTTCGAAAGCGTCTATTCTTTGCCTATCGGCGGCATTGATGGTCCAAGTCTCTGCTCCATAGAGACAGATGGAGAAGACAAGTGTACCGACCAGGTGTTGCTTTGTCTTTGGTGTGTTTTGAATATAGATACAAAGAAATATATACTTAATAGCCCGCAAATTAAAATGTTCTTGTGTTTTTTTGCAATTTGCATACCAGTGACAAGTTTTAACTTGATCAAAATATGATTCGCGAATAACTAGTATGTATTTACAGAATTATAAAACATAATAATGTACCTAATGAATGCATCGCTCTCGCATAGATTTGTACAAAATTGGCATTTTTCACAAGTAAGAGGGAATGTTTTGATTATTCTTATAAATAAATATACTTGTTAACGTCACGAAACATATTTTTTGTCAAGTTACATATTTTCTTTAAACCCGAAAATTGCAAAAAAGTCAAGCAAATTTGAATTTCGCTTGATACCACTACGCAATCACCTTAAAGGCCTATTCAGACCTAAGCGATATTCGCTGCCGCTGTGGGTAGAGGTACACACTGCGCGGGTTTCGCTCAGGTATTTAGTATCAAGTACCGCGGCTAGAGCGACTTGAGCGATATTCTACCCACCAGGATAGCGAAATCCGTTTTGGTGTGAACAACTGAACAGTAATATTACCGCATCATCATCAGCCTATAATGTTCCCACTGCTGGGACACAGGCCTCCTCTCTGTGAGAGGGAGTGGGCCATAATCCACCACGCAGGCCCAGTGCGGGTTGGCAGATGTCACATGTCTTGGAATTTTTGGTTCTAGGACATGCCGGTTTCCTCACGATGTTTTCCTTCACCGTTTTAAGAGCAGCGGTGATGAAATAAATTACACAAAGAAATGCGCCTGGGACCCATGCCACTGGGGCCACCACTGCTTCACCGCATACTCACTGGGTTTTCTCTGCCGTAAACGGTAGCAAATACCGCTTAAGTCGGTTTTAAATGGAGAGTCAAGAAACAGGGCTCCATGCATACTGTTTTGTCGCACCCAACACACTGCGTACTTATCAGTTTTTTGCAAACTACGCAAAACCGCCGCAGACGTTGTGAACTACGTATTGGCAACTGAGCCACACGGTGCGACACGTCCACGGGGCGAGGGAACAGAGCGGAGGACGACACTATAGACGTAGGGGACCCGTGCTTACTCAGAAGTGACTTTACTAAACTAATACGGAAGTTACGATGACTACAATTCGAGCTATGACGATGAATGACGTACGCATTAAGAACAGAGATGTTCAATAATCTTCGGAACAGCTTCTTGTACCACACCTTCGTTCGTTTCCGCTCGATAGGATACGTCGCTAACATCTGGTCCTTCTTATCGACCCCCACCATCATTGCATTAAAATCATTGATCAGGACCGGTTTGGTGGCACTACGGACTTGGGAGACGCCGTTGCCATGGTACGTGGAGATCATACCGACCATGTGGTTGTCTCTCCATACCATCACATCGACGTCTCCCGATGTGAAACCACATATCTCACCTTTACGAATGATGTACTTGGTTAGATTGTGTAGGGCTTGAGGTACATGCTCGCGGTTAGTTCGCAGGGTCCCTGCGCAGTCGAAACCCAAGGATTTGAGGCAACGAGCGAGACTTGGCGAATTGTAATAGCTGTCCATCCATACCGTATACCCTTTGTGTTCTAAACCTTCGGTTAAGCGCAAAACTATCGACGGAATTAATGCGTCCAATGAATCTTTGTTCTGTGGTTGAGAAATGTGAAGCTCAAACCTCCAAAGATACCCGGTTTTAGATTCACACAACTCGTAAGTTTTCATGCGTTTATTTGTGGTAAGCTGGCTCGCATCTAACCACCCGCTCCACATTAAAATACTTTCGTCCACTACAATGTTCTGCGAAGGTATGTATAGAGTCGAGAATTTCAAATTGAGGTGTGTCATTATGGGTTGTATCTTAAAAACTCTTGCCTCGGATGGCCCCAGTTTTAGCGCACACAATTTAACGTTATTATTGAAGTGTAAACATTGACTTAGAATTATGAAACGGTTATACGACATGTGTGCGCTAAAACCGGGCGTATAGAATATGTCAGTGTTGGCAGTCCAGTATTCTTCTGTTCTGCTTTTTATGACAATGCCCATGGCGAGAATTATGGCAAAGAAAACATATAGTTCATCGACTGTGGTGTCTTGCCATCTGCTTATCCGACTGTTAGGACCGAGTGTGCTTTCTTCAAACATCCGGGCTGCCACTTCCTGAGCATATCTATTAGTCTCAGAGGCAATGTGCTCCATAATTCCCCGATCCCATATGGCCACGAAAATGTCATAAGGATCGACAAGTGGAGTAGTTGGACCAACATTAGTTTGGGAGAACGGTTCCCGTCTCGATTGAGGTGCAATCGGGACTTCCGGAAACAGTCTCCAATCGAATTCATACTCATCGGCTTTTAACACAAGATCGCAGGAGGACGCAGGTTTTGCAGCGATGTCTTCATCGTCAGAATCTAGATCCTGGTCTAAAGGTGTCCTCAAGGTAGATCTGAAGACTCTTGGAATGATTGGTAGCACCAGCATGTCCTCGCCGTCGCTCTCGTCCGTATCTTCGTCGCTTCCTAAAACAAATGATATATTGAGTTTACATCATCTCCCTGCCCTTATACCATTTCACTTGTGGTCGTCGGAACACGTTTTCTTCTTCCATTCTCCTCTATCAGACGTCACAGTATCATTTACTACTTTTTCTTTCATATCATTCCTTAGACAATCCATCCATCTTTTCTTTGGCCTTCCTCTTCCTCTCCATCCATCAACATTCATACTCATCACTTCCGTTTTTTGCCATTTGGCTACGGAACCCTGAAAATGACCACTAATCACGCCATCCCCTTCTAACCTAACCTGTCCGTGTCGGGGTGCCCACAATCGTTTCTACGACATTTTTGATTTGTCAGTGCCTCGGAAATTTGCTGTGCAGTCAGTATTTTTGCTATGTATGTAGTATTTTTGTTCAAAAATAAATTCGACTGTTTTGCATTATGAGGAAAAAAGTAATGTCATATTGATGTATAATTTCGAATTATCTGCAGTTTGAGTTTTGTTAAACATTTAGTATATTTTTTGTAGTGAAGTAAGTTACAGCTTGACATAAAACTGTAGAAAACCGGAAGTCGCCACTGTCTTCGCGCTACCAGCACATTGAATGATTTTATTTTATTTCACATATTACGTTAGTTTTATGGCTCAATAATAAGTCTAACAAACCTGCGGTCTTTGTTTACATCGAATATCAAAGATTTTAAAATGTTGTCAGAAACAAAAAGATTAGTTACGTTTCAATCCGTTCTGGCCAAGCTGTATTTGATGTAAAAAAGAATATAAATGATGAGTATACTATATTGTATTGATAGGCGATTATTTATTTGATATGTAATTTATAATATCCCGATTGGCTTCTACCCAATCCAGACTAAAAGCAGGTACTTACCTATATTGTTCCTCGCGGTGTGACGAGGCTGGGGAGGTGGCGCTGGACTCTTCATTTCAGAGGCAGGTGAGGAGGTGGCTTCTGAACTGCTGCACTTCACATTTCTGGAAGAGAAGCAGTGTTATAGTACCTATATCGTCATCATCTGCCAAGTCTTTTCCCAACAATGATATTATAAGTATAAAAGGTAGATAAGTTATAAGCGCTCAGAAAGTGACGCAATTAAATGTGGCTAATTGGCAAACCTTAACCAGTCCAACGTCTGCAAAACGTGGTAGGAATAATTGGATAAGCTGTGAACACTACACACGGGTGAACGAACTCAAACAGCAGCAAAAAAAAATGCTTGAAAAAAAAATTTTAAATTGGAATATACTTGGTTTTTGATACCAAGTACGCACACGAAATTCTTGCAGTTCATTTTTTAACACTTTGTATATTGAGAGATAAATGGATAGGTTCGTAAGACTTACGTCGCGCTTGAAGATACCGCTGTTGACGTAGATGGTAATGATGATGACGGTAGACAAGGTGCTGGTGCGGGAGACGACCTTCAAATTTTATGTAATAGTTAAAGTTAGCAACTGAGCCTGTAGCCAAACGGCAAGCGACAATCGTTATCGTTCAGCAGTCGCTAATACATTTTCAACTTTATACCCCATTGCATAAAGTTGAAAATCTAGTAAAGACTGCCGAGCGATAGCGAACGAAACAAACGAAAACGATCTGTAATCATTGATAGATTTTCGACTTTATGCCATAGGGTATAAAGTTGAAAATGTATTAGCGACTGCTGAACGTTAACGATTGTCGCTTGCCGTTTGGCTATAGGGCCAGTTAGTTTATGTTCCGGGGTCCCGGTAATGAGATAAGTCCCGCGAAACCGGCAGGCTTTGGCCCTCTAGAGGGGGGCCCTGTCATCATGCTGACGCTATTTGAGGCGCGCGTGGAACACAACGCGCCCTCGACCCGGGCATGGCCCATGGTCGGACAGCGAGTTACCCTTTACTCGCCGCCGCTTACGGTGGCCGGAGATCGTCTGCCGACGTCAGACGCCGTGGGAGTCTACCACTGTGATTTAAGACCTAGCTAAGATTTTGACTTTTTTAGACTGGCCTGTTGGTTTAGTGGTTAGTGACCCTGACTGCTATGCCAGAAGTCGTGGGTTCGATTCCCACCCAGGACAAATGTTTGTGTGATGAGCACGATCATTTTGTTCTGTGTCTGGGTGTAATTTATCTATAATATGTATGTATTTAGAAATATATAAGTATGTTTATCAGTTGTCTAGTACCCATAACACAAGCTCTGCTTAGCTTGGGACTAGATGGCGTTGTGTGATTGTTGTGAGATATTATTATTATATTATTATTATTGTACTTACTTCTGCCGTGATGTGCGCCTCCTCTTAGCTTTGGGGTGCAGGGGAGTCTCAGGAGCGTATCCAAGCGGGTGCTCGATAATATCACTGATTACAGGCCTGGAATTCAAAACGATTCAATAAGATACTTGACTGAAAAAATCGAATGAGTCAGTTAGATTAACAAAAAAAAAATTCACATATTTTTTCATATGTAAACCATTTTTTTTTAACATATGAATAAAGGACATAATAATATTCCACAACTCTATCACACAACGCCATCTAGTCCCAAGCTAAGCAGAGCTTGTGTTATGGGTACTAGACAACTGATAAACATACTTATATATTTCTAAATACATACATATTATAGATAAATTACACCCAGACACAGAACAAATGATCATCAATGATCATCACACAAACATTCGTCCTGGGTGGGAATCGAACCCACGACCCCCGGCATAGCAGTTAGGGTCACTAACCACTAGACCAACAGGCCAATTGACGAAGATACGACAGTTTTAAAATCAAAAATCCCACCAGCTCCCATCTATCATCGCACATCTAGACGCACAGCAAATTACCATCCTTACCTCATTGCTATACCACGAATTCGCACTACGCGTTTCCAAACGCCTTTTATAAAGCGGACAGTGAAGGAGACGCAGGCAGAGAGTTCAGACTCCTTTTAACTTTGAAGAGATTAGAGTTGTATCTGGTCAGATATCACACAAACGTCGAAGAAAATGTATGGATGGGCAATCGCTAGTGTTTGCTAATGGAGTCGCACGGATTGACGATATCGCTCACAGATCTGCTTGATATCGAATTGCTTGTATAAGCCGGAGCATTGAAGAAAGGATTCTAAAATGGCGGCTTGTACTTGCGTTGACAGATAGTACAGTCAGCATTTATGATTTAAAATTAAAGTTTTTTTCAAATTAAAATAATAAAAACAAGACTGGGTCACAATAATTTCTCAAACTTAACTTAACAATAAAACAAAATTAAAACAACAATAATCAACAGGGAACAAAGGAAAATTAACAGAAAACTATAGTAAATATTCTTAAAAAAGATTACTGAGCGCGTCAACACATCAAGACTAATTTTTTTTCTGCTAACGCTACGCGCCGGAGTGAGTATAGACGGCACTAGTGTGCGAGCGAGAGAACACGATAAGCGCCGCCATTTAAGAATCCTTTCTTCAATGAACCAGGTTATACGTGCTAATGACAATGCGCTTCTGTGTTCGAAATTCGATTGCGCAACTACTCGTCTCTGGCGACATCTTTTGTCTTTTGTTTGCAGCGCCTTTATGTCCTAGTAGTAAGCTGGATTTTTGAAGTTCACGGTCGAATTGCATCGTATCGCTCCATTAATAAATACGTGCGATTTAAATCGGCAATCAACTCGATATCGCACGAATCGCGTCCCGTCGCATCGCGTCATGGGTAAAGTCCCTAAAAATGACATTTGGGACCAACGGCTTCACGTCCTTTCAGAGTATTAACTTATTGAATAGAATAGTTAAAGTATTGACGACACGATTGGTGTATTGGCTAAGCGATCAACTGCCGCGCAGGTTCTTGCGGGTTTGAACCCCGCACGGAAAATATTTTTGTATGATCTACAATTAGTTGTTTTCAGGTCTGGATGTTTGTGTATGTGAGTTTCTATGTTAGTAAACGCATCCACGCTAAAGAAAAAAAACATCGTGAAGATACTGATACTGCTAGCCTACATCATCCCACTGCTGGGCAAAGACCTCTCCCCATGACTTCCAGTTTTCACGATCCAGAGCCAAAGTGGACCACTGGTCATCGGTTTTGTCAAGCTCGTCCCGCCATCTTCTGCGAGGTCTGCCGCGACACCTTCTGGCTGTGTCAGGGCTCCACAAAGTGGTTATTTTGGCACACAGCTCATTGGGCATGCGGCAGACGTGGCCGGCCCAAACCGATCGTGGAGAAATGTTTTAAAAAATTGACTTACGTTTCCACTTCATCATCCAGTGGTTCAGTCTTCACTTCAAAAGATATCGGGTCCATTAGAGGTTCGTCCCTAGAAGTAAATGAAATACATTTAAAAATATGAAGAAAACATGATTTATTAGCATGTTATCGAACGGCTCATTTTCACGATTTTTACTTTGCCGGGGTCACGGTATTCGTTAGTCCCGCGACCCCGGGACGGAGGCCCCCTTAGAGACTCCGGAACATAAAGGGCTATTGAAGGACACCGTGGATTTTAGTCAGTACAAGTCTGACAGTCCCTCTCGCCCTGCCCTGACAATAAAAGCCCACTTGTTTGAGCAGTAGGTCTGTAAATTATTATTTAAATATGTTCAATCGCAATTGATTTGAGTAATGAACTATGTTTTGCCTTACCCGTTGAATTGTACTATATTATCTGGCAGGAATACTTCCGATTCCTCACTGAAATTAAAATACGTACATCATATATACTAATATTATAAACCTGAAGAGTTTATTTGGTTGAACGTGCTAATCTCAGGAACTACTGGTTATGATTTGATGGATAGATCATTTATAGAGAAAGATATATATATGACTGGCCTGTTGGTCTAGTGGTTAGTGACCCTGACTGCTATGCCGAGGTCGTGGGTTCGATTCCCACCCAGGACAAATGTTTGTGTGATGAGCACGATCATTTGTTCTGTGTCTGGGTGTAATTTATCTATAATATGTATGTATTTAGAAATATATAAGTATGTTTATCAGTTGTCTAGTACCCATAACACAAGCTCTGCTTAGCTTGGGACTAGATGGCGTTGTGTGATAGTTGTGGAATATTATTATTATATAAGGCTTTATAATATCAGGGGTCCAATATTTTTTAAGTGAAATAGTCTATTGCGGTTAGATGTTTATAAGACAAATATAACATGAGAAATAAATAAAAAACATGGTAAGTATATATCCCATTTTAAATCATAATAATATAATGAACTCACTTGTTGGAATGTCCTGGTTGCTCAATAATAACCTCATAATCTTCGAAAATGTCTTTTCTGCTACATCTGTAACAACAATACAATTTTTCGACTGGCATTTATTTTATTAGATTCTAGCTTGAGGAACTACTTCTTAGCAATGATATTTTAGTAAACAGATATGTTATGAGCACGCAAAACGTGAAGACCAGAAAATGTCCTACGTGGGACTATTGCTTTTAGTCTGTGTCTGTGTGCGGGGGGGGGGGGGGGGGGTTGATGACGCGTGGCGCTGTTTGTTTATCAAGCTATCCTTTTTACTTGTAGTGAAATGTAATGTGTGAAAAAAAAGTGTGTATGTGTGCTGCCGCTCGGCGCGGAACAGTTTTTTCTGTTGTTTTATAATAATAATAATAAACCATTTATTTTCAGGTAACAGAGACCCATAGATAAATACCTTAATCTAAGTATACATACGTTTTATAACAATTGTATTAGTAAATATAACTTAAAACTATGTTAGTATCACTGATCTGCACTAAGTCTTTGTGCGTTCTGGTGGCACTTGTCCGCGAAAACGGCGAAATACCACATCCTGTGGCCAAAAACTTTCTTCCATCACCTGAGGCAGGTAGCATGTTGGTACGCGCACCACAAACGCCTTAAAGTTGACGTTGCGATGCGACTCCAGCAACTGCACTCTCGGCGAGTAATTCAGCCTTTGGCACACGTACTTCGCGATGTCTTCCGCGTCGGTGGTGTAATGGAGACGCGAAATATACACCGGGGTATTCGGCTTCGCAGCACGCAGTTTTATGTTAGGCTCTATAGGAGCCTTGCCGCAGCGGTTCTTACAGCTCTGTCGGCGCTTCCTCCTTTGCACCGTCACAAAGCCGTCATCAGCCCGTTCCGTGTCCTTTGAAGACATGGGCTTAGCGGGGGGAGCAGGGGGTGTAACCACCGGGTTCAATGGTCGCATCGGTCGGGCAGCGCGGGGAGGAGCTGCGGGGGCGGGGGCAGGGCAGCGAGGCACACTTGTGGCGCTCAACGCTGGCTCAGCAATCGGCGCCGGCGACAAAACTGCTGACGCAAAACTCGTGACCGATGTATCGAGGCAGCCGACACCTCGGCGCGTATTCACGTTACTTACACGCGCCGCCGGTGACCCAATTAACGCCACAGAGTTGCGCAACTCATCGAGTTCTGAGCGCAGGTCCGCGACGGTGTTCTGGGATGTCTCCAACTTCCTCTGTACGTCAGTCAGACTTGCCTTCAAAGAAACAATGTCCCTCAGCAGGCTCGTAACGTCGACGTGGTCGAAAGTGACTGGGGGTAACTTGTTCAGATCCCTCGCCACAAACGTCGGCACGTCGTCTGGATCGGTAGCCTTAAGAAGCGTGATGATATCTTGCACACTATTCTTGGTCCCGTCGCGCCGACGAGACACCATCTGGTCGACTTTGTTCAGTGACCGGAACATCAGCAGCTTCGCAGCAGCAATATCTTCCTCGCTGAAGCTCGTTACACAGATCTGGACGGCGGACACCTCGTCCATCACGTCCAGCTTCTGCTGCAGGAACGCCAGCAGTTCATTTGGCACAAGTTTATCACTCATGACAATACAATTACGAGCGTCGGCTTGCGCCGCGCTGTACGATATTAATAATAATATGCACTGTGTTGCAACGTCCGCCTCAGAGTGCAGCTACGGCTTTATAAGTGTATGACATATCTGTATATTAGAATGTCATTGCTTCTTAGATCATAAAATGCCCAGATTCCATGTTCGATGCAAAAGGTCAGTCAGGGAGGTAGTACTGTATTGTAATGCTCAAAATCGAATCTTTATTGTTATATTACACGCGAATCTAAGAACTACTTGTTATCTTCATATTTTAAACCAGGGCTCACCAATTAGTTTCGTTCGGGGTCCGCTTTAAGCTGCCGCTGCATTAGGCGTGCGCACGGCGCGGGCGCCCGCGTGGCGTGCTGTTTCATGTAATCTCATAGATCAGCGCTGCGTGCAGCGGGTCGCCCGTCGATGAGATTACATGGAAACAGCACGCCACGCGGGCGCCCGCGCCGTGCGCACGCCTAACGCAGCGCACGGCCTAAGACATGAAATTGAAAGGACCATCGCGATCCGCAGAACATAATTATTATAGAAAAAATGTAACCGCCTTCAAAAACAACCACAAAAAAGCGTAAAATAATCTACAAAATAACTTTTCTTTCGGAAGCCGGTGCCTTTGTTTTTTTTCTTTTCATTGTCTTTTTAGCCACCGACTTCCGAAAGAAAAGTTATTTTGTAGATTATTTTACGCTTTTTTGTGGTTGTTTTTGAAGGCGGTTACATTTTTTTGAAAAAGTTTTTATTTTACTCTTTTTAGTTTAAATATTCAACCCGAATTCTTGTCAAGCATTATTCTCTTACATGTGCACTAGAATTTTGTAATCCTTCGCACCAGTACTTACATCACTCATGTACACATTAAGCTAATAAAATTCAATATCTCTAAAATTACTGAACCGATTTAGATGAAACTTGCAGTATTCTCTAAGTTAAATGATACCTAGTAAAACAAAAAAAGAATTACTTAAATCGGACTTGTAGTTCCGGAGATATGCGAACACAAAGTAAATCAATCGATGCCTACTCCTTACTGTTAAGGAGTTGTACCTTCCATCATCAGGTCATCCACCTGAGATGATGATTATCAGATGCAAATACTTGAACAGCTTTAGAAAATATATGAAAATAGTACTATGTGCCTATAAAATTTGAAGGTTGCCCTCGATTTCCCTAGGATCCCATCATCAGATCCTGACCTGGTGATCATGGGACCAATTGGAAAGTATACCCTTTCAAACAAAAGAAAAAATTTCCAAATCGGTCCAGGCGTCTTCGAGAAATCGGGGACATACATAAAAAAAAAAAAAGATTCCGACGAATTGAGAACCTCCTCCTTTTTTTGAAGTCGGTTAAAAAGTAAATGTTAACAAATAAAACAAAGGTATTATTCACATTTCTGTGAGAAAAGTGTCATGTTTTTTTGAAACTTCAGCATGTTTGTGTTTTAAAACTATGTTTTCTTTAGAATCGATACTAGATCGTACTTTGTTGTGCAAGTCGCTGTGTTCTCGCGGTCCGCCATTTGGTGACCCCTGTTTTAAATCATGTATCACTGGTATCACTAGCTTTAGGGTTGAATTTTACTTGAAAGTCAATAGTGTAGCGTTAGTTGCATGTAAAATGTTCATAACTTACTTCTTGTTTAATTGAACATCACTAGGTTCGGTCTTCACTACTTTCGGAGAGAATTTCTCAGGCTCTTTGCTGAAATTGAAATAAATAATATCATTCTTATAAATATCCATATACTTGCTCAAGACTCATTCCAAAACGTTTTTACTTTTTTTCAAAGCATTTATTTCAAGTAGGCCAGTGACAGGCACTTTTGAATTGTCAAAAGACAAAAAATGAAAGCATAATTAAAAATAAAAGGTGCTACAGTCCCAGTCACAAGACATAATAACTATGAAAGTACTGTAGATCATTCCAAAGCGTAGATCTCTATAGAGAAGAATGGGCAAGAAACTCCATGGACACTTTTTTTCAATTGCATAAATTATTACAGAACCTTTTTTTCATCTTGAGGTATAGCAGTTAAATCAAGCATCTAAAATATAGATAGGTCTTACATTATCCACTTCAGTGCACATTTACTCACTTTAAATCTTTAGAACAATATCCATGTTCCGTTGCTAAATATGCTTGCACTCTTTTCAGTGATTCTTTATCTCTCTTATTCTTATTGACCTTAGGCATATTTGCGATTCAATCTGTAATCAATCAAAAATAATAATTTATCATGACCATGTTCATACTAATTCACTAAACAGTTCAGATATTGTTGCATTGTAATTATATAAGTACTAACTTATGAGGAAAGTCTAGTCTGTCACCCACTGTAATCCAACATAGTCTATTATCTGACTGGCCTGTTGGTCTAGTGGTTAGTGACCCTGTCTGCTATGCCGGGGGTTGTGGGTTCGATTCCCACCCAGGACAAAAGTTTGTGTCATGAATATGATCATTTGTTCTGTGTCTTGGTGTAATTTATCTATATGTATGTATTTAGAAATATTGTATAAGTTTATCAGTTGTCTAGTACCCATAACACAAGCTCTGCTTAGCTTGGGACTAGATGGTGTTGCGTGATAGTTGTGGAATACTATTATTATTTATTAACCATTGATAATCTTCGCTGATGATGCATGATTGAACAAGTTATACCTTGTACAAACCACTGTTATTGTGCTTGACACATAGGGTATTGTTTTGATTCTGATTGCTTAGTTTGACTTTGTTTTTTTACTAAATTTGACATACATAATGAAGTATAATTTGTGCTTCAGAGTAAATATATACATACAACATATAGTTATGGCATCTGTAATTTGTCGGATTACAAGGAACTCTTTTGTAAACATTTCGGGACTATAGGGGGTCTTAGGCAGTAAGTACTCTACATAATTATGTATAATCCGACAAAATCGATAGACCGACACTGCCCTGTAAAATGATTGTCGGATTACCAGGGGTCCACTGTACTAATATTATAAATGTGAAAGTTTAATTGGATAGATGGATGGTTGGATGGAAGTTTGTCACTCTTTCATGCAAAAACCTCTGAACAGATTTGGATGAAATATAGTACACAGATAGTTTATAACCTGGATTAACACATAGGACAGTTTTTATCCCAATTTTATGTTCCCGTGGGATAATTTTAGAGTTGTAGCGGGTGAAGGCACTGGCAATAGCTAGTTTATAATATTAATTTACCTACTCAAAAATGCATGTAATGTGGTCATTATTTTGACAACCTTGTTTGAGCAAAGTCAACCTCGCCGTTCTGTTTCAAGGAATGGTTGGCAAAATTTTGCTGGTCGTTCTAACAGGCACCTTCCAGACCTTCCAGCTTGGCGATCATTGCAGCCCTTGCTGTCAACGACGATATAATACTAGACTCCTAATAACAGGCGACCGATGTCTGCCAACACATTAGGCAAAAAAGTCTTATATCCGTCTCATTTCGACCAATCCTGTGAGCCGTAAACATACGTTGAGACAGAACAGACCTTGAGTTAGCCAATCACAACGCAGTACCCCGCCCCCCTCGCTTACATAGTACCTCAGCGAGTTGGCAGAATAGTTTTGTTCATTAGATCGTGCAATGCGTAGTCTAGTATTATATCGTCGTTGCCTTGCTGTCCTCGCTGTAAAGGCCTCCTCGACCCAAGGCTTAGGTCTTTATCTCAGCTCGTCCATAAAGTGATGCACGCTGATCGCGCTGTGTCGGCCTGGAGCTTCGCTGTCGGCCATCATCAGAGCGACCAGCAAAGTAGTCATTAATGACCGCGGCAGTAATGTACTATAGCACAGCACAATGCTGTATCCCTGCGCAATATTGAACCGACCATTTGGGAGTTTATAACCGGTTTTTTGAACCAATCCCAAATGGTCAACATTACATGGTCTAGATAAGAAATGCTTTTTTTTTGTTTGCAGGGTAGGTAGGCACCTGACGAAAACCAAACTTCGGGTGTCCCTGACGCTTTCCAAGTAAGAGTAGCTACACCAAGTTCCCTCGGTTGCAGAATTGTTTTGAGATCGGAATATCGAGCAGCTTTTAGCGGATCCTCAACTTCGAGGGACCTTTGTCCTTAGCCGCGTGAATATTGCCGGCCGGTTTCTTTTTTTTACAGAATACTTCGTTATGGTTGTCCTACCAGTTTTTTCCTGATAGCAGGTTCAGACTAAAATATAGGACTAGAAGCAAAGAGATTTAAAAGTATAGTTTAATGTCTTTGACTAGAAATGACGATATTCACCACGAAAACAAAATAAATAAGCTTTATTAAAAAACACAAAGGTATAATATTACCTGATGTTGTAGAAACAATGAATACTATCGATCGACAAAATACCAGCAATATCCGTTGATTTGCCGTCTAAAAAACAGAATCTGGTGTTTTTCAGTCGTAGTATTTTTCGTGATGTTTTTCACAATGTTGACAATGTTTTTGAAAACAGAAAGACGGTGACAATCAACCACAGATACTATGTGCCACAGACAAGTAAAAACCAGTAAAACCTACAGCTTGACACAAAAATGTAGAAAACCGGAAATCTTTTTAATTACAGATTTTGATTGAATTGCAGCTATTAAAAGGACTGTCAAAGTTGTGAACATGGACAACCAGTATTCGCAAGCACCAGATTCACATGAAAAACTGAAACGATCATCAAAAGAGAAGCGCAGAAATTCTTCAGACACGTGAGTAAATTAGAATACTTATTGCCATGAAGTTAATGTCTATAATGCTTTTTATCACCTAAAATCCTCAGCCGTGCCAATGCCGATAGTGGCCGCTGGGCCTAAGGCCGAGACTCCACCAAAGCTGTGCGAGTCGAGACGTGTTTTGAACAACCAATAGAATTGCGTTATTGACACAGCTCCACTCCGGCACGACTCCGGCAACGCAATTCTATTGGTTGTTCGAGGCACATCTCGACTCGCACAGCTTTGGTGGAGTTTCGGCCTAAAGGGTTCATATGTAATTCATCATGAAAATATCACTCACTATACAGGGTGAATTTTTCAACTGGTTGTGGATGGCTATTTCCGAAACTATGAGGAATATCAAGAAACATTGGAATGAGTCTCGAGGCCGATTTTGACAAAAACTGAAACTGCTCCATTAGATTTTAGAAAAATCGATAATCCTGGCCAGGAATCGAACCCACTGATTTTGGTTAAAAATCACAGCCTGTATTATTACACCATTTGATAGTGATGCTGGTAAGGATAAAATCTGGGAAGATAATCATTTATGGCATACTTATGGAAAACGTATAATAAAAAAAAAACTGATCAATCTTCAAGGATGACTGTATTTGAAACTGGGTGGTAGAAGTAAAGTAACTTATAACAATACCAATTTCATAAAAATCAGCTACATATTTCCTTAAGTATGCCGTAAGTAAATGATTACTTCCCAGCATTTGATCCTTATAAGCAACACCAACACTATCGAACAGTGTAATAATACAGGTTGTGATTTTTTTTCCAAAATCAGCTAGTTCGACGTTTTTCGAAATTCCTCTTAGTTTCGGATATAGCCATCCACGCCCAGTTGAAAAATTCACCCTGTATAGTCTGTTTGTCTAAATACTGCACACTGCACATAAGGTACGTGTCATAACACTGCGTACCTTATGTGCAGTGTGCAGTATTAGTCGCTTTCGCCATAAGCGCCTTCTCGTTGCGTGTTTCAAACATTCCCATACATTTTTAGGCTTAGCGCGCGGTAAAATCGCGAACGGGCTGTTAGTATTACCCACGCTACTTGGGTAAAGTCCAAAAAAACATTAAAATTACTTGTAGATTTGGAGTGTGTGACAGCTGGTGCTAGCTAGTGGATTCTTAGGGTGCTCCCACATCTATCGACGCGGAATCGGCTTTTTCCGTCGACCGTCGACCGAGACAATGCGATAGGACGCGGTCGCCTCGAGGATTCCGCCGCGTGCTATCGCATTATGCTTTCTGTCTCGGTCTAGCAAATGGCAGTTCTAAGCGACAGAAAGAGAAAGGGCGACGGAAAAAGCCGATTCCGCGTCGATAGATGTGGATAGATAGATACTAGCAATGCATCATCGCTTTCATGTTAGGTTCCTTTAAACACAGAAATAGAAGCCCCGCCTAGCAGGGTTCGTCGTGCTTCGTTTTTTTAGGGTTCCGTAGTCAACAAGGAACCCTGATAGTTTCGCCATGTCCGTCTGTCCGCAGCTTAGCTCAGAGACGCCCAGTACTAGAAAGCTGTAATTTAGTGTAAATATGCGAAAAAGTGGTAAAATAAAATCTCGAAAAATATTTTCTGTACACATAAAGTGGGGGATGATTTGAACTGAAGTGTAAGTTTGACAACTTTATTTTTACAGCTATAATAGGTGGGTATGTTTTGGGGAGAGGTAGGTTTTTATTTTCAACTATTTTTAACTAACTTCAAAAAACGGATGAGGTTCTCAATTCGTCGTAAATTTTTTTTAACTAACTTCGAAAAAAGGAGGAGGTTCTTAATTCGTCCTAATCTTTTTTTATGTATTTTCCCCGATATCTCAAAGACGCCTGGACCGATTTTGAAAATTCTTCTTTTTTAAATTAAATTCAGCGAATCAGTTTAGTTAGTTCGCATTAGTATTTTGATGGGCAACTACGGAACCCTACACTGTGCGTGGCCCGACACGCACTTGGCCGGTTTTTAGGGTTCCGTAGTCAACAAGGAACCCTTATAGTTTCGCCATGTCCGTCCGTCCGTCCGTCCGTCCGTCCGTCCGTCCGTCTGTCCGCAGTTTAGCTCAGAGACGCACAGTACTAGAGAGCTGTAGTTTGGTGTAAATATACGGATTTGTTGTGCCGAAAAAGTGGTAAAATAAAATCTCGTAAAATATTTTTTTTTAGGGTACCTCCTGTACACGTTAAGAGGGGATGTTTTTTTTTTTCTCGCGTACCCCTTAGTGTGGGGTATCATTAAATAGGTCTTTAAAAAATATTGAGAGTTTCCATTAACAATTTTTTGATAAAAAAAATCGTTTGTGAAATATTAAGCTTTAAAGTGCTAAATTTTGCTCGACTCGAGTGTCCCCCCCCTCTACCAGCTAAACGGTTATATTTGGGGGTGTGAAAAAATTCACAATAGTAGTATATATAATGAAGTTTAAAAGAAAATTATCATGACTAAGTAGGCTTTACAACTTTACGAGTAATAGTCGACCAACTTATAAAATGTACTTGGATAACATATTTTCCTAAACAAAATGTATCGGAGAACATGCTCTTTAACTGCAAATGTAAGTTTTTCAACTTTATTTTTACAGCTGTAATAGGTATGTTTTTACGGTATGTTTTTTGGGGATAGGTAGGTTTTTATCGTCAACTATTTTTAACTTACTTCAAAAAAAGGGGCAGGTTCTAAATTCGTCGTAATCTTTTTTTTATGTATTTTCCCCGATTTCTCAAAGACTCCTGGGCCGATTTTGAAAATTCTTCTTTTTAAACTTAAATTCAGCGAATCAGTTTAGTTAATTCGCATAAGTATGCCCGTGGCCTCGTGGCCCGACACGCACTTGGCTGGTTTTTTTTATATGGTGGCAATTCTATTTTTTTTTTTAATAGTATGTCTTATTTTCAGCGAGGAACCTGAAATATTCTTGCCGGTACAAAAAGGATTTAGCGGGTAAGGCAAAACACAGGTCACTTTTTTAACCGACTTCAAAAAAAAAAGTAGGTTCTCAGTTCGACCTGTATGTATGTATGTATGTATGTATGTATGTTTGTCCGCGATTATCTCGCGTTTGGCTGAACGGATTTTGATGCAGTTTTCAGTAAAGTGTTCATTACATTCTGGAGAAGGTTTTAGTATATAACACTAGTAGATATCCCGTGACGTTGCTCGCGTGGATCCGTTTTGCTTACTTGGATCGTTGATTTTCAGGGACGATTGCATGTTTGTCCGCAATTATCTCGCGTTTGGCTGAACCGATTTTGATGCAGTTTTCAGAAAAGTGTTTGTTACATTCTGGGGAAGGTTTTAGTATATAACACTAATAGATATCCCGTGACGTTGCCCCCGTGGATCCGTTTTGCTTACTTAGATCGTTGATTTTCAGGGACGATTGCATGTTTGTCCGCAATTATCTCGCGTTTGGCTGAACCGATTTTGATGCAGTTTTCAGAAAAGTGTTTGTTACATTCTGGAGAAGGTTATAGTATATAACAATAATGGATATCTCGTGAAGTTGCTCACATAGACTCGTTTTGCTTAATAGGATTGTAGGGTTTATGCGAGATGCTTACCACTACACTACACGGGATTCTAACCCGTATAGTAAAGCTATTAAAGGCTATAATAGCGTGAGGTTTAGCGGAAGAATGAAGTGCGAAAGACAGAAATGAAGATTATTATTAAGCTCGAGATGAATTATTATATTTAAACGATAGACAGATACATTAAATAGCACCAAGCAAATAGGAAATAAGCGGTTCGAAACAAAGCAATAGTACGCGTCGCGCCCGAGTGTTGATGTAGCTAGTCCGTGGACAACTGACGACCCGGTGCTCGGCGCTCGCGCCGGCAGGCTCCCATCACGCCGTCGCCCGGTCGCTCAAGATCTTCTTCGTCGGCGCCCGTACAAATATCACGCGCTCAGTGTGCAGTGTGTGCTTGCGGCGCGTGTAACAGCGGGCGGTCACCGACCTCACATCACCTAATTTTAGGCGGCGGTGCAAGATCATAAGCGGTAGCGTTTTTCGTGCCAATTGTAAGGTGGTGGTCCAAGTGACGTTCCGCCACAGGATTGTAGATTTTCAAAGACGCCGATTTAATGAAGATTTTTGTTGTTGATGATCTCAACTAAAAAGGGAAAAATAAAAAACTTTTTGAAAAAAAGGGAACCGACTTCAAAACCAAACACAAAAAATCTATAAAATAACTTTTCTTTCGGAAGTCGGTGGCCAATTATGTCAATGAAATAAAAGAAAACAAAGCCACCGACTTCCGAAAGAACAGTTATTTAATAGATTTTTTGTGTTTGGTTTTGAAGTCGGTTCCCTTTTTTTCAAAAAGTTTTTTATTAAATTATAAAATTCAATTCATTGTAATAAATCATGTTGTTTGTAAAAATGTTTTTATTATGTTTTTTTTTCACTTTTAGCGACGAAACTCTAATGGATCCAATATCTCTAGACGTGAAGACTGAACTCCTGCATGATGAAGTGGAAACGTAAGTCATTACTTGTAATTCATCATCCTCTAATGTTCCCACTGCTGGGCCGGCCTCCTCTCTGTGAGAGGGCGTGGGCCATAATCCACCACGCGGGCCCAGTGCGGGTTGGTAGATGTTATAAACTATCTAAAAATTCGAAGACATGTGGTCTTAGAATTTTTAGATAGTTTATAACCTAGACTAGCTGTGCCCGCGACTTCGCTCGCGTGGATGTTGGAACTCAATAATGTATATTTTTTTAAACAAAGATTTTTTTCTAAAATAAAAGTAGCCTAAGTTACTCCTTATTACATCAGTCCGGCCATTCTGATGGAGACCAATAGAAGTCCCGTCGTCAAAATTGGCACAGCCATTTCAGGGATTAGCCATTACAAACAGACAGACAGACAAAAATTGTAAAAATGTTATTTTGGTGTATGTACCGTATTATGTATATTCGTATGCATGTAGTAAAAAAATGGTTATTTCAATATTACAAACAGACACTCCTATTTTATTTATATGTATAGATGTATAGATCAACACGTAGGATACCTTTCATCCCAGTATTATGTTCCAGTAGGATAATTTACGACTTACACGCAAGCGAAGCCCTTGCCAAGTGCTAGTTGTAAAAAACCGGCCAAGTGCGAGTCGGACTCGCCCATAAAGGGTTCCGTAGCAGCAAGTAACATAATATAAAAGTTCATGTAGTTGGTTGTAACTTTGAAAGATAAATTGCGGTTTACGATTTATGACGTATTAAAAAAAAACTAATTACTCGATCTCGTTCAAACCAATTTTCAATTGAAGTTTGCATGGTAATGTACATCATTATTTTTTTTTTAGTTTCATCATTCTCTTATTTTAGAAGTTACAGGGGGGTTGGCACATTTTACCACTTTGGAAGTGTCTCTCGCGGAAACTGTTCAGTTTAGAAAAAAAATAAGTTATTAGTATAGTAACCTCAATATCATTTTTAAAGACCTATCCATAGAGACCCCACAAGTATGGGTTCGGTGAAAAAACAACAAACGTAACGTACGTTTGCAACCTCCAAAATTAGTTTTATTTTTATTTTTGTGTGAAAATCCTAATGCGGTTCACATAATACATCATTTAGAGTTATCTTTGACTAGAAACCTACTCAAAGGTCTCGCTGATGGTGGCGTGTATGTCGGATCATTTGGTTCCCTTCAAAATGGTTGAGCTAAATGGTGCGATTATTATTATGTGTCATGTTCGTGAACGGGCGCTGTCAGTTGGGACTGGTCATCTCTTAGCTGCCACGGCCTATTTTAATATTAATAACTTTATTTTGAATTGTCTTTTTATTTTACTATGGACACTATTGACTTGCCACATCGTTCTCACATAATGTACCATCTGATGATGAATGATGTAACAAAAGTTTTGTAATAATTTTGGCGATTGAAAAAGAGTGTCCATGGAGTTTCTTGCTAATTCTTCTCCATAGAGATCTACGCTTTGGAATGAGCACCTACGGTACTTTCACAGTTTTTATGTCTTGTGACTGGGACTGTAGCACCATAACTATTTTTGTAATTGTTTTATTTTATGTCTTTTGACAATTCATAAGTGCCTGTAATTGGCCTAGTTGAAATAAACGATTTGATTTGACATCTACTTACCAAGTTTCAACAGGATAGTTCTTATACTTTCGAAGAAAAGTGGCTGTGACATACGGACGGACAGACAGACAGACATGACGAATCTATAAGGGTTTTCTGCCATTTGGCTACGGAACTCAAAAAATACTGAAATATAAGGAACCATATTTTTTCATGTTTTCAGGACTGAAACGTTGGTGGTAAAGATAGAGCAAGCTGAATTCAATATGTAAGTTATTTTAATGTTGAATTTATTACAAGTAGTCCCGTTACAGGTACTTTTGAATAATCATCAGTATGGAATCACTGCGATTCAGAGCGATCTTGAGTACTTAATAACTAGTTAAGCATAATAAAAATGGCAGTTCTTTAAATTGATACCAAGTTCATTCAAATAACGTCATTATTTAAGGAGCTACCCCGGATCAATTCAATTCAATACGCGACATTCCTGAAGATTCCTATCTAATCTAATATCTTTAAACGAGCAATTCTTGTATATTTATTTATATATAATCAGGTTCTCAGAAACGGCTCCAAGGATTTTCATGAAAGTTACAGATTAGGGGTTTTTCGGCTCAAGGAATCGATTTATCAAGGTCCCAGGTTCGAGAAAAGCTCGGTTCCCAAGATATAGACATTTTTAAAACCAAGCGAAGCTCGGTCAACCAGATAGGTATTGATATTAATCATAATTTCAGCGATGAACCTGAAATTTTTGTTCTGGCGGTGCCTTTGGTAACGGAACCTAGCGATTATGACGACAACAAGTAAGTTAAAATTAATTTTATGTTGTAGTCATTTGAATTGAACAAACATATTTAAATATGTATATTGTACAGACGCCAGCAGGTCAACCTACCCCAATCTTGAAAATTTTACCAATCGAATATTAACCTTCCTCTAAGTATTATAATAAGGTTGAAAATCTATTAAAGTTTGATGTTTTACTCTTTTTTCAAAATGATGAAGCATTATTTGAGTAATTTAAGCTATTTTTTATTATATCTCGCTGCTAAAAGTTTATTAATTACCCCAGTTGGGACTTAAAAACCCAATTCCATCAAAATACTGAAATGGTCACCATTCAATGGGGGCTGGTTTCCGACCCCACATGTAGTACAATTTTAGTGACAGAATTGAACAAGCACCTCTCCTTTAAGTTTGTATAGACCGGAACTGGACACATTGTATTATTTCGTTGTAGATTATCACCATCTCATATCAAAGAAATAGGCAGATAGAGCGCTCAGAACACGCGAGTGTGACCACCAAAGCAAATACAAAATCAAAAGTGCATACAAACTCGCGACAGTACCAAGCTACGCGTCGTACCAAGCTACGCGTCGTACCAAGCTACGCGTCGTTGTTGTTGTTTGCCAAAATATGCCGTCTCGTGTCATTAAACATTGTAGAACTTGTTCTCAGAAACAAAGAAAACATTATGGAATGTAATTCGATTTGATTTTGTATTTGCTTTGGTGGACACACTCGCGTGTTCTGAGCGTTCTATCTGCCTATTTCTTTGATCTGAGATCACTACACTAAAAATTGAAAAAAGAAAACAAATGACTACAAAAAAATATTAAGTCTAAAATAACTTTTATTTCGGAAGTCGGTGTTTTTAGTTTTGTTTCTTCGTTTTTAACTTCGACTTCCGTAATAAAGGCTATTTCAAACTTTGTAGTGTTTTTTTTGTTGGTCATTATTACTTTTTTAAACACTTGCATGTTTTATTAAGTGAGGAAAGGCGTCCTCGCAGTCCAAAAGCACGACGCGGCAGAGGTGCGCGTGTGCGAGGTGGACGAGGTGGACCTCCGGCAGTGGCTGCGGGTGGTGCAGCTGGACCAGCGGCGCGTGGTAGAGGGCGCTCAGGTCGGGGATGCCGCACACTGATCCCGCATCGACCAGGACCCTCTACCATTGACGAGTTAGTTTTTGCTTAACCTCTTAGGTCCTGAGAAACCAAATGTGGATCCTAAAACGTCATTACCGTTGAGTCCTGAGGAGCCACATCGGGATCGTGCGTGGCACGCGCGTACAAGCCAACTTCAACCTTATTTGTATAGTACACTATGGCTCAGAATCGCTTGAAAAAATTCATCCATAGAGCTAGATTTTATTCGTTTATTATGGTACCAAATTCTTGGGGTGCTATGACAGGAAACCTCCACGTGCGCCCGTGGACTGGAGTTCCCTCTCGGATACGTCCGGGGGGAAGACCAGTTTTTCGGGCCGGTGCACCCTGGGATGCGGGCAAAAACTCTTCCTTAGGCACTGTGTGCCTAAGGGGTCTCTTTGCCCGTATGCGAATAGCCTGTCGTGTGGACGCTCCAACGCGTGTCCCTCTGATTAGCAGAGGGCACAGCGGTGGAGCGGGCTTGCGGACGGTGAGTTATGGGTAGCTCGCCGTCCGACCAAGGACCAAGCCCGGGTCGGTGGCGCGTCGTGTTTCGCGCCAAATGCCTGCTGGGGTCGCGGGTTTTTTCTTAACCCAGGTTACCGTGGCCCCGGAACGTAAAGGGTATAGGAAGGAACACGGGTGGATTTTAGTCAGTAAGAGTCTGACAGTCCCTTCCGCCCCACCCAGGGCGGGAGAACTCATTTGATGATTTTACCACCTAAAAAAAAAAAAAAAAAAAAATGGTACCAAATTCTTACTGAAATCAACTGGGTGTCATTATAAAAAAAAAAAAAAGAATCGCATCTTTGTCGATGTCAAAATGTCAAGTCGTCAACCACTTGAAATGTTGTTTATGTCTTATTTTTTCCATGATAGGACTATAAGTGTACTGAAATTGATAAAGTGTCGTGTTTATGTTAGATTTCAACTAAAATTTTAATTGGAAAACGTAAATTATCGAGTAGAAATAGGTTTTTGTCCCTCCTGTAGGCCAATTCGGTTGTCAACAATGTATTTCTAATACCATGGAATTTCCGTTGTTTATTTTTTCGATTCAAGGTTAGTAATCAGTTGAAGAAGGTTTATGTAGTATCCTAAAAAACATTTTATAGTGATACCTGTTCATAATAACACGGATGATCGTTTACAAAGTCGTGCATTGAACTGCGCATGGAAAAATTACAGCTCCTCCTAAATAAATGAATTTTAGAGTTGGAATCTTATAGGAATAGTGTATGTGAGATTTTTTTTATTAGAATACTTATGTATTCGTTATATTAGTTCTAAAGTTTCGTGTAAATTGATTCAGTAGTTTTATCAAAAATAAATAATGTACGTCAACAGGTCTAGTTACGGCTGTGGTTACGGCGAGATCTCTTATCTACAGGATATTTTAATTCCGAAGTACTTATACAAGAGGTGTTTATATTGAAATACAAAGTCTCGTTACTAAGGAACACGAAACTTTTTACCGTTTGAGATAAGAGTCATTGTATCTCGAGTGATTACAATTATTGTGAGCGTCGGCCAGTGTTGACAGTCGCGCAATATTGACAAATAATAGCTCCATGTAAGTTGAATTTTGAGTTGGAATCTTATAACATTATATGTTGGAATTTTCTTATTAGATTACTTATATATTCGTTATATTAGTTCTAAAGTTTCGTGTAAATTGATTCAGTAGTTTTATCAAAAATAAATAAGATACGTCAACGGGTCTAGTTACGGCGAGATCTCTCCTATCTTAGGATATTTATAATACCAAAGTAGTCATACAAGAATTGTTTATGTTGTAATACAAAGACTCTTTATCAACGAATACGAAACTGTTTACAGTTTGCAATTTGAGTCATTCTAACTGGAGCGATAACGGCTAATGTAAGCGGCCGCCACTTGACGCGCGCGATGACGTAAGCGCTCGTAAATGTCAAGGACGGGACGGAGTTTACGATACGCGAGCGCGGTACCTGAGAGGTTTCCCAAGATATAGACATTTTTAAAACCAAGCGAAGCTCGGTCAACCAGATATTGATATTAATTATAATTTCAGCGATGAACCTGATTTTTTTGTTCTGGCGGCGCCGGTAACGGAACCTCGCGATTATGATGACAACAAGTAAGTTAAAATTAATTTTATGTTGTAGTCATTTGATTTGAACTAACGTATTTAAATATGTATATTGTACAAACGCCAGCAGGTCAACCTACCCCAATCTTGAAAATTTTACCAATCGAATATTAACCTTCCTCTAAGTATTATAATAAGGTTGAAAATCTATTAAAGTTTGATGTTTTACTCTTTTTTTCAAAATGATGAAGCATTATTTGAGTAATTTAAGCTATTTTTTATTATATCTCGCTGCTAAAAGTTTATTAATTACCCCAGTTGGGACTTAAAAACCCAATTCCATCAAAATACTGAAATGGTCACCATTCAATGGGGGCTGGTTTCCGACCCCACATGTAGTACAATTTTAGTGACAGAATTGAACAAGCACCTCTCCTTTAAGTTTGTATAGACCGGAACTGGACACATTGTATTATTTCGTTGTAGATTATCACCATCTCATATCAAAGAAATAGGCAGATAGAGCGCTCAGAACACGCGAGTGTGACCACCAAAGCAAATACAAAATCAAAAGTGCATACAAACTCGCGACAGTACCAAGCTACGCGTCGTACCAAGCTACGCGTCGTACCAAGCTACGCGTCGTTGTTGTTGTTTGCCAAAATATGCCGTCTCGTGTCATTAAACATTGTAGAACTTGTTCTCAGAAACAAAGAAAACATTATGGAATGTAATTCGATTTGATTTTGTATTTGCTTTGGTGGACACACTCGCGTGTTCTGAGCGTTCTATCTGCCTATTTCTTTGATCTGAGATCACTACACTAAAAATTGAAAAAAGAAAACAAATGACTACAAAAAAATATTAAGTCTAAAATAACTATTATTTCGGAAATCGGTGTTTTTAGTTTTGTTTCTTCGTTTTTAACTTCGACTTCCGTAATAAAGGCTATTTCAAACTTTGTAGTGTTTTTTTTGTTGGACATTATTACTTTTTTAAACACTTGCATGTTTTATTAAGTGAGGAAAGGCGTCCTCGCAGTCCAAAAGCACGACGCGGCAGAGGTGCGCGTGTGCGAGGTGGACGAGGTGGACCTCCGGCAGTGGCTGCGGGTGGTGCAGCTGGACCAGCGGCGCGTGGTAGAGGGCGCTCAGGTCGGGGATGCCGCACACTGATCCCGCATCGACCAGGACCCTCTACCATTGACGAGTTAGTTTTTGCTTAACCCCATATTATAACCCGGTTCATTGAAGAAAGGATTCTTAAATGGCGGCGCTAATCGTGTTCTCTCGCTCGCACACTAGTGCCGTCTATACTCACTCCGGCGAGTAGCGTTAGCAGAAAAAAAAATGTCTTGATGTGTTGACGCGCTCAGTGATCTTTTTTATGAATATTTACTATAGTTTTCTGTTATTTTTCCGTTGTTAACTGGTGATTATTGTTGTTTTTGTTAGGTTAAGTTTGAGAAATTATTGTGACCTAGTCTTGTTTTTATTATTTTTAATTTGAAAAAAAACTTTAATTTTAAATCTTATATGCTGACTGTACTGATCTGTCAACGCAAGTACAAGCCGCCATTTTAGAATCCTTTCTTAAATGCTCCGGCTTATAACATATTTGCGCACCAAAGTTTTCGTTCTAAAATTCAAATTGTATTCAATTTTAAATGCTGGCAACACTAAAGATCATAGACTAGATGTATACTTTGACGTTTTGTGACGGGAAAATGTTGGCAACCTTGTTGGCAACCAATATCAAAGAGGGGGCTATTATTATTTTTTTTATGGGTTCTTTAAACTCAAAACTAAAACATGTATTTTTTTCACCAAGATACAAAAGTCCATCCAGTTAACGCTTTTATTTATTCTTCACTAATCAAAATAATTTTGAGTATTACATTGGAATCGTTTTGAATTTTAGGCTCAACATCTGCGACATATCCGAAATGCCGGAAGGACGGGGCCTTGAGACCGCCCTTCATAGTAAGAAGATGCGCTTGCGCAAACGGCGACCGTAAGTAGTTCTACCAGTGTATGTTAGTTTTAGATATTATTCTGGTTAAATTATGTACTAGCAAGTTTTAACTTTTAAAATGCCTATCTAGATCACATGCTGCACCGCAAGTATCACCACCATCGCCTGTACCGTTGACCTCCACTGCGTCACCATCGCCGGCAATGTAAGTCGCTCACGGACTATTCTACAGTAGAACCCGTTTAAGACGATCACGCTTAATACGATTTCTCGCATAATACGCCATTTTACGCCTGCACCTTGAGACATATTTTCATACATTTCTTAAGAGCGTATATTCCGAAAGCTGGCAACGTCGCAAATGGTTGTCAAATATTAACAAGTTTTAATTAATTTAGCATTGTTACTGTATGAAAATAAGAAATATGGCTCTGTAGTGCACTAAAAAATTGATAAAGGAATGCAATAATTAATATCGTAACACCGAATATATAGTTTTAGATGTAGAAAAAGCATTTGGAAGCTTTCCAAATGCCTTTTATACACCGGAAACGGTTACAACATCAAATTCAGTGTTTTAATTGCATTCCTATATCATTTTTTTTGTGCACTACAGAGCGATATTTCTTGTTTTCATACAGAAAATTTGCCAAATTAATTAAAACTTGTAATTATTTGACAGCTTTTTGCGACGTTGCCAACTTTCAGAATATGCAGCCTTAACGCTTAATACGATTCGTCATCCCGTTTAATACGCCCGAGCCGGAGCCGAGAGGTCTAATCAAAGCGAAGACACACTGCTTGAATTATGTTGAAAATCTTTTAATTGCTAATGCATTAAAATCTTTCTGTCAAACCAAAACATGTTATTATTTAAAATAATGTAATTATAATTACACTACATTATATAATTTAATACCTTTATCGTAAAATTCTAAATACAAAACTCAAAACGAGTTTATAATGACATAGTTTATACCATAGAGTATCGTAATGAAATTAAAAAATTAAATTATAACACTGTTTCTCTAACAAAACAATGTTATAATTTATTTTTTTTTTCATTATGATACAGATTACTGACCATAGATACATCTATTTCATTTTTTATCTGTGGCTGCGCGCGCTTTAAATAGGAATGTTGGAATTTTGACGTTTGTATTTCGGTGGATGAATATTAGTGTTAATTAATTTTTCTCTTTTATTTGGTATGTTCGTATTCAATGAGAGTAGATAAAGTAGTGTATGAAACTACATAACTAGGTATTATACCACTCGTGTGATACTATTAAAAAACTCGCTTCGCTCGTTTTTTAAACTCACACTCGTGTATAATACCCCTCATTATGTACCAGTTACATAAACTACTATTATATGACAAAATTAGAAAATAATACGTAATAATGTGTAGTACGTTTTATTTTTCCTATCCCGCATAATACGCTTTCTCGCTTAAGTCGCGTTTTAGGTAGGGTCGCTGAGAAATCGTCTTAAGCGGTTTATACTTGTATTTATCTCTCAAGATATGGGGTCTACTTCAATACTGCTTTTGTACCAGGACTATGGAATGTGAGGAGACGGAGGGTCCCCCGAGCTTGCCGGCCGCCTCACCGACGGACACTCGGCGTAAAGCTCCTCGTCGCCCAACCGATGTCGGACTTGACTGCTTCATGGGTAATTATATCTGCTGTTTTTCCGTTTGGGGCTATTGGCTAACTTCTGGGCTCATCAGATTTAAAACCAATATATCATGTGTACCTCTAGGTAGCGACGAGAGTGACGAGAGTGGCGACGAGGAGGTCTTGGCGTATTCTGGCATTCCAAGGGTTTTTCGAAGCGTCATGGAGACACCCTTGGACCAGGATGCCCTGGAAGACCCCGCGCCCACCGCTGACTCTGAAGAACCCGCTGACCCTGCGACTACAGTCGAACCAGCCAGCCACCCGGCACTCTCCGAAGTCCCTCCGACGGCCACGGACCAGCCTAGGACGTTGTATGAATTTGATTGGAGAGCGTTTCCGAATCCTCAAATTCCACCTGAATTGAGACGGGAAACGTTTTCCCAGAGCAATGTTGGTCCGACAACTCCTTATGACGACCCATATGACATTTTCATTGCTATATGGGATCGGCAATTTATGGAGCACATCGCCTCGGAGACGAATAAGTATGCTCAACAACTGGCAGGCCTGATGTTTGATAACCACAGCCTCCGTCCCAACAGTCGCATCAACCATTGGTTCGACACCACGCCCGATGAATTGTATGTTTATTTTGCCATTATACTGGCGATGGGGGTTGTGGTTAAGAGTCGACTGGACGAGTACTGGTCTGCCGCGAAGGACATATTTTATACTCCCGGTTTTAGCGCATACATGACGATTGACCGTTTTTTACTTCTAGGTAAGTGTCTCCACTTCAATGACAACAACGACATGTATGCGCTAGAACTGGACTACTCCGAGGCGAGACTTTTTAAAATAGAACCAGTGCTGTCACATTTGAATAAGAAATTTCAAGAAATGTACACCCCTTCCCAAAACATTTCCCTTGACGAGAGTCTTTTGATGTGGAAAGGCTGGCTGGAATTCAGCCAGCTTATACCCAACAAAAAAGCAAATCGAGGCATCAAGACATATGAGATTTGTGAATCTCAAACCGGCTACCTGTGGCGGTTTGAGGTTCACGCTCATAAAAAATCGACACCGCAGGTTAACGAAGATTTACTACAGGCATCTACGCCGTCGATTGTGTTGCGCATGATTAAAGGGTTGGAGCACAAGGGATACACATTGTGGATGGACAGCTTCTACAATTCGCCGTGTCTCGCTCGTCGACTGAAATGCTTAGGGTTTGACTGTGTGGGAACCCTGCGGACCGATCGTAAGTTTGTTCCGCAGGCCCTGCACAGTCTCACCAAGCGAAACATGAGCCCAGGTCAGATCACTGGTCTTACCTCGGGAGACGTGGATGTCATGGTATGGAGGGACAACAATAGGGTTGCCATGATCTCTACATACCATGGCAGCCGCCAACAAGCAGTCCGAGGTTCCACCAAACCCATCCTGATATTGGACTACAATATCATGATGGGTGGGGTGGATAAGAAAGACCAACTTCTGGCCATGTTTCCGATTGAGCGGAAACGAACAAACGTATGGTACAAAAAGTTTTTCAGGAGGCTGCTCAACGTATCTGTCCTTAACGCCTATATCATCCATCATCACACCTCTACTCTTTCTCATCGCAATTTCCGTATAAGTCTTATAAGATCACTTCTTGCTCGTCACTCCACCTCTCCGCCGATATCGACTACACCCATTAAGAAGAAGTCTGTGGACTTATCGCACCGCCTCGCCGAGTATCCGATGGGTCCTACGCAGCGTCAGCGGAGGCGGTGCGCTCACTGTAAAAAACTGGTCGGTACGTTCTGTATTGGGTGCAATAAGACAGCATGTATGAACCCCTGTTTCCTTAAGATCCACTCATAATTTTATAATGTATGTAAAATCTTATATATAAAATTTCCGTGTCACAATGTTAGTTACCGTACTCCTCCGAAACGGCTCTACCGATTTTTACCAAATTTTATATGCGTATTCAGTAGGTCTGAGAATCGGCTACTATCTATTTTTTTTTTAATTTATATGGCATAAAGTTTGCGGGGTCAGCTAGTATATTTATAAATATATATTTCTTTATAAGTATCTATATATTTTTATATATTTTTGTACCACACTTTTGTTCGTTTCGTTGACTGTGCGAATTGTGATGTTGTTGATCCAACATTGTATCCTTTGTTACAGATCTAAAGACTTTTTCAGTGCTTATTTGTACTTTTTGATGTATGTACATCTAAAAACTGTTTCAGTGTTTGTTTTGTAGTTTTTGCAGATTACTTTTTGTTAATGACGGTGTGGTAGATGTAACATCTAATGGTCTAATCTAATCTTTAGTCGCGGTGGCGTTTTGTCTGATGCTCGATTTGTTTTTTTTTTTCAAATGGTTCTCGTCTATTCATATGAACATCGTGTTGACACACCGCTACTTCAATCTAAAAACTTAATCGCACAGAAGAGGAAGAGGGACACTGAGTTAAACGTAATAAAATTATTTACTTTAAAAAAAACGTGCTTGCCTTCTCTATATAGGGTAAAGTACCCAACTGCTGACCTCCCACCAACTATTGACCGCATAACAGTTTTTATCAAAAATAATAATAAATCTTCTTGCAGTGCTGCATAAAGAACACAGTAAAATGAAATATAATTTATCTTGTAATATATTGGCGTCACAGAAAATTTAAATAAAGCAATATTGCGTCCGTAAACCTATGATAACAAAATACCCTCCTAAAATCATCAAGAAATTTAACAATTTGCTAAGCTGACGGTTGTTTTCAATGTCATTTTATTTCAGTTTTACACTATAGATTCCTTTGAGTTTGGTATTTTTTGGTTATTTAAGACAGACACAATGCTTTTCCACATGATTTTCAAGTTTTAATGAGCGTTAACTTGTTAAAATGATGAGGTCAATATCTGGTACACTCAAATGTATGAATAACCATTTTTTTAACATGGCATGTCAATAGCTGGTAATTAACCAAATGTACGAGAATACCAGTTACTGACACCACGGTGTGTACGTATAGTTCATTTTTAATGGTGAGGTAGCTTAACTTTAATGCATCTGTATTAAGCCCGTGGGCGTTGGCACCCCTAAAGGTGTGTATCTGCATAATCACAAACATAAAAATTACCTTAGGTACGTAGTAACCTGACTACCTAGCATAATTTGAGTGAGTTATTTAAATTTTCGGTCTACTGTCACATTCTGGATCCTCCTGAATATTTTACGCTGCTTTCACATTTGGGCGACAGTCGCGCGACAGACGCTGCTTATGTGCGGCTGTTCATATAAAATGTGAAAAAATGTGCTTCTGCCGCGCTACTGTCGCGCTGCTAACGCCCTAATGTGAAAGCGGCCTTAGACTTTTAGACTTACCAATATTATAGGAAAACTGAACGGCTGAATGGATTTTAACACAATTTGGCAAGCAGATTATTTTAAAACCTGGTTAAGTAGGTGTACCTGGACGCAGGATACTTTTTATGTCGGTATATGATCCCGTGGGACAATTGCAGAATATAACACGAGCAATGCCTCAGCCACAGGTTGGTTTAATGCATAAAATAACAAAAAATATACCCTAACCTGCATGTTTGAACAAACTGACTTAAATCATTTCCGAGGCAAAGTGTGAGCTAGTTTTTTATTTGTATCTATGTTCTCTTCGTGTGAGGTCTCACAAATGAAGAGAACATTTTACATAAGTTTAAAAAGTTAAAACCGTCTTATGTAATTAGGAAAATATTAATTCAAAGATTTTTAAACTCACTTTGTAGAACTAAAGCCGTGTTCTTTCAATTTATTTTGCCGGCGAGTATTTTTATATCTGCTGCATAATACAGAACAGTGAAATAACTACTAATAAAGAAGAAAAATTTAACAAAAAGTGATAAAAACTACAACAAAAAGTGATAAAAACTACAAAATTTCAAAAATAAGTGCAATAATAATTTATTGACGGCGTTTGAAGACTGAAGACCTAAATAGTGTGAAAAAAGAAAATGAGAAGGGCTATAAGACTAGCTTTGTTTGTTTTTTATCAAATAAGACCTCGTATCACATTCATAATAAATAATATTTGAGTTTATTCTTATACTACAGGAGGTCAAAAAATTGGTCATTTGCATTATGAAAATTTGGTACAAGCATGTTGATAACTGGTCAAATGGCCTGTTCTTGCTAAACTCGAGAAAAAAAACACTTTTTACCTTTGTATGACTGTAAATATTGTTTTAGTTACATTCTCCAATGTTTATTTTGGGTGCGTCTCATTTCATATAAAGTTATTTGATATATTTTCATTTCAATAACGTTCACATGATATAATCAACGTGAAATATACCAACGGTTGATATAATTTCTTTACACATAATGTTTGTGTTACTCTAAAACTCATTTCATATAATTTTATTTGATATAACGTTTATTTAAGCGAAAATCATTACATTTAACGTTTGAAACATATAATTTAACGTTTCAACTATTTTCTTTGATGACTTCGGCTTATCCTTTGAGCTTTTATTGTTTGCCTTCACTATTGCTATTGTTATTAGAAAAATTGCGAGCTCGGGACCCGGGACACCCCGACATGGACAGGTTAGGTTCGAAGGGGATGAACACGAAGGGGATGGCGGGGTCTTTCAGACCCCGCCATCCCCTTGTTAGGTTACTTTAAACCTTGCACCCAGAAATAGGAGGCTCCGTCGAGCTAGCATGATACTAGCTATGCTAGCTAGCTAGCATAGCAGTTATTTGACCTAGGATGCAAGAGCGAGCGAAGCGAGCTCGGGACTCGGGGCACCCCGACACGGACAGATTAGGTTCGAAGGGGATGGCGGGGTCTGAAAGACCCCGCCATCCCCTTCGTGTTAGGTTTCTTTAAACCCTGTACGCAGAAATAGGAGCCCCGCGAAGCGGGGCTCCGTCGTACATTCATGGTAGGTGGTACTATTACTAGGTACATCAGTGTTAGATTACTTGCCAGGAAAAAAAAAAAAAAACCGGCCAAGTGCGTGTCGGGCCACGCACAGTGTAGGGTTCCGTAGTTGCCCATCAAAATACTTATGCGAATTAACTAAACTTAGAGATTCGCTGAATTTAATTTTAAAGAGAAGAATTTTCAAAATCGGTCCAGGAGTCTTTGAGAAATCGGGGAAAACACATAAAAAAAAGATTACGACGAATTTAGAACCTCCCCCTTTTTTGAAGTAAGTTAAAAATAGTTGACGATAAAAACCTACCTATCCCCAAAAAACATACCGTAAAAACATACCTATTACAGCTGTAAAAATAAAGTTGACAAACTTACAGTTGCAGTTGAAGAGCTTGTTCTCCGATACATTTTGTTTAGGAAAATATGTTATCCAAGTACATTTTATAAGTTGGTCGACTATTACTCGTAAAGTTGTAAAGCCTACTTAGTCATGATAATTTTCTTTTAAACTTCGTTATATATACTACTATTGTGAATTTTTTCACACCCCCAAACATAACCGTTTAGCTGGTAGAGGGGGGGGACACTCGAGTCAAGCAAAATTTAGCACTTTAAAGCTTAATATTTCACAAACGAATTTTTTTATCAAAAAATTGTTAATGGAAACTATCAATATTTTTTAAAGACCTATTTAATGATACCCCACACTAAGGGGTACGCGAGAAAAAAAAAAACATCCCCTCTTTACGTGTACAGGAGGTACCCTAAAAAAAAATATTTTACGAGATTTTATTTTACCACTTTTTCGGCACAACAAATCCGTATATTTACACCAAATTACAGCTCTCTAGTACTGTGCGTCTCTGAGCTAAACTGCGGACAGACGGACGGACGGACGGACGGACGGACGGACGGACATGGCGAAACTATAAGGGTTCCTTGTTGACTACGGAACCCTAATTAGACGAAATAAGTTTTATGTCTTTTGAGTGGTATACAAAATGAATTTATATTCATTGATTGTTATGCATATAGAAATTAGTCATTATAAAATTATGTCAATCGTTTATTATATTAACAGATCGTTATATCAAATAAAATTATATATTCAGTTGTTATCTCTTGTAAATTTTAGAGATTTTGTAGTTATATCATATATTACTTACCCGTTTATTTTATCTTCCAAAAACATTCATTTCCACTTGCAACTCGTACATTAGTTTATTTTGCGAAAGAAACAAGGAAAACCGCTTAAGGGGTCAATAGTTGGGTGTTTTACCCTATATTCATTCCGTATTTTTTTTATTTTTATGTTCATATCTCTTATTCAAGTGTGACAGTACTCCATACTATGTTAGCATCTATTTTTTTCCCCATCTGTGGATGTATCAACAGGTGATTTGTAATTATCATTTAATTGTAAAATGTTTATTTGCATTTCAAATACATGCAACAGAATTTACTGTGTTTCAAATTTTTATGGGATCTTTTTTAGGCTTATTTTCGAGTGGTTGGTTTGATGTTCGATTTCTCGTAAACTGAACATTCTAACAACTGGAACTGTGTCTGTGATAAGTATGTAGACCATACTATAATATAAGTTAATAACCTAAGCCACTGAACCTACAGTGTTCTCGGAATTGCAGTATTAATTTATGGGTTCGCATAAATGAGTAATTTTTTTGTAAAGCTTGTGGGGTGAAAATAATGCATGGGGAGGTGGTTCTTTTTGTTGATTAATGTAAAATAATTTATGTAAATAAAACAAAAACTTTTTGAAATAATGGTCTATTTTTTAAATGATTACCTCATACACAATAAACGGGAAAATAATCGCTCAAACTGATTTTAAACGATAATGAGTACGTATTACATTTCATTGCAAAACTGGACTACCTAATACATTTGAATCATTATCATCAGCCGGAAGACGTCCACTGCTGAACATAGAACTCCCGCTTAGGCCCGTCATCCACCAAAGCGGAGAGGAGAGATGTGTTTGAATAACCAATCAGATGTCTGTAATAAGCGTCTGTCAATAAGCGGAGAGGAGATGTGGACATCTGATTGGTTATTCAAACACATCTCCTCTCCTCTCCGCTTTGGTGGATGACGGGCCTTAGACCGCCACGCCCAACGACAACCCTCCACTTGCATCGCACGGTTGTCCGCGACCCTCTCTCTGTCGTCGGTCCACCTAGTGGGAGGCCTGCCTACGCTGCGTCTTCCGGCCCGTGGGCGCCATGAGAGAACTTTTCTTCTCCATCGGTTGTCAGTTCTACGAGCGATGTGGCCTGCCCATTGTCACTTCAACTTGCAAATTTTATGAGCTATGTTGGTGACTCTGGTTCTTCGCCGAATATCCATGTTCCGGATTTTATCCCGCAAAGAAACTCCGAGCATAGCTCTTTCCATTGCTCGTTGAGTGACTCTTAGTCTTCTTAAAATGCCAGCAGTCAAAGACGTAGATAGACGTAGATACATTTGAATGTAGTAGCTTATTGCATAACAATTTCAACGACATAACATTTGTACAGATTCCCCTAACAACTTCCGAGATATCGACATTTTAATCAAACGCGCAAATCTCGCGCGGACCATACAGATGTAAAAATGGCCGCCATAGTTGATCGGTTAGAAAACATAAACATTCTAATTGGAATCTAAATTCCAATTAGAATTTTTGCACACGTAAACAAAGAAAAACGGCGGAGAAAGTAGACAACTTTCTCCGATTGTGATAAAAGTTAGCGGCCAGCAAAAACATTGCTGGCCGCTCCTTGAAACAGACCGGAAAGGTCAAACAAAAAAGTCGACACTTTGCTCAAGGTTGTCAAAATAATGACCTCATTACATTCATTTTTGAGTAAAATTCTTCATACATTCAAATCTTCAAATCATCTTCATAAAAATATTACAAAAACACCTCATAGTAAAAAAATATTTATTTACAGCCATAAGTGGCACAAAACATTTGCCAAGGGTGAACAAAATTTCAACAAAATGAAATAAATTGTTACGACTACCTGTACAGTTTCACGAAATTTAAAAATATAGTTACTATCTTAAAGCTACATTCATAGAGGAACTGATGCGTAAATAATAATAATATTCCATAACTATCACACAACGCCATCTAGTCCCAAAGCTAAGCAGAGCTTGTGATAAGGGTACTAGACAACTGATAAACATATTTATACATGTCATCATCATAAATATTATAGATAAATTACATACAGACACAGAACAAATGATCATGCTTTTCACACAAACATTTGTCCTGGGTGGGAATCGAACCCACGACCCCCGGCATAGCAGTCAGGGTCACTAACCACTAGACCAACAGGCCAGCCAGTAAATATTATAATTGCATAGGTCTATTCAATACAGAAATACATGGTATTGATTTATGGAATTCCCACTTACGTAAAAGCGTACATTTCTTGTCTTTTTTGTTCAGTGAAGTTTGAGTGAAGAAAATACAATAAATCTAATTATATTCTACAAGAAATGCCCTTTCCAATGACGTATCACACATGCTATTCAATAGCCATCGAAAAAAAATACAAGTAAAGAAATATCACAAATCGGGAGTATTGACAAATCAGTGTCACGTGACACCCATAAAGCCCAGGTTAAAAGCCCAAAGCACAGGTCCCAATCCCTGTTACAACGGGAGGATGAATGCAAGAATTTTTATATTACCCGACTGCAAAAAAAGAGGGTAATGTTTTTCCAATGTATGTAAGTAATATTCGTTGGTACTGTCTACACAGATAGACCGATTTTGATAAATTGTATCTCGGATCAAAGAAAGCAGATAGAACGCTCAGAACACGCGAGTGTCTCCACCAAAGTTAATACAAAATCAAATCGAATTACATTCCATAATGTTTTCTTTGTTTTTGAGAACAACTTTTACGATGGTTAAGGGGCTAAGTCAGTACTTATACGGTTTTTATATTTTACTTTCTGTCGTACATGACTGGACTACAGATCTTACAACTTGGAATACAGTTATTAACTATATGATCTAAATTCTCACAAAGTTGAAAACACGATTCAATTAAATTTTCTCGATACAAAAAAAATGCAAAGTTCAGTCTATGTTTTTTATTTTTTGGACTTTACGGCGTAACTACTATGAGTTATTGAAAGGATGTTGTTTTAAATTGTAGAAAATACTAGTATCTAAATTCTGTAAAGACAGTTTTTCAATTAATAACAATTTTAATTCATAAAAAGGCGTCAATATGTTTGGGCACATACGCCATTTTATTCTGAGCACACATTCACTATCGTCCTCTCATCTTTTGCCTTTTAAAAGTAGTGTCATCACTTTCGTTCCTTGACAGATCAGTTAGCCAGCGTGGCTCTTACAGGCTAGACCTGTGACACTTTTTTTCAGATCGCGGCTGTCAGATTTTCGTAATAATAAAATTGGAAATGTATAAAAAGATCGAGAAAATAAAAACGAATGATACGTAGGCTTATAGATTATTCAAAACTATGTTTCGATGTGTTCAATGGGACGTGATTAAACGGACATGACTGTAAATAAGTCACGTAAACTTTCATTTTTCAATAACACTTTATTTTCATTAATAAATGAAGTATTAAAATAAACTAAACATACTGAATATCATCGCAGGAAATTCCTGACGACCCCTACAGAGCAAACAAGGGAAATGTTTAGAATACGTATGATACTATACATTACGAATTGTTCCTATCAATATAATAAATTACTCACAGTGATAATTATATCAATGCTATCGTGATATCGTACTATTGTTGTCGGATGGTTCCTCTGTGTCCATCCTCCTTCCATCTAATCTTTATGCATCCAAATACCATTTCACATGAACTAATGATAAATGCACTGATTTGCAGTCAACAATTTGAGACAATATGTAACTGAAAACAACTTCTAATCGTATCAAACTGCGATATAGGATAAGAAACACTTCACTCTTATTATTATTTATTTAGTTTCGTCACAGATTTATAACAATTTCGAAGAAACAGGATTAAAATAAATTAAATGAAAACTGGTATTGTCAAAATTTTGAATACTTCAAAATTACATGTCAACTACATATAAGGCATAGCACCCACCACCCTGTTAAATATCGCCTATAGTATAATGCTGCGACTGCGATGAAAAATTTGTGGTCATTGCTGTCTCACCGCGTGTTCGGTACAAAATGCTCTCGCACTAGTAATTGCTTTGGAGGCAAAAAAAAATGATTAGCACTGGGCTCATTCTTTTGGAGCCGATAGATATCTCTCAAAGGTTTCATTTATCAGAAAAGTGATATTAAGACCTAGTCCCAAAAAATATTGATAGGATATTATAGAATGAAGATTCAATTATAAAGAAGTTACAGACAATAAAATTGTTGTACTACAATAATCTGTGTACCTGTACCTCATAATATACGAGTAAAAACTATTACGTCCCTTTTACGCGGCGCTAGTGTCTGTCATTATAACAAAATGCATCACACGCAACTAGCTTTCTGAACGGACGTTAATAAAAGAAGCGTGTGTTTGGGGCTTTTTTTAGTGTGGTAAAATAATCAAATGAGTCCTCCTACCCAGGGCAGGGCGGGTATATACTAAAATCTACGATGTCTTTCAATAGACCTTTACGTTCTGGGGTCACGGTATTCGTTAGTCCCGGGACCCTGGTAGGCCCTCTAAGGGGGAGCGACGTCATTATGCTCACATGCCTTTGCCCGTGCGCGCATGTGTTTGGGGCTTTAGATAATTGGGAATTGTCACTTTCGCAAAGTGTGCCAATTTTATTAATTTTCTACCAAATAGTAGTTTTTTTTCGTTATCTCGGGACGTCAAAATCTGTGTCCAAGTGTTATAAAATAAATTTAAGACTGTGAATGATGAAAATATTTACAAAATATTTATCCACATCAATAAGTATTTCTATCATTTTGTTTTAGTAAATGTTTCAATATCTTTATATCAAAATATTTCTACTAGAGTAATACATGTATTTTGCGTAAAGGGAACACTAATTTATGAAATGTCGAAGTTGACGAAATGAAATACATAAAACTTTGGATTGCGTTAATTTCGCGATACTGGCGCCTACTGGTGGCGGTGCGTGGCAACTTTTCCGACTCATCAAACGATGCTTTCGCTTTGCCATACGCCGTTAAAGACACGAGACTGTATATTTTGGCAAAAAACAACAACGACGCGCAGCTTGGTACGACGCGTAGCTTGGTAATGTCGCGACTATGTATTCGATTTTGTATTAACTTTGGTGGACCCACTCGCGTGTTCTGAGCGCTCTATCTGCCTATTTCTTTGATCTGAGAATTGTATTATGTCGCTAGATTTGTCTTACAAGCCAAAATGACACTGGGTCAATTTAATAAAGTAAATAGGTAACAAAAAAACTCTAGTATCAAAACAAAGGGTTTTGAACGAATTTCAAAAAAATGCTTCTCCCTCGGCAGTCGGGTAAATAAAAAAATACCTATGCATAATTGGATGGGTTAGTCCCTTAGAGATCTGTGATAGTCTCTAAAGCAACCAATTATGCACAGTGCTACGTCACAAAGTTCGCACTTATAAACGGTGCTAGACCTTTTTTTGCGTTTGTAACACCATTTACAATCAAGTTTTTTGGCTAACTTGACAGGGAAGTGGTCGGCTACTGTTAGCGGCGGCTGTGGTTTTGGTCGGCGAAATTTTTTCACAATTTCGTCCGCCAACATCACCCGAAACTGCCGCTGTGCCATTTTGCCTTTCGCGAATATGATAAACGAATTGTGGATGGACACGTTGAGAAGTCGGCGGAAAAGCTTTTTGTACCAGATTTGGTTGCGAACCCGTTCTACGGGAAACGCCTGCAAAAGCTGGTCCTTTTTGTCGACGCCTCCCATAGACATGTTATAATCCAGTACCACCTTAGGTTTGTACCTGTAGAACCCGTACTTTTCTTTTCCGCCGACCTCCACTTTGTGATATGTGGATATCAAAGATACCACCACATTCGAGTCCTTCCACACCGTGATTGTCATGTCTCGTGTCTGGCTAAAAGCCACTTCTCCGGTCCTCATGTTCTCCTTATTTTTGATGCGCAAACTATGCGGCACGAACTCCCGGTTCAGACGCAGGGTGCCCATCACGTCCGTCTTCTTAGCCTTGAGGGTGCGTGCTAACAAAGGACTATTGTAGAAGTTGTCCATTACTAAAGTGTGGCCTTTATTTAGTAACGGACGAACTAACTTCAACACTATCTTTGAAGCCGCACCCTCAGGCTCATCCCCGCTCGTCTTCGCCTCGGTGTTATGCTGCTCCTTCTTCCCGGCATATATGATCATCTGCCAGAGATATCCCGTCCTGGACTCGCAGAGTTCATAGCTCTTTATACCTTGCTGAGCAGCTTTTCTAGCTATGACCTGTGAAAAGGACAATCTGCCTTTCCACAGCATCAACGACTCGTCGAGAGCTATGTCCTGCTCAGGCAGGTATAAGGAGCTAAATTTTGAGTTAAGGTGGTCTATTATAGGTTGGATTTTAGATAACTTATTCGGGATACCTCTGGCAAGCAACCTATTATCCACAAAGTGGAGGCACCGTTTGATCAGGCGGTACCTGTAAAACGGCATAATATCGCAGAATGATGTCAATTTAAAATAAGGCAAGCACGGCGTCCAGTATTCCTCTTCTACAGGGATTGGGACAAGGCTATGAAGCATAATCACGCCGAAGAAGGTGAACAACTCGTCCGACGTGATTGGAACCCACCTCCTCATACGTGAATTTGGTGCAAGCGCCGGGTCGGCCAGGAGGAGTGCTGCATATTTGTTGGTCTCACTGACCATGAGGTTAATTATGTCTTCATCCCAAATTTTAGCAAAAATTTGGAATGGAGACATACCTTCAGTGGGGAAAGTTGGTCCCGCTGGTCCGGTAAAAGTTTCCCGCACCCCGGTGAACACCTCGGGGTCGTGAGACCAATCAAACGTTAGCATATCTTCCTGACATGATTCTCGCAGAGCGACATCGTCCTGCCTGTCCATCGCTTCTAAGACCTCACCGAGGTCGTCGGGCAAACCTTCCACGGCGAATTCTGCGGCGTGCCTCAGGCGAGGTCCTAGGATGTCCAGGCAGTCATCATCATCCTCGACATCGCTGCCAGGATTATGACCCACAGAGTGTTCAAACTGCTGAGCATTTCCCTCCAGGTTCTCCTCGTAAAGCCAAGGATCTAAAACGGAATTAACTATATGTGCCGAGAGATATTTAACTTATAGCTGCTTTGAACTCGCTAGTCCACGATGAAATCAGATTATCATCACAAATGAGGAATAAACCAAAAAATACCTGATCGTGGGGACGACGGCGCTGGCTCTGGAGGAATAGCTTGCAGTGAGGAACTCTCTGCAGGGAACGATGTGTTCGGCGGGAATCCCAACAACTCGAAGCTTGCATCAATGATGACGCTGTCAGGCGCCAAATCATCGACGGTAATTATCCCCGTGGACGGGTCAAATACCAACGGATTTACACTGTAAAAAACATAAATTAAGTCGATTTCTTTTGAATGTTTAAAGTGATATAGACCATAGAAGATCAAACTTACCCCAGAGGAGGCGAGGCAGTATCATCCGCTCCTAAGTCCAGCCTGGTCGAGCCACTTGTATCCAGCGCTGGATAGAACAGAATTAAAACATGTTAGGTTGGATCGGTAAATAACAAAGGGTGCTAATTAAGGCAGCTTCTTTAAAATGTCATTCTCGTCTGCAAATATATTTAGTTGTCTAATGAATTAATAGGTCAGCGACAAACTTTTAGCGTCTAATAAATGGTTTATAAGCGACCATATATTGTAAAACAAGCTACTGTTAATATGACGCAACATGGTGATAATTCTTAAGCAACTAAATTTGTGATATGTCTACTCATTGCCAGCTTCTAATAAGTGTATCAACTTCATCTATAAAATAATATCAACGTACTCTAATTTCATAGAGTCACCGTTATTTTTATACTTTAGCATAAGTAATTGATGAGTGAATCTACTATATTTGAACATAAAATTTCCTTAATATTGTCATCAAATAATGGTCAATAAAAGCTATAATTTCATGTATTCGCCTATCTATTTATAATGTTACCATAAGTAATTGACTATGGATGGTATTTAAAAGTACTTCAATTTATTTAAAAGTACTTCAATTTATTCCCATTTTATTTACCTAATTTTGTCTGTGTTCCACCAAATATACTGAATGTGCACCAAAATATGTTCATTAAAATATGTCATAACGAGGTGTAATAAAAAAAATCTACCTAAGCAGGGTCGACGAAGCCCCGCTTCGCGGGGCTTCTATTTCTGTGTACAAGGTTTAAAGGAACCTAACCAAACCGAACTTCGGGGTGTCCCTGAAATCTTGCTTAAGCGAGTTTTAGATTTGGTGCACATTCAGTATATTTGGTGTACAAAAAGAGCTCGCTCATTGGTGCAAATGGCCGGTGGCGCCCCTCTGATTCCCAACGAGCGTCAGGTACACTCCCGCGCTTGTGTTGCAAACTTTCACGAAAAAAGAATATGATTTATTAATTTAGTTGTTGAATGAAAAACTTTGATTGCTAATTTTGAGGCTGGATTTTGATTTTATTAGCAGACAGATGTTGAATCTCTAAAATATATAAAGTAGCTCACTTACAACATTAGTCGCTGAGTTATCAAATCAGAAGTAAATATATTTATCGGTAGCTCGGAGTCATATTAATTTACGCTCGTAAATTGACGCTGGTTTCTTGATATTTTGTTGGAATAGTAAAGATGATGAATTAATATAATTGAAGCTGTTCTATTAACTCGTCGCTCACATATAAAAAAAGACGCTAGGTTGCAGGTGCTAAAGAAAACTTTTGTTGCCGCACATATAATTTCCCAATAACAAATACGATATGCAGAAGATAATTTACACACCAGTTTTTTCGACTTCCCGCGGCTGAGGAACATGCGGGGGTGGGACTTCAGCGGGTGACACTTTTCTGGAAATGTTAAAATAATTAAAACATTTGTAAATTGTATAACGCATATAATATACCGGAAATTTTCTTGCCTTTGCTTTTTACTCGGTCCTTTTTTACTCTCCTTGATGCGCAATAAAGGGCACGGCTCTCGTACTGGCGACACTTTTCTGGAAATATGAAAATAATTAAATGATGTATTTGTAAATGTATAAAGCATTTCATTTACTGTGATATTTTCTTGCCTTTGCTTTCTGCTCGGTCTTTTTTTACTCTCCTCGTTGCGCAATAAAGGGCACGGCTCTCGTACTGGCGACACTTTTCTGGAAATATGAAAATAATTAAATGATGTATTTGTAAATGTATAAAGCATTTCATTTACTGTGATATTTTCTTGCCTTTGCTTTCTGCTCGGTCTTTTTTTACTCTCCTCGTTGCGCAATAAAGGGCACGGCTCTCGTACTGGCGACACTTTTCTGGAAATGTGAAAATAATTAAATGATGTATTTGTAAATGAATGTATAAAGCATTTCATTAACTGTGATATTTTCTTGCCTTTGCTCTTTACTTGGACTTTCTTTACTCTCCTCGTTGCGCAATAAAGGGCACGGCTCTCGTACTGGCGACTCTTTTCTGGAAATGTGAATATAATTAAAATATTTGTAAATGTATGAAGCATATAATTTACTGTAATATTTTCTTGCCTTTGGTTTTTACTCGGACTTTCTTTACTCTCCTCGTTGCGCAATAAAGGGCACGGCTCTCGTACTGGCGACACTTTTCTGGAAATGTGAAAATAATTAAATGATGTATTTGTAAATGAATGTATAAAGCATTTCATTAACTGTGATATTTTCTTGCCTTTGCTCTTTACTCGGACTTTCTTTACTCTCCTCGTTGCGCAATAAAGGGCACGGCTCTCGTACTGGCGACACTTTTCTGGAAATGTGAAAAAAGTTAAATTATGTATTTGTAAATGTATAAAGCATTTCATTAACTGTGATATTTTCTTGCCTTTGCTCTTTACACGGACTTTCTTTACTCTCCTCGTTGCGCAATAAAGGGCACGGCTCTCGTACTGGCGACACTTTTCTGGAAATGTGAATTTAATTAAAATATTTGTAAATGTATGAAGCATATAATTTACTGTAATATTTTCTTGCCTTTGGTTTTTACTCGGACTTTCTTTACTCTCCTCGTTGCGCAATAAAGGGCACGGCTCTCGTACTGGCGACACTTTTCTGGAAATGTGAAAAAAGTTAAATTATGTATTTGTAAATGTATAAAGCATTTCATTAACTGTGATATTTTCTTGCCTTTGCTCTTTACACGGACTTTCTTTACTCTCCTCGTTGCGCAATAAAGGGCACGGCTCTCGTACTGGCGACACTTTTCTGGAAATGTGAATATAATTAAAATATTTGTAAATGTATGAAGCATATAATTTACTGTAATATTTTCTTGCCTTTGGTTTTTACTCGGACTTTCTTTACTCTCCTTGTTGCGCAATAAAGGGCACGGCTCTCGTACTGGCGACACTTTTCTGGAAATGTGAAAAAAGTTAAATTATGTATTTGTAAATGTATAAAGCATTTCATTAACTGTGATATTTTCTTGCCTTTGCTCTTTACTCGGACTTTCTTTACTCTCCTCGTTGCGCAATAAAGGGCACGGCTCTCGTACTGGCGACACTTTTCTGGAAATGTGAAAAAAGTTAAATTATGTATTTGTAAATGTATAAAGCATTTCATTAACTGTGATATTTTCTTGCCTTTGCTCTTTACTCGGACTTTCTTTACTCTCCTCGTTGCGCAATAAAGGGCACGGCTCTCGTACTGGCGACACTTTTCTGGAAATGTGAAAATAGTTAAATTATGTATTTGTAAATGTATAAAGCATTTCATTAACTGTGATATTTTCTTGCCTTTGCTCTTTACTCGGACTTTCTTTACTCTCCTCGTTGCGCAATAAAGGGCACGGCTCTCGTACTGGCGACACTTTTCTGTAAATGTGAAAATAGTTAAATTATGTATTTGTAAATGTATAAAGCATTTCATTTACTGTGATATTTTCTTGCCTTTGCTCTTTACTCGGACTTTCTTTACTCTCCTCGTTGCGCAATAAAGGGCACGGCTCTCGTACTGGCGACACTTTTCTGGACATGTGAAAATAGTTAAATTATGTATTTGTAAATGTATAAAGCATTTTATTAACTGTGATATTTTCTTGCCTTTGCTCTTTACTCGGACTTTCTTTACTCTCCTCGTTGCGCAATAAAGAGCACGGCTCTCGTACTGGCGACACTTTTCTGGAAATGTGAATATAATTAAAATATTTGTTAATGTATTAAGCATATAGTTTACCGGAATATGTTCTTGCCTTAGCTTTTTACTCGGACTTTTTTGACTCTCGTCGAGCAGCTCTAATAGCCGTGTCCTTTTGTGAAGGCGGGCCAAAGCCCGGTCCAGCGTCCGCTTTTTTTTTATCCTATTTTGTTCCCCTCCCATTGATCTAAAAGAAAGAAAGCGCTTTAAATATTTTCTTTAAATACTGAATAAGTATAATACATGCATAATATAATAGGCATTGCACCCGTACGGAGCCGGGTGAGGTCGCTAGTTGAAAAATAAATGACAAGTACAAAAAGCCTTAAGAGCGCTTATTCTAAAAGTTGGCAACGTCGCAAATGGCTGTCAAATATTTACAAGATTTAATTAATTTTACAAATTTATTGTATGAAAATAAGAAATATGGCTCTGTAGTGCACTAAAAATTGATTAGGTAATGCAATAAATTATTGATATCGTAACACCGAAATTATAGTTTTAGACGTAAAAAAAGCATTTGGAAACATTCCAAATGCCTTTTATACACCTGAAACGGTTACAACATCAAATTCAGTATTTTAATTGCATTCCTTTATTAGTTTTGTGCACTATAGAGCCATATTTCTTATTTCCATACAGTAACATTGCCAAAATAATTAAAACCCTAAGTATCTGACAGCTATTAGCGACGTTGCCAACTTAGGCTTTGCGCCCTTAAATAAGTATAAAATCTAATCTTCAACGTTGTGTTCTTGTCATATCCCTCTGGTGATTACCCCAATAATAATAATAATAATAACAATAAAATATCATTTATTCTCTCATCACAAAAGGTTGTCTTACAAAGTAAACACTTGACAGTTGTGTGATTATTGATAAAAAAAAACTACCTTTGTGAGAGACTGGTGCCTGATATAGGTCCAATCATGTTATTACTGGTCCAAGTTATTACTAACTAAAGTATTCTGTATTTAAACACACTTTGATTAACGATTTAGTCGCAAAAAACACTTGCTCCGAAGGAAAAAACTCATAGTGTGGGGCAACATTAAAAAATGACTTACGTTTCCTCTTCATGATCCCTTGCATCAGTCTTCATGTCTAAAGATATTGGATCCATTAGAGGTTCGCCCCTAGAAGTAAATTAAATACATCTAGGTATACATATAAAATTGGAGTGTCTGTTTATAATATTGAAATAACCGTTTTGACTACATGGTTCACATCTGGTTCCTCACTGAAATTAAAATATGTATATGTCGGAGCCACCAGTATTGTTCCGTCAGATTCAGGCATCACGTGGGCAGAGTTTGGGTCTCGTGCAATGAAAATACACTGGGTGCGGTTCACTTGGTTATTTTAATTTTAAATCACAAACTAAATCAAACACAATTTAATTTAATCACTCACTACACTTATACTGGGCACAACGAATCGAGTACAGTTTCGGAATGTCTTCACATTGCTGCGGTCAGGCACTGAATGCGCTTCTCCCAGCCCCGATGAAACATCACGACTCTGTATAAGCGCACGCAGCACGTGATACTCAAAATGGCGCGCTTACGATTCGTTTGCTGTCCGTACTATTGACCGGATCCGACATATATGTATATTATGCACCTACATCGTGTATAGTATTGTGTACTTGTCGGTGGCGGATATGCTAAACGACGCGACGACTGTGGTGGCGCGTCACGTGACCCGAGTGGCAGCCGGGAGTAGGATTTTTAGGATACGCTATACAGGAACCAAAAGTTAGCAGAACACGGTTTAACTACATTGTAAACTTAGACGACGATACTGTGTAGTGTTAGGGACTTTACTCATGGCGCGATGCATCGATTGACGATATCGGTCAGATATCGCACAAGCGTCCATGTGTGTGTCGCTATGTGATTGCTAATGGAGTCGCACGAGTTGATGATATCGCTCACAGATCTTCTCGATATCGAGTTGCATGTACGTCCTAATGACAATGCATATGATTCTGTGTTCGAAATTCGATTGCGCAACTATTTGTCACTGGCGAGATTTTTTGTCTTTGGTTTGGATTTTTGAAGTGAACGGTAGAATTGCATTGCGTCACTCCTCCATTAGTAAACATGTGCGACGTAAATCGGCAATCGACTCGATATCGCTCGAATCACGTCGTGTCGCATCGCGCCATGTAAAGTCCCTTGGTCGCATTTATAATTATCATAACTTACTTGTTGACTTCATCGCTAGGTTTACTCTTCAGTGTTGTTGGAGAGAATGTAACTTTCCTGAAATTAAAACAAATAATATAATTCTTATAACTATCCTTATATTTAGACTCATTCCAATACTTATTTACTTTTTAGCAAAGCATTTCGACTAATTCAAGTCGATGTTATCATAGTGTGTACCAGTTAAATAGCTTGATGAGATAACGAATTAAAACTCTACAAACGTGTGTTTTTAGAATTTTGATATTTTATTTAGTTTCGGAAATATAGAATCGAATAACGTCACATGTTTGTTCCGCGGAACAACGTACTAGGAGCTAGTACATACTGGAAGCTCGGCGACGCGTTGATCGCGTAAACACATCGCGCTTATAGCACGGCGCGCGGCGTTCAGTATCAAAATGCTAGATGTCCATTTTAGAAAAGTGCGTCCACTCTATAGTTGGTGCCAGTTAAGATGGCAATAGCGGTCATTGTCCTTTACCTAATAAGTACAAAATACCGAATAAATTAGTAAGTATATTGTAAGGATATGAGTATCTAAGTATTCATAAGATATCAAAATGGTTAAAACATTTCACCTATACCTCAGATTTTATATTATTTTTATATTAGAGACTCACAAGTAAACATTATCATATCACAGAAAAATGCTAATTCTGATCTTATGTCATTATGACGAGGACTTATTAGGTAAAGGTCAATGACCGCTATTGCCATCTTAACTGGCACCAACTTATACACGAAAGTGCGCGTTGAAATGTACAACAAAATAGCCGCTCGTGTATCTCAAAGCGCGCATCTGACGCTCGAGTAACGCGCGATCTACGAAAAAATGTAAACGCGCGATTGACGCGCTCTTGCATGTGTACACTTCAATAGAATTCGGGGTTCTCAATACGCGCTGTAACGAGCGCGCGTTTCAAAACGCCCAATGTGTACCCCAACGACGATATAATACTAGACTACGCATTGCACGATCTAACGAACAAAACTATTCTGCCAACTCGCTGAGGTACTACGTAAGCGAGGGGGGCAGGGTACTGCGTTGTGATTGGCTAACTCAAGGTCTGTTCTGACTCAACGTATGTTTAAGGCTCACAGGATTGGTCGAAATGAGACGGATATAAGACTTTTTTGCCTAATGTGTTGGCAGACATCGGTCGCCTGTTATTACGAGTCTAGTATTATATCGTCGTTGGTGTACCCGCTCTAAGTGTATTATAAGTGACGATACGCAGGCAGCTGGGGCGACGCGGGCGCCGCGTCTGCGCGTCCCTTCGACAGATCGGCCAGTTTGTTGGAGGGAGAATATTTTCGTTGCATAATCTTATTTTTATATACTTTTTAGTCTAAGTCACACATTACGTTATTTTATATACTACTAGCGGACCGTTATGTGCTTCGCTACTTTGACAGCAAAATCCCCACTAACAAAATGTTCCGCCTAGTTTAATGTCTTTGATTAACTACAATAGTTCCTGCTACAGATTTGTTTACGTTAGCAAGCTTATCGCTGTAGAATTCGTATTGCGTACAGGTCTTATTGTTTCTGCTTAGTGAGAATGCCGGTGACATCATGCTTGCCGGACGTGGTCGTGGGACCTTCGATATGATGTTGTTTATGTTATGAAGCCCAGAGCTTTGTTAGACTGGCATTCCTATTTCGGGACAGAGTCAGTTTTTTTTATTTATTATTATTTATTTATTTTATTATAGCAGTACACTTACAGTTTTCTAGAATACGTTGATGCAATCATAAACTCATTAGAGTTTTAACGTGCACCAAAACCATCGACAGCATAATGTACACAAAGGAAGTTATGCCAACTTAGCAACTTTATAGCTAGATCTTAGCTATTATTTGGTGACAGACAGCTACAATTTAATAAAACTTGTAGCTAAAATTTTTAGCTACTTTTTCTAGGAACTTTTCATTTCATCATGAGACTATCTAAATTCGTCATTAGTGTGCCGAGTCAAAAGGCAAGATAATGCAAGAGTGGTTTATTCTACATTATAAATAAGTGGCATTTTGAAAAGTGTCAATAGTCGACCGATCACTTAGATGGACTAAGCATATTAATGAGACCAGGGAAAAAGTGTTAAAATTAGTTAATGTTTTTAAGATTCTTTCTGGATCTGGATGGGGAATTCATCCAAAACACCTGAGGCGGCTATACATTTCAACAGTTCGGAGTAGAATAGACTACGCTTGTTTCCTATACGACAGTAGCTGTGAGACTCATCTGAGTAAATTGGACAGGGTTCAAAACATTTGTATGAGGGTTATCGGTGGCTTTATTAGAGCCACAGCCATTCATGTTATGGAAAATGAACTGAACTTGCCACCGTTGAAGTTTCGTAGACGCTATCTGGCGGGTAAATATTGGCTTAAAGTAAAATCTTACGCGGACAATAATGTTATTGCTGTATTAAGAGAACTAAAAGCGCGATATGAACAAAAATGTATGGAGAAGAAAGGTGCCATTATTAATCAGAATACATGAATCTCTCGACTTGCTTCCCGTATTTACAAGCCCGAAACTTGAATTGTTCACATTAGACTCTTGGGTTCAAAGGATAGATCTATCTGAAGTCGTATTCTCTGAGATAAATAGCCTAGATAGGGCTAAAAAACACTACGACAATGCTCAACTCCGAAACCTGTGTACCGTATTTTTAAATAATACTTACGCCGAGTTTTATAAAATATATACAGACGGGTCCAAAGATAAAAGCGGTTCGGGAGCGGCTTTTTATGACCCACAGAATAAGGTTACAGTGCAACTCAAAGTGCACACAAATTGCAGTATAATGTTTAATGAGCTGGTTGCAATCGACGAAGCACTGTCTTACATAGACTCATTCGATAGTGGAAACTATGTTATCTTGAGTGATTCGAAAAGTGCTCTCCAACATTTAATTCGGTGTACCACGAATTTCAGAGGTACTCCGATTGCTTATAGTATAATTAAATCAATATGTAAACTTAGGTCTAAGAACAAGAATGTTGTACTACAGTGGATACCGGCTCATGTTGGTCTGGTACACAATGAAATAGTAGATCAATTGGCAAAGGATGCATGTGATGACGGGTTGGTGTGTTTACACGTTCCCGTGCACAGTGATTTCTTGTATGTGGTGAAAGAGGAATGCACTAAAATGTGGCACGAGCACTTCGACCAGAGGTCACTGAGCAAGGGAATCTGGTATCGTACGATCCAGCCAGCTCTGTCTCGATGTTCATGGTTCGACCAGACGAACATGAGCCGTTCTGAAGTTGTAATGGCTCTTCGGCTTCGATCGGGACACATTCCCATGAATAGTTTTGCTTTCCTCATGGGCAAAGTTGCTTCACCAAATTGTCCAGAGTGTGATATTGTGGAAGACACTTACCATATACTCATGGAGTGCATCCGGAACGAGGCCGAAAGAAGCACTTCTTTAAATAAGTCACTAGATGTTGGTGGATGTAACAGTATTCTTGCGGCCCCTTTGTCAAAAGAGGCCAGAGCTTTATATAAATTAGCTAGATTAGGTTTTAGATCATAAGTAAGATTAATTGATTATACCGATGAGGGTGGCATAATCAGCCCATGATAAAACCCTCTATAATAAATAAATAGAAAAAAAAAAAAAAAGTGTCACTAGGTACCTAGCTCAGTTTAGGGTCGAAGAAAACAACATACATCAAGATAATTATGAAACAGATCAGATTATAAGAAATTGACATTTTATTGTAACCTTATGTAGCAAAAAAAAATTGGTTTTTCATACACATGTGCCTGACCAATTTCTCATTTTTCATGAAAACCCATTTTTTTTTTGCGAATTTCCAATGTCTTACAACAAAAATTGTTCAATAATATGGGCTGAGTTACCCCACGAGAGGGTAAGTTATTTTTTTTTAACTAAAATTATATTTGAAATAAAAGCTAGCAGAACACGGTTCAACTACACACATCAAAAGTGTCTAGGGATCAAGCATTTTTATGCGGATTTCTTGAGATTGAGATGTGGCTTTGTAATAAATTTATGATTTTATAAATTTATATGGATCCTTTTTGGTGCATTTCATAATTTGAATCAGGAACTGTAAATCAAATTCGAGTAAAAGATGAAAATCAGCTGTCAATATTTTCCCTATAAAAACATACAACGCATTGAAGACATTATTAGTGCTACTGTTTCCCTACTACTGATTAAAACCAACGTTATTATGGAGCGGCGACGTCATTTAAGGGGGATGCTCCAACCAGCCCGCGAAATTCAATTTTTTTTACGTTTTTTGCAATTTGCAGGCCAGTGACATGTTGTAACTTTATAAATATTTGTGTTGCGCAAATAACAAGTATAATTTTAAATATAAAAAATATCAAAAAACTCGCTCCATCAGCTCTCACATAGAAAAGGTGCATCATGTTAAAATCTCCGAAATCTAACTACGATGCACCTTTTCTATGTGAGAGCTGATGGAGCGAGTTTTTTGATATTTTTAATATTTAAAATTAGGTATACTTGTTATTTGCGCAACACAAATATTTATAAAGTTACAACATGTCACTGGCCTGCAAATTGCAAAAAACGTAAAAAAATTTGAATTTCGCGGGCTACATCGAAGCAATCACCTTAAGCAGGGAAGAAATGCTCAGAGCCGTGGGAATGATAGAAGCTGGTTCCCGGCAACGTACTGTGGCTTTAGCTCTGAATACAAGTCAGAGTGTTATCAGTCGACTTTGGACACGTTACCGAAGCACTGGTACCGTGGCTGAGCGCCATGGAGGACGGTATCGCTGCACCACACGGAGACAAGACCGATACATTCAAATCTTAACTCGAAGAGCTCCAACAATAACCGCCATGATGTTAGCCGTGAGGCTTCATCACTCTTCAGGGAACTTAATTAGCGACCAAACAGTCAGAAACCGCTTGCATGAAGTGAACCTTCATTCCCGAAGACCGCTACGGGTACCACCTATAGCAATGCACAATCGTAGGATTCGATATCAATGGGCTCTTGAACACAGAAATTGGGCAGAAGAACAATGGCGTTTCGTGTGCTTTTCTGATGAGTCGTTTTGGTATGAGACCGGATACAAGACGTATACGACACTGGAGAACCCCTGGACGCCAACAGCGATTAAAATCCTGCCAGGAAGTCCATCCTTATAGTGGTGGAACCATCATGGTATGGGCGGGTATTTGGATCGGCGGAAGAACTGAGTTGATTTGGATCAGAGGCAACCTCAACGCTCAAAGGGAATTGTCCAATTTCTATGAGACTTTGGCCACTCTTAAACAATCAGTTCAGCTAATAATATGTGATTGATTTATTAGCTCAAATCAGTAAGAATGAGGATCTACAGCTAGTTTTGTATCAAGATTTTTATTTAGATATTTTTTTAACATTTAATTGAAACAGGTTATGTATGAAATAAAACTTGTTTTTTTTTTTTATATAATTATATTTATTAGTCAGATTCATAAGTTATGAGAACATTGTCAAGGAACTTAGCATGTGGATTAATATGTTCCTGATATCTTTCCTAACTTAAAAACCAAATAATTGTCATAATTATGTGCACAGCAACCAACTGTTCTACGGCCCACCATACAGTTGCAGCAATATTGTTTTATTGCTGACCTGACCTCCCTTCAATGATATTTTCCAAAGAAGTGCCGGGGTCGCCAAGAAAGGAAGAATCGGAATCCATTACAAAAAAAAACTAGTGTTCCATATAAAACTCACAAAATCAACAGGCACGATGCAAATTCAAAATGACAACTGTCATTTTGAATTCAACACAACATTTTTTAAGCATCGCGTAAAAAAAAACAATTGTATATCGATTCATATTAAATCGATTATACTGCTATGATTTCTCCAGAAATAATGTATAAAACCTCAGTTTTATCATTTTTGAAGTCCTATTAATTACATCGTTTCTTAGAATGTTATTTATATATTATGTTATGAAAACTATATTTCAATATAGTGGAGAGATTGCATTGTATTTTAAATCGATTTGAATTTGTTGGTTTATGGAGTTTTGATTTGGCAACACTGAAACCAAATCCATGTGTAGTATCAAATCAAATACTTAAAAAAAGGTTATTTTTTTATAATGCCAATTGATACAAAGTTATTTGCACCAGATGTTTACTAAAATAGAATTTAAAATATTGGTAAATTACTTTTTTGTTTAGCATCGCGTACAAAAATGGCCAAGTTCAGACAATGCCCTTTATGCTGAGACGATTGTATCAGACGTCATCGTTCCTCTACAAGTGCAAATCGGTCCCTTATTTCAGTTAATGCATGATAATGCACGACCGCACACCGCAAGAGTTGTAAGACAGACTCTCGCCGCAGCTAACATCAATGTCCTGCCCTGGCCTGCTCAGTCGCCAGACTTGAACCCGATTGAGCATGCATGGGATATGCTACAGAGAAGAGCTCTGCCGAATATGGAGGGTATCCAGTCGCAAGAAGACCTTTTTTTGTTGTTGCAACGAACATGGGCGGCCATTCCACAGCGTGATTTGGATGAACTCATTTTGAGTATGCCAAACCGATGTTCTTGTGTTGTTAGTGTTCGCGGTAGAAACACGGATTATTAATTGTTTAAGTTACCCAATAAAATTTTAAAGAAAACTGTTATTTCAGTCTTTTTTTCGAACTTTAATGTTAGTGGTTCAAATGTCAAAAATCCCTTTATTAGGAAAATGGCAAATTTCTTTATGAATGCAAAGGTGACTTGGTTTATCGTTACTGTGACAAACGATAACACTTTATTTGATGAATCCTTAAAGAACATTTTAATTAATATCAATCAGGAGAAAAGTTATTGCAAAAATATATGTTGATCCCTAGACACTTGATGTGTGTAGTTAAGTTAGATACTGTGTACGTGTAGTGTTAGTCACATCTAAAATTATCATAACTTACTTGTTGACTTTAATATCGCTAGGTTTAGTCTTCAGTGATGGTGGAGCGAATTTAACTTTCCTGAAATTAAAAAATAATATCATTCTTTTATCCAGAGGCCGGAATTAAGTAGAGTTATTGCATCGAAATGTTGATATTAATATGAATTTCCCCGAGATTTCTAATAGACAATCTTGTGGGAATCAATGTAAGTAAATGAATATCTTTACCTGATTCCGACCTATGCTTATAAAAGCTATCCATATACTTAAGACTCATTCCAATACTTTCTACTTTTTTGCAAAGCATTTATTTCAAGTAGGCCAGTGACAGGCACTTTTGAATTGTCAAAAGACAAAAAATGAAAACATAATTAAAAATAAAAGGTGCTCCAGTCACAAGACATAATAACTATGAAAGTACTGTAGATGCCCATTCCAAAGCTTAGATCTCTATTGAGAAGAACGGGCGAGAAACTCCATGGACACTCTTTTTCAATAAACATTCATTTTGAGAATTAGCAGTTAGGCCTCGTTTCCACTCTGAAAGTTGGCAACATTGCAAATGGCTGACAAATATTTACAAGTAATTTTACAAATGAATGAAAATAAGAAATATGGCTCTGTAGAGCACTAAAAAATTAATTAGAGGAATGCAATTATTAATATCGTAACACCGAATTTATAGTTGTAGACGTAACAAAAGCAAACCTTTTATACACCTGAAACGGTTACAATAACAAATTCAGTGTTTAATTGCATTCCTATATCAGTTTTCTAGTGCACTACAGAGCCATATTTCTTATTTCCATACAGTAACATTGAAAAATTAATTAAAACTTGTAAATATTTGACAGCTATTAGCGACATTGCCAACTTTCTTTTTACGGGCCCTTAAATCAACCTTTAAAAAATATTGTTAGGTCTAACATCCATTTATCCACTTCAGGGCACATTTACCATTTTAAATCTTTAGGACATTTTCCTTGTTCTGTTGCCAAAGATGCTTGCACTCTGTTCTGTGATTCTTTAGCTTTGTTATTCTTATCCACCTTAGACATATTTGCGATTCAATCTGTAATCAATCAAAAATAACAATTTAGCATAACATATTATGAAGAAACTAGCGGCACGGTACGTGCTTCGCTACTTTGACAGAAAAATCCCCAGTAATAAAATGATCCGCCATTTATTGAATTCATTTGTTACAAAAAATGTGTTAAATGAAGAACAACTCCACCGATTTTGCGCAAACTTCAGCTAAACCATCTACTAAATAGTCCACCTTTGGTTTGGATAGGTGAGCCCGTTCTTGAGTTTTAAAATTACAAGGAAAAGTGGCATTGATTTTTATATAATACATATTTAGATATAGCCATGTTCATACTAAGCAGTGTTCAGATATTGTTGTGTTGTTGTAATCAATGCACAGCCAAAACCATGGGGAATACAAAACATGAAATTTTGCACAAGTATTCTTTGAATTTTGCACGGATTCTTGAAAATCATTCTACAAAAGGTATAAAAATGGTATAAAGTTTGTATGAAAATAATTTAATCTCAGTAATCCCACTTGATTTAAAACTACCACAACTTTCACTGCACACTTATCAACAAAATCTAATAAGTGTTAAGAGGATGTTTGTTAATTATGATTGTAATATGCCCCGAAATACGCACCCTCGTGGACGAAATCATGTTCAAAATACTCATTATATATGTAGATGATTTTTTATGAATGTTCTCCCTCATGTAACTTTATATCTATTAGATGTACAGTATAAAAACAAACACCATGTTTGTGGAATTTCATTGTCTTAAAACATCTCTCGGGAATTTTTGTCATGGAGTCAATGGTTGAAGCAATTAAATGAAAAAGAACACATGTGGGCCCCTTCAACACAAGATGGCGGCTAACGCGGGCACTCCTCGAGGTCGAAAATTCACATTTTTCATGAGGAGTATACCTATACTTAAGCAAAACAAAAAAAAAATTATCTATACCACCTTTTGCAGGGCAAAACTCCCTGTTGATTGCACTAAGATAAGACATGCTTTTTTTTTGCTGGGTAGGTAGGCACCTGACGAAAACCGAACTTCGGGTGTCCCTGACGCTTTCAAAGTTGGAGTACCTACCTACTTAAACCAAGTTCCCTCGGTTGCAAAATTGTTTTAAGATCGGAATATTGGGCACCTTTCAGCGAATCCTGGACTTCGAGGGACCTTTGTCCATATTTGGCGTAAATATTGCCGTCCGGTTTCTTTTATTTACTACTTCGATTCGGTAGTCATAGGAGAAGTACCACGTTTGCGAACAGTACCTACCAGTCTCTTCCTGATAGCAGGTTCAGACTAAAATAAATAATAGGACTATTACCTAAAATAATAACAATATTCACCACGAAAACAAAATAACATATTTTATGTACCTATGCGTTTTGTAAAAACACACCTTTTTAACTTACCTGATGTTGTAGAAACGAGGAATACTGTCGATCGACTGAAGCTTACGCTACAAAATATCAGCAATAGTGGGTGAAAAACAGAAACAGAGGTATTTTTCAGAGATTTTTCGTTTTTTGTTTGAAAACACAAACGACAAACGACGCACGCTCACGATTTTTTTTTTTAAAATTTTTTTGGCATGGCTTCGAGGCCTTTAAACACAGACTAAGTAGAGAGTATACACTCAGACGCACAGACTACATAGCCTTTAAACCCCTCTACACGATCAAACCCGATCGCCGACAGAGGTGGCCTTAGTTGCGTCAACAGCACCCGACCGTCTGGAACGCTGTCGGCGGACGGTCGGGTCCGACCGCGGACGCAGCCTGTCGGGATGGATGCGCTCCCGACCAAGGTCATCCAAAGGTCGTTTGACTCCGCCCATATTTGGCCGCCCGACCAACGTCTACACGGTAGATTTTCACACCCATCGGACCAAGGTCACCTCTGTCGGGCGGTCGGGTCTGATCGTGTAGAAGGGGTTTTATGCCAAGAAGATTAGAGCGCTATCCACAATGATAAGAATATCATTGGCTATCCACACATTTCCGGGTCAGGGCTATCCGTGTTCCAAGTTGTCCGTTTATGGGATAACCACACATTTCCGGGAACTCGTCCCGGCCGTGTTCCGTCAGGGACGGAGAAAAAATCGGTTACGTACAAATTGTATGAACATGTTCACACAGCTCCGTGTCAGGCGTCAGTGTCCCGACTCCCAGAGCACGTTCGGTCGCACGAACGCTCTGACAGTGCTATCCGATTTTTGTAAGGGGGATGCTCCAACCAGCCCGCGAAATTCAAATTTTTTTACGTTTTTTGCAATTTGCAGGCCAGTGACATGTTGTAGCTTTATAAATATATGAGTTGCGGTAATAACAAGTATAATTTTAAATATAAATATTATCAAAAAACTCGCTCCATCAGCTCTCACATAGAAAAGGTGCATCATGTTAAAATCTCCGAAATCTAACTACGATGCACCTTTTCTATGTGAGAGCTGATGGAGCGAATTTTTTGATAATTTTTTATATTTAAAATTATACTTGTTATTACCGCAACACATCTTAATATATATAAATCTCGTGTCACAATGTTTGTCCTCAATGGACTCCTAAACCACTTAACCGATTATAATAAAATTCGCACACCATGTGCAGTTCGATCCAACTTGAGAGATAGGATAGTTTAAATCTCAAATTATAGTCGCAATTTTAATAATATTATAAAGATTGCACCCGTGCGGAGCCGGGGCGGGTCGCTAGTATATTTATAAAGTTACAACATGTTGTTTTTATTTTTATTGGAACACTGAACCGGACAACTCGGAACACGGATAGCCCTGACCCAGAAATGTGTGGATAGCGCTTAATTCTTTTCCTATATTATCCCATGATATTTTTCTTCTTAGAATTCAAATAATGTGGATTAGAAAGATCGTAAAGTATAACATTCTGCCGTACAAGTTCTATCAACCTTTCTGTGTTCATGTTGCACTTGCAGATAAATCGTTGTAGCCCGCGAAATTCAATTTTTTTTACGTTTTTTGCAATTTGCAGGCCAGTGACATGTTGTAACTTTATTAATATATGTGTTGCGGTAATAACAAGTATAATTTTAAATATAAAAATTATCAAAAAATTCGCTCCATCAGCTCTCACATAGAAAAGGTGCATCGTAGTTAGATTTCGGAGATTTTAACATGATGCACCTTTTGACGAATTCCAAGAACATTAGGGTCAGTACAGACCGCGACGCGAAGCGACGCGACGATGCGCGCACTCTTTTAAGAGCCATTCAAAATACGACTTTATTTTCTACACCAAAAGATACACATTTCGTTGCGAGAATTTAAGCGGCGTCAGCGGCGCCGCGATGCGCCGCGCGGCGCATCTCAACGTAGTGGTGTCGCTGCGCATCTCGACGCCGCGCGGCGCAGCGCGGTGCAAGATGTTAGACTGGGAGCTAGAGGTGTCTGAGTATGCGTAATGTGAGTGTCGAATTTCGCCAACCGATTTAAGTGACGAAAAGGTCAAAGAATAACAATGTTTATCTTGCCGGTCAATTGTCTGGTCCATTTTTTTACGCCCTCTTCTCTTATTCGTAAACGGAATGTATCGAGTACATGATTTAAAATCATTTTAATGATTATTTCCGTAATAATTTATAGAAAAATCAGATCACAGCTTTTTGCGGGACGGATAAAGCTCATAATACTTAATTGCATAAAAATATTTTTTCCAATCAGTTAGGAACTTGTTCTGATTTGCTGAATTAAATGAAGTACTGAACTAAATGAGTGACTACTTCATCAAGCGAAAAGATACACATACTTAATGCAGGCAGGATATGTATTGTCACTATTTAGGGTCTCAGGTATAAGAATTCGGTCATAGTTGCCTTCATTCGGATTTTGTATACCTACTCAACTACCTCTAGCCCCTGGACTATGTAACTGTCACCAAATGGACGACTGCGGGAGGAACGGGGGTGGGGCGGGAAGCACGTGGCGAATGTAGACACTCCGCTGCACCGCGCGGCGTCAGGATGCGCAGCGCGGCGCATCGCGGCGCATCGCGGCGCAGCGCGGCGCATCGTTACGCAGCGCGGCGCATCGCGGCGCAGCGCATCGTCGCGTCGCTTCGCGTCTCGGCCTGTACTGACCCTTATTCTCTTACATGTGCACTAGAATTTTGTAATCCTTCGCACCAGTACTTACATCACTCATGCATTAAGCTAATAAAATTCCATACCTCAAAGATTACTGAACCGATTTTGATGAAACTTGCAGTATTCTATTAGTTAAATGATACCTAGTACAACAAAAAAAGAATTACTTAAATCGGACTTGTAGTTCCGGAGATATGCGAACACAAAGTAAATCAATCGATGCCTACTCCTTACTGTTAAGGAGTTGTACCTTCCATCATCAGGTCATCCACCTGAGATGATGATTATCAGATGCAAATACTTGAACAGCTTTACAAAATATATGAAAATGGTACTATGTGCCTATAAAATTTGAAGGTTGCCCTCGATTTCCTTAGGATCCCATCATCAGATCCTGACCTGGTGATCATGAGACCAATTGGAAAGTATACCCTTTCAAAGAAAAGAAAAAAAATCCAAATCGGTCCAGGCGTCTTCGAGAAATCGGAGAACATACATAAAAAAAAAAAGTTTCCGACGAATTGAGAACCTCCTCCTTTTTTTGAAGTCGGTTGAAAATAAAAAAAAGAATAAGTTAGAATAGGAAAGTATAAACATCCAACAAATGTTCGATTTCAGTGTCACTCCAAATCAACTTTTTACATATCGTCCCTTAGCTTACAACACCGCATAAGTCATTTTTGTCAACTTTACAGGAGACGAAAAAAACTGTCTATTTAAAAAAATCGGTGGTTTTTTTTTTGTTATTACTTAATAAATACCCTAGTTAGCGGTTCAGAAATAATTATTTATACTTATTTTGACGATTTACTTTATTTTGACTTTTATTTTATGACTTGAGCTGTGTTGACTGACTATTTTATTGGATTAAGGCGGTGTTGTTTGCGGAAATGTTAGGGAATAAGGCATTAATAGATGATTTTCAAAGAATTGTTTATGAAATATTTCAAGAATAATTAAAAAACGTGAAAACATAGGTTATTATATTTAGTTTCCTAAAAGAAATGAAATACATTTTGAAACACCGCCTAAGTTAAAAAAAGATAGTTAGTAAACACCGCTTAAGTAAGTGAAGATATTTTTTTAGGTATCATTTCTTTCTATAAGTATTAATAAACGTAAATCGATTCACATTACTTTATTATATAGCTTACCTATCAATCTTCTATTAAAACTTCTTGCATAGAACTTTCAGCGATAAAACTCACATAAAAATAAAAAAAACACGGAGCGCGAGGTACTTGTACGAGAAAAGTATGACAAATTAACGACTTGTGCGGTGTTGCGAGGCCAACCGACTTACGCGCTGTCACTACTTTTCGAATTACGGGTTCTGATTGGCTGAAATCTATATCATGTGACCAATGGTTAGACGCGCAATGAGCAGCTCTATCTAAAGGCATTCAAATGTAAAAACCGCCAATTTTCGACTTGAGCGGTGTTGTAAGCTAAGGGACGATATCGCGCTAACTTTAAATTGAAATAAAAATCTTCAAATTGAACTAGCGACACTGCGTAAATCGGTCTCCGCGACGGGGACCGTCGCATACCCACGGAGCCCAGCCGCGTGTCCACGCGCGGACCTCCGCGCGGGTCCCCGCTTAACGCAGTTTCAGGCCTTAAGCCCGGTTTCCACTGCAAGCGGAGCGGACACATTAATGACCCAGCGGGTGAAAAGAGTAAAAATGAGCTCGCTCTGGGAACGCAAAAACGATTTGTTGGTGGAAATATAAGTATACAGTTTGCGCTTGCGAGTTTAAAGGAGTCATTAATGTGTCCGTTCCGCTCGCGGTGGAAACCGGGCTTTAGAGTTTGGAGACACGGGCAGAAGATGCTCGTTCTCCTTTACTTGGAGGCGAGGCAATAAAAGTCGCATGAAGGAAATCAGAGAATATTATTCAATAAACATTGTAAAGTTTCTGTACACACTTCTTGCAGCGAATTAGTTGCTAACGCGTATTAAACTATAACATAATATATTTTATCCGCATAAAAGCTCCAGGAAAATTCAGAGCAAACTACAGAGCCTTCAAAACTCAAGAATGTCAATCCGGCCCCAAAAACGCCGTATACCACGCGCTCCGGTAGACGAGTGAAGTTCAAAGATTTCTCCGATTTTGCGTAACCGGTGCATCTTTCTCCGTGGGGGGGTGGTGTGGCGTACCTGGCCACTAACAATCTATGGTTGAATGTTTTTCTCTTGACATTTTGGTATTGTCAGATAGACAATTGACTGGGAATTCGAAGAGGCCAAACGGAGTAGTGATGGCGGTCTTCGGAATATCCTCTTCATTAACTGGGATCTGATGGTATGCCTTCACAAGGTCGATGGTGCTGAAAATTTTAGCACCGGTGAGGTTGTGGGCAAAATCGTTTATGTACCTGACAGGATACCTGTCTGGTACCGTTCGGGCGTTGAGCGCGCGGTAGTCGCCGCAGGGACGCCAAGTGTTATCTTTCTTAAGGGTCATGTGCAATGGAGATGACCACGGGCTTTTTGACGGTCGTGCTGTGCCAGACTGCACCATGTTCTCAAATTCCTTTTTAGCCGACACTAGTTTTTGGGGGGCTAAACGGCGGGGACGACAAGAAATGGGGGGCCCATCCGTTGTCTTAATGAAATGCACAGTATCGTGCTTAACGATCCTGGTAATGCCAGGAGGTCGAGTTATTTCGGGGAACTCTGCTAGCACTTGTGCGAAAACAGAATTCGACGGAGCTACGGCCTTGACACTAGGTTGCTCTGACGTCGCGGTACAGGCAATTGCCGAAAGATTGGTGACGCCGTCTATTAACCGCTTCGTGCGGCAGTTTGGTAATAAGTGATAATATGACAGAAAGTCCGAGCCAATAATAGCATTATTGACATCGGCGACGACAAACGTCCAGGTAAAATTGCGACGGAGACGAAAGTTTAGCGTCAAAGTAATTGTGCCGAAAGTATGTATGCTGCTCCCGTTAGCAGCGCAGAGATCATAATCCATAGGTTTCCTTCGACTAGAAAGCCAGCGATGAGGGTAACAGCAAAGGTCTGAACCAGTATCTATTAAGAATTGTCGTTTAGTAACCTGGTCCGTTACAAAAAGACGACGGCTAGGGGCATGACAGCAATCAGTCGCCGTCGCTACTGACTGGTCCCTATGTTTTCCGATACCCAACTGCACGGTGTGATACACTTTTTTGCCTTCACACCAAATTTCTGGTGATACCAACACCATTTTTTATTCCGAACCGGAGTGGTGCTGCGCGAAGTATATCTACTGCCACTCCGAGATCGGGACCTTTGGGATCTTAAAGCAGCAACCTCGCAGCTAAGCACTTCTAACCGCTCCATCAGACTGGAAAGCGTAGGTGCACTTGTTGCAGCAAAAACATTTGCCTGACTTGGCTGAACCTCGACAATCTTGTCAGCAATGTCTGCTATCTTGTCCAGGGCGAGATCAGCTTGGGCTGCCAATATACCTTGTACATGCTGGGGCATACGGCGAAACCAGAGCTGGCGCAGGATGTTGTCGTCAGACAATGCATTCCCAGCTAGGGACCGAAGTTGGCGGAGGAACTGTGACGGCAGAGGCGGCCTTACCCATTGCGAGGCCCCGGGCGGCAAGTCTTTGCGAGGCCCCTTGCCCTTCCTATAAAGTATGTGATGCGAAAGTAGGTTTGGTTGTCATGTTTGAGGACAAATGCTGAGTTTTAACACATTTTACAGTTCATACAGGAACTTTGAACATCCGTGTTTGCGTAAAATGGAGTACCTAGTTCTGATTTTTGGAGACTTTGTTTACCTTTTTGGCGATTATTACCATAAAGAACTAGTTTACTACTTTGATGAAACTTAAGCACTACGTTTTGAAAGTAGAATTTTACATTTACTACAATATGAGACTAAAATGGTTTCTGTAGGTAGACCCAAAAGCTTCCGAGTAGCGCTTTTCGAAAATATCTCAAATCAACGTTTTTTTTACAACAAATGTGGAAGAGGCATCTGATATCATGTCTTCAGTTGGAATGTTTTCCAACTTTATAACTTTTTTTCGAAAAAGAACTTTGAAGGGCTTTAGGCCTAGGCCGCACTACGGTTAAACCGCTGTGGTTATTAATGGCGTGAATTTGTGCCCCTAAATATCGCCCCTATAATAGAACTTAGTCTTAGTTGACGCGTACGCAATGGCGTTAACGCGGGCGGTTTTTCGGTAGATCGTCTTGCAGAGCAGAACGCTGGCGCAAAATTTCAACCATGTCTTCCACCGAGTCGGAGTTTGTTTTAAACGAAGTAGAATACGAATTTATTAGGATGGTCTCTTAAGTTTTGATAATTCTTATGAAAGAAACCTTTCTCAGATCTACGCCCAGTAAGTGGATGGATCCAATATTTTGGAAATTTGCGTTGACGTCTTCTTTTCTATTTCTTATTATCAGAGCAACAACACGCACTGCACACGCACTTGGAAATCCATTTTCAAACTGCGGGTATGTGCGTTTCAAGCGGTTTCGCGGTGATAGCGATTAATCGACCCGACTTACGAGTTGTAGGTCGCGGAATCGAACCCAGCCCAGGTTACTTTGTGTATTTATTTTATCACCATTGCTCTCAAAACGATGAAGGAAAACATCGTCAGGAAAACGGCATGTCCTCAAACCAAAAATTTTAAGACATGTGACATCACCAACCCGCACGGGGCCCGCGGGGTAGATTATGAACCCCTCTTACAGAAAGGAAGCCTGTAGCCCAGCAGTAGGAACATTATAGGCTGATGAAGATGAAGAGTGAATATAAATACCTCAGTAGACCTAATAGTCTCCGAGATAATCCCTCCCAATTTTTTTTCATTTTTTGTAAAAAACTCACAAAGTTCTAAGACATCCCAACTTTGATGCTTTGCCTCTTCCACACTTGTTTTTGATTCAAGATACCGCCAGAGTTACTCAAGTGGTGTCTTAAATATTGCAGGAAATAAGTTCGAAAAAAATATAAATTTTGAAAAGCTCAATTCTGACACTACTGGGTCTACAGATATAAATCGGTTCTCATAGAACCGATTTATATCTGTAGACCCAGTAGTTCTATTGTAGCAAAAGGCATCCATGAAACCGTTCTGAGAAGTTATTATAAACAACTAGTCCTTTACGGTCATATAAACGCAATTTTTTTAAAAAAGAACGAAATTTTCGAGGTTTTTTAAATTTTTTTACAAAGTCGTTCGGTGTTTGAGGTTTCAAACTTTGATTATTCATTGGGCCCAGTGGCGTAGCTACGCGGGGCTTAGCGGACCCTAGTTAGCAGTCTTCGCACATGACGGGGCCTCGCGCTTAGAGATTTCATAAAATAAAATTGACAACGGCAATCTCAACTTTGTTACCACTCAGTAAAGCAGTATAATTTAACTTCTTCTACTATTTCTAACTGAGAACTGATAGAGCCAAAGCTGATGGCGCCGACGATCATATTTAGGTCTAGCAATTCCGCTTCTTGCGCGAAGCCCCGTACTTGCATGATAACTTGGTAAATTTTTATTTCTAACTGTGAACAGAAAGAATAACCGATGATAGGTGGACCAAGACCATAACAAACTGGTATCCCATAAATAAAAAGAGAAGACGGGGGAGACCTAACAAGAGATGGAGCGATGACATAGCAGGCTTATTAGGCAAAACATGGAGTAGACTTGCTAGAGATAGAACAAGATGGAGACAGATGGAGGAGGCTTTTACCGCATTAGGCGGTCCTTTTAATGATACTTTGTGACTAATCTAATTAAATGCATGAATTATACTTTGGTTAATGATTACAATATTATTCATAATATTATGTATTATCTTGAATGACGAATTCATATGTTTTAATTATTTCTTTGTATTGTATAATTCAATAATTATTTTAACTGATTTTGTAGGTACAACAACTTATTTGCTTAATTTATTTTCTCAATTGTGCTTACTTTAATGTTAAATTATTGTAGTTATTGTAAAGTGTCTATAAGGATTCAATAAAAGCTTATATTAACAGAAAGAGGCAAAGAGGCCTCACAAAGCGATCTTATCATCAAGTCATCAAAAAAAAGGAGGCCTCGCACGCGGTGACCCACACGACGAGCTTAAAAAAAATTCACAAATCTGCGCGAAATTTTTTGTCTTGGCCCCTCCAAGATTCGGTCTCACTACGACACTGATTGGGCCAACATCATAAACAAGTCTAAACTACCGGATTTAACCTAAACTAGCCGTACGTTCAGGCGACAAAATGATTGTACTAAATAAAAGATTTACAAGATTAATCAACTCGTGAGATGGTAATTAAAAAAAATAGATGGTTTGATTTTTTCTTAAACTAAAATCTTATTTAATTTTGCCGAATAATTAATCAAAATCAAAAGTTTTTAATTAAAATTTACTAGTTTTTTCTTTTGCTTGGTTTGATGCGCGAGGCCCCCTGCAAGTGCGAGGCCCCGGGCGGTTGCCCGGTTCGCCCCCCCCTAAGGCCGCCACTGTGTGACGGTTTCCTGTCCCCAAGTTCCTCGTCATTTAGCAGTTGTCTAACCCTCTGCTCTTTGGATGTGGAGAACCGTTTAATCAGGGTGTCTTTCAAAACTATGTATTTGCCCTCAGCCGGCGGGTTGATCACAATGTCTTCAACTTCCCCGGCCACCTGATGGTCGATCTGGCTGAGTATATAACTATATTTAGTGGCATCAGTGACAATGCCAGCCAAAAGAAATTGTGCTTCAGCCTGAGCGTCGGAACCACACAGTTACCCGGTCTGGCCAAAACGGTGGCAGCTTCACAGCTACCTTACATGCAGCGGCCGACACCTCAAGTTTAGGGTGAGCATTAGGTTGTTTATGCTGGCCACGCAAGGCAGCATTCTCAGCTTCAAGCATTTTCAAACGTGCTTGAAGTTCATCAGCCATGGTGAAAGACGTGCAAGTCCTCAAAAAAATGAAAATAAAATTTAGCAACCACACGAAAAACCAAACAAGGAGTAAGTTATCCTAACCGTGGGAATGTGGTGAGGCAAGACTATGGTTGAATAACCACTTGATAATTTAAATACTGGTTACATACACATGCAGAGACAAAATAAAAAATACATTAAAGGAATAAATATAGACACCTATAACAATGATCACCAAAAAATGCAAAAATAGAAGAGTAAACACATAAATGTCAATAAAAACCTTTATCACACGCAAGTATGTTCGCCGGTCGCCGGGCGCGCTGAGTGCACCGATGAATGGACAGGAAACGGAACAGCACGATGTGATGCAAAATGTGCCAAGATGCCGCAGTCCACAGGTCAGCTCGTAGTTCAGCGGTCAGTATGCGTAGTGCGTCGCGCAGGCTGAATTCACCTCGAGCATTCGCAATGAAGCAATCTTGTGAAAATCACGTCGGGGTCACCACTTTGGAGACACGGGCAGAAGATGCTCGTTCTCCTTTACTTGGAGGCGAGGCAATAAAAGTCGCATGAAGGAAATCAGAGAATATTATTCAATAAACATTGTAAAGTTTCTGTACACACTTCTTGCAGCGAATTAGTTGCTAACGCGTATTAAACTATAACATAATATATTTTATCCGCATAAAAGCTCCAGGAAAATTCCCAGTCAATTGTCTATCTGACAATACCAAAATGTCAAGAGAAAAACATTCAACCATAGATTGTTAGTGGCCAGGTACGCCACAAGAGCTACTCGTGTATGTTTATTCTTTAGGGGCACATGCAATGGTTTTAGAGATATACGATTCATCAAAACGTTACTCCAGCAGGAAACGCAATATCTCGAAAATCTGAAGGGGCACAGATTTTATTTTTGAGGGCACATTGTGGCACACATATAAGCTCTCTAGCCATGCACAATTTTTCTCTCTCCGATCACTCGTTTAGAATTTTCCTGCTAGAAAAACGTTACCCCAGCAAGAATCGTTTTTTCCGTTTTTTTTTTTCAAAACGACAGGCGGCACACATTTTTTATGTGGGGGCCAAGTGGGGGCACATTTACAGCAGAAAAGGCACCAACTATACGTTCTACTCTTATAACTCTAGGAGATACTTTCTTGCTGGAGTAACGTACACACGTCTGCTCGCTTCTTCACTAGAGTGTGCATACACTTTATCATTTTGTTTGTTGAAACTCTCCTCAACATTAAAAATTTTTTCATCCGAAAAGAGTATTTCGCGATATTTTTTTCCCGCGTACCGCTTTAACAACACTCGGGATCTTTCGAGTCTGATTTTCTTCAGCCGCGCGTTAAGATGTGCTGTTTTTTTTTCTGTAAGCACGCAGTCCAAGATCTTCATTCAACACCCTTTTAACGGTAGTTCTGCTTAGTCCCATTTGCAGAGCCGACATTTTTTGCTTGTGGACAGGATTTCGTTGGATTCGCGCCTTCACTGCTTTGATGACCGCTGGAGTTCGAACAGTTCGAGGTCGACCGCTCCTTTCTTTGTCTTCTAATCTTGAATCTTCCCTGAATCGTTTGATAGTACGAATAAATCTAATTTTCACCTCACCCGCTCGGAAAGATTCTATTTCTCATTCAAAATCTGAGCGCAAAACTCCATTTTGTGCTCTAGAGCACAAAGTGTTGTTTAAAATTCGAACACGTCTTGTATTCAATTGTTTTCTTCTTTTCTACACTGGCAGGCGAGCCGCCCCCACTACATTTCCTCGCTGTGTGAGGTGAAAAGTTGTGTGTTGCACTCGGCAGCAAAGTTTTTCTGCGTCTCGTACCTTTGAAAACTTCGCATCGCTCAGGATTCTATATTTGAACCGCTCGTTTCTCTCGCGGTTCAATCTTAGAATCCTTCGCTCGCTCAGTTTTCAATTCAAGTACTCGCGCCAAAAATCAACTTTGCAGCCTTGCATAACAAAAGCTTATTATTTTCCGAATGACTAATAACTTAAAAGTCGACTAAATGTTTGCAACAAATAAAATAACTTGCCAGCGATTAAATATTTTCGCGACTATTATATTATGTAAGGTTCAAAATTAAGGGTGTTTTAAAAACTAAAAAGTAGCAGCTGCGTTTAGGTAGCAAATAAACTATACCAGTCAATTGAAATATTAGGCGAGGAGCTGTATATAATGACTTCCCAGGTAGCATTTTTACGTCATTATGTCGTCAGTTTACGGTACTGCTCGACGTGAGAGACGTCATGTCTTGACGTCGGGGGGTCCCATCAGATGTCGTCAATTTGTCACAGCCTCAAGACGTCAGTTTACAGACGTTACAGAGACGTCATATACTGAATTTATAGGGACGTTACTGGGCCGTACGTATTAGGGCAGCCACTGACGTTGGAGTGACATCATATACTGAATTCATAGGGACGTTACTGGGCCGTACATATTAGGGCAGCCAATGACGTGCAAAACCATGTATAAATCCACAGGTCTCTTTGGAGTGGATTGTTATTGGAACACTGTTAACACTGGTAAACTTGACTCTTCTATTCACTTTACCGATGTATTGTTCTCAATAACTTCTCAACAAAACAAAATTAATTCTTCAGACCTTATACTATCGGCGGTAACGAAACCATAGCGACTTCTATTTGGACTACAACGCCATCTATCGAGCTAGGCGGTACTATTTTTCGAAACTTTAAATAAATATTGATCGCTGTGATTCCGTTCTCGCTGTAACTTCTGGTAAAAAATTGCTCTGCCGATTTTTATTTTTTTATGTGTTATCTTATCCTTAAATACTTAAGTTTGTTACCTTTTTCATTTTCAAACGTCATTATTTGATTGATTTGACATCAAATAATGTTGTTTAAAAAGGAAAAAGTTTTGGATTACGTAACAAAACCTACGTATTTGAGGATAAGAAATCACATAAAAAAATAAAAATCGGCAGAGCAATTTTTCACTAGAAGTTAGAGCGCGTTATGTAAAAAGTTAATTTGGAGTGACACTGAAATCGAAATTTTGTTGGATTTTTATACTTCCCTATTCTAACTAATATATTTAAACAAATACAAAAAGAATTTGAGGCTGAGAAATTTTTCACAGAGAGTTATAAGCAATTTTCATGTTTTGATAAAAAAAACGGAACTTCTAGGCTAAAAATTTTTTGGATTATTGTGCATCTGTAATCTGTATCACCTACTCTCATCATATGCCAAATTTCAGCGCCGGAGGAATTTTTCGAAAGTCTTCATACAAAAAAATCCTCGTTGACTGGACTAATGTACCGGCTATACAAATCCTTGTTATAATGATTAGTATTTGCCCATAATATTCGCTATGTTGGTGGTCGACTTCACTCGTGGAATTATGTCCATAAACTGTTGTTTGACCAATCTTTAGCTCTTTGGGTCACTTTAGGACCAGATATGTCATACAACAGTCGTCAACCTGAGGGCAGATTTAGACTAATAAGGGACAGACTGTAAAATGACGTTGTTAGGAGGTATCATTTATGACCTTTACAGTACGTACAGTACAGTACTATAATAGTACGTAAGTATGACGTACAATAATGACGTAACTGTGGTGACCCTAAATTGACTTAAGAATGTCGTCATTTTTTAGTCGCCGACGTCACTTGCTACCTGGGTTGGCGACTAATAATGTTAGTAGGGTGGCATTCGCCGGTAATGTGTGCAACTAACACGTTAATGTTTAGTTTTGTTTATTTTGTGAGCCAGCATGACAGGTAGTAATCAGTTATTTGACCTAGGATGCAAGAGCGAATGAAACGAGCTCGGGACTTGGGGCACCCCGACACGGACAGGTTAGGTTCGAAGGGGATGGCGGGGTCTGGAAGACCCCGCCATCCCCTTCGTGTTGGGTTACTTTAAACCTTGCACGCAGAAATAGGAGCCCCGCGAAGCGGGGCTCCGTCGAGCATTCTGGCAGGTGATACTGATTTAAAGCTATTAAAAGTCACACAATTATAAGCTAGTTTATATTTATTCTTCATACAAACACTTCCCTCTGTGCAACTGCGCTGTGTAGATGTGATTTGTATCGGTGCCGTTAATAATTACGTTTCTCGTGTCTCGTTATCGATTACCGGCTCGTGAATTGATCATAACTGTGTGCCTTTGTGCTTAGTGGTGGTATTGTAAGTTTTTAAGTGTTATTACGCGTAATTCATTGGTAAATATAGTTTTAAATTAGTTCATCAGCGCTCGGTGAGTACTTTTTATTTTTTGGGTGTGTGGGTACCGCGGAAGAAAAAAAAATCTTTTGTTGTTTCGTCTTGTTTTTGCGATCTTTTAAGTAGTAGTTTTGCATTAAAAATGTTGTCCAGTAATGATGATCCACCGGACGGGGGCGGAAAAAACACTTCGCGACGCGTAACTAAACCTCCCAGGTCACCGACCTCCGTTTACTCTAAACGCTTGTTTACCGAAATGTCTCCGTCCTATTTAACACCCGAGGATTGGCCGAAGAGACAACATTTGACCGATTCTGTCGAGAAATCGCCGTTATCAATAAATAATGTCAGTAATTCAAACGAAGACTACTGCGATTTAGTTACTCAGGCGTCTGCATACTTGTCTAAAATAAACGACCAGGTCAATGATCAGGGTTCTCGTATTAATGTAGCCAATAAATCCGCGATTATGGACATGACACAGCGGATTACGTCCATTGTTTCTTTGTTAGCCTTACGGTCTTCTTCTAATGAAACGAAGTTAGCCAATGTTGAGCGCGAATTGGACAAAGTTAAATTAAATAATAATGTCAGCATTGTAAAAACCGATTCCAATAAATTATCTTATTCAGATTCTCTGAAACTCCGTCTGCCGAAGGTCGCTCCAGCGATGGAGTCGAGACCACCGCTGCCGTGTTTAATAGCTTACCCCTCCAACGAAAGGTCAGCTGAATTCGCAACTTCCTCAGCCACTAAAGAAGCGCTTAAAAAAGCGATTAACCCAACAGACGACGGTTTCCAAATTGTAGGCATGAAAAAAATCGCGAAATCGGGCGTTGTATTACGTGTCGCTAACGACAGTCAATTAAATAAACTTCAATCGGTTGATGCTATTAAGACCGCCGGGTTAAGACTTGAAAAACCGAAAGGCCGCAGGCCACGTTTATTAATTAAAGACGTCCCATCCTCAATGGAAGACAAACCTTTTTTGCATGCGTTGTTCCGTCAAAATATAAAAGACGAATTGGCAATTAGTGAAGAAGAATTTATTAAGTCGACAAAAATTATACGTAGACGTGTATTAGATAACGGTCGGAAGTGGGTAGGCATCGAAATCGACAACGCCATTTGAAAGCATTTAGTTAGTACCAAAGAGAAGCTTTTTATTGACTTCGCGACTTGCCGATTTTTTGATGATATCGATGTAGTTCGTTGTTTACATTGCCAGCAGTTTGGTCACGTGAAAAAATACTGCGTTAATAAATCGCCTACCTGTGCGAATTGCTCAGAAGCACATGAAACAAAAGAATGCCCGCATAAGGATAATTCTGATTTTACACCGGTATGTGTGGCGTGTAAACGTTCTAAAAAACCGTTTGACCATCGGTGTGGGTCGCAACAGTGTGCCACCTATAAAGTTAGGCTCGAACAATTAATACGCAACACTAATTACTAATATAATGGATAGTTTAACAATAGGTCAATTGAATCTACATAACGATAGGGTAGCGACTTCAGAACTGGACAAATTAATTATCGATTATAACTTAGATATTGTATTGGTTCAAGAACAATACCAAAACACGCGCTTACGTCACAAGGTAGTTCAGTTGGATAGCAAGGCACGAGCCGGAATTTACGTGTCGCGTTCTTCTAACTATACAGTAACGTCTTTACGTAATCTGATGACGCCTCACTGTGCAGTTGCGGAAGTCTCATCAGCTACTTTTAAAGTTTACGTTGTCAGCTGCTATTTTCAATATTCAGACCCTGTTGCTCCTCACATACATAACCTCCGTCACGTCTTGCGGTCACTCGCGGGCTGCAAAGTTATCGTTGGCGCAGACGTTAATGCGTCTTCGTCCCTGTGGTATGGCAAAGTCCGGTCCACGGATTACGTACGGCGTTGTGCTGTTGAAGACTTCATTGCTGAAATGAACTTAACCATTCATAACACCCCCGATGCACCACCTACTTTTTGCAGCCCAATGGGCGAATCTTGTATTGACGTCACACTTTCTAGTGCCGACGTACGCTTGGATAGGTGGCGTGTCCTACCGGACGCGTCTTGCAGTGATCATCGCTTGATTGTGTACGAGTTTGTTCCGGTTTCTACTCATGGTTCTTCACATGTAATTGGTAACTTTAGGTATAAAAGTAAGGGTGCTAATTGGGAATTCTTTAGATCGCTTTTTGCGTGTCATGCCAAAGATTTCACTCGTGATGGGCTGTCAGCTGAAGAAAGTGCTGAAATTATGTCAGACACCTTCACTTACTGTGCTGACATTGCTATTGGTCGCGGACCTATGACCAATGTACGTAGATGTGATTGGTGGTGTGACTACCTAACCGAACAGCGTAAAATTTATCGTCGAGCGCGTAAACATCTTAATAAGCTTAAAAAACGTCAAGTCACCGGAGACTCACTAACCTCTGCTTTAAATACATTTAGGGTTGCCAGGTCCCGTTACAGAGCATCGGTTGAAAAGTCTAAGGGTAAATTGTTGCGCAAAGTAGTGGATAAATTAGAAAAGGAAGGTCCGTGGTCTCCTTTATATCATGAGTTTAAAGCCAATCGATCGGTCGACCTCGCGTATGTTCAGAATATTAAAGTAAATAATAAACACACCACCGGTATTGAAGAAACAACGGAAGTTTTATTAAATACTCTTATCCCTGATGATTCACCTGTTAATGATACTGACTACCACCAACAGATTAGAGCATGGGCTACAGTCCCGCCTGAATCACCAGCGTCAGACCTTCCATCTACTGACGAATTCATTAATGTTGTCAGGAGGCTGCCCCTTAACAAATCATCAGGTGAAGATAAAATATCCAATCGTATGATAAAAGAAGCGTGTAAAACAGCGGCCGACGCGATATTAATTGTTTACAACCGGTGTATTGCTGAAGGTGTTTTTCCTCGTATATGGAGACATGGCTTTATACGAATAATACCTAAAAGCGGCGACAAGCCACCAGATGACCCTAAGTCTTACCGGCCCATAACATTATTACCATCTTTGGGAAAGCTCTTGGAGCGTCTTATCGTCCCACGATTGTTACCGGACGGACCCAAATTCCATAAAAATCAATTCGGTTTTACTGTCGGCAAATCAACCGTTGACGCGGCACTTTCTGTTAGAAAAATGGTTCATACCTCCGAGCACAAGTACGTAGTAGGAATCTTTCTAGACATTTCCGGGGCTTTTGATAACGCATGGTGGCCAATGCTACTACTTAAGATAAAAGCTCGTGGTTGCTATAAAAATATATTTAATCTTCTTTATTCGTACTTTTCTAATGGATCCGCTAAACTTAAGCTCGGACATCATTCCGTATCGAAACCTCTTACCATGGGCTGTCCTCAAGGTTCGGTTATCGGTCCTCATTTATGGAATCTAGGCTTCGATGATTTCCTCGCGATTCCTCTTCCAAGTGGTTGTTCTTTAACTGGTTATGCGGACGATGGCCTTCTGCTCATTCAGTCGAGTACTCGTGCTGGACTCGAGAATTTGGCTGACACTTGCCTACGATTAATATCTCAGTGGGGCGATCGAAACCGCCTGACCTTTGCACCACAAAAAACCTATCAACTCATTTTAAAGGGTGACCTTAAATCGTGGCCTAGTATTAAATTCAATAATGTTCCCGTTAAGAGAAAACAATCGGTGTGCTATCTTGGTTTAGTCTTAGAGAGGAATTTCACATTCATAGAACATATAAAAACGGTTGGTGAAAAAGCTAAAAATAACTTTTATGCCCTAACGAGAATATCTAAATCTACTTGGGGTTTGTCATTTTTAACCTTAAAAACTATTTATGGGGCTACTTACTTGGGCTGTGTGTGCTACGGGGCACCTGTTTGGGCCGATAGAGCCACCATAGGTGCGGCACGACGTAAATTGCTTCAAAGTCAGCGCTTGGCTTTGTTATTCTTAAGTAAAGCTTATAGGACCGTCAGTACTGAAGCTTTACCGGTACTTGCTGGTGTTCTACCAGTAGATCTTGAAGTGCAACGACGCGCTGCAATGTACTTTTCCGCACGGGAGACCACTGACGCTGATTTTCTACCGCAACGTGACCGTGATAAGATATCTCGATTATTCAAACCCCAGAGCGACGTCTGGGAGGATCTTTTATCCGAATGGCAAAATAGGTGGGATAATTCTATCAAGGGACGGCACCTCTACCAGTTCTTTCCATCCGTTCGTGAGCGGCTGGCTAGGACGTGGCTGGAGGTGGATCACTGTGTTGCCCAATTTCTCACCGGACATGGTAACTTTAAAAGTAAATTGTTTTCCTTCAAGCTTGTTCCCTCGCCTTTTTGTCAATGTTCGACACCTGACTGTGAATATGAACAATCAGCACATCATATTCTTTGGGAGTGTATTCTTTGGCAAAACGAACGCAATATTATGTTGGATGCTGTTCAGACTACATCTGGAGTCATTTATTATACGGACCTTGTCGAAACTCGAACAAACTTCCGTGCGTTCAAGCGTTTTTGCCATACCTATTATTGGAATCAAATATAGCAGCTCACAATTTAGGACCCATTAATATTAGTAGTCATTTCTACCCGTGGTGCTAGGCAACTGGGCTTCTCCCAGTTGTAATGTCCCTTTGTGCCTATTGGCCTTGTTTTGTTCTGTCTCCTGCTTGCATGGAGGGAAGTGGAAACATATTTTTCCTACTCCTCCACTATTCTTTTCTGATTAATTTCGTGCAGGATCCAAGGCAGGTAAATTCATTCTCCGGGACACGTCGAGCTTCATTGTCTCGGCGCTTTTCTGGTGGTTGCCACTGTTGATTCTGGCTTTCAGGAGTTGCAGTGGTTTGGGAATAGTGTGGTGGGTTTGTCCCAATAAAAAAAAATACAAACAATTTTAAATAGAATCTGATTTGTATTATTTATGTATGCCCATTTTCTATTTTATTTTCATCATTAAGTTTTCGCTTAGATATTAATTCAGTTCCCAAAAGAAAAACTTGATGCTAGTTTAAATTAAAACGGAGCTTATAACTGATATATTAATATGCTACCTTTTACTTATTACGATACTCCTTATTAGCTGCCAACCCATTATATATGGTACCCACTCTATTTTTTTTTAAAACCTAAATTCATTTTACTTAGTTGCCGCATTAAATACATGCCCATAACAAATAACTATTTCAAATTTTTGAGCAGTTTGAAAATCTCAGTTGGCGCGTGACCGCAACGATGCAATGCAATTACTGCGACTCTGTCGTCTTTGCGCGTCCACTCCATTTTAGAAAATGAAGCAAATTCCAGAAACCCTTTGTTTTTAACCGACTTCAAAAAAAGGAGGAGGTTCTCAATTCGTCGGAATCTTTTTTTTTTTTTTTATGTATGTTCCCCGATTTCTCGAAGGCGCCTGGACCGATTAGGAAATTTTTTCTTTTGTTTGAAAGGGTATACTTTCCAATTGGTCCCATGATCACCAGGTCAGGATCTGATGATGGGATCCTAGGGAAATCGAGGGCAACCTTCAAATTTTATAGGCACATAGTACCATTTTTATATATTTTCTAAAGCTGTTCAAGTATTTGCATCTGATAATCATCATCTCAGGTGGATGACCTGACGATGGAAGGTACAACTCCTTAACAGTAAGGAGTAGGCATCGATTGATTTACTTTGTGTTCGCATATCTCCGGAACTACATGTCCGATTTAAGTAATTCTTTTTTTGTTGTGTTAGGTATCATTTAACTTAGAGAATACTGCAAGTTTCATCAAAATCGGTTCAGTAATTTTTGAGATATGGAATTTTATTAGCTTAATGTGTACATGAGTGATGTAAGTACTGGTGCGAAGGATTACAAAATTCTAGTGCACATGTAAGAGAATAATGTTCTTGACAAGAATTCGGGTTGAATATTTAAACTAAAAAGAGTAAAATAAAAACTTTTTCAAATGTAACGCACGCTTTTCAAGATACCGCCTCTGCAGCTCAGCCATAGCCAGTTAACAGGAGCCAGCTAGAATGTAACGCTTAGGCAAGATATCGCCTCTGCAGCCCTGCAGCCTTGGCCGGACCGCCATAGCCAGTTAACCGCAGCCTTGGCCGGACCGCCATAGCCAGCCAGCCAAGCCAAAAGCTTTTTAGCAAGCCTGCTAAGCCGCTAGCCATGCCGTCACATCCTTCCACGAGATCAGGCCTGATCTTGGGAGAGGATGTGACCAAGGAGTCTTATTTACAGGAAATGATGTGACAGTTCCTGCCACAGAGCATGTATAATATAATATAATATAATATTCCACAACTATCACACAACGCCATCTAGTCCCAAGCTAAGCAGAGCTTGTGTTATGGGTACTAGACAACTGATAAACATACTTATATATTTCTAAATACATACATATTATAGATAAATTACACCCAGACACAGAACAAATGATCGTGCTCATCACACAAACTTTTGTCCTGGGTGGGAATCGAACCCATGACCTCCGGCATAGCAGTCAGGGTCACTAACCACTAGACCAACTTTATGGTTGCCTGTCAGACTGCCGTCACCCATGAAAAATACGAGTTGTGCCTACCATGAGATTCTGATAATTTGTTAAAGCAAGGAAATATAACCGATTGCATTTATACCGTCTACAATTATTTACCACGCCATTATTCCTGAGTTATACACAAAAAAAATTTAACCGCTTTCAAAAACAACCACAAAAAAGTGTAAAATAATCTACAAAATAACTTTTCTTTCGGAAGTCGGTGGCTAACCTCTCGCGCCCGGCATTGGTTGCGGCCATGCTGCGGGGCGAGACGGAGTGGGAAGCGGTCAGCTCCTTCTGCGAGGCAGTAATGCTCGTAAAGGAGGAGGCAGGCCGCGAGCGAGAGAGGACAGCGTCCTCCCTCCGCCCCAGCCGCAGTGGTAGGCGCCCACGGCGACGGACGTCGCTCGATGATCTCCGGCCACCGTAGGCGCAGGCATGCGGGCAGCGAGTAAAGGGCAACTCGCTGCCCGACCAAGGACCATGCCCGGGTCGACGGCGCGTTGTGTCCCACGCGCGCCTCACAGAGCGTCAGCATAATGACGGGGCCCCCCTCTCAGAGGGCCAAAGCCTGCCGGGGTCGCGGGATTATTCCCTTACCGTAACCCCGGAACATAACAGGCTATGAAGGACACCGTGGATTTTAGTCAGTAGAAGTCTGACAGTCCCTCCCGCCCTGCCCGGGGTTGGAGGACTCATTTGATGATTTTACCACGCTAAAAAAAAAAAAAAAAAAAGTCGGTGGCTAAAAAGACAATGAAAAGAAAAAAAACAAAGGCACCGACTTCCGAAAGAAAGTTATTTTGTAGATTATTTTACACTTTTTTGTGGTTGTTTTTGAAGGCGGTTATATTTTTATATTCTACTAGCTTCCGCCCGCGGCTTCGCCAGCGTGGTGTTTTGATAGCCTATGTTCTTTCTCAGGGTCTAAAGATTGTCTGTGCCAAATTTCATCAAAATCGGTTGAGAGGTTTAAGCGGGAAAGCGTAACAGACAGACAGACAGACAGAGTTACTTTCGCATTTATAATATTAGTTTGGATAAACGAATGCCCATCATATTTTTCGACTTGCATTTTAAATTCGAAATTTTGCCTATGTGACAGACAGAACTTATGACCCGACTGTGTATGTATATATTTTATGGCTTTTATTGGTGGAAGGGTTCTATCTTCATACGAAAAAAAAAATACAAACACAGCTTATAGTAAAAAAAATATTTATTTACAGGCATAAAAGTGGCACAAAACATTTGCCGACGGTGAAAAAAAATTCAACAAAATTAAATAAATTATTACTACTACATAGACAGTTTCACGAAACTTAAAAATATAGTTACTACTAGCTTCTGCCCGCGACTTCGTACGCGGATCCTGTTGCTTATGCCAGCGACGACGGGGTCGTCAAAATCGAAGATCCGAAACGTAGAATTCTAAGAGCCTGGGGACGGGAAAACAACGGGATGCGCGAGACGATTCCAGACGTTCCAGATCTTTCATTTTTGTGAGTCAACAGGAAATGACCATCAGACTAAACAAATCTTGCTAAGACGTCATTCCTATGTATGTATACTACGTATAGTGTAGCTGGGCTCTTGGAGCTCCACATCAGGTGTTCCAGATCTCAATTTTCATACGTCAACAGAGAGTACTCATTAGGCTGAACAACTCTTGCTAAGACGTCATTCCTGTATATGTTATAGTGTACCTGGGCTCTTGAAGTTCCACATCAGGTGTTCCAGATCTCAATTTTCATACGTCAACAGAGAGTACTCATTAGGCTGGACAACCCTTGCTAAGACGTCATTCCTATATATGTTATAAAGTAGCTGGGCTGTTGGAGTTCCACATCAGGTGTACCAGATCTTAAATTTTTATTGGACAACAGAGGTTGGTCATCAGGCTCAACAACTCTTGCTAAGACGTCTTTACTGTATATGTTATAGTGTAGCTAGGCACTTGGAGTTCCACATCAGGTGTTCCAGATCTTCAATTTTTATACGTTGACAGAGAGTACTCATCATGCTGAATAACTCTTGCTAAGACGTCATTCACTTATATGTTATAGTGTTGCTGGGCTCTTGGAGTTCCACATCAGGTGTTCCAGATCTTCAATTTTTATACACCAACAGAAGGTGCTCTTCAGGCTGAACAGCTCTTGCTAAGACGTCATTCCTGTATATGTTATAGTGTAGGTGGGCTCTTGAAGTTCCACATCAGGTGTTCCAGATCTTCAATTTTTATACATCAACAGAAGGTGCTCATCAGGCTGAACAACTCTTGCTAAGACGTCATTCCTGTATATGTCATAGTGTAGCTGGGCTCTTGGTGTTCCACATCAGGTGTCCAGGATCTTCAAATTTATTCTCTCAGCAGAAAATGCTCATCACGTGGAACAATTTTTGCTATGGCACCATTTCTGTATCTCTTATAGTTAAGCAGGTCTGTTGCGGTTCTGCATCAGGTGTTCAAGTTTCCAAGATAAATTATAGCCTATATGTTAACCGGACTTAATACCTATACAACAAAAAAAAAAACATTCAAATCTGTCCAGTAGTTCCGAAGATTAGCGTGCACAAACACACAGACAAACAGACAAACAGACAAACAGACAAACCGACAAACAGACAAAAAAAAAGTTAACTACATTTTCGGGTTCGGCATCGATAAAATAACAACCCCTGCTACTTTTTTTTTGTATATTTCCATTGTACAGACACAACTTTTCTACAAATTTATTATAAGTATAGATCTGTAAGCTACATTCATAGAGGAACTGATGCGTAAATAATATAATAATAATATTCCACGACTATCACACAACGCCATCTAGTCCCAAGCAGGGACCGAAACCGGTATGATCAATACGGGTATTTTTTCGGTAACAACCTTTTTTTCTTTTATGACTGGGAGCGTGGCGTCTCCTGTAATCCGGCTTCTCGGAGGTCGGGCACGGAGGATGGTTTGAGGTCGGGGGTCCTGGTGCTGAGTGGCCCATGTTGACTGGACGTCCACACTAAGCCTGGTGTTGATATGGATCCCTCGGAGGAGTCCGAGGGATGCAGGTCATCTAAGGAGGGGCGAACCGGGCCAGGGGGGAAACCCAGCAGCCAAAAGTCCCCGCATCGGGCAGTAGTGGGATAGCGGCCGGGAGTGGGCGCTCAGTATAAGCCTGACCAATATAATCAGACAGGTAATTTTAAAGATTACCTTTATTATTAAAGTGAATACATAACCAGTATAAATACCGGTTACCGAAATAAAAATTACCCCTATCTTGCACACTTCACACGTGCCGTCGGCAATAGTCACAGGGCGCGCATCGCATGTGTGTGTGACAAAGAGTCGTTATCTTTAGTTAACCGGTATTAAAACGGTAACCTGAATAGAGGTTACATTTTTCTTCGGTCTGGTTACCCAGATAGCGGTTACCTAAGTCTGAAAAATAACCAAAATTCTTCAATACCGGTACCGTAATTTATAAAGGTTTTCGGTCCCTGGTCCCAAGCTAAGCAGAGCTTGTGTTATGGGTACTAGACAACTGATAAACATACTTATATATTTCTAAATACATAAATATTATAGATAAATTACACCCAGACACAGAACAAATGACCATGCTGATCACACAAACATTTGTCCTGTGTGGGAATCGAACCCACGACCCCCGGCATAGCAGTCAGGGTCACTAACCACTAGACCAACAGGCCAGCCAGTAAATATTAAGGTGATTGCTTCGATGTAGCCCGCGAAATTCAATTTTTTTTACGTTTTTTGCAATTTGCAGGCCAGTGACATGTTGTAACTTCTATACATATAATAAAACTGTAGAAAAATAATTTTTGTACATTAAAAAAAAACTCAAAAAATATAGCCAGAATGTTTAAGGACAACCAATAGAATTCATTTCTAGCATTTTTAGAATTTTTGTCTGTTTGTCTGTATGTCTGTTTGTATGTTTATTTGTTCGGGCATCAAGTAAAATGTACGAAAGCTATGTAGATAACTTTAGTACACAACGACTGACCGTAACTTGAAGTAACATTTAGTTTTTGTTTCATTGAAATCGGATCAGTCTATCAAAAGATATTTGAATTTAAAGTGTTCCAGAAGTAAAATTACGGTCAGTTTACACCGAGACACGCAGCTCGCAGTTCAATAGCGCGGTCTAGCTTGGAATAGAAAAACAACATACCTATTTAAATATGGTGTGGACTGGTGTGGAGTGGTTTGGAGTGGAGTGGAGTAGAGTAGAGTAGAGTAGAGTAGAGTGGAATGGAATAGAATGGGATGGAATAGAAAGAAAGAAAAGGTTTTATTTGACTCACACTAGAAAGGTATGGAAAGGGATGGAAGCGGATGGAGTGGGATGGAGTGGGATGGAGTGGGATGGAGTGGGTTGGAGTGGGATGGAGTGGGATGGAGTAGGATGGAATGGGATCGAGTGGGATGGAGTGGGATGAAGTGGGATGGAATGGGATGGAGTGGGATGGAATGGGATGGAGTGGGATGGAGTAGGATGGAGTAGGATGGAGTGGGTTGGAGTGGGTTGGAGTGAGATGGAGTGGGATGGAGTGGGATGAAGTGGGATGGAGTGGTATGGAGTCGGATGGAGTGGGATGGAGTGGGATGGAATGGGATGGAATGGGATGGAGTGGGATGGAATGGGATGGAATGAGATGGAATGGGTGCTCTAATCCAGTAGCAAGAGAGTAGCTCGCAGTTCAGTAGCGTGATCTAGCTTGGAATAGATAAACAACATACCTATTCAAATATGGTGTGGACTGGAGTGTGAATAGAATGGGATGGAATGGAAAGAAAGAAAGTAAGAAAAGGTTTTTATTTGACTCACACTAGAAAGGGATGGAATGGGATGGAGTGGGATGGAGTAGGATGGAGCAGATGGAGTGGGATGGAGTCGGATGGAATGGGATCGAGTGGGATGGAGTGGGATGGAGTGGGATGAAGTGGGATGGAATGGGATGGAGTGGGATGGAATGGGATGGAGTGGGATGGATTGGTATGGAGTCGAATGGAGTGGGATGGAATGGGATGGAATGAGATGGAATGGGTGCTCTAATCCAGTAGCAATTGAATAGTACTGCCTTTGAACGACAGAGGGCGTTTATTACAAACACGTAAAATATTCTTGAAAAATCTAACTAAATTCTAAATACCTATAGGGTTTATATGAAAACGATATGATTTATAAAAATCTGGCGAGAATTAAGCGCTTCGCACAAAAAAATACATTGTTAAATTCTGACATCCACGCGAACGAAGTCGAAGCACAGCTAGTTATAAATATATGTGTTGCGGTAATAACAAGTATAATAGAGCAAGAGCCCGTGAACCCCAGACCTACGTTATTTTATAAAGGCTGAAAGTTTGTCAGCGGATGCTCCCAACACTGGTAAGAACGATGGACCATTTATGGAGTTTGGGTAATGGTGGCTTTGGCAGGTAAACGGTACTAAAGGTGCGTAAAATATAAGTTTACTTACGTCATAGTATAAAAGCTGATTTTTAGGGTTCCGTAGTCAACAAGGAACCCTTATAGTTTCGCTATGTCCGTCCGTCCGTCCGTCCGTCCGTCCGTCTGTCCGCAGTTTAGCTCAGAGACGCACAGTACTAGAGAGCTGTAATTTGGTGTAAATATACGGATTTGTTGTGCCGAAAAAGTGGTAAAATAAAATCTCGAAAAATATTTTTTTTTAGGGTACCTCCTGTACACGTAAAGTGGGGATGTTTTTTTTCTTTCTCGCGTACCCCTTAGTGTGGGGTATCAATACATAGGTCTTTAAAAAATAATGTGAGTTTCCATTAACAATTTTTTGATAAAAAAATTCGTTTGTGAAATATTAAGCTTTAAAGTGCTAAATTTTGCTCGACTCGAGTGTCCCCCCCCCCTCTACCAGCTAAACGGTTATGTTTGGGGGTGTGAAAAAATTCACAATAGTAGTATATATAACGAAATTTAAAAGAAAATTATCATGACTGAGTAGGCTTTACAACTTTACGAGTAATAGTCCACCAACTTATAAAATGTACTTGGATATCATATTTTCTTAAACAAAATGTATCGGAGAACATGCTTTTCAACTGCAAATGTAAATTTGTCAACTTTATTTTTACAGCTTTTATAGGTATGTTTTTTGGGGATAGGTAGGTTTTTATCGTCAACTATTTTTAAATAACTTCAAAAAAAGGAGGAGGTTCTAAATTCGTCGTAATCTTTTTTTTTTATGTATTGTCCCCGATTTCTCAAAGACTCCTGGACCGATTTTGAAAATTCTTCTTTTTAAAATTAAATTCAGCGAATCAGTTTAGTTAGTTGGCATAAGTATTTTGTTGGGCAACTACGGAACCCTACACTGTGCGTGGCCCGACATGCACTTGGCCGGTTTTTTATATATAATACTCGGGTAATAAGTAGATGATGTTTCCTCATCAGCCAGACACTTATCATGGTGGCAACCCCTTGCCAGACACCCTTAATGTTCACGAAATTATAAGTTTACTTACGTTATAGTATAAAAGCTGAATTGTTTAATAATACTTGGGTAATAATAGGTAGATGATGTTTCCTCATTAGCCAGACACTTTTGATAGTTCCAACCCCTTGCCAGACAAACATTGTAAATAGCCCAGTCAACTGATGTTCAAAACAAGGTATAGAGGGAAAGTCTTGGAACACAATTTTTGACTACGCAACTTTGATTGGACTAGTTAGGAGGAGAACATATCGAAAGTCCCCATCCCTAGCCCTTGAGCTAAGGGGGAGGGAGGGGTTTGAAGGTACCACTTTTTGGTTTTTCGTTTATATCTCGGAAAGTCGGAAACCATGGGTCCTAGCGGCATAATATATGTGAAAAAAATAAAAGCTGAATAAATTCCCCATAAGTTTTATTCAATAAATGTTTCATAATCATCATAATAATTTATTTGTCGGAACATGGTACAAAATTATGGTCTTAAGATTAATTATTGGTCTCATCACATTCTGCCAATTGTGGCGTGCAAATGTTGGGTACATATTATACATAATTATAAAAGAGAACATTTGGGTTGCTAAGCCAGTATTGATATTAATATAAGCCTTAAATGCATAAAAAAATTATAAATTTACAAATGTGCCTTAAAACAATAATAAATAATACACACACACAAGTCTAGGATGTCAATGTAAGTTTACACGTCAAGAGTAATAAAAGACATAATATTATAATGTCAGTATCTTATCAATATAACAATTAATTTAGGATGTCAAATTATTATCATTTCAATATTATTTCAATATATAAAGATGTATGTTTCCAGGTCTTGTTTAGTTTTCGAGCTATATGCTCTTGAAAGTCTGTAATATTGTGAAAAATCATTTTTACCTTTTTGCATTTGGAAAGTTGTATTTCATTTCGCCAAAGGTCCAGAAAAAATGAGCAGTCTTTTCAGACCCTCCCTTTACCACCTACAATGAACAAAGCCAAGTGAAACCTGCATCTTGAGGCGATATGAGCCTCCAGCTAAAAGGGTCTCTTACAGTGCTCACAAAGTTATAACAAATTCTTGAATTCGCGGTAGCCACCATCAAGCTTGATATTTTTTGTCTTCCTTCCAGCGAGGGAGCAGTAAAAATAGCTCAAAAACAGGTTAAATATTAGGTAGGTACATGTACAGGGTTTTGATTCTAAGTTGACCAATAAGGAGAAATCCGCTTCCATAAGAGCTACAGAAAAACGATCTTAGGAACCTTTAGCTTTTTATAATGTAAACAATTTTAGCATATTTAATTTTTGATCAAGTGCGAGGTGTCCATAAAAATTAGTATGGTGTATGTGTGTAAAATGAGTATGAATGAAAAAATAATAATTTTTTTATGATGCTATTTGGTTTAGTGTCATGTTAGAATAATTTCATTGTATGAGAAGGATAATATTATCTGGGCAACAGAATTGCGTCAAATCTTATAAAACGACTCGAATCCAACGAAATACGACTTAAGTTGTAATGTACCTAAGGGGCCGTCCATTAATCACGTGATGTTTTTTTTTGGCTTTTTTGTACCCCCCCACTCCCTTGGTGATACATGGTGAGGTTTGAGACTATCCCCCCACCCCCTTCCTATATCACGTGTATTAAATAGTACCTTAAAAAATTTGTTACTATTTTTTTATAGGTATTCATAAAATACAGGTTTGAGTATAATCTAGTTTTATTATTGTACCCTATCCCTATGGCTTCCCAGTGGTTAGCTTGTGGCCAAAAAACCGAACTAATTTTATTTTTGCTATAAAACGTGTAAGTGAAGAAAAGAGTATTGTACGCGTAATGCCGCTTTTCGGTTAAGTATGCCGAAAAAATAAATACACGTGATACATTACTACAACCCCCCGCCCCCCCTGTGATATTTCGTGATTTTTTATTTTATTTTATTTTTATTTTATACAAAAGGAACAACTAACAGCTACAATATACAATATAAAAACTTAAATCTAGATACATGTAAAATAAGCAATATTGTAGCCCACAACGCTGTTCACAGATTGACTGTAGGATATAATATTTAGGTAAAAGATAATTAAAACGCTAGACATGCATAAAAATATTAATAACTAAACTTACTTAACTATCATGCTCACCTTAAACCATAAATAACAATATCAAGTGAGCTCCTTAAGAATAAGACCCTTGAACCTACCAGGGGAGCATGCAAATATATCTATATGTTCAAAGGTCTTATTGTAGGTATCTATCATTTTGCGAACGGGTGAGCGCAGCCCGGTGTTAGTGTGGCAAGTACGCGTGGAGAATAGAGTCGCCGCGCGCACCCTTCGCTTGTACACTGTTCTAGGGACAACATAGCATAACATGTTGGTTAACTCAATGCAGTCAAATTTATTACCAACAATGTCATACAGATTCACAGCTTCCAAATACCTACGTCTATTTTCAAGTGTTGTTAGTTTGTATCTACTAAGTAAATCCTTATATGGCAAATAGCATCCGAAGCATCTAAAATGCATGGCACGAAGGAATTTCTGTTGAACACGCTCAATCGCCTCAATGTATTTCTTATAATATGGACTCCATACGGATACGGCATACTCCAGTTGAGAGCGTACCAGCGACTTATATAGGCAAAGATATGAAGAAGGCTTCTTAAAATCTAGTGTCGACCGCATAACAAATCCATATAGTTGGTATGCCTTATTCACTATCTTGCCAATATGTAAGTCTAAGCAAAGCTTGGAGTCAAAGATAATACCAAGATCCCGGATGGAATCCAATCTATTTAGGGGAACATCGCACAGTGTGTATGTGTGTTTTATAATGTTTTTATTTTTTGTGAAGTGTAGGTGATTACATTTAGGTAAACTAAGCTGCAACTTATTTCTACGACAGTAGTTAGACAGTCTGTCCAGGTCCTGCTGCAACAGATGGCAGTCATTTACATCGCGAATGGTTCTGTATACCTTAAGGTCATCGGCATATAAAAGGAATTTGGAGTTCATAAAACACTGGCTGATGTCGTTAATATAAATAACAAATAAAAGAGGACCAAGAATCGAACCTTGTGGTACACCAGAGGTAACTTGCGCGATGCAGGAGGAATGACCATTAATTACAACTTTCTGACTGCGGTTAGTAATGTACGAAACAAACCATCTCAGAAGATTACCTCGGATTCCGTTGAACGCCAATTTATTCAGAAGGATTTCATGATCTACCTTGTCGAAGGCCTTGCAGAAGTCTGTGTATACTGCATCCACCTGTATGCGACTATCAATATTGTCAAATAAAAAGCTTGAGAAAAGTAAAAGATTAGTGACAGTGGACCGCCGTTTAACAAAACCGTGCTGTTGTTGGATAATAGCATTATGTAGAATGGGATATATTTCATTATGCACACATTTTATATAGGTATACCCCCTTCCCCCCATTTCGAACCTCACGTGATTAATGGACAGTCCCTAATATAAATTAAATGACATTCTGCGCAACTTGGATGGTCTGAAACACTGATGCTGTTTTCTGGATCTTTGGCGACATCAAACACAACTTTCCACATGCAAAGAGGTAAAATGATTTTAACCAATATTACAGACTTTCAAGAACAGATATCTCGAAAACTAAACAAGACCTGGACATGTTTACTGGATTAAACTTATAGAGAATTTATTCAGCTTTTATTTTGTTCATACATATTATGCCGCTAGGACCCATGGTTTCCGACTTTCCGAGATATAAGCGAAAAACCAAAAAGTGGTACCTACGAACCCCTCCCTCCCCCTTAGCTCAAGGGCTAGCGATGGGGACTTTCGATATGTTCTCCTCCTAACTAGTCCAAAAAAGTTGCGTAGTCAAAAATTGTGTTCCAAGACTTTCCCTCTATACCTTGTTTTGAACATCAGTTGACTGAGCTATTTACAATGTTTGTCTGGCAAGGGGTTGGAACTATCTTAAGTGTCTGGCTAATGAGGAAACATCATCTACATATTATTACCCAAGTATTATTTAAACAATTCAGCTTTTATACTATAACGTAAGTAAACTTATAATTTCGTGAACATTAAGGGTGTCTGGCAAGGGCTTGCCACCATGATAAGTGTCTGGCTGATGAGGAAACATCATCTACTTATTACCCGAGTATTATACACTTCTCATCAAAAAAATCGAAACACCTCGCAGTTTATGATTTGATAAGGATTATCAGAAAAATGTGTATATTTAGGAATAAATGTAAAATGTCATTTAATAGTGAGTAGTATGAGGTTTTTAAATCCTAATGTTAATGTTCTAAATTCAAATTAAGTCTTCATAGGTTTCGTATTTTGTATAATGAGTAATTTTTACCCTGTATGGAATATGAAGGAAATGGGTAAAACAACACGCGTAAATGAAAAAAAAATGTAAGAAACGTTTATTTAATAACTTGTATTCCCTCCGCGAGCTCTTATTACTGCTTCCATACGGTTCTTCATCGATCGGATGAGAGTCACGATCACATGTTGTGGTATATTATCCCATTCCTCTTGGATTGCATTTTGCAGCTGGCTAAGTGTTTCTGGGGCTGGATCTCTTGCTCGAATTCGTCTCTTTAATTCATCCCATAGATGTTCAATGGGATTCATGTCCGGGCTTCTTGCTGGCCATACCATAATGGAGATACCGACTTCGGTAAGATAATCTCGTACGACGCCCGCGGTGTGAGCTCTAGCATTGTCGTGCATGAATATGAAGTCGTTGCCAATAAAATGTGCATAGGGCATCACATGAGGTTCAAGACACTGTTCGATGTACCGATGAGAGTTTAGTGCAGGCAGCCGTGGCCCAGACACAAAGGCAAGTTCTGTCTTACCGTCGGCGCTGATTCCTCCCCAAACCGTCCACGAACCGCCACCATAGCTGACCTTTTCTTCAATGCAGCATTGTGCAAAGCGTTCTCCATCTCTTCTGTAGACCTTGTTCCTTCCGTCGTTACCATACAGCATAATTTTACACTCATCAGAAAACAGTACTTTGCTCCACTGAAGGTATGACCAAGTTAGGTGCTCGCGTGCAAAGTTAAGGCGCGCTCTTCGATGGTCTGCAGTTAATTTCGGCCCATTCGCTGGCTTATGCGGTGCCAATCCGCGTTCCTTCAACCTTCTTCTTATTGTAGAGTCACTTACAGCTACTCTTCGTACAACGCGAAGCTGCTGCTGCAGTTGAAAAGCGTTAAGGCGTCGATTTCGTAAAGAAGTTGTTACAATAAATCGATCATCTCGCTCAGAAGTGACCCGATTCCTGCCAGATCCTGAACGGCGCGTGAACGAACCAGTCTCCCGATAGCGTTTGTAGACTCTATGAACAGATGATAAGCTTAGATGCAATCTTGCAGCCACAACACGCTGACTAAGTCCAGAATCCAGCAATGCCACCACTTGGGCGGCTTCTGCGGGCGAAGTATCCATATGTTTTAGAAAAAAAAGTTTTTTCAGACGTCCCAAAGTCACAGTAAATGAAATAAGAAACAGAAAGTTTAAAGACAAGCGCAAATTTTTAGTTTTTAAACGAGAAACGTACTCCAACCCTAAATACACATTTGTCTCAAAACAGTGATTAATTTCATTTATAGGATAAACAAATGAAATTATTTCGAATTTTGATTTTTTTCTTCTTACTGTAATGACCAAACTGCCAGCTACACAGTAATGTTTTTTTTTTCATGGAATTAATTCTCTTTTGTAAAAAATTAGGACAAAAACAATAAAAACGAAAGTGTTTCGATTTTTTTGATGAGAAGTGTATATAAAAATCAGCTTTTATACTATGACGTAAGTAAACTTATATTTTACGCACCTTTAGTACCGTTTACCTGCCAAAGCCACCATTACCCAAACTCCATAAATGGTCCATCGTTCTTACCAGTGTTGGGAGCATCCGCTGACAAACTTTCAGCCTTTATAAAATAACGTAGGTCTGGGGTTCACGGGCTCTTGGGCTATAATTTTAAATATTAAAATTATCAAAAAATTCGCTCCATCAGCTCTCACATAGAAAAGGTGCATCGTAGTTAGATTTCGGAGATTTTAACATGATGCACCTTTTCTATGTGAGAGCTGATGGAGCGAGTTTTTTGATAATTTTTATATTTAAAATTATACTTGTTATTACCGCAACTCATATATTTATAAAGCTACAACATGTCACTGGCCTGCAAATTGCAAAAAACGTAAAAAAATTTGAATTTCGCGGGCTGGTTGGAGCATCCCCCTTAAGTGCATAGGTCTATTCATTATAGAAATACATGGGATTGATTGAAGGAATTCCCACTTACGTAAAAGCGTGCTTAATATTTCTTGTCTTTTTTGTTCAGTGAAGTTTGAGTAAAGAAAATACAATAAATCTAATTATATTCTACAAGAAATGCCCTTTCCAATGACGTATCACACATGTTATTCTATAGCCATCGAAAAAAAATACAAGCTAAGAAATATCACAAATCGGGAGTATAGTCCGGTCAATTTAGACATTCGAAGTTATAGTTGGTGCCAGTTAAGATGGCAATAGCGGACATTGACCCCTACCTAATAAGTCCTCGTATAATGATATTAGCTCAGAATTAGCATTTTTATAAAATACCGAATAAATTAGTAAGTATATTGTAAGGATAGAATTATCTTATAATTCATAAGATATCAAAATGGTAAAAATATTTCACCTATAACTAAGATTTTATATTATTTTTATATTTAAGACTCACAACTAAACACTAATGATAGTGTACTAAGATCAGAATTAGCATTTTTCTGTGAAATGATTCACAGAAAAATGCTAATTCTGATCTTATGTCATTATACAACGACTTATTAGGTAAAGGTCAATGACCGCTATTGCCATCTTAACTGGCACCAACTATACATAAAGTCCCAACAAGCTGAATTTCTATGAAATTGTTCAAAACATAATTATAAACAATGTCTAGAAGTTAATTAAAGGTCAAAGGTAAAAAAAAATGAGTTTTTCGTACATATTATGACGATAACAGCTTTTATAACTTTTTGAATCGTTATATCTCAGAAACGGTGGCTCGTAAGAAAAAAAGTATTGATATATTTTTATAGATAATTTTATGATCTACAATTTTTGTCTGAGGTGCTTTTATGATAAAATTTACCGTTTTGCTGAAAATCGCGAAAAACTCATTTTTTTTACCTTTGACCTTGAATTAATTTTTTTCCTTACAGGGGAATGATGGGGAACTTCTAGACATTGTTTATAATTATATTTTGAACAATTTCACTGAAATTCAGCTTGTTGGGACTTTATGTAACTCACTCTCATTTTTTGGTCTAAATTGACCGGACTAGTATTGACAAAATATCAGTGTCACTTGACACCCATGAAGCCCAGTTTAAAAGCTATTGTTTGCAAAAACGTGTGTGAGATACAAATAATAACGAGGATTCTCAGGTCCCAATCCCTGTATCAATGGGAGGATGAATGCAAGAATATTTATTACCCAACTGCAAAAAAAAGAGGATAATGTTTTTCCCATGTATGTAAATGTAAGTAATATTCGTTGGTACCGTCTACACAGATAGACCGATTTTGATAAATTGTATTATGTCGCTAGATTTGTCTCAGCAGCCAGAATGACACAGGGTCAATTCAATAAAATAAAAAACAAAAAACTCCCAAACAAGTTGGTATCAAAATAAAGCGTTTTGAACGAATTTAAAAAAAAATGCTTCTCCCTCTGCAGTCGGGTAAATATTAAAAAAAAAAAAAACCTGTGCATAATTGATGGCTTAGTCCCTGAGAGATCTGTGATGGTCTCTAAAGCAATCAATTATGCACAGTGCTACGTCACAAAGTTCGCACTTATATACGGTGCGAGACCTTTTTTTGTGTTGGTAGCACCATTTACACCCAAGTTGTTTGGCTAACTTGACAGGGAAGTGGTCGGCTACTGTCAGAGGCGGCGGTTGTGGTTTTGGTCGACGAAATTTTTGCACAATTTCGTCCGCCAACATCACCCGAAACTGCCGCTGCGCCATTTTGCCTTTCGCGAACATGACAAACGCGTTGTGGATGGACACGTTGAGAAGTCGGCGGAAAAGCTTTTTGTACCAGATTGGAGTACGAATCCGTTCTACGGGAAACGCCTGCAAAAGCTGGTCCTTTTTGTCGACGCCTCCCATAGACATGTTATAATCCAGTACCACCTTAGGTTTGTACCTGTAGTACCCGTCCTTTTCTTTTCCGCCGACCTCCACTTTGTGATATGTGGATATCAAAGATACCACCACATTCGAGTCCTTCCACACCGTGATTGTCATGTCTCGTGTCTGGCTAAAAGCCACTTCTCCGGTCCTCATGTTCTCCTTATTTTTGATGCGCAAACTATGCGGCACGAACTCCCGGTTCAGACGCAGGGTGCCCATCACGTCCGTCTTCTTAGCCTTGAGGGTGCGTGCTAACAAAGGACTATTGTAGAAGTTGTCCATTACTAAAGTGTGGCCTTTATTTAGTAACGGACGAACTAACTTCAATACTATCTTTGAAGTCGCACCCTCAGGCTCATCCCCGCTCGTCTTCGCCTCGGTGTTATGCTGCTCCTTCTTCCCGGCATAAATAATCATCTGCCAGAGATATCCCGTCCTGGACTCGCAGAGTTCATAGCTCTTTATACCTTGCTGAGCAGCTTTTCTAGCTATGACCTGTGAAAAGGACAATCTGCCTTTCCACAGCATCAACGACTCGTCGAGAGCTATGTCCTGCTCAGGCAGGTATAAAGAGCTAAATTTTGAGTTAAGGTGGTCTATTATAGGTTGGATTTTAGTTAACTTATTCGGGATACCTCTGGCAAGCAACCTATTATCCACAAAGTGGAGGCACCGTTTGATCAGGCGGTACCTGTGAAACGGCATAATATCGCCGAATGATGCCAATTTAAAATAAGGCAAGCACGGCGTCCAGTATTCCTCTTCTACAGGGATTGGGACAATGCTATGAAGCATAATCACGCCGAAAAAGGTGAACAACTCGTCCGACGTGATTGGAACCCACCTCCTCAGACGTGAATTTGGTGCAAGCGCCGGGTCGGCCAGGAGGAGTGCTGCATATTTGTTGGTCTCACTGACTATGAGGTTAATTATGTCTTCATCCCAAATTTTAGCAAAAATTTGGAATGGAGACATACCTTCAGTGGGGAAAGTTGGTCCCGCTGGTCCGGTAAAAGTTTCCCGCAGACCAGTGAACACCTCGGGGTCGCGAGACCAATCAAACGTCAGCATATCATCCTGACATGTTTCTCGCAGAGCGACATCGTCCTGCCTGTCCATCGATTTTAAGACCTCACCGAGGTCGTCGGGCAAATCTTCCACGGCGAATTTTGCGGCGTGCCTCAGGCGAGGTCCTAGGATGTCCAGGCAGTCATCATCATCCTCGGCGTCGCTGCCAGGATAATGACCCACAGAGTGTTCAAACTGCCGAGCATTTCCCTCCAGGTTCTCCTCGTAAAGCCAAGGATCTAAAACAGAATTAACTATATGTGCCAAGAGATATTTAACTTATAGCTGCTTTGAACTCGCTAGTCCACGATGAAATCAGATTATCATCACAAATGAGGAATAAGCAAAAAATACCTGGTCGTGGGGACGACGGCGCTGGCTCTGGAGGAATAGCTTGCAGTGAGGAACTCTCTGTAGGGAACGATGTGTTCGGCGGGAATCCCAACAACTCGATGCTCGCATCAATGATGACGCTGTCAGGCGCCAAATCATCGACGGTAATTATATCCGTGGACGGGGCAAATACCAACGGATTTACACTGTAAAAAAACATAATTAAAGTCGATTTCTTTTGAATGTTTAAAATGATATAGATCATAGAAGATCAAACTTACCCCAGAGGAGGCGGCGAGGCAGCATCATCCTCTCCTAAGTCCAGCCTGGTCGGGCCACTTGTATTCAGCGCTGGATAGAACAGAATTAAAACATGTTAGGTTTGATCGGTAAATAACAAATACGATATGCAGAAGATAATTTACAGACCAGTTTTTTCGACTTCCCGCGGCTGAGGAACATGCGGGGGTGGTACTTCCGCGGGTGACACTTTTCTGAAAATGTGAAAATAATTAAAACATTTGTAAATTGTATAAAGCATATAATTTACCGTGATATTTTCTTGCCTTTGCTTTCTGCTCGGTCTTTTTTTACTCTCCTCGTTGCGCGATAAAGGGCACGGCTCTCGTACTGGCGACACTTTTCTGGAAATATGAAAATAATTAAATTATGTATTTGTAAAAGTATAAAGCATTTCATTTACCGTGATATTTTCTTGCCTTTGCTTTCTGCTCGGTCTTTTTTTACTCTCCTCGTTGCGCAATAAAGGGCACGGCTCTCGAACTGGCGTCACTTTTCTGGAAATGTGAATATAATTAAAATATTTGTAAATGTATAAAGCATATAATTTACCGAGATATTTTCTTGCCTTTGCTTTCTGCTCGGACTTTCTTTACTCTCCTCGTTGCGCAATAAAGGGCACGGCTCTCGAACTGGCGTCACTTTTCTGGAAATGTGAATATAATTAAAATATTTGTAAATGTATAAAGCATATAATATACCGAGATATTTTCTTGCCTTTGCTTTCTGCTCGGTCTTTTTTTACTCTCCTCGTTGCGCAATAAAGGGCACGGCTCTCGAACTGGCGTCACTTTTCTGGAAATGTGAATATAATTAAAATATTTGTAAATGTATAAAGCATATAATTTACCGAGATATTTTCTTGCCTTTGCTTTCTGCTCGGACTTTCTTTACTCTCCTCGTTGCGCAATAAAGGGCACGGCTCTCGTACTGGCGACACTTTTCTGGAAATGTGAAAATAATTAAATGATGTATTTGTAAATGTATAAAGCATTTCATTAACTGTGATATTTTCTTGCCTTTGCTCTTTACTCGGACTTTCTTTACTCTCCTCGTTGCGCAATAAAGGGCACGGCTCTCGTACTGGCGACACTTTTCTGGAAATGTAAAAATAGTTAAATTATGTATTTGTAAATGTATAAAGCATTTCATTAACTGTGATATTTTCTTGCCTTTGCTCTTTACTCGGACTTTCTTTACTCTCCTCGTTGCGCAATAAAGGGCACGGCTCTCGTACTGGCGACACTTTTCTGGAAATGTGAATATAATTAAAATATTTGTAAATGTATGAAGCATATAATTTACTGTAATATTTTCTCGCCTTTGGTTTTTACTCGGACTTTCTTTACTCTCCTCGTTGCGCAATAAAGGGCACGGCTCTCGTACTGGCGACACTTTTCTGGAAATGTGAAAATAGTTATATTATGTATTTGTAAATGTATAAAGCATTTCATTAACTGTGATATTTTCTTGCCTTTGCTCTTTACTCGGAATTTCTTTACTCTCCTCGTTGCGCAATAAAGGGCACGGCTCTCGTACTGGCGACACTTTTCTGGAAATGTGAAAATAGTTAAATTATGTATTTGTAAATGTATAAAGCATTTCATTAACTGTGATATTTTCTTGCCTTTGCTCTTTACTCGGACTTTCTTTACTCTCCTCGTTGCGCAATAAAGGGCACGGCTCTCGTACTGGCGACACTTTTCTGGAAATGTGAATATAATTAAAATATTATTTGTAAATGTATGAAGCATATAATTTACTGTAATATTTTCTTGCCTTTGGTTTTTACTCGGACTTTCTTTATTCTCCTCGTTGCGCAATAAAGGGCACGGCTCTCGTACTGGCGACACTTTTCTGGAAATGTGAAAATAGTTAAATTATGTATTTGTAAATGTATAAAGCATTTCATTAACTGTGATATTTTCTTGCCTTTGCTCTTTACTCGGAATTTCTTTACTCTCCTCGTTGCGCAATAAAGGGCACGGCTCTCGTACTGGCGACACTTTTCTGGAAATGTGAAAATAGTTAAATGATGTATTTGTAAATGTATAAAGCATTTCATTAACTGTGATATTTTCTTGCCTTTGCTCTTTACTCGGACTTTCTTTACTCTCCTCGTTGCGCAATAAACGGCACGGCTCTCGTACTGGCGACACTTTTCTGGAAATGTGAATATAATTAAAATATTTGTTAATGTATAAAGCATATAATTTACCGGAATATGTTCTTGCCTTTGCTTTTTACTCGGACTTTTTTGACTCTCGTCGAGCAGCTCTAATAGCCGTGTCCTTTTGTGAAGGCGGGCCAAAGCCCGGTCCAGCGTCCGCTTTTTTTTTATCCTATTTTGTTCCCCTCCCATTGATCTAGAAGAAAGAAAGCACTTTAAATATTTTCTTAAAATACTGAATAAGTATAAAACATGCATAATATAATAGGCATTGCACCCGTGCGGAGCCGGGTGAGGTCGCTAGTTGAAAAATAAATGACAAAGTACAAAAAGCCTTAAGAGCGCTTATTCTAAAAGTTGGCAACGTCGCAAATGGCTGTCAAATATTTACGAGATTTAATTAATTTTACAAATTTACTGTATGAAAATAAGAAATATGGCTCTGTAGTGCACTAAAAATTGATTAGGTAATGCAATAATTAATATCGTAACACCGAAATTATAATTTTAGACGTAAAAAAAGCATTTGGAAACATTCCAAATGCCTTTTATACACCTGAAACGGTTACAACATCAAATTCAGTATTTCATTTGCATTCCTTTATTAGTTTTAGTGCACTATAGAGCCATATTTCTTCTTTCCATACAGTAACATTGCCAAAATAATTAAAACTTGTAAGTATTTGACAGCTATTAGTGACGTTGCCAACTTAGGCTATGCGCCCTTAAATAAGTATAAGCCGAAGCATTGAAGAAAGGATTCTAAAATGGCGGCTTGTACTTGCGTTGACAGATACTACAGTCAGCATATAAGATTTCAAATTAAAGATTTTTTCAAATTAAAAATAATAAAAACAAGACTGGGTCACAATAATTTCTCAAACTTAACCTAACAATAAAACAAAATTAAAACAACAATAATCAACAGGTAACAACGGAAAAATAACAGAAAACTAAAGTAAATATTCTTAAAAAAGATCACTGAGCGCGTCAAGACATCAAGACCAATTTTTTTTCTGCTTACGCTACTCGCGGGAGTGAGTATAGACGGCACTAGTGTGCGAGCGAGAAAACACGATAAGCGCCGCCATTTAAGAATCCTTTCTTCAATGAACCAGGTTATATAAAATCTAATCTTCAACGTTGTGTTCTTGTCATATCCCTCTGGTGATTACCCCAATCATGTTATTACCGGTCCAAGTTATTACTAACTAAAGTATTCTGTACTTTTGATTAACGATTTAGTCGCCATAAACACTTGCTCCGAAGGAAAAAACTCATAGTGTGGGGCAACATTAAAAAATGACTTACGTTTCCTCTTCATGATCCCTTGCATCAGTCTTCATGTCTAAAGATATTGGATCCATTAGAGGTTCGTCCCTAGAAGTAAATTAAATACATCTAGGTATACATATAAATAAAATTGCAGTGTCTGTTTATAATATTGAAATAACCGTTTTTGGCTCATGCGCAAAACGTCTCTTTCGCAAAATGTCACCTGGTCGTAAAACGTCTCTTTCGCAGAATGTCTCTTTCGTAAAATGTCTCTTTCGCAGAATGTCTCTTTCGCAGAATGTCTCTTTCGCAAAATGTCGCACCTGGGACTTAAGAATAAAATTTTGATTTTCAAAACATTAACAAAGTATTGCAAATGAAAATATTAATTATATATTTTTTAATCATTTTAAAAATGGTATAATAAATATTTCCATTTGCAATACTTTGTTAATGTTTAGTTACTCTAGTAATAGCTCCTATTATATTATCTGTGGATATGTTTACTAACAGTATTGATTCTTTTGATCAAAATTTTGAATGTGTGTAAAATGTTTGATACCTATTGATATTATTATTGTTTTTATTTGGAATACATACTAAAGTAAATTTAAGTACCAAAATTTTAACATCATAATTGCACTATAATTTTAATAAATGATTTTTGTTTTGAAAATCAAAATTTTATTCTTAAGTCCCAGGTGCGACATTTTGCGAAAGAGACATTCTGCGAAAGAGACATTCTGCGAAAGAGACATTTTACGAAAGAGACATTCTGCGAAAGAGACGTTTTACGACCAGGTGACATTTTGCGAAAGAGACGTTTTGCGCATGAGCCCCGTTTTTACTACATGGTTCACATCTGGTTCCTCACTGAAATTAAAATATGTATATGTATATTATGCACCTACATCGTGTATAGTATTATGTACTTGTCGGTGACGGATATGCTAAACGACGCGACGACTGTGGTGGCGCGTCACGTGACCCGAGTGGCAGCCGGGAGTAGGATTTTTAGGATACGATATACTCCATTTATTTTAAGAGCTTCAATATTTATAATACTATTTTTTTTATAGCCTGTTCTGTGTCTCATTGCTGGACAACGCCCTAATATAATAAGTTATTTTTTTTTAAACTAAAATTATATATGAACCATAAGTTAGCAGAACACGGTTTAACTACATCATAGTAAACTTAGACGACGATACTGTGTAGTGTTAGGGACTTTACTCATGGCGCGATGCATCGATTGACGATATCGGTCAGATATCGCACAAGCGTCCATGTGTGTGTCGCTATGTGATTGCTAATGGAGTCGCTCACAGATCTGCTCGATATCGAGTTGCAAGTACGTCCTAATGACAATGCATATGATTCTGTGTTCGAAATTCGATTGCGCAACTATTTGTCACTGGCGAGATTTTTTGTCTTTGGTTTGCAGCGCCTTTATGTCGTAGTAGTAAGGTGGACTTTTGAAGTGCACGGTCGAATTGCAATGCGTCACTCCATTAGTAAATACGTGCGACTTAATCGGCAATCGACTCGATATCGCACGAATCGCGTCGTGTCGCATCGCGCCATGTAAAGTCCCTTGGTCGCATTTATAATTATCATAACTTACTTGTTGACTTCATCGCTAGGTTTACTCTTCAGTGTTGTTGGAGAGAATGTAACTTTCCTGAAATTAAAACAAATAATATAATTCTTATAACTATCCGTATATTTAGACTCATTCCAATACTTATTTACTTTTTAGCAAAGCATTTCGACTAATTCAAGTCATCATAGTGTGTACCAGTTAAATAGCTTGATGAGATAACGAATTAAAACTCTACAAACGTGTGTTTTTAGAATTTTGATATTTTATTTAGTTTCGGAAATATAGAATCGAATAACGTCACATGTTTGTTCCGCGGAACAACGCACTAGGAGCTAGTACATACTGGAAGCTCGGCGACGCGTTGATCGCGTACACACATCGCGCTTATAGCACGGCGCGCGGCGTCAGTATCAAAATGCTGGATGTCCATTTTCGAAAAGTGCGTCCACTCTATAGTTGGTGCCAGTTAAGATGGCAATAGCGGTCATTGTCCTTTACCTAATAAGTCCTCGTATAATGACATAAGCTCAGAATTAGCATTTTTACAAAATACCGAATAAATTAGTAAGTATATTGTAAGGATATGAGTATCTAAGTATTCATAAGATATCAAAATGGTTAAAACATTTCACCTATACCTCAGATTTTATATTATTTTATTAATGACTCACAAGTAAACACTATCATATCACAGAAAAATGCTAATTCTGATCTTATGTCATTATACGAGGACTTATTATGTAAAGGTCAATGACCGCTATTGCCATCTTAACTGGCACCAACTTATACACGAAAGTGCGCGTTGAAATGTACAACAAAATAGCCGCTCGTGTATCTCAAAGCGCGCATCTGACGCTCGAGTAACGCGCGATCTACGAAAAAATGTAAACGCGCGATTGACGCGCTCTTGCATGTGTACACTTCAATAGAATTCGGGGTTCTCAATACGCGCTGTAATGAGCGCGCGTTTCAAAACGCCCAATGTGTACCCGCTCTATGTGTATTATAAGTGACGATACGCAGGCAGCTGGGGCGACGCGGGCGCCGCGTCCGCGCGTCCCTTCGTCAGATCGGCCAGTTTGTTGGAGGGAGAATATTTTCGTTGCATAATCTTATTTTTATATACTTTTTAGTCTAAGTAGTAAGTCACACATTACGTTATTTTATATACTACTAGCGGACCGTTATGTGCTTCGCTACTTTGACAGCAAAATCCCCACTAACAAAATGTTCCGCCTAGTTTAATGTCTTTGATTAACTACAATAGTTCCTGATACAGATTTGTTTACGTTAGCAAGCTTATCGCTGTAGAATTCGTATTGCGTACAGGGTCTTATTGTTTCTGCTTAGTGAGAATGCCGGTGACATCATGCTTGCCGGACGTGGTCGTGGGACCTTCGATATGATGTTGTTTATGTTACGAAGCCCAGAGCTTTGTTAGACTGGCATTCCTATTTCGGGACAGAGTCAGTTTTTTTTTATTTATTATTATTTATTTATTTTATTATAGCAGTACACTTACAGTTTTCTAGAATACGTTGATGCAATCATAAACTCATTAGAGTTTTAACGTGCACCAAAACCATCGACAGCATAATGTACACAAAGGAAGTTATGCCAACTTAGCAACTTTATAGCTAGATCTTAGCTATTATTTGGTGACAAACAGCTTGTAGCTAAAATTTTTTGCTACTTCTTCTAGGAACTTTTCATTTCATCATGAGACTATCTAAATTCGTCATTAGTGTGCCGAGTCAAAAGGCAAGATAATGCAAGAGTGGTTTATTCTACATTATAAATAAGTGGCATTTTGAAGAAAAGTGTAACTAGGTACCTAGCTCAGTTTAGGGTCGAAGAAAACAACATACATCAAGATTATGAAACAGATCAGATTATAAGAAATTGACATTTTATTGTAACCTTATGTAGCAAAAAAAAATTGGTTTTTCATACACATGTGCCTGACCAATTTCTCATTTTGCATGAAAACCCATTTTTTTTTTTTTGCGAATTTCCAATGTCTTAGAACAAAAATTGTTCAATAATATGGGCTGAGTTACCCCACGAGAGGTTAAGTTATTTTTTTTAACTAAAATTATATTTGAAACAAAAGTTAGCAGAACACGGTTCAACTAGTTAAGTTAGATACTGTGTAGTGTTAGTCACATTTATAATTATCAATAACTTACTTGTTGACTTTAACATCGCTAGGTTTAGTCTTCAGTGATGTTGGAGCGAATTTAACTTTCCTGAAATAAAAAAAATAATATCATTATTTTATCCAGAGGCCGGAATTAAGTAGAGTTATGGTAGTACATATTTGCATCGAAATGTTGATATTAATATGAATTTCCCCGAGATTTCTAATAGACAATCTTGTGGGAATCAATGTACATAAGTAAATGAATATCTTTACCTAATTCCGACCTATGCTTATAAAAGCTATCCATATACTTAAGACTCATTCCAATACTTTCTACTTTTTTGCAAAGCATTTATTTCAAGTAGGCCAGTCACAGGCACTTTTAAATTGTCAAAAGACAAAAAATGAAAACATAATTACAAATAAAAGGTGCTACAGTCCCAGTCACAAGACATAATAACTATGAAAGTACTGTAAATGCCCATTCCAAAGCTTAGATCTCTATGGAGAAGAACGGGCAAGAAACTCCATGGACACTCTTTTTCAATTATACATTCATTTTGAGAATTAGCAGTTAGGCCTCGTTTCCACTCTGAAGGTTGGCAACATTGCAAATGGCTGACAAATATTTACAAGTAATTTTACAAATGAATGAAAATAAGAAATATGGCTCTGTAGAGCACTAAAAAATTAATTAGAGGAATGCAATTATTAATATCGTAACACCGAATTTATAGTTGTAGACGTAACAAAAGCAAACCTTTTATACACCTGAAACGGTTACAATAACAAATTCAGTGTTTTAATTGCATTCCTATATCAGTTTTCTAGTGCACTACAGAGCCATATTTCTTATTTCCATACAGTAACATTGAAAAATTAATTAAAACTTGTAAATATTTGACAGCTATTAGCGACATTGCCAACTTTCTTTTTACGGGCCCTTAAATCAACCTTTAAAAAATATTGTTAGGTCTAACATCCATTTATCCACTTCAGGGCACATTTACCATTTTAAATCTTTAGGACATTTTCCTTGTTCTGTTGCCAAAGATGCTTGCACTCTGTTCTGTGATTCTTTAGCTTTGTTATTCTTATCCACCTTAGACATATTTGCGATTCAATCTGTAATCAATCAAAAATAACAATTTAGCATAACATATTATGAAGAAACTAGCGGCACGGTACGTGCTTCGCTACTTTGACAGAAAAATCCCCAGTAATAAAATGATCCGCCATTTATTGAATTCATTTGTTACAAAAAATGTGATAAATGAAGAACAACTCCACCGATTTTGCGCAAACTTCAGCTAAACCATCTACTAAATAGTCCACCTTTGGTTTGGATAGGTGAGCCCGTTCTTGAGTTTTAAAATTACAAGGAAAAGTGGCATTGATTTTTATATAATACATATTTAGATATAGCCATGTTCATACTAAGCAGTGTTCAGATATTGTTGTGTTGTTGTAATCAATGCACAGCCAAAACCATGGGGAATACAAAACATGAAATTTTGCACAAGTATTCTTTGAATTTTGCACGGATTCTTGAAAATCATTCTACAAAAGGTATAAAAATGGTATAAAGTTTGTATGAAAATAATTTAATCTCAGTAATCCCACTTGATTTAAAACTACCACAACTTTCACTGCACACTTATCAACAAAATCTAATAAGTGTTAAGAGGATGTTTGTTAATTATGATTGCAATATGCCCCGAAATACGCACCCTCGTGGACGAAATCATGTTCAAAATACTCATTATATTATATGTAGATGATTTTTTATGAATGTTCTCCCTCATGTAACTTTATATCTATTAGATGTACAGTATAAAAACAAACACCATGTTTGTGGAATTTCATTGTCTTAAAACATCTCTCGGGAATTTTTGTCATGGAGTCAATGGTTGAAGCAATTAAATGAAAAAGAACACATGTGGGCCATTTTTCATGAGGAGTATACCTATACTTAAGCAAAACAAAAAAAAAATTATCTATACCACCTTTTGCAGGGCAAAACTCCCTGTTGATTGCACTAAGATAAGACATGCTTTTTTTTTGCTGGGTAGGTAGGCACCTGACGAAAACCGAACTTCGGGTGTCCCTGACGCTTTCAAAGTTGGAGTACCTACCTACTTAAACCAAGTTCCCTCGGTTGCAAAATTGTTTTAAGATCGGAATATTGGGCACCTTTCAGCGAATCCTGGACTTCGAGGGACCTTTGTCCATATTTGGCGTAAATATTGCCGTCCGGTTTCTTTTATTTACTACTTCGATTCGGTAGTCATAGGAGAAGTACCACGTTTGCGAACAGTACCTACCAGTCTCTTCCTGATAGCAGGTTCAGACTAAAATAAATTATAGGACTATTACCTTAAATAATAACAATATTCACCACGAAAACAAAATAACATATTTTATGTACCTATGCGTTTTGTAAAAACACACCTTTTTAACTTACCTGATGTTGTAGAAACGAGGAATACTGTCGATCGACTGAAGCTTACGCTACAAAATATCAGCAATAGTGGGTGAATAACAGAAACAGAGGTGTTTTTCAGAGATTTTTCGTTTTTTGTTTGAAAACACAAACGACGCACGCTCACGTTTTTTTTTTTTAATTTTTTTGGCATGGCTTCGAGGCCTTTAAACCCCTCTACACGATCAAACCCGACCGCCGACAGAGGTGGCCTTAGTTGCGTCAACAGTACCCGACCGTCTGGAACGCTGTCGGCGGACGGTCGGGTCCGACCGCGGACGCAGCCTGTCGGGATGGATGCGCTCCCGACCAAGGTCATCCAAAGGTCGTTTGACTCCGCCCATATTTGGCCGCCCGACCAACGTCTACACGGTAGATTTTCACACCCATCGGACCAAGGTCACCTCTGTCGGGCGGTCGGGTCTGATCGTGTAGAAGGGGTTTTATGCCAAGAAGATTAGAGCGCTATCCACAATGATAAGAATATCATTGGCTATCCACACATTTCCGGGTCAGGGCTATCCGTGTTCCAAGTTGTCCGTTTATGGGATAACCACACATTTCCGGGAACTCGTCCCGGCCGTGTTCCGTCAGGGACGGAGAAAAAATCGGTTACGTACAAATTGTATGAACATGTTCACACAGCTCCGTGTCAGGCGTCAGTGTCCCGACTCCCAGAGCACGTTCGGTCGCACGAACGCTCTGACAGTGCTATCCGATTTTTGTAAGGGGGATGCTCCAACCAGCCCGCGAAATTCAAATTTTTTTACGTTTTTTGCAATTTGCAGGCCAGTGACATGTTGTAGCTTTATAAATATATGAGTTGCGGTAATAACAAGTATAATTTTAAATATAAATATTATCAAAAAACTCGCTCCATCAGCTCTCACATAGAAAAGGTGCATCATGTTAAAATCTCCGAAATCTAACTACGATGCACCTTTTCTATGTGAGAGCTGATGGAGCGAATTTTTTGATAATTTTTTATATTTAAAATTATACTTGTTATTACCGCAACACATCTTAATATATATAAATCTCGTGTCACAATGTTTGTCCTCAATGGACTCCTAAACCACTTAACCGATTATAATAAAATTCGCACACCATGTGCAGTTCGATCCAACTTGAGAGATAGGATAGTTTAAATCTCAAATTATAGTCGCAATTTTAATAATATTATAAAGATTGCACCCGTGCGGAGCCGGGGCGGGTCGCTAGTATATTTATAAAGTTACAACATGTTGTTTTTATTTTTATTGGAACACTGAACCGGACAACTCGGAACACGGATAGCCCTGACCCAGAAATGTGTGGATAGCGCTTAATTCTTTTCATATATATTATCCCATGATATTTTTCTTCTTAGAATTCAAATAATGTGGATTAGAAAGATCGTAAAGTATAACATTCTGCCGTACAAGTTCTATCAACCTTTCTGTGTTCATGTTGCACTTGCAGATAAATCGTCAACTTTAAGGTGATTGCTTCGATGTAGCCCGCGAAATTCAAATTTTTTTACGTTTTTTGCAATTTGCAGGCCAGTGACATGTTGTAACTTTATAAATATAACGGAGAATCGTTATCAGAGGGGTTGGGATATCGGAAATAATCCTCACAAAATCTTCGTTAACACTTTTAATTACTTGCTAACAAACACTGAATACAAAATAGTCAAGGATGCCCGAGATATCGCTCGATTAAAAACTTAGGAACTCGGGAAGTTTAACATGGCGGAGCAACCAAGATGTCTACCCAGCTTGCCGTACCGATTCAAAGTCCCCTCTTCACTCAACTGTCACCGCTTATGTGGCCTACCCCACACAGGTTAGCCAACATCTGTCAACGTCACTACCTGTCAACGTCGAATAGCTGATTAAACTTCCGATCGACATTTTGACTCGACTATTCGCTCGGTGTTGCCAATGCTCCCCATGCTAACCTTCCCCAAGTCTATTCATCAATAACTTGAGTTCCCAAGCATTATCTGTCAAATTTAACTACATAGTTCCTTCAATGAGAGATAGATGGCGTTATTCTAAATTAACAATAATCAATTGAGATTCTAAATTGTGTTTGTTTTAATTCCGCTGCAACGATATAGATGGCGTTGTTTTAAATTGTTGTGCTTCTGTGTTGATTCTCCGACAAATATATGTGTTGCGGTAATAACAAGTATAATTTTAAATATAAAAATTATCAAAAAATTCGCTCCATCAGCTCTCACATAGAAAAGGTGCATCGTAGTTAGATTTCGGAGATTTTAACATGATGCACCTTTTGACGAATTCCAAGAACATTAGGGTCAGTACAGACCGCGACGCGAAGCGACGCGACGATGCGCGCACTCTTTTATGAGCCATTCAAAATACGACTTTATTTTCTGCACCAAAAGATACACATTTCGTTGCGAGAATTTAAGCGGCGTCAGCGGCGCCGCGATGCGCCGCGCGGCGCAGCGCGGCGCATCTCAACGTAGTGGTGAGTCGCTGCGCATCTCGACGCCGCGCGGCGCAGCGCGGAGCAAGATGTTAGACTGGGAGCTAGAGGTGTCTGAGTATGCGTAATGTGAGTGTCGAATTTCGCCAACCGATTTAAGTGACGAAAAGGTCAAAGAATAACAATGTTTATCTTGCCGGTCAATTGTCTGGTCCATTTTTTTACGCCCTCTTCTCTTATTCGTAAACGGAATGTATCGAGTACATGATTTAAAATCATTTTAATGATTATTTCCGTAATAATTTATAGAAAAATCAGATCACAGCTTTTTGCGGGACGGATAAAGCTCATAATACTTAATTGCATAAAAATATTTTTTCCAATCAGTTAGGAACTTGTTCTGATTTGCTGAATTAAATGAAGTACTGAACTAAATGAGTGACTACTTCATCAAGCGAAAAGATACACATACTTAATGCAGGCAGGATATGTATTGTCACTATTATTTTACACACGATATAGGAATTATTGTAACAATTTACTAAAAAGTTTAAAAAGAAAATATGAAAAAGAGCTTCTTTCAAATTCAATAAAAAATTCAAAACAACTCTGGAAAAATATCAAATCTATAACATACACTAATAAAGCAAATAATGAAAATACAGAATTGCTAAACTTAAAGTCATCCCCCTCCGAATCCATAAATTTCATCAATAATTATTTTGCTAATATAGGTTGTGAGCTAGCTCAGCAAATTCAACCTGGTACCACTAATTACCCTAGCCCACTTAGTGTTGCACCCACACAAACTAATTCTTTTGTGCTTCTCGAAACCGACTGTGATGAGGTACATAGAACTCTAATGAATCTTAGGTCCAACAGCGCTTCAGGATGGGATAACATATCCACAAAGTTTTTAAAACACACCAGCATGGTAGTGGTCCCCATCATCACACACCTTGCAAATCTGTGCTTTACGAAAGGAATTTTCCCGGCCCCGTTAAAAGAAGCGATAATCACGCCTGTACACAAGGGCGGAGATAGAGACGATATCAGTAATTATAGACCAATTTCAGTGTTAACTGCTATATCAAAAATTATTGAAAAACTAATAAATACTAGACTACTAAATTATTTGAGCAAATTTAATATACTATCCGACTCGCAATACGGCTTCAGAAGAAAATGTCTACGGAAGATGCTGTTAGTGCTCTATCCTCTCTAATAACCAAACATCTAGACAATGGACAAAAGTGCCTCACTGTTTTTTTAGACCTCAAAAAGGCGTTTGATACCGTCTCTATCTCTATCCTTGCAAACAAACTGGAAAATATTGGCATTCGGGGAATAGCTCTTGACCTTTTAAAGGACTATCTTTCAAACAGGACACAAAGAGTGAAGATTGGACAGCATATCAGTGACGACGCGGCTGTATTGTACGGAGTCCCTCAGGGAAGTGTATTGGGCCCAACCCTTTTTTTAATATATATAAATGACCTCTGTAGTATGATAATACCTAATGCTAAAGTTTTCTCCTACGCCGATGATACAGCCGTTGTCTTCTATGGGAGCACTTGGCACGATGTCAAGTATCATGCTGAGACGGGTATTTCTCGGGTCGCTGATTGGCTAAAATTCAACCTTCTAACGCTAAATGCCTCTAAAACTAATTTCATATGTTTTAGCATTTCTAAGCGTAATGATCCAACTGATGAGTTTGGTATCGTTATACATACATGTAAGGGTAAATACGGCAATAATTGTAACTGCCCAAGTATTCGCAAAGTTACTGAAATTAAGTATTTGGGTGTAGTGGATAATAGGCTATCCTGGTACCCTCATGTAGAACAAGTTACCGCTAGAATTAGAAAGTTGAGTTGGTTGTTCAAAACCCTAAGACATGTTGCACCAGTGGTAAAAGCGAACAACAAATGCCCGTCTAAAAATTTACTCACACAAATTTACCTTGCACTCGTACAATCTGTGGTCGGATACTGTATTCCGGTTTGGGGAGGTACAGCTAAGACCAAATTGATACATCTAGAACGAGCACAACGCGCACTCCTAAAGATTATGCATTTCAAAAGGCTTAGATTCCCTACTGTAGACCTTTATCAGATCAGTGATGTACTCTCTGTCAGAAAGCTGTACATAGTCCAAATGATATTAAAAAAGCATAAGTCTTTGCCCTTTAATGTGGGTATTACCCCGAAAAGAAGGAGGTTTAGCATAGCGGTTATACCCTCAACTAAGACCAAATTTGCATGTAATCAATATCGTAAACGATCAGCTCAATTGTATAATAGAATAAATAAAAAGATAAATATACACTCTCAAAATAAATATGATTGCAAAGAAACACTAGTTAAGTGGATAAAACTACTTACGTATGAGGACACAGAAGCATTGTTATAACACGGAATTATTCAAATACACAATTACACACACACCACACACACGCACGTACACACAAACAAACAAACACACACACACACACACGTCACACACACATACACGCATAGGTACTCACAATATTTAAATTTACTTTTATTTTTAAATTTATAATTTCTTGTTTTTGTTAATCTAGACTTATTCAAAACTAAAAGTATTTTAGACTAAACTTTTAAATTTTCAAATTATTGTGTAAAACGCTATACTAAATAGGGAGGGGCGGAGTCTTCTACTACAGACATTATTTGTCTAAAAGAAGATTCCGAACACAACAATTTGTAAACCAATTGTTTGACACAATAAATTTTATTCTATTTTTTATTATTATTATTTATTACTATTTAGGGTCTCAGGTATAAGAATTCGGTCATAGTTGCCTTCATTCGGATTTTGTATACCTACTCAACTACCTCTAGCCCCTGGACTATGTAACTGTCACCAAATGGACGACTGCGGGAGGAACGGGGGTGGGGCGGGAAGCACGTGGCGAATAATGTAGACACTCCGCTGCACCGCGCGGCGTCAGGATGCGCAGCGCGGCGCGTCGCGGCGCAGCGCGGCGCATCGTTACGCAGCGCGGCGCATCGCGGCGCAGCGCATCGTCGCGTCGCTTCGCGTCTCGGCCTGTACTGACCCTTATTCTCTTACATGTGCACTAGAATTTTGTAATCCTTCGCACCAGTACTTACATCACTCATGTACACATTAAGCTAATAAAATTCCATACCTCAAAGATTACTGAACCGATTTTGATGAAACTTGCAGTATTCTATTAGTTAAATGATACCTAGTACAACAAAAAAAGAATTACTTAAATCGGACTTGTAGTTCCGGAGATATGCGAACACAAAGTAAATCAATCGATGCCTACTCCTTACTGTTAAGGAGTTGTACCTTCCATCATCAGGTCATCCACCTGAGATGATGATTATCAGATGCAAATACTTGAACAGCTTTACAAAATATATGAAAATGGTACTATGTACCTATAAAATTTGAAGGTTGCCCTCGATTTCCTTAGGATCCCATCATCAGATCCTGACCTGGTGATCATGGGACCAATTGGAAAGTATACCCTTTCAAATGAAAGAAAAAAATTCCAAATCGGTCCAGGCGTCTTCGAGAAATCGGGGAACATACATAAAAAAAAAGTTACAGTTAAAAGTTTAAAACAAAGGGCCATGGAGCGAGCCATGCTCGGCATTACTATTCTAGACCGAGTGCGTAACACCGAAATCCGTCGTCAGACGAAAGTCTATGACGTCGGGGATAGGGCGATACGCCTCAAGTGGAGTTGGGCAGGGCATCTGGCTAGACGCAGAGATGGCAGATGGAGTAAGGTTTTGACCGAATGGTGGCCAAGGTTCGGCCAAAGAAACCAGGGCCGCCCAAAAGCTCGCTGGGTTGACGATATCGTTAGGATCGCGGGGAATGCATGGATGGACCTGCTGATCATGGGACCAATTGGAAAGTATACCCTTTCAAAGAAAAGAAAAAAATTCCAAATCGGTCCAGGCGTCTTCGAGAAATCGGGGAACATACATAAAAAAAAAAAGATTCCGACGAATTGAGAACCTCCTCCTTTTTTTGAAGTCGGTTAAAAATAAAAAAAAGAATAAGTTAGAATAGGAAAGTATAAAACCCCTTCTACACGGTCAGACCTGACCGCCTGACAGAGGTGACCTTGGTCCGGTGTGCGACCAAATATGGGCGGAGTCAGTCGGGAGCGCAGCCGTCCCGACAGGCTGCGTCCGCGGTGGGACCCGACCGTCAGCCGACAGCGTTCCAGACGGTGGGGTACTGTTGACACGACCAAGTTCACCTCTGTCAGGCGGTCAGGTCTGACCGTGTAGAAGGGGTTTAAACATCCAACAAATGTTCGATTTCAGTGTCACTCCAAATCAACTTTTTACATATCGCGCTAACTTTAAATTGAAATAAAAATCTTCAAATTGAACTAGCGACACTGCGTAAATCGGTCTCCGCGACGGGGACCGTCGCATACCCACGGAGCCCAGCCGCGTGTCCACGCGCGGACCTCCGCGCGGGTCCCCGCTTAACGCAGTTTCAGGCCTTAGAGCTACTCGTGTATGTTTATTCTATAGGGGCACATGCAATGGTTTTAGAGATATACGATTCATCAAAACGTTACTCCAGCAGGAAACGCAATATCTCGAAAATCTGAAGGGGCACAGATTTTATTTTTGAGGGCACATTGTGGCACACAAAGCTCTCTGGCCATGCACAATTTTTCTCTCTCCGATCACTCGTTTAGAATTTTCCTGCTAGAAAAACGTTACTCCAGCAAGAATCGTTTTTTCCGTTTTTTTTTTTCAAAACGACAGGGGGCACACATTTTTTATGTGGGGGCACATTTACAGCAGAAAAGGCACCAACTATACGTTCTACTATTATAACTCTAGGAGATACTTTCTTGCTGGAGTAACGTACACACGTCTGCTCGGGTGCGTCTCATCTATACTAATATTATAAAGAGGTAACATTTGTTTGTAAGTTTGTATGTAGGGGGTAATCTCCGGAAGTAATGAACCGATTTAAAAATTGTTTCACTGGTAGAAAGCTACATTATCCGTGAGTGCTATAGGCTATAAATTATAAAGATATCATATAAATTAGCCGAAATACTGCCCAACGAAGTGGGCACGGGTCAGCTAGTTTCATATAAAGTTATTTGATATATTTTCATTTCAATAACGTTCACATGATATAATCAACGTGAGATATACCAACGGTTGATATAATTTCTCTACACATAATGTTTGTGTTACTCTATAACTCATTTCATATAATTTTATTTGATATAACGTTTAATTAAGCGAAAATCATTACATTTAACGTTTGAAACATATAATTTAACGTTTAAACTATTTTCTTTGATGACTTTGGCTTATCCTTTGAACTTTGATTGTTTGCCTTCACCATTGCTATTGTTATTAGAAAAAAATATCCAAGAGCGAGCGAAGCGAGCTCGGGACTTGGGACACCCCGACACGGACAGGTTAGGTTCGAAGGGGATGGCGGGGTCTGAAAGACCCCGCCATCCCCTTCGTGTTAGGTTACTTTAAACCTTGCAACCAGAAATAGGAGCCCCGCGAAGCGGGGCTCCGTCGAGCTAGCATCACAGGTAGTAATCAGTTATTTGACCTAGGATGCAAGAGCGAGCGAAGCGAGCTCGGGACTTGGGGCACCCCGAAACGGACAGGTTAGGTTCGAAGGGGATGGCGAAAACATTAGACCAAATAAGTTTTATGTCTTTTGAGCGGTATACAAAACGATTTTATATTCACTGATTGTTATGCTTATAGAAATTAGTCATTAAAAAATTATGTCAATCGTTTATTATATTAACAGATCGTTATATCAAATAAAATTATATGTTCAGTTGTTATCTCTTGTAAATTTTAGAGATTTTGTAGTTATATTATATATTACTTACCCCGTCTGCTCGCTTCTTCACTAGAGTGTGCATACACTTTATCATTTTGTTTGTTGAAACTCTCCTCAACATTAAATTTTTTTTCATCCGAAAAGAGTATTTCGCGATATTTTTTTCCCGCGTACCGCTTTAACAACACTCGGGATCTTTCGAGTCTGATTCTCTTCAGCCGCGCGTTAAGATGTGCTGTTTTTTTTCTGTAAGCACGCAGTCCAAGATCTTCATTCAACACCCTTTTAACGGTAGTTCTGCTTAGTCCCATTTGCAGAGCCGACATTTTTTGCTTGTGGACAGGATTTCGTTGGATTCGCGCCTTCACTGCTTTGATGACCGCTGGAGTTCGAACAGTTCGAGGTCGACCGCTCCTTTCTTTGTCTTCTAATCTTGAATCTTCCCTGAATCGTTTGATAGTACGAATAAATCTAATTTTCAAATTTTTGAGCAGTTTGAAAATCTCAGTTGGCGCGTGACCGCAACGATGCAATGCAATTACTGCGACTCTGTCGTCTTTGCGCGTCCACTCCATTTTAGAAAATGAAGCAAATTCCAGAAACCCTTTGTTTTTAACCGACTTCAAAAAAAGGAGGAGGTTCTCAATTCGTCGTTCGTTTCGTTTTTTTTTTTTATGTATGTTCCCTGATTTCTCGAAGACGCCTGGACCGATTTGGAATTTTTTTCTTTTGTTTGAAAGGGTATACTTTCCAATTGGTCCCATGATCACCAGGTCAGGATCTGATGATGGGATCCTAGGGAAATCGAGGGCAACCTTCAAATTTTATAGGCACATAGTACCATTTTCATATATTTTCTAAAGCTGTTCAAGTATTTGCATCTGATAATCATCATCTCAGGTGGATGACCTGATGATGGAAGGTACAACTCCTTAACAGTAAGGAGTAGGCATCGATTGATTTACTTTGTGTTCGCATATCTCCGGAACTACATGTCCGATTTAAGTAATTCTTTTTTGTTGTGCTAGGTATCATTTAACTTAGAGAATACTGCAAGTTTCATCAAAATCGGTTTAGTAATTTTTGAGATATAGAATTTTATTAGCTTAACTAGCTGTTGCCAGCGGTTTCACCCGCTGCAACTCGAAAATTATCCCACGGGAACATAAAATCGGGATAAAAACTATCCTATGTGTTAACCCTTTAACCGCCATGTCATAATTCGCATGGAGTGCACCTAGCGCCAGCAAACTTTAGGTACAATTTAGCATAGTGTTGTAAAATATAGTTATCGATAAACAAAGTAATGAAATAAATAAAACTTACTAATTTGTAATCAAAGGTTTATTTTTTATTAAATAGTACCGCAAATAAATCAGTCTTCAAACATACGTTAATCAGTCTTCGAACATACGTTAGGTAATTAGTCTTTTTGACTGAAGGATAAATAGATTAGAACAACAAAAGAGTGATTTACCGATTCATTACCTATCACTATCCGCTGAACTGCCACTACTACTAATATCATTGTTTGATTGCTGCAATACACAAACACAATTTCTTGCCAAATTAAATTATCGAATTAAACAATAAACTAAACTTACCAAATCAACATCACTATCTGTGTTAGAACTATCGTCGCTTGTCAATTCATGACTCGATTGCAAAATATTTAATAACTCTTCGTCTTCCAGCATTTTTTTAGACTTTCACACAATAACACGAAAAAGGGCTGTACAACACTAGTTGCATTGGGCGATAAATCTTTCCCGTGATTTCACGGTGACGGCGCTAAGGCAACTGACAATACAGCGCGAATTGACCTTGAATCTCATTGGCCGCACGTAATATCACGGTGACGGCGACCGGCGACTGTCTGCACTAGTGAGGTTCCGCGTAATGAGATTTCTATATTTTTGACGTAAAAATTAAATCATTTTAAACTTAAACACATTTTATCGTGTACAAATACTTGTATCAGAGTAACACTATGGTTATTTTGTAATGAAAGTACCCACTTTCATTGCAAATAGTGACAGTAGTTTATATAGTGCCATGTTTATTCTTAGACAACCTATTAAGTATTTTTCGAATTTGCCCCATCCCTAGTACTCGTAAAATTACGTGGTTGGCGATACAGGTAAGGAGACAGTGATCACAAATGTATTTAAACGTCAAAATTCACAGTATTTATCATTCAAAAGATTGAGAAATGTCCATAACAATAAAGATTATACCCTACATCTTAAAATTGAAACATTTTATGTGGAGTTTGTGCAATATGAGAACTTTTTAAATAAAATAACGTAATTATACGTGTGTGGCGATTCGGGCACAGATTTCAGAGCCCGTAATATTACGGTGTCGGCGCTTAAAGGGTTAATCCAGGTTATAAACTATCTGTATACCAAATTTTAGCCAAATCCGTTCAGTGGTTTTTGCGTGAAAGAGTAACAAACATCCATACATCCATACTTACAAACTTTCGCCTTTATAATATTAATATTAGCTTAATGTGTACATGAGTGATGTAAGTACTGGTGCGAAGGATTACAAAATTCTAGTGCACATGTAAGAGAATAATGTTCTTGACAAGAATTCGGGTTGAATATTTAAACTAAAAAGAGTAAAATAAAAACTTTTTCAAAAAAAATGTAACCGCCTTCAAAAACAACCACAAAAAAGTGTAAAATAATCTACAAAATAACTTTTCTTTCGGAAGTCGGTGGCTAAAAAGACAATGAAAAGAAAAAAAACAAAGGCACCGACTTCCGAAAGAAAAGTTATTTTGTAGATTATTTTACACTTTTTTGTGGTTGTTTTTGAAGGCGGTTACATTTTTATATTCTACTAGCTTCCGCCCGAGGCTTTGCCAGCGTGTTTTGATAGCCTATGTTCTTTCTCAGGGTCTAAAATTGTATGTGCCAAATTTCATCAAAATCGGTTGAGAGGTTTAAGCGGGAAAGCGTAACAGACAGACAGACAGAGTTACTTTCGCATTTATAATATTAGTTCGGATAAACGAATGCCCATCATATTTCTTCGACTTGCATTTTAAATTCGAAATTTTGCCTATGTGACAGAACTTATGACCCGACTGTGTATGTATATATTTTATGGCTTTTATTGGTGGAAGGGTTCTATCTTCATACGAAAAAAAAAATACAAACACAGCTTATAGTAAAAAAAATATTTATTTACATGCATAAAAAGTGGCACAAAACATTTGCCGACGGTGAAAAAAATTTTAACAAAATTAAATAAATTATTACTACTACATAGACAGTTTCACGAAACTTAAAAATATAGTTACTATCTGTAAGCTCAAGAGGAACTGATGCGTAAATAATATAATAATAATATTCCATGACTATCACACAACGGCATCTAGTCCCAAGCTAAGCAGAGCTTGTGTTATGGGTACTAGACAACTGATAAACATACTTATATATTTCTAAATACATAAATATTATAGATAAATTACACCCAGACACAGAACAAATGACCATGCTGATCACACAAACATTTGTCCTACGTGGGAATCGAACCCACGACCCCCGGCATAGCACTCAGGGTCACTAACCACTAGACCAACAGGCCAGCCAGTAAATATTAAGTGCATAGGTCTATTCACTAAAGAAATACATGGGATTGATTGAAGGAATTCCCACTTACGTAAAAGCGTGCTTAACATTTCTTGTCTTTTTTGTTCAGTGAAGTTTGAGTAAAGAAAATACAATAAATCTAATTATATTCTACAAGAAATGCCCTTTCCAATGACGTATCACACATGTTATTCTATAGCCATCGAAAAAAAAATACAAGCTAAGAAATATCACAAATCGGGAGTATAGTCCGGTCAATTTAGACATTCGAAGTTATAGTTGGTGTTGGTGCCAGTTAAGATGGCAATAGCGGACATTGACCCCTACCTAATAAGTCCTCGTATAATGATATAAGCTCAGAATTGGCATTTTTATAAAATACCGAATAAATTAGTAAGTATATTGTAAGGATATAATTATCTTATAATTCATAAGATATCAAAATGGTAAAAATATTTCACCTATAACTAAGATTTTATATTATTTTTATATTTAAGACTCACAACTAAACACTATCATTTCACAGAAAAATGCTAATTCTGATCTTATGTCATTATACAACGACTTATTAGGTAAAGGTCAATGACCGCTATTGCCATCTTAACTGGCACCAACTATACATAGAGTCCCAACAAGCTGAATTTCTGTGAAATTGTTCAAAACATAATTATAAACAATGTCTAGAAGTTCCCCATCATTCCCCTGTAAGGAAAAAATTTAATTAAAGGTCAAAGGTAAAAAAAATGAGTTTTTCGTACATATTATGACGATATCAACTTTTATAACTTTTTGAATCGTTATATCTCAGAAACGGTGGCTCGTACGAAAAAAAGTATTGATATATTTTTATGGATAATTTTATGATCTACAATTTTTGTCTGAGGTGCTTTTATGATAATACTTACCGTTTTGCTGAAAATCGCGAAAAACTCATTTTTTTTACCTTTGACCTTGAATTAATTTTTTTCCTACAGGGGAATGATGGGGAACTTCTAAACATTGTTTATAATTATATTTTGAACAATCTCACTGAAATTCAGCTTGTTGGGACTTTATGTAACTTCAGTCTCATTTTTTGGTCTAAATTGACCGGACTAGTATTGACAAAATATCAGTGTCACTTGACACCCATGAAGCCCAGTTTAAAAGCTATTGTTTGCAAAAACGTGTGTGTGATACAAATAATAACGAGAATTCTCAGGTCCCAATCCCTGTATCAATGGGAGGATGAATGCAAGAATATTTATTACCCAACTGCAAAAAAAAGAGGATAATGTTTTTCCCATGTATGTAAGTAATATTCGTTGGTACCGTCTACACAGATAGACCGATTTTGATAAATTGTATTATGTCGCTAGATTTGTCTCAGCAGCCAGAATAACACAGGGTCAATTCAATAAAAAAAAAACAAAAAAATGCTTCTCCCTCGGCAGTCGGGTAAATATTAAAAAAAAAAACCTATGCGTAATTGATGGCTTAGTCCCTGAGTGATCTGTGATGGTCTCTAAAGCAACCAATTATGCACAGTGCTACGTCACAAAGTTCGCACTTATAAACGGTGCGAGACCTTTTTTTGTGTTGGTAGCACCATTTACACTGAAGTTGTTTGGCTAACTTGACAGGGAAGTGGTCGGCTACTGTCAGCGGCGGTTGTGGTTTTGGTCGGCGAAATTTTTGCACAATTTCGTCCGCCAACATCACCCGAAACTGGCGCTGTGCCATTTTGCCTTTCGCGAACATGACAAACGAATTGTGGATGGACACGTTGAGAAGTCGGCGGAAAAGCTTTTTGTACCAGATTGGAGTACGAACCTGTTCTATGGGAAACGCCTGCAAAAGCTGGTCCTTTTTGTCGACGCCTCCCATAGACATGTTATAATCCAGTACCACCTTAGGTTTGTACCTGTGGTACCCGTCCTTTTCTTTTCCGCCGACCTCCACTTTGTGATATGTGGATATCAAAGATACCACCACATTCGAGTCCTTCCACACCGTGATTGTCATGTCTCGTGTCTGGCTAAAAGCCACTTCTCCGGTCCTCATGTTCTTCTTATTTTTGATGCGCAAACTATGCGGCACGAACTCCCGGTTCAGACGCAGGGTGCCCATCACGTCCGTCTTTTTAGCCTTGAGGGTGCGTGCTAACAAAGGACTATTGTAGAAGTTATCCATTACTAAAGTGTGGCCTTTATTTAGTAATGGACGAACTAACTTCAACACTATCTTTGAAGTCGCACCCTCAGGCTCATCCCCGCTCGTCTTCGCCTCGGTGTTATGCTGCTCCTTCTTCCCGGCATATATGATCATCTGCCAGAGATATCCCGTCCTGGACTCGCAGAGTTCATAGCTCTTTATACCTTGCTGAGCAGCTTTTCTAGCTATGACCTGTGAAATGGACAATCTGCGGAATCTGCCTTTCCACAGCATCAACGACTCGTCGAGAGCTATGTCCTGCTCAGGCAGGTATAAAGAGCTAAATTTTGAGTTAAGGTGGTCTATTATTGGTTCGATTTTAGATAACTTATTCGGGATACCTCTGGCAAGCAACCTATTATCCACAAAGTGGAGGCACCGTTTGATCAGGCGGTACCTGTAAAACGGCATAATTTCGGCGAATGATGCCAATTTCAAATAAGGCAAGCACGGCGTCCAGTATTCCTCTTCTACAGGGATTGGGACAAGGCTATGAAGCATAATTACGCCGAAGAAGGTGAACAACTCGTTCGACGTGATTGGAACCCACCTCCTCAGACGTGAATTCGGTGCAAGCGCCGGGTTGGCCAGGAGGAGTGCTGCATATTTGTTGGTCTCACTGACCACGAGGTTAATTATGTCTTCATCCCAAATTTTAGCAAAAATTTGGAATGGAGACATACCTTCAGTGGGGAAAGTTGGTCCCGCTGGTCCGGTAAAAGTTTCCCGCACCCCCGTGAAAACCTCGGGGTCGCGAGACCAATCAAACGTCAGCATATCCTCCTGACATGATTCTCGCAGAGCGACATCGTCCTGCCTGTCCATCGATTCTAAGACCTCACCGAGATTGCCGGGCAAATCTTCCACGGCGAATTCTGCGGCGTGCCTCAGGCGAGGTCCTAGGATGTCCAGGCAGTCATCATCATCCTCGGCGTCGCTGCCAGGATAATGACCCACAGAGTGTTCAAACTGCTGAGCATTTCCCTCCAGGTTCTCCTCGTAAAGCCAAGGATCTAAAACAGAGTTAACTATATGAGCCGAGAGATATATAACTTATGGCTGCTTTGAACTCGCTAGTCAGTAGATGAAATCAGATTATCATCACAAATGAGAAATAAACAAAAAATACCTGGTCGTGGGGACGACGGCGCTGGCTCTGGAGGAATAGTCTGCAGTGAGAAACTCTCTGCAGGGAACGATGTGTTCGGCGGGAATCCCAACAACTCGATGCTCGCATCAATGATGACGCTGTCAGGCGCCAAATCATCGACGGTAATTATATCCGTGGACGGGGCAAATACCAACGGATTTACACTGTAAAAAAACATAATTAAAGTCGATTTCTTTTGAATGTTTAAAATGATATAGATCATAGAAGATCAAACTTACCCCAGAGGAGGCGGCGAGGCAGCATCATCCTCACCTAAGTCCAGCCTGGTCGGGCCACTTGTATCCAGCGCTGGATAGAACAGAATTAAAACATGTTAGGTTTGATCGGTAAATAACAAATACGATATGCAGAAGATAATTTACACACCAGTTTTTTCGACTACCCGCGGCAGAGGAACATGCGGGGGCGGGACTTCCGCGGGTGACACTTTTCTGGAAATGTGAAAATAATTAAAACATTTGTAAATTGTATAACGCATATAATATACCGGAAATTTTCTTGCCTTTGCTTTTTACTCTCCTTGATGCGCAATAAAGAGCACGGCTCTCGAACTGGCGACACTTTTCTGGAAATATGAAAATAATTAAATGATGTATTTGTAAATGTATAAAGCATTTCATTTACCGTGATATTTTCTTGCCTTTGCTTTCTGCTCGGTCTTTTTTTACTCTCCTCGTTGCGCAATAAAGAGCACGGCTCTCGTACTGGCGACACTTTTCTGGAAATGTGAAAATAATTAAATTATGTATTTGTAAATGTATAAAGCATTTCATTTACCGTGATATTTTCTTGCCTTTGCTTTCTGCTCGGTCTTTTTTTACTCTCCTCGTTGCGCAATAAAGGGCACGGCTCTCGAACTGGCGACACTTTTCTGGAAATGTGAAAATAATTAAAATATTTGTAAATGTATAAAGCATTTATAATTTACTGTAATATTTTCTTGCCTTTGCTTTTTACTCGGACTTTGTTTACTCTCCTCGTTGCGCAATAAAGGGCACGGCTCTCGTACTGGCGACACTATTCTGGAAATGTGAAAATAATTAAAATATTTGTAAATGTATAAAGCATATAATTTACTGTAATATTTTCTTGCCTTTGCTTTTTACTCGGACTTTCTTTACTCTCCTCGTTGCGCAATAAAGGGCACGGCTCTCGTACCGGCGACACTTTTCTGGAAATGTGAATCTAATTAAAATATTTGTTAATGTATAAAGCATATAATTATACCGGAATATTTTCTTGCCTTTGCTTTTTACTCGGACTTTTTTGACTCTCGTCGAGCAGCTCTAATAGCCGTGTCCTTTTGTGAAGGCGGGCCAAAGCCCGGTCCAGCGTCCCCTTTTTTTTTATTCTATTCTGTTCCCCTCCCATTGATCTAGAAGAAAGAAAGCACTTTAGATATTTTCTTAAAATACTGAATAAGTATAATACATGCATAATATAATAGGCATTGCACCCGTGCGGAGCCGGGTGAGGTCGCTAGTTGAAAAATAAATGACAAAGTACAAAAAGCCTTAAGAGCGCTAATTCTAAAAGTTGGCAACGTCGCAAATGGCTGTCAAATATTTACAAGATTTAATTAATTTTACTTTCTTCATGGCTCTGTAGTGCACTAAAAATTGATTAGGTAATGCAATAATTAATATCGTAACACCGAAATTATAGTTTTAGACGTAAAAAAAGCATTTGGAAACATTCCAAATGCCTTTTATACACCTAAAACGGTTACAACATCAAATTCAGTATTTTAATTGCATTCCTTTATTAGTTTTAGTGCACTATAGAGCCATATTTCTTATTTCCATACAGTAACATTGCCAAAATAATTAAAACCCTAAATATTTGACAACTATTAGCGACGTTGCCAACTTAGGCTTTGCGCCCTTAAATAAGTATAAAATCTAATCTTCAACGTTGTGTTCTTGTCATATCCCTCTGGTGAATACCCCAATCATGTTATTACCGGTCCAAGTTATTACTAACTAAAGTATTCTGTATTTAAACACACTTTGATTAACGATTTAGTCTCAAAAAACACTTGCTCTGAAGGAAAAAACACATAGTGTGGGGCAACATTAAAAAATGACTTACGTTTCCTCTTCATGATCCCTTGCATCAGTCTTCATGTCTAAAGATATTGGATCCATTACAGGTTCGTCCCTAGAAGTAAATTAAATACATCTAGGTATACATATAAATAAAATTGGAGTGTCTGTTTATAATATTGAAATAACCGTTTTTACTACATGGTTCACATCTGGTTCCTCACTGAAATTAAAATATGTATATTATGTACCTACATCGTGTATAGTATTATATACTTGTCGGTGACGGATATGCTAAACGACGCGACGACTGTGGTAGCGCATCACGCGACCCGAGTGGCAGCCGGGAGTAGGATTTTTAGGATACGATATACTCCATTTATTTTAAGAGCTTCAATATTTATAATACTATTTTTTTATAGCCTGTTCTGTGTCTCATTGCTGGACAACGCCCTAATATAATAAGTTATTTTTTTTTAAACTAAAGTATATATGAACCATAAGTTAGCAGAACACGGTTTAACTACATCATAGTAAACTTAGACGACGATACTGTGTAGTGTTAGGGACTTTACTCATGGCGCGATGCATCGATTGACGATATCGGTCAGATATCGTACAAGCGTCCGGCCGAAGAAAATGTATGAACGATCGCTAGTGATTGCTAATGGAGTCGCACGAGTTGATGATATCGCTCACAGATCTTCTCGATATCGAGTTGCATGTACGTCCTAATGACAATGCATTTGATTCTGTGTTCGAAATTCGATTGCGCAACTATTTGTCACTGGCGAGATTTTTTGTCTTTGGTTTGCAGCGCCTTTATGTCGTAGTAGTAAGGTGGATTTTTGAAGTGCACGGTAGAATTGCATTGCGTCACTCCTCCATTAGTAAACATGTGCGACTTAAATCGGCAATCGACTCGATATCGCACGAATCGCGTCGTGTCGCATCGCGCCATGTAAAGTCCCTTGGTCGCATTTATAATTATCATAACTTACTTGTTGACTTCATCGCTAGGTTTACTCTTCAGTGTTGTTGGAGAGAATGTAACTTTCCTGAAATTAAAACAAATAATATAATTCTTATAACTATCCTTATATTTAGACTCATTCCAATACTTATTTACTTTTTAGCAAAGCATTTCGACTAATTCAAGTCGATGTTATCATAGTGTGTACCAGTTAAATAGCTTGATGAGATAACGAATTAAAACTCTACAAACGTGTGTTTTTAGAATTTTGATATTTTATTTAGTTTCGGAAATATAGAATCGAATAACGTCACATGTTTGTTCCGCGGAACAACGCACTAGGAGCTAGTACATACTGGAAGCTCGGCGACGCGTTGATCGCGTACACACATCGCGCTTATAGCACGGCGCGCGGCGTTCAGTATCAAAATGCTAGATGTCCATTTTCGAAAAGTGCGTCCACTCTATAGTTGGTGCCAGTTAAGATGGCAATAGCGGTCATTGTCCTTTACCTAATAAGTCCTCGTATAATGACATAAGCTCAGAAGTAGCATTTTTACAAAATACCGAATAAATTAGTAAGTATATTGTAAGGATATGAGTATCTAAGTATTCATAAGATATCAAAATGGTTAAAACATTTCACCTATACCTCAGATTTTATATTATTTTATTAAAGACTCACAAGTAAACACTATCATATCACAGAAAAATGCTAATTCTGATCTTATGTCATTATACAACGACTTATTAGGTAAAGGTCAATGACCGCTATTGCCATCTTAACTGGCACCAACTTAAACAGGAAAGTGCGCGTTGAAATGTACAACAAAATAGCCGCTCGTGTATCTCAAAGCGCGCATCTGACGCTCGAGTAACGCGCGATCTACGAAAAAATGTAAACGCGCGATTGACGCGCTTGCATGTGTACACTTCAATAGAATTAGGGGTTCTCAATACGCGCTGTAACGAGCGCGCGTTTCAAAACGCCCAATGTGTACCCGCTCTAAGTGTATTATAAGTGACGATACGCAGGCAGCTGGGGCGACGCGGGCGCCGCGTCCGCGCGTCCCTTCGTCAGATCGGCCAGTTTGTTGGAGGGAGAATATTTTCGTTGCATAATCTTATTTTTATATACTTTTTAGTCTAAGTAGTAAGTCACACATTACGTTATTTTATATACTACTAGCGGACCGTTATGTGCTTCGCTACTTTGACAGCAAAATCCCCACTAACAAAATGTTCCGCCTAGTTTAATGTCTTTGATTAACTACAATAGTTCCTGATACAGATTTGTTTACGTTAGCAAGCTTATCGCTGTAGAATTCGTATTGCGTACAGAGGTCTTATTGTTTCTGCTTAGTGAGAATGCCGGTGACATCATGCTTGCCGGACGTGGTCGTGGGACCTTCGATATGATGTTGTTTATGTTACGAAGCCCAGAGCTTTGTTAGACTGGCATTCCTATTTCGGGACAGAGTCAGTTTTTATTTATTTATTTTATTATAGCAGTACACTTACAGTTTTCTAGAATACGTTGATGCAATCATAAACTCATTAGAGTTTTAACGTGCACCAAAACCATCTACAGCATAATGTACACAAAGGAAGTTATGCCAACTTAGCAACTTTATAGCTAGATCTTAGCTATTATTTGGTGACAGACAGCTACAATTTAAAAAAACTTGTAGCTAAAATTTTTAGCTACTTTTTCTAGAAACTTTTCATTTCATCATGAGACTATCTAAATTCGTCATTAGTGTGCCGAGTCAAAAGGCAAGATAATGCAAGAGTGGTTTATTCTACATTATAAATAAGTGGCATTTTGAAGAAAAGTGTAACTAGGTACCTAGCTCAGTTTAGGGTCGAAGAAAACAACATACATCAAGATTATGAAACAGATCAGATTATAAGAAATTGACATTTTATTGTAACCTTATGTAGCAAAAAAAAATTGTTTTTCATACACATGTGCCTGACCAATTTCTCATTTTGCATGAAAACCCATATTTTTTTTTTTTTGCGAATTTCCAATGTCTTAGAACAAAAATTGTTCAATAATATGGGCTGAGTTACCCCACGAGAGGTTAAGTTATTTTTTTTAACTAAAATTATATTTGAAACAAAAGTTAGCAGAACACGGTTCAACTAGTTAAGTTAGATACTGTGTATTTGTTAGTCACATTTATAATTATCAATAACTTACTTGTTGACTTTAACATCGCTAGGTTTAGTCTTCAGTGATGTTGGAGCGAATTTAACTTTCCTGAAATAAAAAAAATTATATCATTATTTTATCCAGAGGCCGGAATTAAGTAAAGTTATTGTAGTATTTGCATCGAAATGTTGATATTAATATGAATTTCCCCGAGATTTCTAATAGACAATCTTGTGGGAATCAATGTACATAAGTAAATGAATATCTTTACCTAATTCCGACCTATGCTTACAAAAGCTATCCATATACTTAAGACTCATTCCAATACTTTCTACTTTTTTGCAAAGCATTTATTTCAAGTAGGCCAGTCACAGGCACTTTTAAATTGTCAAAAGACAAAAAATGAAAACATAATTAAAAATAAAAGGTGCTACAGTCCCAGTCACAAGACATAATAACTATGAAAGTACTGTAGATGCCCATTCCAAAGCTTAGATCTCTATGGAGAAGAACGGACGAGAAACTCCATGGACACTCTTTTTCAATTATCCATTCATAACATCGCAAATGGCTGACAAATATTTACAAGTAATTTTACAAATGAATGAAAATAAGAAATATGGCTCTGTAGTGCACTAAAAAATTAATTAGAGGAATGCAATTATTAATATCGTAACACCGAATTTATAGTTGTAGACGTAAAAAAAGCAAACCTTTTATACATAGCTGGAGAGCTACTGAACCCTGCGACTAACGGTCTTCCTGTAAGGTTAGAAATTTGTACACGTAATATTTATAGCATGCTAAGAGCAATAGCGACGACCTGGCAGGCGTCAGCCGTGCACATCATTAGAAAATTTAATTTTCAAAGTGTAAAAAAAATTGAAATAAAACTTGTTCCTGTAAGCTTAAAAATTTAACAGGATGTAGTTTATTTATTGTAAACTAGCTGTTGCCAGCGGTTTCACCCGCTGCAACTCGAAAATTATCCCACGGGAACATAAAATCGGGATAAAAACTATCCTATGTGTTAATCCAGGTTATAAACTATCTGTATACCAAATTTTAGCCAAATCCGTTCAGTGGTTTTTGCGTGAAAGAGTAACAAACATCCATACATCCATACTTACAAACTTTCGCCTTTATAATATGGGAAATTATATGTGCGGCAACAAAAGTTTTCTTTAGCACCTGCAACCTAGCGTCTTTTTTTATATGTGAGCGACGAGTTAATAGAACAGCTTCAATTATATTAATTCATCATCTTTACTATTCCAACAAAATATCAAGAAACCAGCGTCAATTTACGAGCGTAAATTAATATGACTCCGAGCTACCGATAAATATATTTACTTCTGATTTGATAACTCAGCGACTAATGTTGTAAGTGAGCTACTTTATATATTGTACCAAATCAGTACCAAATCTAAAACTCGCTTTAGCAAGATTTCAGGGACACCCCGAAGTTCGGTTTGGTTAGGTTCCTTTAAACCTTGTACACAGAAATAGAAGCACCGCGAAGCGGGGCTTCGTCGACCCTGCTTAGGTAGATTTTTTTTATTACACCTCGTTATGACATATTTTAATGAACATATTTTGGTGCACATTCAGTATATTTGGTGGAACACAGACAAAATTAGGTAAATATAACGGTGACTCTATGAAATTAGAGTACGTTGATATTATTTTATAGATGAAGTTGATACACTTATTAGAAGCTGGCAATGAGTAGACATATCACAAATTTAGTTGCTTAAGAATTATCACCATGTTGCGTCATATTAACAGTAGCTTGTTTTACAATATATGGTCGCTTATAAACCATTTATTAGACGCTAAAAGTTTGTCGCTGACCTATTAATTCATTAGACAACTAAATATATTTGCAGACGAGAATGACATTTTAAAGAAGCTGCCTTAATTAGCACCCTTATAATATTAGTAGGATCTTGGAAAAAAAATGACAGGCGATTACAAGGTGCACAAGTATGTGACAGGCGAATTGAAAAGTGCAAAGTTGATGAGGAAAAATAAACTTTCTCCTGTAAGATCAAAATTATCTCGCGTTTGGCTGAACTGATTTTGATGCCGTTTTCAGAAAAGTGTGCGTTACATTCCGAGAAAGGTTTTAATATACAGGGTGAATTTTTCAACTGGGCGTGGATGACTATCTCCGAAACAATGAGGAATATCGAAAAACGTTGAAAGGAATCTCGAGGCCGATTTTGACGAAAATAAAACTGCATCGTTGGATTTTAGAAAAATCAATAATCCTGGCCAGGAATCGAACCCGCTGATTTTGGAAAAAAAATCACAGTATTATTACACCATTCGATAGTGTTGCTAATAAGGATCAAATTCTGGGAAGTGATCATATAAGGCAAACTTAAGGAAATAGCAGATTTTCATGAAATTGCTATATTTCTATGTTACTATGTTCTACTGAGCCATAATTTATTTACAATTGTTTTCAATAATTCAGTGGATTTGATGTCTCAACAATCCCAGTGTATTCAGCAATGCGAAATTATTGAGTTGAACAAAAATAAGAGTTATTTCAAAGAAGAAACGATTAACTTATGTTCCGAATACAGTTATCGTCTTGATCATTCATCAGTTTCTTTTTTCAATTATACGTTTTTCTAAAATTTGCCGTATATGATTACTTCCCAGAATTTGATCCTTATTAGCAACACTATCGAATGGTGTAATAATACAGGCTGTGATTTTTTTTCCAAAATCAGCGGGTTCGATTCCTGGCCAGGATTATTGATTTTTCTAAAATCCAACGATGCAGTTTTATTTTCGTCAAAATCGGCCTCGAGATTCCTTTCAACGTTTTTCGATATTCCTCATCGTTTCGGAGATAGTCATCCACGCCCAGTTGAAAAATTCACCCTGTATATTAAAACCTTTCTCGGAATGTAACTCACACTTTTCCGAAAACGGCATCAAAATCAGTTCAACCAAACGCGAGATAATTTTGATCTTACAGGAGAAAGTTTATTTTTCCTCATCAACTTTGCACTTTTCAATTCGCCTGTCACATACTTGTGCACCTTGTAATCGCCTGTCTTTTTTTTCCAAGATTTACAATAAATAAACTACATCCTGTTAAATTTTTAAGCTTACAGGAACAAGTTTTATTTCAATTTTTTTTACACTTTGAAAATTAAATTTTCTAATGATGTGCACGGCTGACGCCTGCCAGGTCGTCGCTATTGCTCTTAGCATGCTATAAATATTACGTGTACAAATTTCTAACCTTACAGGAAGACCGTTAGTCGCAGGGTTCAGTAGCTCTTGGACTAACACCTGAAACGGTTACAATATCAAATTCAGTGTTTTAATTGCATTCCTATATCAGTTTTCTAGTGCACTACAGAGCCATATTTCTTATTTCCATACAGTAACGTTGAAAAATTAATTAAAACTTGTAAATATTTGACAGCTATTAGCGACATTGCCAACTTTCTTTTTACGGGCCCTTAAATCAACCTTTAAAAAATATTGTTAGGTCTAACATCCATTTATCTACTTCAGGGCACATTTACCATTTTAAATCTTTAGGACATTTTCCTTGTTCTGCTAAAGATGCTTGCACTCTGTTCTGTGATTCTTTAGCTTTGTTATTCTTATCCACCTTAGACATATTTGCGATTCAATCTGTAATCAATAAAAAATAATAATTTAGCATATCATATTATGAAGAAACTAGCGGCCCGGTACGTCAGGTACGTGCTTCGCTACTTTGACAGAAAAATCCCCAGTAATAAAATGATCCGCCAAAAATGTGATAAATGAAGAGCAACTCCACCGATTTTGCGCAAACTTCAGCTAAACCATCTACTAAATAGTCCACCTTTGGTTTGGATAGGTGAGCCCGTTCTTGAGTTTTAAAATTACAACGAAAAGTGGCATTGATTTTTATATATAGCCATGTTCATACTAAGCAGTGTTCAGATATTGTTGTGTTGTAATCAATGCACAGCCAAAACCATGGGGAATACAAAACATGAAATTTTGCACAAGTGTTCCTTGAATTTTGCACGGATTCTTGAAAATCATTCTACAAAAGGTATAAAGTTTGTATGAAAATAATTTAATCTCAGTAATCTCACTTGATTTAAAACTACCACAACTTTCACTGCACACTTATCAACAAAATCTAATACGTTATAGACTCTTGAAACTTTATATCTATTAGATGTATGTACAGTATAAAAACAAACACCATGTTTGTGGAATTTCATTGTCTTAAAACATCTCTCGGGCATTTTTGTCACGGAGTCAATGGTTGAAGCAATTATATGAAAAAGAACACATGTGGGCCCCTTCAAAACAAGATGGCGGCTAACGCGGGCACTCCTCGAGGTCGAAAATTCACATTTTTCATGAGGAGTATATACTTAAGTATGCAAAACAAATCAAAAAATAAATCTATACCAACTTTTGCAGGGCAAAACTCCCTGTTGATTGGACTAAGATAAGACATGCTTTTTTTTGCAGGGTAGGTAGGCACCTGACGAAAACCGAACTTCGGGTGTCCCTGACGCTTTCAAAGTTGGAGTACATAAACAAAGTTCCCTCGGTTGCAAAATTGTTTTAAGAGCGGAATATTGGGCACCTTTCAGCGGATCCTGGACTTCGAGGGACCTTTGTCCTTAGCGGCGTAAATATTGCCGTCCGGTTTCTTTTTTTTACTACTTCGTTTCGGTAGTCATAGGAGAAGTACCACGTGTGCGAACAGTACCTACCAGTCTCTTCCTGATAGCAGGTTCAGACTAAAATAAATTATAGGACTATTACCTAAACTATTAACAATATTCACCACGAAAACAAAATAACATATTTTAAGAACTTACTAAGCGTTTTGTAAAAACACAAAATTTTAACTTACCTGATGTTGTAGAAACGAGGATTACTGTCGATCGACTGAAGCTTACGCTACAAAATATCAGCAATAGTGGGTGAAAAACAGAAACAGAGGTGTTTTTCAGATATTTTTCTTTTTTTGTTTGAAAACACAAACGACAAACGACGCACGCTCACGATTTTTTTTTTTAATTTTTTTGGCATGGCTTCGAGGCCTTTAAACCCCTCTACACGATCAAACCCGACCGCCGACAGAGGTGGCCTTAGTTGCGTCAACAGTACCCGACCGTCTGGAACGCTGTCGGCGGACGGTCGGGTCCGACCGCGGACGCAGCCTGTCGGGATGGATGCGCTCCCGACCAAGGTCATCCAAAGGTCGTTTGACTCCACCCATATTTGGCCGCCCGACCAACGTCTACACGGTAGATTTTCACACCCATCGGACCAAAGTCACCTATGTCGGGCGGTCGGGTCTGATCGTGTATAAGGGGTTTAATGCCAAGAAGATTAGAGCGCTATCCACACATTTCCGGGTCAGGATTATCCGTGTTCCAAGTTGTCCGTTAGAGGGCTAACCACACATTTCCGGGAACTCGTCCCGGCCGTGTTCCGTCAGGGACAGGGAAAAAATCGGTTACGTACAAATTGTATGAACTTGTTCACACAGCTCCGTGTCATGCGTCAGTGTCCCGGAGCACGCTCGGTCACACGGACGCTCTGACAGTGCTATCCGATTTTTGTTAAAGTTGACGATTTATCTGCAAGTGCAACATGAACACAGAAAGGTTGATAGAACTTGTACGGCAGAATGCTATACTTTACGATCTTTCTAATCCACATTATTTGAAATCTAAGAAGAAAAATATCATATGGGATAATATAGGAAAAGAATTAAAGTGTGAAACAGATTACACTGATACCGATTTCTCTGATATGTGTGAACACGGATGACTGATGGCACGATGGCACCCTGACGGGAACACTGAAACGAACAACTCGGAACATGGATAGCCCTGACCCGGACATGTGTGGATAGCGCTTAAATCTTGTTTGTTTTTTTGTACAAGGTTGACATTAATCTGCGTAGGGGACCAACTATCACAGCGACATCTACGATTAGCTTTGAGTTGCCATCCCCATTTATGCTTTTATTACTCTGTGGTTGGAGTAGGTAGCGTCTGTGGCGTCTGCGTCACACATAGATGAATTACGCTGTCGGCTGACGGTCCGGTCGACCGCGGACGGCGGACGCAGACTGTCGGGACGGATGCGCTCCCGACCAAGGTTATCCAAAGGTCGATTGACTCCGCCCATATTTGGTCGCACGACCAACGTCTACACGGTAGATTTTCATTCCCACCGGACCAAGGTCACTTCGCTGTCGGCTGACGGTCGGGTCCCACCGCGGACGCAGCCTGTCGGGACGGCTGCGCTCCCGACTGACTCCGCCCATATTTGGTCGCACACCGGACCAAGGTCACCTCTGTCAGGCGGTCAGGTCTGACCGTGTAGAAGGCGTTTAAAACCCTAGACGGTAAACCTAGACGGGTTCTAGACGGTGGGGTACTGTTGACACGACCAAGTTCACCTCTGTCAGGCGGTCGGGTTGATCGTGTAGAAGGGGTTTTATTCTCTAGATATGGGTTTGGCGTAGCCACATGAGAAAAAGAATGTTGACGTCACAAATGGGGAATGTTGTCATACTGCAAACTTTTACCCGACTAGCAGGTAAATTATTATCACGCGTGATCGTTAATGGTCGATATGGGTAATAATATTATATGTCAAAAGGATAACCAGTTTATCACACCAATTGCCTTTCGGTGAAGGAAAACATCATTGCATGTGACTTTTTAAGTACAGAGAATTAAGTATAGAGAATTAAGTACAGAGACTAATTAAGTACAGAGAAGAATATAATGGCGTAAGTTTGTGAAACCTGCTAAGTCATACTAATTCAGCATGCAAGGCGGAGTATGACGTGACCCTTGAATGTAAGGATTTAAGGAATATATCAGGATTGGAAAAAAAAATGTTTTTTATTTTTATTTTATATATAAATTCGTTAATTATTATTACAGTTTTTTTTTGTTCTTTTTAGTGGAGGGCATTATTTAATTCGAACTAATATTTCATTTCCAGACTGGATCTTTTTAAAATGACCAATTTATCCCCTTACCGCATAGCTACCCAAATATGGGTACTTATTTTCAAACGTTCAGAAATAAAAAATTACGTTATTTTACCCTTAACGGCATATTAGGACAGATCAGGCAACTATTAAGCTTCAATAAACATACATGTGCTGCCATCTGATTTCGCTACTATTCTAAGTTCTAGAAGCATAAGCAATAGGCTTATCCAAACCTATGGTCCCCTGAGACAGTACAGCTCCTATCGCTAGGTTCGACGCGTTGTGTACCGCGTAACGAAACTATAACCTGTCAAAGTCAGTCGGTGACAGTTGAAATTCGTCGTTGGTATTTGCAAGTTTTTGAAATTCATTTTGTGATTGTGTGTCGAGTTTTCGTTCGAGCTTCATATCGTGGTGCTAAGAAGACCTATCAAAGGTCTGAAAACACGAAAAACATGTAAGTAAAAAGTAATAGTTTAGCGAAAATCATACCAAACCTTAGCATGACAAATGTGGAATACTATGAAGTAACGTGAAAGTTAGTTTTCCATATTTGGCATTGTATGCATTAGTAGCTATTTTTGCATTTGGCCTGATTTGGGAATGTATGCAGTGAAGCATTAAATGATATTTTTTCAGAAAAATGGATCCAATACGATTCTACGGCCTTGATATACCAAATGAAAGCGAAGATGATGATGATGAACTAGCGGGGAATGATCCGGATGATCAAGACTATGAACCCAGTGGGAATTCTACGAGACGAAGAAACGTAATTATTTTCCCCTCTGATTCTGATGAGGATTCTTCTGATGAAGGTGAGCAGGCGTCTGCTGATCCCTTAGCTGCTGGTCCATCGCGTTCGCAAACCAAACGCAAAAATATACCTGTCCGTTTTAACTGGCAAGACAAATCTCTAGATTATAATGAAGCTGATTGCGCCTTTTTGGGAGATCAAAATATTCCTCAAGAAATTAAAGATTTGGATACGCCTCTTCAGTTTTTCTTATATTCACTCCAGACACGATTGAATATATTACGCAAGAAATGTGTCGTTACGCGGAACAAACGCGAGGGTCGGCATTAGGAATGACAAGCAAAGAGCTTGAAAAGTTTATAGGTGTACTAATATATATGTCTATCATGCATTTCCCTACTACTCGTCATTACTGGAATAGCTGTTCTAGCTTCACACCTATAAGTAATGCAATGACTTGCAATCGGTTTGAAGAACTGAATAGGTTTCTTCATTTTACTAACAATGAGGACACTGTTCCTATTAATGACCCCAATTATGACAAGCTGCAAAGAATAAGACCGCTTATAAACAAAATTCGCGAGAGATTGTTGCTGTTACCTAGAGAAGAATACGTGGTAATTGACGAGCAAGTAATACCAACAAAAGCAAGGACTTCTTTAAAAAACTAAAACCCTAAAAAACCACACAAATGGGGATATAAGGCTTTTGTTTTGAGTGGTGCGTCAGGGCTGACATATGATTTTGAGCTCTATGCAGGTGCATAGTCGAATGTTGTTTTAGAAGGCCAAACTGACTTGGGAGTAAGCAGTAATGTTGCCATGCGCTTATCAAGCAGTATTCCACAAAACATGAATTATAAATTGTTCTTTGACAATTGGTACACAAGTTTGCAGCTTATGGCTGAATTACATAAAAAAGGTATACTTCCGTTAGGTACTGTAAATCGGAAACGCCTCCCTAACCATGATCTACCAAATGCTGGACAAATGTCAAAAAAAGGTAGAGGTTTCAGCGTTGAAAAGGTCGTAGAGGTAGAAGACGTAGATATATCCGTGGTAACCTGGTTGGATAACAAAGTTGTCAACTTGGCATCAACCTATGTTGGAAAATATCCCGAGGGAGAGGTTCAAAGGTTCAATAGAAAGAAAAAAGTTTTTGAGACTGTGCCTTGCCCAAAAGCTGTGCTTGTTTATAATCGTTATATGGGAGGTGTTGACCTTCTAGATTTCATGCTAGGTTATTATCGTATAAAAGTGAGGAGCAAGAAGTGGTATCATAAAATATTTTTCCATATGATCGATCTAACATGCGTAAATAGTTGGATTTTGTGGCGTAAAACGCATGAACAATACATGCCATTGCTGGATTATAAATTACTATTGGCCGAAGCGCTAACAAGAGCTAACCAAGCATTTTATACGCCGACACGAAATCGCGGAAGACCTGCTGCCGAAGAACCTAAAAGAAAAAGAAAACGACGAATAGATTTACCTCTACCCGAAATTGCCAATGACGGTTTAGATAATTTGCCTGCATACACACAGAAACGCCAACTCTGTAAGATGCATGGTTGCTCAGGTAAATCCTACATAAAATGTGAGAAATGTAACATACACCTTTGTCTGAATAAAGATAGGAATTGCTTTAAATCGTTCCATCTTACGGAATGAAGAGACGAGTCGAGGCGAATCTACGCTGCGGCACGGATAGTTAGCCTGTAAGTCGCCATAATTATTTACTAAGTTTTGTGTAAAATGTGAAGTTCCTAAGTGTAACAGATCTCATTAAATTTATCTTATTGTTACGTCGATCGAATTGCGAGACCTATCTATAATCTTCTCGAAAGTTCCACAAGGTTCTCGACAATTCTACTAAAGATCGGTCAGGAAATTTCTAGAAAATTCTACCCTGTTCTAGATGTTTCGAGATGGTTCTGGAATGTTCCAGAAGGTATGGGACTATGTCGAAGTCTATGGATGTTTCCAGAACATTCGACCACCTTCTAGAAACATCTAGTGGGTCCGGCCGGGGTATAAAAAGGGCGTCGATCACCAACCTGACTCAGTCTGGTTTTGACTAAGATCGAGGCGACTCGAAGTGAACAAGCGATCTCTAAGTGACTTTTACGTGTGATTAAGAGTGTGTATAAGTGTTTAAGTGTTGAGTAGTGTTAAGTGTGTGGCGAATAGCCACCTACCCAAATATGTAAATATTTATCTGTGCTGAATAATGTTGTAAGGTTGGTAACACAGATTTCTTATATATAGAGACAGAAAAATGGAGGGAACTTGTTCCTTCCATTTTTGGTGCCCCGGGTGAGGAACAAGCAAACGATGACGAATTGCAGAAGATGAGAACCAGTTCGTCCCTTAAATTGGAAAAGGTAACTATACCTGGGACTGATATTTCGATTGTCTGTGACATGTCGACAGGGAAACCTCGCCCGTACCTGACACCATCATTTCGTCGGCCGTACTTCGACAAATTGCACAAACTCAGCCACCCAGGCGCGCGGGCGTCCGCGCGATTGGTGGCTGACCGATTTGTGTGGCCGGGTATTAACAAGGATTGCCATACCTGGGCGCGATCCTGCATTGCCTGCCAGCGCAGCAAAATCTCCAGACACACGCTGACGCCGCTCGGAAGCTTCCCCACACCAACTAATCGTTTTCGTCATGTCCACGTGGACATCATCGGTCCGCTTCCTTCTAGCAAAGGCTACCAGTATTGCCTGACAGCCGTCGACAGAGTTACCAGATGGCCCGAGGCCTGGCCGATGGTGACCATGACGGCAGAAGAATGCGCGGAAACTTTTTTCCGAGAGTGGATTTCTCGTTATGGCGTTCCCTCCGTTGTAACCACGGACCAGGGACGTCAATTTGAATCGACCTTATTCCAGCGCCTCATGAACCTTGGTGCTTCCAGACGCGCACGAACTACCAGCTACCATCCTCAAGCGAATGGCATGGTGGAGCGTTTCCACCGTCAATTAAAGGCTGCTCTTATGTGTCATAATGACACCTGGCACAGAGCTCTGCCGCTGGTCCTTCTCGGTATTCGTACAGCCTTGAAAGAGGATCTAAAATGTTCTGCAGCGGAACTTTTATATGGAGAACCACTGAGGTTACCAGGAGAACTCCTGGTGCCCAGTGTTCCTCACGCAGATCCCAACGCGTCTGAAGATTTCGTCTCGCTTTTGAAGCGAAAAATGGCGGACATTCGCCCAACACCTGCATCTCGTCACTGCCATCGCTCGTCTTTCGTTTTCAGGGACCTAGTAGACGCTACGCATGTATTTCTGCGAGACGACTCAGTTAGGCGTCCATTACAACCGCCGTATACTGGTCCATTCAGGATCATCAGCCGCACTCCGAAAATGATCACCATAGATGTTGCAGGGAAACCTAACGAAGTGAGTCTAGATCGTGTGAAACCGGCCTATCTCGCCTCTGACCCTGATGGGGGAGTTAATTCAGCCCCAACTCCTGCAGTAACCGCTGGCCCGACTCCAGTTCTGTCCCAGCCAGCGCCAAACAAGAACACACCTAGCACTACGCGATCAGGTCGCCAGGTCAGATTTAGGGAAATCCTTGATTTGTAAATAGATATGTAAGTAATACTTACTCATAATTATGTCAATTTAATAAATAGCTGCCTTATTTTCTCCCCGGGGGGGTGGTGTGGCGAATAGCCACCTACCCAAATATGTAAATATTTATCTGTGCTGAATAATGTTGTAAGGTTGGTAACACAGATTTCTTATATATAGAGACAGAAAAATGGAGGGAACTTGTTCCTAGATAATTGTATTGTAACGCCATAAATGTACCTCGTTATTATTGTAATGTGTGAAAACCCATTGTCGTGAGTGCTACTGAAAATACATCTATTGTTAACCACACCGGAGTCTTATTGGCGGAGCCCCCCTGACTTCCCCATAAGTGTTTATTTTAGTTTGTGATTCGTGTGTGATTAAAGTTTATTTGGTTTTAATTGGTGTTAATTAATTTATCCCAATACCCAGCTCGTAACATTATATTTTCATTATATAACATTATATAATGACGTTTATTTTTTAAACCTTCTCATTTACGAAGTGAAGATTGTCTTAAAATTACCTTTAAAGCATGCGATGCCAAATATGGCAATTAGTCTCATATGCCTTTACTGCAATGCATAGTATGCCATTTATGTCCAATTATTTAAGTTGCCTTTACTGCATAATATGCCAAATATGGGAAAAAATAGTTTTATATCATATTTCGAAAAGTAATCAGATTTTGGAAAACTGCTTGAACTAACTTAAGAGTACATGTCAAGAACTATCAAATATATTTTGTCCAAAAAAAAAAAATCCTCATGCGGTATGGGGTTAAACTCTAATCAATATTCTTGTACAGCTTGACATAAAAATGTAGAAAACCGGAAGTCGCCACTGTCTTCGCGCTACCAGCACTTTGAATGATTTTTTTTTTTTTTCACTTATTACGTTAGTTTTATGGCACAATAATAAATCTAACAAACCTGCAGTCTTTGTTTACATCAAATATCAAAGATTTTAAAACGCTGTCAGAAACAAAAAGATTAGTTAGTTCCGTTTCAATTCGTTCTGGCCAAGCTGTATGTAACTATCTCTTTTTTTGTTAGATCAGCTCATAAAAATTAGTATTATTTTAGTGATACGGAATCTGATTTTAACATAACACCTGCAGGATTTATATGAATATTATAAGAGGAGTTTCTGTTAATAATAAACTGGTTTTATTTTGTCATTTCATTTTATCATTATTTTTTTCTTCAATCTTTTAGCATCCGTCTGCTGGGATATAGACCAGGGTTGTGTGTATGTTTAAAACAGTGTTTAAAATGGTTTGCATTTAAACCGTGTTTTTTAGGTGAACGCAGACCTAGCCGCACCGCAGTCTCCGCAGTCCCCGCAGTCATCGTTTTCTTTATTTTGTAGTTATAATCCTGGAACTTAAGAATTTTTTGGCTATCTCACTCATTTACGCGGACAACTCACACTTAGCTAACAAATAAAAAACACAAGAAAAAATTACATCAAGAAAGAGCTAAAGTCTCCTACCCATTTTTTTTTTTATATCTCACGGATTCAATCTCCTATAAATAAGTATAATATGTAGAATGTTTGTTGGAAAATAATTATCTAATATAAAAATATAATGCCTGAATCTGGTATCCCTAAATGAGTCATTCCGCGAAAAATTGAACATAAGGAAAAAGTACTGTCACAAAAATATACAAACAATTTACAATACCATCATAATATCTATTGAATGTTTCTTTTTTTTTATGTACAGTACCTACAGTTCATTAGCTTTAAATATAAATGTTAAACGCAGTGAATTGTTGCTAATTTAACTGATTAAAAAATAAAAATAAGGAACAAAATAGGCAATTTTTGCGTGTCACACCTCCTGTTGGTAACTTTAACTAACCAAAGTTCATGTTTTTTTAAGGAACACTTCATCGTTTTTTGTGATTTTTCAAAGAATGATCTTTTTGTTTTATTTTAACATTAATTTTATAAACAAATCTTATTGTATTACAATAAAATTATTGAAATAAGTGATAATAAAATTAGCATCAAAGTGGACATTCCACTTTAGTCACTACCTTTTTATTTGCTTTCATTAGTACAAAACTACTAAGAGAAGTTATTTTTTATTCATGGTAACATTATTATGGTAGATCAGCCATTTCTTTTTACCCATCGGACAGTCGTGACACGGTGATCGGTGACGAAAGGTGTACTCGACTCACGTCACAATTAAGAAGTCCACTATAGTCACAGATAAAACGAGATACCGGTAAGTCCTTAACACACTATTTCATTTGCGAATTAAACTAAATGTATCTGCGTATGTAATGAATTAATGATTCCTTAAAAAATAACAAAGAATATTGAATGTTGTCGGACTTATTGTTGGTAAAGTGGGGATCGTCACGTCCATTTAGTGTAGTGACATATTAGCGGAACAGTTTTTGTGACGAAATGGACACGTAAGGCTAAGTTTACGCGGTGTAATTTTTACTAACTGATTAATATGTACCAAATCGTAACATTAGTACTTAACCATTAATTTAAACTTTTCTACATGATTGATGAAGACAAGCAGGTCTATGTAATTTTAAGATAAGTAAATATGCTTATATACTTACCTACTTAAGTTCTAAAAGCAAACTTGTTACGTCTATATACGTAGATATTAAGTTCCTATATAATTATGTTACCAAAGAATGTGTGAATATAATTGAAATTAATAGAGAAGTATAATGTATGAATAATTTCATAGAGCATAATTTAATTGTTCGAGTTAAATGTTTTGTTTACTGAAACAAAATATTTTATTTTTACAATTAAACTTTGCCAACCAATTGCTTACGAAAAAAACTTGTTTTTGATTTATTAAATATTTTTTTTAACAGTTGATTAAAAGTCTATTATGAATACCGCTGATGTTTCCATTTAGTCACAATGACATTTCCTACTTAGTCACTGTCACAAGTTTTTACACATAGTTATCGCCTATTAAGCAGAATTTATTACTAGTAAAGATATATATTTGGGATGAAATATAGTAGATATTAATTTAAATTTTTATTTAATATAGTTTGAATTAAATTTAAAGGTGCTAATTGACTAAAATGTTAAAGATATAAGTCGAACTGACCTAAAACGTGACGAAAACATTTTGATACGTGATTTAAATCTAGAAATATATTACAGATGGGTAAATGAAATCGATTTCAATATTTTATATTATTTATTTTAAGTAAAAATTGTTTAAGATATGTAAAAGATAGCTCACGTTGTTGATAAAATATTACATTAGTAATCGTTACTAAATGGACAGTTCTCATCATAGATGATATTTGAAACTCCGTTATTTTCAAAGCTAAATGCATTTAGTGATATACTGTATATATTTTTCTTAAACTCTGATAAATGACGCATCGAATCATAAAAAAACCTTACTTATTTTTTTTTTTATTGTCCGTTTTGTCCCACTTCGTAACGGCGCAATTTTTCACGGAATGGCTCAAATATGCCTTAAATGTCTGGGGAAGGCAAGTGTCAAAGTGACATGTGACAGTTTGGTCCCAAAAGAACTGTCAAATCAAAGGAATTTTCTGCAAAAAAAACGATTTATTGATGTAAAATTACTAGATGTTGTGTAATAAGTTGTAAAAATGATGGAACATACAAATTTCCGTCAATTCACACTATCAATAAATAATGGGTAGCTGCTGTGACTGCCTTGAGAACAAAAATTGAATTATAACTAAGGAAAAGCTATATAATAAACAAATATCCAGCCTTGCGAAGCCGGGACAGGCCGTTAGTTGGGTTTATTAATGAAATTCTATGATTATACCATAACTAAACGATCGAATACACTTTTCAAAAATAATATCTACTTTTCTATCGGAGGTTAAGTACCAGTATTGCATCGCTCTATAAATCATGAAATGGTTCGTCTGGCGGAAGAATTATCACCTGGAACGAGTTTTGTGTTAGTTGTGGTGTTAAGAAATTAAATATATTGTGATATTTCTCGAATCTAAATAGAAAAAAGAGGTAAAATTACTGACTTAAAACATTATGATATTTTATCAAAATAGAAAGTCAGAAGCAGCATTATATTCTTGTTATAGGAGAGGACAGGTAAAACATACCTAAACTCAAAAATAGAAACCTCAACTACAAGTAATTGTGGATTTATTACGGTAAAATCAAATGTATTACCACTCAATTAAATCACCTTTTTTTCCTCTTGTAGATGCACCGCGGCGTCTTAATTCTTCTTTTAGTATATGCACTTGCATTGACGAATAATTTTCCATATTTGTTTTGTATTTATACTCAATTTTTATAACAATAAATCTTGTTTGTTTTTTGTACAAGGTAGACAGTAATCTGACGTAGGGACCAACTATCGCAGCGCCATCTACGATTAGCTTTGAGTTGCCATCCCCATTAGGTTTTGCTGGCCTTGAAAAAACCGGCTACGCGCTGAGGGATGAAGATAGGTATGCTCTGTCCCTTTTCTTCTTATGCGATTTGTCGATTTGTTTTTCTTTCTTGAGGGAAAGAGAAAGATGTATCAATAATTCTTTACTTTTTCTCTTTCTACGACTTATCAGTCTGTGGTATTTATACATAGTGTATACTCTCTACTTAGTCTGTGTTATACAAGTGTATATAAATACATATTATATGGAAAGGTAGCGAAGCCATGCAGTGTTGCCGTTTTAGCCACTTTGTGGCTAGATCTAGCGGATTTTCAACGGTTTTAGCCAAATAGAAAACCATTTTAGCCACCAAAGTAAATCTAGCCACTTCTGGCTGATTTTTCGATTGTTGAACTTTCTTTAATTACTATTAGAAGTCTACCAACTAATTAAACCAAACTGCAAACAGCCAATTTAAAAATATTAAAAAAAGCTTACCACAATTATGTTTTGCCTACTGAGGCCTTACCACGAGCTCTTAACGCAATCCAGTTTAGGCTGTGGGAAAGAGACAGAGCTATACAAGTCGTCTAGCGCTATCTCTTTCCCCACAGCCTAAAGACTCAAGCTGTATGGGTTCATGGTAGGCCACCTGAAGTTTTAACAAAGTCACAAAAACGGTCAAATCGGTAAAACAAACTAAATTACCATACACATCATCAACCATTGACGAAGAGATTACTGAATCTCCAAATGACATTGTAGACTTTGAAATTGATTTTTAATTTTAAACCAATTAATTGACAATTATGTTTCACTAGCTGTACGTTTATTTTAATCAGCTTTTAACAAATAATAAATACTAAGTAGTAAAATTGTTGTAGTTAACCCATTTATCCCCCATGCCGAAATTATAATATTAATTATCAAATAGTACTTGGATAGCAGTAACAGACTAAAAGCACTTTAGCCACTTCTAGCGGAATTTTGAAAGAGATTTTTTTGCAAAACTGGCATAAAAAACATCACCCATTGACGAAGAGATTAATGAATCTCCCGATGTCACTGTAGACTGTAGACTTTGGAATTGATTTTTAATTTTAAATCAAATAATGGGAACACCCAAATACTCCGAAATATTTTATTCCGAATTTCGATATTCCGATTTTCAAAACTCCGAATATCATAATACCTAAAAATTACAATATCTAATAATAGGAATCTCGAAATTTATTTGACCGAAAGTCGTATGTCCGATTTCTTGGTTTTCCGATTTTCACATATTCGAAAAATGTAATGCTCGATGAGTTCTCATTCCGAAAAACGAAATTCCGATTTTCAATATTCCGAATAAACTATTTTTTTCGGAATATTGAAAATTGGAATTTCGTTTCTCATTCTACAAAGTCAGTGACAGAAACGAATTGGTGCAAAACCGGCTTCACGTAGTTTTGTCTACCGTACTCCCAGAGTGTTATTTAAGCCTGTGTAGGCACGGAGTGGCGAGGCGTATCCTCTTAACTTTCACTGTTTGCCTTCAGGATTTTATTGTTATTAGGAGAACTTAGGATCCAAGAGCGAGCGAAGCGAGCTCGGGACTTGGGGCACCCCGACTCGGACAGGTTAGGTTCGAAGGGGATGGCGGGGTCTGAAAGACCCCGCCATCCCCTTCGTGTTAGGTTACTTTAAACCTTGCTTACAGAAATAGGAGCCCCGCGAAGCGGGGCTCCGTTGAACCACCTTAGTGGTGCTATAACTCAGGATGCAATAGCGAGCAAAATGTGTCTTGGGGCACCCCGACTCAAACTTTTCGACCTGACGGACCCGAATCGGACTTCTAATAATCGGAATTTTAATATTCGGTATTCGTGTTTTTGATGTTTCGGGAAATATATTTAGTCGGAATTTTTGATGTTCGGTCTATTAAAATTCGGTATTTTGAAAATAGTAATTATAAACGTTAGGAATTTTGAAATTTCGGAATTATTAAAATAGGAATAATGATCCATCAGAGTTGTTAAATTAGGAATTTTGAACCATTCGGAATTATGAAAATCGGTATTTTGAAATTCGTATTTATGAATTTCGGAATAAAGTTTTTCGTATTATCGTAGTGTACCCTCAAATAATTGAGAATATTTTTCACTACATAGCTGAACGTTTATTAGCTTTCAATAATGTTAAATACTAATCTTCTTCTTCTTCTATACATATAATAAATTTGTAGAAAAGTGGTGTCTGTACAATGGAAATATACAAAAAAAAAGTAGCAGGGGTTGTTATTTTATCGATGCCGAACCTGAAACTGTAATTAAATTTTTTTTTGTCTGTTTGTCTGTGTGTTTGTGCACGCTAATCTTCGGAACTACTGGACGGATTTGAATGATTTTTTTTTTGTTGTATAGGTATTAAGTTCGATTAACATATAGGCTATAATTTATCTTGGAAACTTGAACACCTGATGCAGAACTGCAACAGACCTGCTAAACTATAAGAGATATAAAAATGGTGCCATAGCAAAAATTATTCCACGTGATGAGCATTTTCTGCTGAGAGAATAAAATTGAAGATCCTGGACACCTGATGTGGAACTTCAAGAGCCCAGCTACACTATAACATATACAGGAATGACGTCTTAGCAAGAGTTGTTCAACCTGATGAGCACCTTCTGTTGATGTATAAAAATTGAAGATCTGGAACACCTGATGTGGAACTCCAAGAGCCCAGCTACACTATAACATATACAGGAATGACGTCTTAGCAAGAGTTGTTCAACCTGATGAGCACCTTCTGTTGATGTATAGAAATTGAAGATCTGGAACACCTGATGTGGAACTTCAAGAGCCCAGTTACACTATAACATATACAGGAATGACGTCTTAGCAAGAGTTGTTCAACCTGATGAGCACCTTCTGTTGATGTATAATAATTGAAGATCTGGAACACCTGATGTGGAACTCCAAGAGCCCAGCTACACTATAACATATACAGGAATGACGTCTTAGCAAGAGTTGTTCAACCTGATGAGCACCTTCTGTTGATGTATAAAATTGAAGATCTGGAACACCTGATGTGGAACTCCAAGAGCCCAGCTACACTATAACATATACAGGAATGACGTCTTAGCAAGAGTTATTCAGCCTGATGAGTACTCTCTGTCATCGTATAAAAATTGAAGATCTGGAACACCTGATGCGGAAATCCAATAGCCCAGCTACACTATAATTAGGGTATCGAACCGGGAAATCCCGGTCCCGAAAATCCCGGGATTTCCCGGTTCTTGAAGTATATTTTAAAACCCGGGACATGCGACTGGGAACCGGGAAATTCGGGATTTTCGGGACTCAGAAAAACAGTATAAATAATTTGTTTAAACTTGTTAATTCTTAGAACAAAAGAATCAAATTGGATGTAAGGTATTTATTCACTTCGTCGTTATATACGGGATAACATGTTCAGATACAGGTGTGGTTGACAGAGAAGAAAAGTTGATAATGTAGTACTGGTTATATCTCACAAGCCTTTGACAGGGTCTCGAGACAAAAAGCTTCCTTGCTTTTGGTATCCCAGTTGATTTTTGTAGCTGGATATCAGACTTTCTTAGTGAACGATCAATCAGAGTTGTCGTTGATAACTGATCCTTGGAGCTTTTGGTTATTGACTCTGGAGTTCAACAGTTAAATCTGTTTTCTTTGCAACTCTTATTTTGCTGCACATTTCTTACCCACTTCAGCCTGGTATTTTTGGGTAGGTAGATAACAGTACTGTTTCAGTGACATACTTGCCCACAGCAAAATCCAGTGGGGATGAAATTCATTGCTTCAGAGAGACCATGGTAGAGCGAACAGATTTGATACTTAGTATCCCAGTGAGCGAACAAGAAACTTCTCTCTTTTAACACACTAACTTACAGGCGTGTATTTCCTTAGTGAAGTAGGAGTAAATCGAAACTACATCTTTTATGGAGTAATTTGGACCAACTCCTTTCCTGTTTCTGTAACTGATGACCTTGAGCTTCTGGTCATGGAGCTGACATCCAGTGTCAACTTTGACGTGGGCATCCTAAATAGAGTGAAGCGATACCTTACACCTGGATAGCCTATGTGCAAGCCCATTTCTGCATAAGGTGATTGCGTCGTAGAAGCCCGCGAAATTCAAATGTTCTTATGTTTTTTCTTACGGAGTATTGCAGCAACCTTACTCAACTAAATCATTGGGATGGCTCAGATAAATACAACTTACTGCACTAGACCCAGTGGAACGCAGAGCTTCTTAGACTAATTCGTCATCAGCCTATAATGTTCCCACGGCTGGGTCACAGGCCTCCTCTCTGTGAGATGGAGTGGGCCATTATCCACCACGCGGGCCCAGTGCGGGTTGGTAGATGTCACATGTCTTCGAATTTTTGGTTCTAGGACATGCCGGTTTCCTCACAATGTTTTCCTTCACCGTTTTGAAAGCGGTGGTGATGTAATAAATTTCACAAAGTAATTAATGCGCCTGGCGGGGTTCGTACCTACGACCTACAATTCGTAAGTCGGGACCGATACCACTGGGCCACCATTGCTCTTAGACTAATTGGCAACGTGAAACTGGTGGATGGTTACTCTACAGCTTAGCTCATCTCATCGACGCAAGCTTATACCCTCTTTTCGTATTTTTTTATTGGGTTCGCTCGTGGCTAAGATGAGACCTAAAATAGGTCGAACTCATGAATTCTACAACCTGTTTCCACCGGCCTACTTGCATTACATCTAATGTCCAGTATTGGACATCTAGATGAACTGCAAGTTTCCATCCATTTAAATTATTATAGTTAGCACAGTTAGAGTGAATAGATTTGCCACCTCTGAATAGAAAAGAGGCTAGAGCAAACCCATGTCCATGAGGCCGACGAATAAGTTGGTTGTATGATTTTAATCAGAATAAATACTATACCCTAAAGTTTTCTTATTATTTTCATTGTTTTCTAATGCCATAGAAAAAAATGCATTTTTGTCCCGAAAGTCCCGAAAATCCCGGGATTTCCCGGTTCCTTGGACGCCTGTCCCGAAAATCCCGGGACTTCCAACAAGGACCGGTTCTCGATTCCCTAACTATAATATATACAGGAATGACGTCTTAGCAAGAGTTGTTTAGTCTGATGGGCATTTCCTGTTGTCTTACAAAAATGAAAGATCTGTCTGGAATCGTCTCGCGCATCCCGTTGTTTTCCCGTCCCCAGGCTCCTAGAATTCGACATCAGACGTTTCAGATCTTCGATTTTGACGACCCCGACTGCTGGCACAAGCAACAGGATCCGCGTACGAAGTCGCGGGCAGAAGCTAGTTAGTATTAAAATTGTTTTATTTAACCCATTTATCACCATGCCGAAATCGTAATACTTATCAATAGTAATTGGATACCTAACAGTATCTGGCCAAAAGCACTTTAGCCAATTCTAGCCGAATTTTGAAAGAGATTTTTTTGCAAAACTGGCAACTTTTTACTTACATGTGGCCATGACAAACTAGATTGTCCTAACGGCAACACTGCCAAAAACTTAAAAAAAAAATGATGGAAAGGTAGCGTCGTTTGCACAGACTAATCCAATATATTACTTTACTCCTACTTATTACTTTACCCACTCCCAAGAAAAATGGTCCTTAAAATTGGAAAAATTGAATTTGACAGTTCATGTTTTTTAATTTTCACGAGTTGAATCTGTGGCAAAGGCAAACGTTTTTTGCCATATTCAGCCTAGTTTTCCCTGCACCAAAAAAGGATTTAAATTTTTAGTTTGTTTTTTAATCTCGGAGACCAAATTGACAAATGATAATGTTAAAACTGACATAAATGCTGTTGAAATTTGTGCCAGTTTGCCATTTGCACCTGTCAATTCAGTCTCCGAGATTAAGAAAATGAGAAAAATATAAATGAAACACAGAAGATAATTATTTAAAGTCTTTTATTTATGACAAAATAACATTTTACATCATAAATGGCATAAAATACAGGTATTATCAGATGTAAGAATTGCTAGCTTACACAAAACAATATTTAAATTATTTAAACATATACAATAATTTAACAGGGTATTAATTACATTTTTAACGTATATTTTAACTCTCGGAGGAAATTTGCAATAATGTGCGTAAGCTAAATTAAATAAGGACCTCATTTCATGTTGCTTGATAAAGTTATAAAAAATAAATGCACCATGCAAAAATTCCTGTTCATCTGCCAGTTACATAGATTATAGCTAAATTATTTTCATGAGTTCTCTAATATTTCTAGGTAATTTATTAACAATAGTACAGTAATAGTTAACATTTAGTAAAACTTGCCACATTATTAGTCCCATAGACTTAAAAGATGAACTGCGCCTTATCTAGCCAACTGACAGATAAAATTGTCCCGTCTAGAAGGAGAGGTAAACAATTACATAGACTTGACTTTTGGTAGAACGGTGAAGGTAGTAACATCGCGCTCTGTGTGTTATTGTGTTTTGGAGTAGAATATTATCGATTTAAGTGTTCTCCCATACTGTCAAGTGAACAACTATCGATAATCTTCCTTGGGTTTGTATTTTTTAACCGTAGATTTGTAGTATAGCTTTTAAATAGTAGTTTTTTTTTTAGCCGGCGTCCATCATGGACGCCAATAAACCTCCCGACCCCGACGACGCCTTTGAACTTGACTCGATTTTAACAATTACCCTCCCCGATCAAAATGTGCAAACGGAGTTCATGGACGCGGAATCTATCAGCAGGAAACGTGTAGCAAGTTCTCCCCCAAATGAAGTAGTTAATTCCCCAAAAGTTTTAAAAAAAGAAATAGGCAGACAGACATATACACAAAGGGATAACCCTCCATATATTGTACATGTTTCACTTAAAGATGGGAAAACTACAAGTACTGTACTACATCCAATTAAGTTTGGTATGTTTCTCACCCAAAATAATTATAGCAACATCCTCCGAGGCAGTGTCAAACGTCTTGGGAGAAACCGTCTGTCGGTTGAGTTTAAATCCCACCAGGATGCAAATAGTTTTTTAATAAGTAAGACTCTTATTCAAAACAACTACATTACATCCATACCACAGTTCCATATTACGCGTTTGGGTTTAGTACGTGATGTACCAACAGAGTGGACTGAAGAGGAAGTCATTGCGAATATCAGGGTTCCTGATGGATGTGGCCCAGTTATAAAGGCAAGGAGAATGAGCCGTAAAGTAACTTCGTTGGGTGTCACGGAGTGGAAACCCACTCAAACCGTGGTTCTCACTTTTGATGGCCAGGTACTACCCAAGAGGGTATATTGTTTTTATTCTGCTCTCTCAGTGGAGAGATATATGTACCCGTGCATTCAATGTTACAACTGTTGTCGCTTTGGTCACACACGCACAGTATGTCGTTCGCAACCTCGTTGCTTTAAATGTGGTCAGGACCATCCAGGCGATGGATGCCAAGTTCCTATTGAATGTGCCACTTGCATTCTGTGCACAGGAAATCATTATGCAAATGATAAGACTTGCCCTGAACTGGGTCGACAGAAAAGTATAAAAGCCTTTATGGCTGAGAAATCTGTCTCGTATGCGGAAGCAAGCCAGGTCTTTCCTACGGTTTCACGTTCATATGCTGAAGTGTCAAAAATGACTCCAAAATCCAAAACAACAACCAATTCCTCCCAACATCCCAGTCCAACTCCCCAAACAAAATCATACCGTAAAATGGTCACTCTGAAACCAAAGTCCCACGCCCCACTCTCACCTAGTTATAATAAACTGGCTCATCAAACCCTAACACAAGACTACTCCTACTCTCCATCCCATGATGGTTGTGCCTTCCCAAGAGAAGGTGCTAGTCCTGTGAGTAAATCCGAAAACATTCTTAATGTCATAGCTAATATGCTAATATCAGTACTAGCCAACCCTACAGAATCACTACCTGACCACGTTGCCAATAAATTGATATCAATAGTTGAACAAATCCACAACATTCCATCCCCTAACATTCCTGCAATGGAACGCGAGGAGTATTACTCCCAGTAAACCTGACCTTCTCTATTTAATTAATAAATTTAAACCATCGGTCTGCGCCATTGCTGAGACATGGCTTCTTCCTGGAAGTAATTTCAGGATTCCGTGCTTCAGTAGTGTACGCCACGACAGACCCGATGGATATGGAGGATGTGCTTTGTTCATCAATAACAAAGTACCATTCTCCCAAATCCCTCTACCCTCCGTTGGTGATAACCTAAATGTTATTGCTGTCAAGGTTGAGGGTATAAATATTTTTTCTTTTTATATTACTCGTCCACGTCTTGAAGACCTTGTTACTATTAAAAGTGTAATTAGTAGTGTAAGTGGCCCGTCTCTTGTCATGGGAGATTTCAACTGTCACCACTATAGGTGGGGATCAAATTCTTGTGATAGTACCGGTGTAGGCTTGGTGGATATGTTGGATGACCTTGACATGTGCATTATTAATGATGGCAGTGCTACACGCAGGTCTGGAATAGGTCAGAGTAATAGTTGCGTAGACTTGACATTCTGCTCATCCAGCATAGCTAGCCTGTTTAACTGGAACCGTTTGAACTCAACCTATGGTAGCGATCACTATCCCATCACGGTTGAAATTCCTTCTAAATCTATTCCTGATAAATCCTCCCCTCCCTTATTGAAATATCGGCTTAACTCTGTAGACTGGGATCTTTATGCCAAAATCTTAGATCTCCGTATCTCTTCTCTCCCTCTTATAAATGCTGAGAATGCTCAGGAATGTTTCTCATCTTTTTCGAACACCATATCCGCTACAGCCGATGATTGTTTTCCTTGTAAAAAGCCTCCTACAGGCAGAGTCCCTTCCCCGCCTTGGTGGGATAAGGAATGCACCGCCATGATCAAGGCCAGGAATGAGGCGGAAAAGACGTTCAACCGAGATATGAACCTGGACAATCTCATCGCCTTCAAGCAGATATTGGCTAAGTCTAGGAAATTATTTAGAAAAAAGAAAAGAGCTGGCTGGGTATCATTTTGCAGTTCCCTGAGTCCATCCACTCCAACATCAGTAGTGTGGCAAAGGGTCAAGAGCTATAGAAACTGTTTAAAACCATCTCCCTCGAACACTCTATCCGAAGACCTGGGTTACCGGTTCTTCACTAAGGTCGCCCCAGTCTATGTTCCTGGTGAAGACGAAATAAACCTCACGAATTCTACAACTTCAAACGACCCTCTAGATAAGCCATTTTCCCTTGACGAACTCAAAACAGTGCTTAGCTACGTTAAGGACTCCGCACCTGGTGTGGATGGATTCCCTTACTCTTTCATAGCAAAAGCGGGTGTAAAATGTCACCAATATTACCTGGACTTGGCCAATTTCTGCTTCACCTCTGGATATATTCCTCCAGCTTGGAAGGTTCAAGTGGTTATCCCTCTATTAAAGCCTGGTAAAGAGCCTAATGACCACTGCTCGTACAGACCAATAGCTTTATCGTCAACACTTTTAAAACTTTTAGAACATTTGATCAAAAACCGATTGGAATGGTTAGTGGAAAGCAGAAAGCTGCTCCCAGCGACTCAATTCGGCTTTAGGAAAGGTCTGGGTACATCTGATAGTGTGGGTATCCTCACATCAGAGATCCGATTGGCCCTTAGCAGGAATGAGTCTGTGGTAGCAGTTTTCCTAGACATATCAGCTGCATATGATTCTGTCATCCTCCCTATTCTCAGGCAAAAACTGCAAGAGCTGAGAATACCGGCTAGGATCATCCAGGTCATTTGCAAAATCCTTTCAAACCGCACTCTGCAGTTGAGGATACCAGGGGAAAACTCTGAGCAGAGACTTACCTGGCGAGGATTACCACAGGGCTCCGTAATCAGTCCAATCCTATATAATATTTACACACTAGATCTCCCCTCTTGCTTAAACTTTGATTGTAAAATACTCCAATATGCTGACGATATTGCCTTATTGGTCTCGGGAAGTTCTATTGAGGATTCCGCCTTGTCTTTAAATGTCTCTTTATCATCATTAAACCAATGGCTACTAGATCACGGGTTGAGTTTGAACGCCTCCAAGAGCTCAGCAGTTGTTTTTAGTCGCAGACGTCTTATCCCTCCGATCGACATAAATATAGATGGTCAGACTATCCCCATCCAAGATAAGGCCAGGTTTCTGGGAGTCACTCTAGACTCCAAAATGTCGGGGGTTGACCACATCGACAACGTAGTCAAAAAATGTGAGCGATCAGTATCAGTCCTTAAGGCTTTGTCTGGGGTTTGGTGGGGAGCACATCCCTACACTCTTAAGCTAGTTTATAACGCTCTGGTCCGAAGTGTCATGGACTATTGTTGCTTCTTACTGGAACCCTGCAACAAAGAAGCACTTCGTAAACTAGACGCCATCCAAGCCAAATGCCTTAGGATTGTCTTAGGAGCAATGAAGTCGTCTCCCATCAACGCCCTCCAGGTGGAATGTGCTGATCCTCCCCTTAACCTTCGTCGACAATATTTAGCAGATCGTTTCCTGTCTAAAGTCTTCGCCCTGTCGTCCCATCCCCTACTTCCCATTTTAGAACAAATTCATCTGTCACTAGATGTTTCCCCTTACTGGAAACATAAGTCAATTCCCCCCTTGATGAATAGGTTCAGGGAACTTAAAAACCTCTCCTCGCCTATTTGTCAATATCCCACCATACCTGTGTTCTCTTCCGCATACGAAGTGGTGCATTCTAGTCCAAAAGTCGTTTTGGGGCTTGGCATTTCGAAAAACTCTGAGGATGCGAAAGGTGACTTTGACCGAGCCGTCGACAAATACTGGAAGGGCTGGAACATGTTCTTCACAGATGCGTCTAAGTTAACGTCAACAGGTTGCACAGGAGTAGCAACTTACTTTCAGAATTCTAAAATTGCTCTCCTCTTCCAATGCCCTCCAGAGACATCGGTCTTCACAGGGGAATGTGTTGGCATTTTAGAAGCAATTAATTTTATTAAATCACACAATATCCAAAACTCAGTTATTTTCTCAGATTCTCGCAGTAGTTTACAAGCTTTAGGCCAAAACCAATTAAAATCAAAAATTCATAGTAAAATCATTACAGACATACAAAATTTACTTTTCACTTGTTCTAACAACGGTTTGAACATTGAAATCGCATGGGTACCAAGTCATTCGGGTATAAATGGCAACGAATGTGCGGATTCTCTCGCAAAATATGCTACTTCCAATTCGGTGGACTTAAAACATTATACTGTCCATAGCTACGACTTACGAACTGACACTAAACTTAAACTGCATAACTCGTGGTCAGCAGTGTGGCAGGTTAGTTCGAGGCTAAAAGGGGTATACTATGCCAGTATACAACCAGACATCCAGCGGAAACCCTGGTTTTTTAAATGCACTAAACTCTGCAAAAGAACTGTTTCATCCTTGTGTCGATTGAGACTCGGCCACTGCTGCAGCCCAGTATTTCTTAAAAAGATCCGCGTACGTGACAGCTCCTTATGCGAATGTGGTCTTGACGAGGGAACTTTAGATCACATTTTCTTCTCATGTCCTTTGAATTCCCAGTCCTTTGACTTGTACCGTAAGCTCCCCAAAATTAAAATACCCCTTCCTACTAATTTTCATTTTCTCCTGACCAATTTTTCTCCTAAACTAATTCAAATCCTTTCAAAATTCATAAATGACAATGATCTGAAATTTTAATTTGGCGTGTATTTTTAATATTAGCTCTGTACATAACATAGGTACTATGTATTTTAACATAATTAACATATTTTCGTTTTTTTTTTTTTTCTTTTTGTTTACATAATATTTACTAACAAAATGTCTCGTCCTTACAGCTACTAACTAAACTAACACACTAACATTCTACCAAAAGTGCAAAGTTCGACGGCCTTCGTCACTCCGTTTTGCCGTCACCACATGACACTGGCAGAGTTAGCCGACATCGACTCGGTTGCCAAGAAGGAAGAAAAAAAAAAAAAAAAATTACATAGACTTAAAAGTAATCATTTTCTTGTCTTTCTAGAGAGTATGGTTGTGGTATGGTCAACGTAAGAGAAAGTACAACGTATTGAGAAATATATGTGCTAAACACAATAAAAAAGTTATTGTATGTGGAGATTTCAATGTCGATATTTTGAAAGACAACAGAATTACTTTAGATTTTAAATGCTTTCTCTTGAGCTATAATCTTAAATTGGAAATTAATGTACCGACTCGACTTATTAGTAACACTTGCCTTGATAACTTTGCCCACAATTCTAAACAAAAATGTCAATGGGAAGTAATAGATTTCGGGTTATCAGACCATACAGCCCAAATAATAAAAATAAAAGTGAGTAAGTTTTCCCAAATAAAATCTTGGAAAGTAAAGTTACGAGATACATCAAGAGAAAATCTCAAAAAATTTAAAAACCATCTTCAGAGTTTGACTTTTTCTGACGTTTTCAACACGGAAGATCCTAACGACGCCTATAACAATTTCTTAGATATATTTGCACTTTTATATGATTTATGTTTTCCCTACAAGTTAGTCACAGTCAAATCTGAAAAGAAAATCAAATGGATATCACGAGGCATAAAATTTTGCAGTAAAAGGCAAAGACAATTACTTTGGATACAAAGGCTAAAACCGACAGAAGAAAACAAGAAAAAATTTGTTACTTACTCGAAGAGATTTAAGAAAATTGTCAAATTGACTCAGAAATCTCAAAATAATTATCTGATAAATAATTCAAAGAATAAATCAAAAACATCTTGGCAAATTATTAATAATACTAAAACCAACAGTGAACCCATCTCTCAAATAAAAAATCATGATTTAATCACAGTATAGAAATCATACAGTAGGACGACGCCTTTGATCTCGGGTAAAATGCCGACATCGTCTAGACAGTTATGCATCGGCCAGGGTTGTCACAAGTAAAGAATATTTATGAAATTATTTATTTATTGCAGATCAACATGGATAGCACAATTATAATGAAAACAATATTAAAAACACTTATATTATTAAGAAGTTGACTGACAATAAAAAATGCAGATAAGACGTATACTAAGAGATTTAAAAATTGAACTGATGCATTTGATAACTAGTTACTGTGACACTTACGACGTGGACTGTGATATTTTTAATTAAAACTTCCAAACAAATAAATAACATTAATACAATAACATAAATATAATACAAATTAATAAATAATAAGTATATTCTAACCGAAAGGGTACTTACATACCTACATGTGAAAAAAAATTGCTACAGACCACCAAACTGAACAACTTTTACTATAGGACCAACTCGAGAGAGATATAAATTATTTAGATGGCATTTCGTAACCAGCACCCCAATTTATCACGGAATTGGCGTAATACATTTAAATTGACGCCCGCCATCTTGGATTTAAAAAAGAATGGCTTTTTCATAACAAGCACCCCAATTTAACTCGAAATTGACACCCATATCAAATTCTAAGAAAAAAATGACGTCCGCCATCTTGGATTTCAAAAAGAATGGCTTTTTCGTAACATGCACCCCAATTAACCTCAAAATTGACACCCATATCAAATTCTAAGAAAAAAATGACGTCCGCCATCTTGGATTTCAAAAAGAATGGCTTTTTCGTAACAAGCACCCCAATTAACCTCAAAATTGACACCCATATCAAATTCTAAGAAAAAAATGAGGTCCGCCATCTTGGATTTCAAAAAGAATGGCTTTTTCGTAACAAGCACCCCAATTAACCTCAAAATTGACACCCATATCAAATGCTAAGAAAAAAATGACGTCCGCCATCTTGGATTTCAAAAAGAATGGCTTTTTCGTAACAAGAACCCCAATTAACCTCGAAATTGACACCCATATCAAATTATAAGAAAATGACCTCCGCCATCTTGGATTTCAAAAAGGATGGCTTTTTTGTAACAAGGACCCCGAATAAACTCAAAATTAATACCCGTACTTAGTAAATTAAAAAAAAATTACGTCCGCCATCTCGAAATTCACCCTTGGTAATTAACAAAAAAAAGTCCACCATTCCACTCACAGAACACGTCGTATGCACCATTTTAAATAAACAAATAAAAAATAAACACGCACGTCACACGCGATAGCCCTGAATGATACAGCCCGACTTACACTAACATCGTTCTGTTCGCAAGTCGGGCTCGGCTTACCCGCGTCTCACCCCTCACACCCCGCACGATTGCCCTGTCTAGACGTCTTCGTCGGACGACTGTAGGATTATTAGACTGTGATTTAATCTTAACAAACCCTGACGAAATAGCAGAATCATTCAACAACTTTTTTGTAGATCAAAGTTCAGAAATACCGAAGCATAATTCAATAGATATCGTAGATGTAAAACATAACCCACACTCAATATTTATGTCTCCAACTATTCCTGAAGATATCATACGGGTGATCAGATCTTTAAAAAACAAGAAAAGCCTTGGATATGATGGCATCTCTACTAAAGTTATTAAACATGTCTCTGATTGTATAGCTGACCCTCTAAGTCATATTATTAATTTATGTATATACACTGGAATATTCTCCGATAGGCTTAAAACCATTATAGTGAAACCTGTTTTTAAAAAAAACTGTAAGGAAGACATGGCAAACTATAGACCCATTGCGCTGATCCCTGTGTTCTCTAAGGTAATCGAAAAGATAATTTATGAACAATTCTATGCATTTCTGACAAAATTTAATATATTATGTGACGAACAAAAAGGCTTTAGGAAAAATAAAAATATTAATTCGGCTATTTTCGATTTTTTAAATATCGTAATGCCAAATGTAGATGCCAAAATACCTATATGTGCTATCTACACTGACATGTCGAAAGCCTTTGATTCCGTTAATCATGAAACCCTATTGCACAAACTCCACGCATACGGCATTCGAGGAAATGCCCTCAATTTGATAAAATCTTATCTTAAAGATCGTAAGCAGTACACAGAGATTTCTAAAGTTTGCCCAAAATCTAAAATTGAAAAAAGATACACATCATCAAAAAGAGTAATAAAATTTGGCGTACCACAGGGTACCGTTTTGGGGCCTTTGTTATTTTTATTGTATATTAATGAGCTTCCACGTCAAATTCCTCAACCTATGGTACTCTTTGCTGATGACAGCACATTACTAATAAAATGTATCAACAAAGAAACCTATGAGAATGATATCAACAATGCACTTAACTCAGTGATAAATTGGTTTAGTAATAACAATTTAAAAATAAATTTACAAAAAACTAAAATAATGCACTTTTACCAAAGACTTTATGCTGAAGACATGAACATTAACCATAACGGACAGATTGTAAACAGAGAAAATATTACCAAATTTCTAGGAATAACAATTGACAGCCAGCTAAATTGGAAAGCACAAGCTGATAAAATCTGTAAAAAAGTAAGTACCTCTGCTTATGCATTATACAATCTGTCAAAAAAAGTTGATCTCCAAACTTTACTTGTCGCCTATTATGGCTTGGTTGTATCGGTCTTGAGATTTGGGATAATATTTTGGGGCAATTGTAGTGAAAGAGAAGGCATTTTTAAAGCTCAAAAGCGTTGCCTTAGAGCCATGTTCGGTCTAAAGGTAACAGACAGTTGTGTCCCCATTTTTAAATCTCATAAAATTTTAACGTTTCCGTGTATCTATATACTAGAGTTAGCCATATTTGTCAAAACTAATCCATGTTTGTTTCCTTCATTGAACGACACTAGAAAAAGAACAACAAGCTTGAGATCTCAGTATCAAAATGCCTTGCACACAGGTGCATATAAGACAAGCCGAGCGAGGATCAGCAAGCAAGGAGACAAAGCCAAGCTGACGAGGACGTGCAGCTGTCAGGAAAGGCCGTCTTAGAAGATTCGCAAGCTGAGAGGGCGGGGATATCGTCCGATAGTGGTGACGCAGCGAGTAGAGGGGGCGACACAACGTGAGCGGTGCGGTGTCGGAGCTCGATCACTTTTGCTTCGGTGCTCGGATGCGACGGACGTTAATTGGGAGCCGTGTAGTTTAAATTATTTCGGTGTCTAACGGTTTTTATATTAAGTGCTGATTTTGTGATTAATAAATTAAAATCAAATAGTTCTAGGTAGTTTTGCTTTTTCTTTTTAAAAAATTAAATAGACTTCTGGTCTATAAGATCAGAAGTGGGATAGGCTTAAAAAAATACACGCGACTTTGATCGTTCGCCATCTATTTTTGCAGTGAAGTGTTTCGTTTTGTTGTGAAGTGATTAAGTTTGAGTGCAATTTAAAAGTACCCTACCGCGTGTTAATTAGTGTATCAGTTTTTAGTTTTGTGCGTGTTCAGGGTAACGCCCACGTGTTGGCTATATTGAGTTTTGTTTTCATCGTTAATTAAGTAACGTAGCGTACCAGGTTATAATAATTATGTCGGATCGTGAGCAAACACCGCGTGAAAATTCATCTAAGCGTAATTCTCGCGACCACCGTCGTAATGTGTCGCATAGCCGTCGCGATGTTCATACGAGGCGTCGAGACCGCTATCGTGAGACACGTAGCAGGTCCTCTAGGCATCGCCGTGATAGATCAGTGAGTTTTGAAAGTCCACGTAGGCGCCGCGAGTGTTCTTATGGGCGTCGGGACAACTATCGCCGCGATCCTATAAACGAAGTTCTTGATCGATTGAACGCTTTAGAGGAACGGTTGCCTCCTAACGAAGTACAGACGTCTACTCCCATGTCGTCGCATCCGTGCTCGAAGAGCTACACGCCAGCGCCGGTATCGGCGGCCGCCGGGGAACCTGTTCCCAATATGGAAACACGTGCTGGGGGGACTGCCGCCTCCGAGGTGTCGCGTGAGGCTGACGCTGCGGACAGGATTGTTGGTGCACTTTCGTCCCTGATTCAAGTAAGATCGAACCATTATTATATTTCAAATTTTGATCCCAGTATACATGACTTTGATGTATGGTGTGCTGAAGTGGATAAGGGGCGCGAACTAAGCCATTGGGGCGATCGGGAATGCTTGGGAAGAATTGGTGGCTGTTTGCGTGGTGATGCGAAAACATGGCTGAACGATTGGGTGACCAATGACCGAACATGGACGAATTTTAAATCTGAATTTCGATCATTGTGTCCGCGTGAAGTTGATATGGCCACTGTGCTATATGAGGTCATGAGCACTAATTCAAACAAATTCGCCACATACGCAGAATATGCCCGAAAGTCCTTATTGCGATTGAACATCGTCAGGGGGCTTTCGGATGAACTGAAAGCTGCCATAGTGATCCGTGGTATTTCTGATCCCCAAGTTAAAGCCGCGACCACAAACGCAAAACTGGGGTCAAAAGATCTAGTAGAGTTTTTGTCGGTATATTCGAAACCTAAAAGTGCACCTTCCACTACAAGCAATCCTGTTCGTACGTCAAACTCAAATACCTCTGATCCGCGTAAGCGCAAGGCCGCTGCGCAATATGGTCGGTTGACTTGTTTTTCCTGTGGAGACGTAGGTCATAAACAGGTTCACTGTCCCAAAAGGTCTGCTAAGGAATCGAACTCTGTGGATTCCCAAGCAAAAACCGAGCACGACTCACGTACTACCAAGTCGGTTTCTAAAGTCGCGAAAATTTGTACCTTCTGTAAGAAGACTGGGCATTCTGTCGAAACCTGCTTTATTAAAGAACGTTCAGAATCTAAATCTCAGAACAAAAATAAAACCAGTAACGTAAATTTTTGCTCAGAATCTGCTCCAGACAAAACAATGTGATGTCTGCCGTCATTCAGAATGTACCCGTAGATGTTTTAGTTGATTCCGGTTCTGATATTTCCCTTATATCTGATTCCGTTTTGAAGCATTTTAGTTTGAATAAGATTCCTACCTATCGCCGCATGCGAGGTATTGGAAGTCAGGACATAGAGTCTACATCATTTGTAAACACTATCATTGAGTTTCCCGAACTTTCTTTAGACATAGACTTGTATGTCGTATCCCCGAATTGTATCCAAGCCCCAATCCTCATAGGCACAGATGTTTTAAATCGTGCTGGGGTTACATATATTCGGACGAATGACTCCCAACGCTTGATTAGAGTATCACAAATACAAAACGTGTTAACTGTGGAGTTCACTAAGATAAACACGCCTTTGGTCGGCAATGAAAAAGAGCGTTTGCTAGCTCTGTTAAATGAATTTCCCAAAACATTCACCACTGGGACAGCGACCTCTACGGTTAATACGGGTAGTATGGAAATCAAGCTGAACAGTGATATTCCAGTTAACTATCGGCCTTATAAACTCTCTGCAGATGAAAAACGTCGCGTTCGCGAGATTATAAATGATCTGTTGAGTAAAGGCGTGATCCGAGAGTCGCAGTCCGATTACGCGAGTCCTATCATTCTAGTTAAGAAAAAGGACGGGTCTGATAGGATGTGCGTCGACTACCGGGCTCTAAACGCTGTCACTATTAAAGAACGATTCCCGTTACCGCTTATTGACGACCACATTGATAGATTGGGAAGTTTTAGATATTTTACCAGTCTAGACATGGCCACCGGCTTCCATCAGTTGCCGATGAAGGATGATGACTCTATAAGCAAAACGGCATTCGTAACGCCTGAAGGGCATTACGAATATTTAAAAATGCCTTATGGGCTCGCTAATGCTCCCATAGTTTATCAGAGAGTCATTACCAAAACTTTGAAGCAGCTTATGGATACCGGTAATGTGCTAATTTATATTGATGACGTCCTTATAATGTCCAATTCTGTCGATGATGGCCTGAAAACTTTACGCGAGGTGTTAAAAACCCTAACTGACGCTGGATTTTCAGTAAATCTGAAAAAGTGTACGTTTTTGGACACTGAGCTTGAATATCTTGGTCGACTTATTGGTCATGGTCAGGTACGGCCGAGCCCAAGTAAGACTGAAGCTCTTGTTAAGTCTCCGAAACCATCTAATGTAAAAGAGGTTCGTCAGTTCCTGGGATTGGCGGGCTACTTTCGCAGATACATAGCAGGCTATGCCTCAAAAACCGCTTGTATTGCCAAGCTGCTCAGGAAAGGCGAACCTTTCAAATGGGGAGCGGAACAAGACCTGGCACGTGACTATGTTATAAAAAGTTTAACAGAGGAGCCAGTTTTAGCAATTTTCGATCCCAAATTGCCCACCGAGCTTCATACCGACGCGAGTGCTATCGGTTACGGTGCGATTCTAATGCAAGAACACGAGGGTAAACGGAAGCGAGTTGTCGGCTATTTTAGTAAATCCACACAGGGCGCAGAGTCTCGTTACCACAGCTACGAACTCGAGACGTTAGCAATTGTTCGCGCATTACAACATTTTCGGCACTACTTAATTGGAATTAAGTTCAAAATTGTCACCGATTGTAACTCATTGAAGTTGACCGAGCGTAAAAGAGACTTATTGCCACGTGTTGCGCGCTGGTGGATCTACATGCAGGATTTTCACTTCACATTAGAGTATCGGAAGGGTTGCCTCATGCAACATGCAGACTTTTTGAGCCGACAGCCCGCTACTGTTCTCCAAATACAAAATCCAAGAAATTGGGCGAAGATTGCTCAGACGGCTGATTCGGAAACTCAAGGCTTAATGGAAAGGCTGAGAGATGGCCAATTAGATGCCTCCCGGTTTATAATCAAAAATGATTTGTTATACTATAAGTATGTGACTACTGGTGAGGATGCGCGCTTTTTATGTTTTATTCCAAAAGGTCACAGACTTAGTTTGTTGAGAGTATTCCACGATGATCACGATCACATTGGAATAGATAAAACGACAGAGCTCATATTGCGTCATTTTTGGTTTCCCGGTCTGAGACCATTTGTAAAAAAATATATCGGTCATTGCATTGTTTGCTTGTCGCACAAGAAAGTACCTCGAGCCCCCAGCCAACCGATTGAATCCTGGACGAAGCCCGAAATACCATTTTCAGTGATTCACACTGACGTTCTTGGACCTTTAACGGAGTCAAACGGGTTCCGGTATATACTCCTCGTTGTAGATTCCTTCTCAAAATATTGCCTCTTATACGCTCTATACAGGCAAGATACAGTTGAATTGAAGCGGGTATTTTCAAACACAATCTCACTTTTTGGTACTCCGTCAACAATTATTTGTGATCGGGCCAGGATGTTTGAAAGCGCTTCCTTTCAAAGCTGGGTCACTGAGTTAGGCTGTGACGTGCATTTTATCACGCCGGAAATGCACCGTGAGAATGGGCAGGTCGAGCGTTACTGCCGGACGGTCCTCAATATGTTGCGTATCGAGGTGAACAACAAGGGTGCTCAGTGGTCTGATACATTATGGAAGATTCAGCTAACTCTGAACATAACGAAGCAGGCCACGACCCACACCTCACCCCTACAGTTGCTGACTGGTGTCGAAGGCACGACACCAGCCCTGAGATCTTTGGTACGAGATGTCGCCCTGAATGACTCTCACTCCAATCGAGAAGCGCTGCTCACACTAAGGAGACAGAGGACATCTGAGTTGCTGGCTGAAAATCAGCAGCGACAGGATGCATATGTGAACGAACGTCGTCGACAGCCACGTACGTTCACTGTCGGCAGTTTCGTTTTTGTTAGCAAAGGATCTCAAAGCACTGGGAAGTTGGACTCCGGGATGCGCGGCCCCTATAGGGTTGTGCAAGCATTACCCCATCACCGGTACGAGCTTGAGCTGTTGGCTGGCTCTTACGGGAAGAAGACTCAAACTGCCGCAGAACACATGGTTCAGTGGCGTGGTGAGTGGACCCCGGATGCGTGTGAAGCGTTTTTCGGTGACGGTGAGTAGTTTAAGTAACCCCGACCAGTGGTTACTTGCCCCGACCAGTGGCATTTGTTGTTATAGCCCCGACCAGTGGCTACTTGCCCCGACCAGTGGCATTTGTTGTTATAGCCCCGACCAGTGGTTACTTGCCCCGACCAGTGGCATTTGTTATTTTAGCCCCGACCAGTGGCTAGTTGCCCCGACCAGTGGCAATTGTTATTTTAGCCCCGACCAGTGGCTAGTTGCCCCGACCAGTGGCAATTTTGGTTCTTATGGCCTCGACATTATGGCTGCCTGGAGCCCTGCTAGTGGATTCCAGGGTGATGTTGTGGATGTTTCGGTAATGATTGAGGTCCGGAACTCTTTCATTGGCGATACAATTCACAAAGTGCTGTCTATTTTGATGCAATTGTTTGTAATTTCATCTCTATGGACAGTTAGACTTCAGCCTCGCAGAATAGCTCATAATAGTGTCTGATCCATTATGTTTTAGATGACGAGTTTACCAATGAGGATCAAAGTGCAGAAGACCAGGCAGAAAACAGCCCGTGTGTGATGGATGGGCCGAGCGAGGATCAGCAAGCAAGGAGACAAAGCCAAGCTGACGAGGACGTGCAGCTGTCAGGAAAGGCCGTCTTAGAAGATTCGCAAGCTGAGAGGGCGGGGATATCGTCCGATAGTGGTGACGCAGCGAGTAGAGGGGGCGACACAACGTGAGCGGTGCGGTGTCGGAGCTCGATCACTTTTGCTTCGGTGCTCGGATGCGACGGACGTTAATTGGGAGCCGTGTAGTTTAAATTATTTCGGTGTCTAACGGTTTTTATATTAAGTGCTGATTTTGTGATTAATAAATTAAAATCAAATAGTTCTAGGTAGTTTTGCTTTTTCTTTTTAAAAAATTAAATAGACTTCTGGTCTATAAGAATATTATATCCTTTCTTCTCTTGTCACAATTCGCAACTACATATATTTGTACGCCTCACGGCATAACATAGCGCCCTAACCACTTTAAGACCTGTATATTTACTACCTATGTTAAACAGAAGAATTAACAGTTTATAAAAGCGACATTAACGCTGTTTATCGACTAGGAAAAAAAACTCGATAATGCCAAAAAACCAAGACCTGTAAAAATATCATTTCTCAACTATTGGAAAAAACAACAAATAATGAATAACAAAAAACAATACGAGAAGATCTACATAACTGACGACTATCCAAAAGAGGTAGTTGATAAAAGAAAATCTCTCCAACAACAAATGGAAGAAGAAAGGAAAAAAGGAAATTATGCTATTATCAAATATGATCAACTCATAATAAAAACTGGAGGAAAAACCGAAAAAAGGAAACGAGATTTTCCTACAACACCAGAGGAGAATGTCCAACCACGGAAACAATATTTACCGAACTCTGTTAAAGTAGGCCGAATGAATGCATTTGACATGATGAGAACAAGAAGCAACTCAATCAGCAACATACCAACAACCTCGGAGACGCAATAGGAATCAGGTGCCAGCCGAAATAGAACAACATACATAAAAGAACAACCAAAAACAATCCCCAACCCGGCTGGTCACCGTGGGGTATTAGACCAAAACCCTCCAAGGCAAAAAATAAATAATAATAATAACAACAACAACGCAACCAACAAATATAAAGACCGCCACCCTCCAAATAAAAGAATGAGAATAACTCTTTCAAAGTTGGAACATTTAATGTCAGATCTCTTTCATCGACTGAACGATACCTGCAGTTAACTTATGCGCTAGAAGAAGTTGATTTTGATATATTAGGGTTATCTGAAGTAAAGAAAACTGGCTGCAATATAGAGGAATATCAAGACTACATTCTATGCTATATTGGGAAAACAAAAGGCTTGCATGGAGTAGGATTTCTGATAAAGAAAATTCATAAAAATAAAATATCTAATTTCATAGGGATCTCTGAACGAGTAGCCCTACTAAAAATAGAAACTGAAGAACATAAAATATCCATAATTCAGGCATATGCACCGACAGAAGCATCGCAGGAAGAAGAAATCGAGAACTTTTACAATGACTTAGAACAAGCCCATTCTTTGGCAGACAACAAAATAATAGTAATAGGAGATTTCAATGCAAAAATAGGACAGATTAAGAAAGAAGAAATCATAAGCATAGGAAGATACGGATATGGAGAACGCAATAAAAGGGGCGAAAGGCTAATTGATTATGCTCTCGAACACCAACTGTCAATTATTAACACATTCTTCAAGAAAAAATCAAAAAGAAGGTGGACATGGATATCACCCAACCAAAAATCCAAAAACGAAATTGATTACATCATGACAAATAAACCTCACATGGTAAGCAACTTCGAAGTTCTAAATCAAGTCAAATTTGCTTCTGACCACAGACTACTACGAGCAACATTTCATCTATGTCAATCAAAGAAAAGTAGGAATCGTTTTCAGACCCCATTAAAAGCACCAACAACAGTCGAAGAGATTACAAAATACAGAAATTGCTTGAAATCTTACCTAGAACACAACATTACTACGAGGCCACAGAATGTTCAGAAATACTACGACCAACTTGAAGAAGCCATGCTATCCAGCTTAAAACATAGTAATAGAACACACAAAAAACAACAGTCAATACTCAGTGAACATACAAAAAGCCTAATAAAGAAACGCACAGAACTAATACAAACCAAAAACAAGAATGCAGAAAAGAAAAGAGAACTTACGCATCTCTTTAAAATATGTAATAAATCTATCAAAGCTGATTACTGTAAACATAGAGAAACGATAATAACTAGAAATCTGAATAACTTTAGAAGTACTAAAAGAGCTTACAAGGAATTAACACTGAATAACAAATGGATTCAGAAACTGGAAAATAACTCTGAAGAAACAGAGAGCAGAAGAGATGTTTTAAACCTGGCCACTTCATTCTACAAGGAACTGTATAAGAAGAGAGAACAGGCAAACGTATTACGGAACGAACAAATTGAGAATCACACAGAAGAGAATGTAGTTGTTTCAGCACAAGAAGTTTATACGCAAATAAAAATGCTGAAAAATGATAAAAGTCCTGGATCAGATGGTCTGACGAACGAAACCCTTAAGTTGAGTGCCCCAATTCTACTTGGTCGTCTGACACACCTGGTTAATATGGTTCTGGAAACTGGAAAAGCCCCACGACAATGGTGCACTTCTGATATAATTTTACTTTACAAAAAAGGGAATCCACTACATATAGGAAACTACAGACCCATCAGTTTACTGGCAAGCACATACAAGATGTTTACATCAATTCTACTCAAACGAATTACCGAAAAGATTGATAACTGCCAGCCAGTGGAACAAGCTGGATTTCGCTCAGGTTTCAGCACAACAGACCACATTCAAACAGTGGAACAGTTGATAGAAAAGTACAACGAGTTTAATAGACCTTTATATATTGCTTTTATCGATTACAGTAAAGCATTTGACACCATTAGTCACAGTTCTATCTGGGATGCACTACAAACAACAAACATAGATGTCAAATACATAAACATCCTAAAATACATATATTCAAATAGTACAAGCACCGTAAAGCTAGAAAGGAGAGGGGACCCAATCAAAATTGAAAGAGGAGTAAGACAGGGAGATCCTCTGTCACCAAAACTTTTTATTGCTGTATTGGAAAATATATTCAGAAAACTGAACTGGGCCAACTATGGGATCAATATCAACGGGCGTCGCCTGAATCACCTTAGGTTTGCAGACGACATTGTAGTGTTTGCCGAGTCCGCCAAAGAACTCAAAATCATGCTTTACACACTCAATCAAGAAAGCATACATGTGGGCCTAGAAATGAACATAGAAAAGACCAAAATAATGACTAACCATGACAACATACCCATCAACATAAAAGGAAACCAAATAGAATATGTAAACCACTATGTTTATCTGGGTAAACAAATTTCATTCGCAAGAACTAATAATTTTGATGAAGTAGAAAGAAGGAAGAACATCACATGGAGAAAGTTCTGGTCACTTAAAGAAATACTAAAAGGAAAATACAACATGGCTTTGAAGAAAATCGTTATGGATACCAATCTATTACCTAGTCTACTGTATGGCTGTCAAACATGGACCTACACAAACAAAGTAAAACAAAAAATAAACACAACACAAAGAGCCATGGAGAGAAGCATCTTGAGAATAAAAAAGAAACACAAAATAAAAAACGATATTATAAGACAGAAAACAAAAATTACAGATGCACTAACACAAGCCTTAAGATTAAAATGGAGATGGGCTGGACATATCTCACGTTACCAAGATAATAGATGGACAAAATTAACTACACAATGGAAGGGCCCAATATCAGGCAAAAGAAAAGTTGGAAGACCTAATAAACGATGGGCTGATGATCTAGTGCAAAACGCAGGGACAGACTGGATGAACAAAGGCACAGATAAAGAGCTATGGAAGGAAATGGAGGAGGCCTTTACTCTAAACGAGATTCATATCGTCAAACATGCAAAACAATAACCTTACTAACATAATTTTATATTACGTAAAAACTACTAATACTACTAACAACATTTGGAATGTACATTTATAGGATATGAAATAAAGAAGGCTTTATTATTATTATTATGTTAAACAAATAAAATGATTTGATTTGATTTGATTAAGGCAGCTATTGCTCAGTCCATCCTTTAAATCTATGATTGGTCAATAGTCCATACATTAAAATTGATCTAAATATTCACAAAAAAAAGCAGCTCATCAGTCACCTATTGTCATTATCCTCAACGGAAGTCCAAAAATTGAAGATTGACCCAAAGACAGTCTTTTCTGATACAACACAAAATATTTAAATGTATTTTCTTTTAATTTATAATTAGTTCCTTACCAAAATCATTGATGGTGACTTTTGAGTTCTTAATATTATAACTCATACAAGCTCCATTGACCGAGTTGAATATATTATAAGTAGTACCTTTGAGGATGTGGCTAAAACTTCTCCCATCAGGATATTGAACTGAAACCAATGAAACTTGCATTAAACTTGGTTGATTACAATGAAGTAAGGTTAATGACGGCTGGTCCGAAGTTATATTTGAAGACCACTTGGAAAAATGTGGGGTAGCCTTTGTCCAGCAATAGAGGAACATTAAGGGCTATTAAAAAATATATATTATAGAGATCAGATTCAGGAAACTATGCTTATTCACAATGATAAGATTAATAACTGGTATTAATATAAACTTCTTTGATTTGATTACATCACATGTTATTATTACAACAAATTGGTCAAATGCTTGTGAGTGACAAAATTATCATTTCTATTTGATGTAAACAGAGAATAAGATAAAAATACCTAGAATTAATAAAAATACTTACAAAATTATCGTTTCTTAAATAGAGTAGATGCAAATGCTTAGCTGAAACTGGACCACAAATTCTTCACCTGAAAAGAAATAATACAATTTATTAATAATATCTGGCTGACTGAGCTTTGCTCGGTTTTTGAAATGTCTATATCTTGGGAACCGAGCTTTTCTCGAACCTGGAACCTTGATAAATCGATTCCTTGAGCCGAAAAACCCCTAATCTGTAACTTTCATGAAAATCCTTGGAGCCGTTTCCGAGATCCTGATTATATATAAATAAATATACAAGAATTGCTCGTTTAAAGATATTAGATAAAGTATGATGTACCATTGACCAACTGAAAGATAAAATTGGCCATACTCTAGAAAGAGAGCCACCTGTAACAGAAAAGATAGTACCCGCTCTACTATTCCTCTTTCTAGTTGAGTGGGATCAATTTTATGTAGCTATTGCGCAGTCCTTACTTTAAGTGTATGGTATTTAACATTCTAAATTCTAATGAACAATGTCATCATAATTTTAATTCAAACTGTGGGAGATTGGTGCTTACGCGAAATGATAGGATAAGCAAATATTTATGATTTACATACTAACCTTCGTCAACTTTACAAGATTTTTTTAGGGTAATTTCATCAGCTGAAAACAATGATAATTTGAGCCGATTCTTCCTCTTTTCAAACCTTTTCTGGCACACATATACATTTTTTGATATCTTGTAGTCAACTAGCGCACATATTCACTAGATATAGTACAATAATCCCAGTTCATAAGCGAATTTCAAGTTTTATCTCATTAACATGAAACGAACTCATTATAACGTCCTTTCGTTTATCATTGTAATGAACCACATAATTCTTGATGCACATGTTGCACTGGAAGGCTAAATATTACCGTATAAACTTTTGAAACTGTTATATTAGTAAGAAAATATAAAATGGAATCTTTTCGAAGTTTTGTTGTCAGACATATTGACATAGACTTTTGTAAATTGTCTTTGGTTTTGGCACCGGGCGAAAGAGGGGGCAGGGAATGAACGAGGGACGCAGGGTACTACCCCCGTTACCCCGCGTCCCTCACTTTAGCAAAGTTTCTGGCCATAGAGCTTGAAATTTTTTGTTCTAAGTTTGCCTACCTAATTTCATACGTCTTGATTCTCTGTCTGTGGAGAACTGTCGTTTGTGTGCGTCGTTTGTCGTTCGTGTTTTCAATAAACTAAAAAGCTCAGAAAAACACCTCTGTTTCTGTTTTTCACCCACTATTGCTGATATTTTGTAGCGTAAGCTTCAGTCGATCGACAGTATTCCTCGTTTCTACAACATTAGGGTAAGTTAAAACTTTGTGTTTTTACAAAACGCTAAACATAAAATTGTCATTTTGTTTTTGTGGTGATTATTGTTAATATTTTAGGTAATAGTCCTTTAATTTATTTTAGTCTGAACCTGCTGTCAGGAAGAGACTGGTAGGTACTGTTCGCACACGTGGTACTTCTCCCAATCTCCCATGACTACCGAAACGTAGTACTTAGTAAAAGAAAGAAACCGGACGGCAATATTTACGCCGCTAAGGACAAAGGTCCCTCGAAGTCCAGGATCCGCTGAAAGGTGCCCAATATTCCGATCCTAAAACAATTTTGCAACCGAGGGAACTTCGTATAAGTATATACTCCGACTTTGAAAGCGTCAGGGACACCCGAAGTTCGGTTATCGTCAGGTGCCTACCTACCCAGCAAAAAAAAAAAAAAAAAGGTTGCACTCCAGGAGTGCCGGTAGAAGTGAAAACTTTTTTGTTACTATGTTTTATTTTTAATTTGAATGACGTCTTACTCATTTTCGATCAGGGTCACGTGACCCTGACGGTCACGTGACCCTGACGGTCACGTGACCCTGACGCGAGTTTTAAATTTTTTACCCATTACAGAAAAAGTGTACAACGCCGCTAAAGAAGTTTTCACTTCAAAAACATTTCTTGTCTTAGTCCAATCAACAGGGAGTTTTGCCCTGCAAAAGGTGGTATAGATATTTTTTTTTTGTTTTGCTTAATTATAGGTATACTCCTCATGAAAAATATAAATTTTCGACCTCGAAGAGTGCCCGCGTTAGCCGCCATCTTGTGTTGAAGGGGCCCACATGTGTTCTTTTTCCTTTAGTTGCTTCAACCATTGACTCCGTGACAAAAATGCCCGATAGATATTTAAAGACAATGAAATTCCACAACAAATGGTATTTGTTATTATCCGACTGCGCCAGGAGGGTTATGTTTTTTTATTCTGTACATTTAAAAGATATAAAGTTAAAAGAGGGAGAATATTCATAAAAAACCTTCTACATAATATGTATACAACATTATTTTTAGTATATGCGAAACCTGAATATAGTTTGTTCAGAATCAGTAACTGATTCGATTCCAATAATTTTTACACCAACTTATATTTTTTTTCAAAAATATTTTAATTAAACTTTATTACCAGTTAAATACAAAACAGTCACCGTACGGTTAGGTACCTATTGCCAAACTATTATCACGAGTGTATAACACAGTAGACGCGGTTTACGCGGGTGTAAAGCGAAATGAGCATGTTTTTGAACGGAAAACCAAGTAATATACAAGCTTATAACTTTGTGATTTTTTATAATACGGCTTTAAAATTTTGTACATAGATTCTTTACACAAAAATATTGGACAGGTGTATCGGGTTTCGCATAAACAAAAAATAATGTTGTATAATGAGTATTTTGAACATTATTTCGTCCAGGAGGGTGCATATTTCGGGGCATATTACAATCATAATTATTAACAAACATCCTCTAAACACTTATTTAATAGATTTTGTTGATAAGTGTGCAATGAAAGTTGTGGTAGTTTTAAATCAAGTGAGATTAAATTATTTTCATACAAACTTTATACCATTTTTATACCTTTTCTAGAATGATTTTCTAGAATACATGCAAAATTCAAGGAATACTTGTGCAAAATTTCATGTTTCTATTCCCCACCATTTCACCTGTGCATTGATTACAACAACGCAACAATATCTGAACACTGCTTAGTATGAACATGGCTATAATGTATTATATAAAAATTAATGCCACTTTTCATTGTAATTTTAAAACTCAAGAACGGGCTCACCTATCCAAACTAAACGTGGACTATTTAGTTGGTGGTTTAGCTAAAGTTTGCACAAAATCAGTGGGGCGGTTCTTCATTTATCCCATTTTTTGTATGAAATGAATTCAATAAATGGCAAATCATTATATTACTGGGGATTTTTCTGTCAAAGTAGCGAAGCACATACCGGCCGCTAGCTAAATAATTAATTTTGATTGATTACAGGTTGAATCGCAAATATGTCTAAGGTGGATAAGAATAACGAAGCTCAAGAATCACAGAACGGAGTGCAAGCATCTTTAGCAACGGAACAAGGAAAATGTCGTAAAGATATTAAATGGTAAATGTGCCCTGAAGTGAATATGAATGTTAGACCTAGCAATATTTTTTAAAGCTTGATTTAAGGGTCCATAACCAGAAAGTTGGCAACGTTGCTTATAGCTGTTAAATATTTACAAATTTTAATTAATTTGGCAATGTTACTGTATGGAAATAAGAAATATGGCTCTTTAGTGCACTAGAAAACTGATTAAGGAATGCAATTGAAACACTGAATTTGATGTTGTAACCTTTTCAGGTGCATAAAAGGCATTTGGAAACATTCCAAATGCCTTTTATGCACCTTTTTTACGTCTAAAACTATAAATTCGGTGTTACGATATTAATAATTGCATTCCTCTAATCAATATTTTAGTGCACTACAGAGCCATGTTTTTTATTTTCATACAGTAATTTGTGAAATTAATTAATTACTTGTAAATATTTGTCAGCCATTTGCGATGTTTCCAACTTTCAGTATATGCAACTGCTAATTATTTTAATGAATGTAACAAATATTCTGTAATAGTTTTGGGGATTGAAAAAGAGTGTCCATGGAGTTTCTCGCCCGTTCTTCTCCATAGAGATCTATGCTTTGGAATGGGCATCTACAGTACTAGTTATTATGTCTTGTGACAGTTGTGACTGGCACCTTTTATTTTTAATTGTGTTTTCATGCCTACTTAAAATAAATGCTTTGCAAAAAAGTAAAAAGTATTGGAATGAGCCTTAAGTGTATGTATAGCTTTTATAAGCATAGGTCGGAATTAGGTAGAGATTAATAGAGACATTCATTTACTTACACTGATTTCATACAGCGAAAGTATAAAGTGGATATGCCCCAAATCCCAGAATTAATTTCAAAGAGCAGAAAACTCCCTTGATTTATAAAATACAAAAGTTATTTACTTTTACACGATTTATTTGTCTAATCTATCTCTATGGTTTATTATTTTAGTTTCTGTAATACTGTTAGTAACGTCGAACCGACTGGCAGACTATAAAAATAACATGACTTATGACAAGAGCGAAAAAGAGAAGACTTGAAAGACAGGAGACATAAGAACTATAAAAATATATTTTAATTACGAAAAATAATTAGTTTCTTTAAAAATACACGACGACAAGACCGTTCAAGTGGTCTCTATTAGAAATCTCGAGAAGATCCATATTAATATCAACATTTCATGCAAATACTATAATAACTCTACTTAATTCCGACCTCTGGATAAAATAATGATATTATTTTTTAATTTCAGGAAAGTTCAATTCGCTCCGCCATCACTGAAGACTAAACATAGCGATGTTAAAGTAAAAAAGTAAGTTATCCAAACTTCCAAACTAATATTATAAATGCGAAAGTAACTCTGTCTGTCTGTCTGTTACGCTTTCCCGCTTAAACCTCTCAACCGATTTTGATGAAATTTGGCACAGACAATCTTTAGACCCTGAGAAAGAACATAGGCTATCAAAACACCACGCGGGCAAAGCCGCGGGCGGAAGCTAGTGATAATTATAAATGGGACTAACACTACACATTACACAGTATCTATCTTTACTACTTGAACTGTGTTCTGCTAGCTTTTGTTTCATATATAATTTTTGTTTAAAATAAATAACTAGGCCTTTGTCCAGCAGTGGGACACACAGAACAGACTTTGAAAAAAAAAATAGTTTTATCAATAGAATATTGAAGCTCTTAATAAATGGGCTTTATGGGCATTTTTGCTCTTATAGGTGTACTCTTAAAAATACGATATTTTTCAAAAGTTGTGCTTTTAATATCCTTAAAGATCTCAACCTGTACTTCAGTGTGACGGACTGAAGATAATATTTTATTTTTATAACAACTGTTTACATCTAACTTGTTTAAATCTATCTATACAACGTGTAACGCCAAAAGCGCAAAACCTCTCGTGGGGTAACTCAGCCCATATTACTGAACAATTTTTTTCCAACACTTTTGGAAAAAAAAAGGGTTTTCATGCAAAATGAGAAATTGGTCAGGCACATCTGTATGAAAAACCAATTTTTTTTTGCTTCTTATGGTCTCAAAAATGTAATAAATTTCTAATAATCTGATCTGTTTCATATTATCTTGTATGTTGTCACCGCAGGAAAAAAAAATCTTTTCTTCGACCCTAAACTGAACTAGGTACCCACTTACACTTTTCTTCAAAATGCCACTTTTTAACCGACTTCAAAAAAAGTAGGAGGTTCTCAATTCGTCAGAATCTTTTTTTATGTATGTTCCCCGATTTCTCGAAGACGCCTGGACCGAATTGGAAAATTTTTCTTTTGTTTGAAAGGGTATACTTTCCAATTGGTCCCATGATCATCAGGTCAGGATCTGATGATGGGATCCCAGGGAAATCGAGGGCAACCTTCAAAGGAGAATGACCACTCATGGTTTCGCTTTTTGAAGCGTATGGCCACTTAAGCAAATCTATAAATAACGTTATTATTTTAAATTAGTTTTAGCATAAATTCACTTAAAACATTTGTGGGGTTTTAATTTTCAATATTATTAGAAATTACTATTATATTTTTGTTCCGGTATAGTGAAGGGCTACGTTACCAGAATCGATCGATTAAACAAAGAACAAAGTCTTAAAACAATTAAAAAATCTACTAGTGTCCCTAAAGATTACCTTAAAAGCTGTTATTATTGTTTTTGTATAAACTCTAATATGATTTATTATAATGATAACACATACTGAGTTCTTATAATAAAAGTAAAGATATAATCAATTATGTTAAGATGTCGTAATTGGCTGATGTGTCACAACACTATTCCATGAAGTGTCAGTTGTCAAAGTCAAACTCATGATTTTCGTGTTTGTTTGGTTTTGATTTCGTTATTACCGGCGAACTACTATTTCTTGATTTCTCTGCTAGTAAACTTATATTCGTGTCGAGTAGAGTTTTAGGATACGTCCACGTTGATACACATCGAGCAATTTGACTCTTTTTGTAGTGCGCCGTTAAAGTGAATTTATACGTCTACGTTGATTTCTACTGGATAATAAACAATGTGTCGTGGTGTGTGAACTGTGTTTTGTTATTATCGCATCCACTGCCTAATGGCCAAATAAGAGAGGCAGAGGATGCTATGGTAATCTTTTAAAATGTTGTACATAATATTGTTTTGACGCCTAATATAACCTCAAACAATATCCTGAGTAAGTATTGTTTTTTGGAAAAACCCTACAAAATATCAATCTGTATTTAACTTTGCTTTCATGTATGTCAATAACCCTTACTTGGGTCCAATTTTCACTACTATACTGTGTCAAAAAGGAGCGCAACCGAGTGCCATAGTAGTATGGTCAATCTCTTTTATAGGCACATAGTACCATTTTCATATATTTTCTAAAGCTGTTCAAGTATTTGCATCTGATAATCATCATCATCTCAGGTGGATGAGCTGATGATAGAAGGTACAACTCCTCTAGTAAGGAGTCGGCATCGACTGATTTAGTAAATTAAGGTTGTGTTCGCATGTCTCTGGAACTACAAGTCCGATTGAAGTAATTCTTTTTATGTTGTACTAGGTTTTTTTTTATTATGTAGAATAAACCACTGTTGCATTATCTTGTCTTTTGACTCGATTCATTATTTGACGAATTTAGATAGTCTCATGATGAAATGAAAAGTTCCTAGAAGAAGTAGCTAAAAATTTTAGCTACAAGTTTTATTAAATTGTGGCTGTCTGTCACCAAATAATAGCTAAGATCTATAGTATGTGCCATTTAACACGGCAATAGCGGTCATTGCTCCGACTTTCATCCCGATATCTCAATATTAGCGATACTTCCTCTTCACCCGTACAAATCTGTCGCAAACAGTCGCAAAACTGACATCGCTTGAGTCTCATAATACATAAAAAATGACCACAAACACAACACAATGCACAACCCAAAATAATAGAAAATCTAGCAAACTTACCCTACGAAATATTTTTTTTTAAATATTGTATTTTCGTTTTTAAACAAGTTTATCACACTGAGAAAATTTAACAAAAGTAAATTTATTATTATGCATCATATAATTTTGCATTAACCTATAATACAATACTGAGTAAATATAAAGTTAGTGCATATTGTATGGATATAAGTATATTAATATTCTTTTGATATCAGGATGGTAAAAACACCTTATTTTTCCTAAAATAAATTACAAAAACTATTTCATCACAGAAAATGCTAATTTTGATCTTATGTCGTTTTTGTTTTACGAAGTCATCGCGTCAGGGGTGCAGCACCCCCGCCAGCAGCCGCCATTTAGATTTAACATTCCGTGTGGAAGTTCGCTTGCGTTTGGTCTGTGCAAAGACATTAAACTAAATACGAGCAATAGACGGGACATCACGAAGAAAGTTGTGATCCAAAACTTTTTACCACTAATTTTATAGTTTTTTTGTGTTTGGTTTTGAAGTCGGTTCCCTTGTTTTCAAAAAGTTTTTTATAAATACTTATAAAAGTAAAGGTCGGCCACGAGCGGGTATACCATGAGTTGGACTCAAACCCACACTTTCCAGAAATTTGTACACTGATACCTCAACCACTAAGGGCCCTTTTCCTATCATGCGTATTTTCACCCGCATGCGGATATGGTCCGCTTGCAGTGTAATAGTTTTATTAGGTAGATGGATAGACTTTATTGTAGGATAGATAGATAGTCTATTATTAGATAGAAAATACAAGAGGGAGTATTAAAACACAGTCCACTACAGTTCAGCACAATACACTGTACAGCACTAGACACACTGGGTAAGGCCGCAATAGCCTCAGCAGGCAGGAACCGCAGCAGGAAGGGGCCTCAACAGGCAGGACCGCAGCAGGCAGGGGCCTCGGAAGGCGCAGTTCTCAGCAGCAGGGAGTCTCCGAGGGCAAGATCCTCCTCAGAGTGTAAGAGCCTCTTCAGTAGTCCTCAGCAGCAGGGAGTCCCAGAGGGCAAGATCCTCCTCGGAGTGTAAGAGCCTCTTCAGTAGCAGGGAGTCTCAGAGGGCAAGATCCTCCTCAGAGTGAAAGAGGTTCTACAGTAGCCTTCAGAGGGTAAAAGCTTCCTCGTAAGACGGAATAGTATCAGCTGTTGATTTTGCTGAAGTCGGAGATCGAAAGAACCAAAAGTCCGGGATAGAATGAACCCGATTCCTCTGACGGCCTCGGCTTTTATACCCGTCAGCTTGTTTTCAAAATCATCATTCATTTCTCTTTTCAAATAGTTTCTTCGGATTCGGACAGATCAGACCAAGGAGGTCTGCGTGCGTTTACATTATGTAAAATTTAGAATTAAGTCATTTAGTACTAACATAATATAAAAATTAAATTAGAAATAATACAATATTTCAATGAAATCAACTAGATAAAAATAAATTATATAAACCAAAATGTAGCATCATAGATTATGCTATAAGTCAAAACAGAAAGTAAAAATAAACTGACAGTTGACATTTGACATAGGTGTCACAAGAAAATTATCAAATAAACATTAATAATTATAAAAATGATTATAAAAGGGATGATGTATGGCGTAAGTATACGTAAATACTATAGCAGGCTGCCCGCATCCTATCATTTCATACACGTTTTTCCTATGATGCGGGAAGCACGCGAGCGGACCAGATCCGCGCGCGGACGAAAATACATATGACGGGAAAAGGGCCGTTACCTATCACTACATCCATCAAATCCGTCACACACAGTGGAACATTTTTTACGTCACGCGTAAATTTATAAGCACACAATTTGATTTCTAGAAATAAAAAATAATAATTTTGAATTAGAGCAACACAAGATTCACAACCTCTGTATGTCAAGCAGGCTGGTACCACGATACTGTAGCGATAGAAGCAACTATCGCTTATGAGTAGTTTTAGGTAACAATAAGTGTCATTATCGCTTAGTGATGAAAAACTTGGTAGGTGGGAGTGAATGACCGCTATTGCCATGTTAAATGGTACATACTATAGCTATAAAGTAGCTAAGTTTGCATCACTGACTTCGTCCCGAAATAGGAATGCCAGTCTAACAAAGCTCTGGGCTTCGAAACATAACATCATATCGAATGTCCCACGACCACGTCCGGCAAGCCTGATGTCACGGTCATTCTCACTAAGCAGAAATAATAAGACCTCTGTACGCAATACGATAAGCTTGATAACGTCAACAAATCTGTAGCAGGAACTATTGTAATGAATTAACTGCTTGAGAGCCAGATCGCAGCGCGCCGACATACAGTGGTGGTCACATAATTAAAGACACCCTTCATGTTGACCACATACAACAAAATAAATGATATTTATGGACCCAAGATAGGTATCAATTCCATTTTAATTGTCATTATTGTGTACACTAAAGTCGTATTTTTAAGAATTAAAACAGTATTAAGTTATAATAACAAGAGTTTAGTCATAGTTCGTGTTTCAAATTTGATACAAACTTTTTTGTACATTTTCCGCTGGTCATCTAATTAAAGACAGTGCGTATTTTAACTTTTTTCTTTTAAAGAAGCACTCATTTTTTACCATATTATGCCACGAATTTTCGTCACAGCAAAAAATAGCTCAGTTTAAACCTTCCTTTAACTTCGATTGTGAAATTTAAATTGAATTAGTATGTGGGAAAAGCAGAAGTTGCGATCCTTCTGCAAGGAAGATAATTCTCAATTTTTATGACAAGGGTTGGTCATTAAATAAAATTGCAGATTACTTACGATTCTCTAAAGAAATAGTTAAAACGCCATCCGGCATTTTAAGAAGTTTAATACTACGGGAAATGTGCCTAGGATACCTAGACCCCGAAAAACAACCCAGCGAGAAGATTCTAGAATAACATCGCTGGCTAAAAAGAACCTTTCAAAGGATCAGAAGTGATTCGCTTAGTAGTATTTGGTGCACAGGGGTCTAGAGAAGAGTCTGCTAGAACGATTAGAAGACGATTATGAGAATTAAACTTCTTTGGGAGAATTTCTCATAACATCCCACTTTTGAAGAAAGAAAATATCAGAACAAGATTTCAATTTGCCAAAAAATATGCACACTGGACAGAACGACAGTGGAAAAATATGCTTTTTTTCGACGTAACTAATATTAAAATGGATAACTCTGATGTAAGAGTAAAAGTGAGTAGCCCTGCAAAAAAAGCAATTGACCAAAATGCACAAAGAAAACAGTCAAACATGGAGGAGTAATAACGCAGTTTAGGTATAATTTTCTGGTCACAGTGTAAGACCTATTAAAAAAATAGAAAGTAACATGGATACATTTCAATAAAAGAATATTTCAGAAGAAAGCATGTTACCTTATGCCGAGGATCATTTGCAGGTGATACGAACCTTTCGACATGATAACGATCCAAAGAACACTTGAGCAGTGGTCAAAGAAGTTCTTAGAAGCAATCAGTAACAGTTTTAGATTAGCCACTGTACAGTCCCTACACTAACCTGATCGAAGTCTTGTGGTCCCGTGTGAAGAAAATGGTTGCAAAAAACGTACAAGTATTGTGCATCAACATAACACGACATTTAAAAAGGCATGGGAGCAGATTTCGATTGAAATCTGCAATAATTTGATCGCTTCAATGCCTAAACGGTGTCGGGCTGTCGTTGATGCTAAAGGACGTGCGACAAAATATTAATAAGGTGGTTTTATGTTTTCATTACACATCTAAAAGTAATTATAGTTAAGTTCGTCCCAAGATTCGAAACATTTATTTTTTTATAGTTGCATAATTTGTGTGTCTTTAATTAGTTGGCCAAGTTTTTCTATTAATTTGAACTGCTTGCAATAAAGTAAACTTGATAAAAATTTAAAATACGACACTTTGATCTCTTTACTTAATTTCAAACATTTCACGATAGCCTTTATAATAATTTAAATAATATCGCAAGGTCCTATTGCATTATAATAAAAAAATATAGGGTAGGTAAACTTTGAAAAAATTATATTCTATCAAGTGTCTTTAATTATGTGACCACCACTGTATATACAGTGTGTCCGGGCACGAGTTAGCGATATTTGAAGGGGATATTCTAGGCTCATTTTCATCGACAAAAATGCTTTTAAAAAAATTCTTACTCCAAAACTTCGCGAATGGCAGCCATTTTAATTTTTTGATCTGTCGAACTGGGGTGTGTACAATAAAATGCAAATATCTTTGAATCCAAGAGACCTACATTCATGCAAATGACTTTATTGAAAAGTTAAACGTTGAGCCTTATCAAAAACTTACGAAAGTTTTGGGTGATGTTCAAATGAGAATAACTCCTAAGATACCTAACGTAGAGTGATCATTTTGATATCATTTTATAGCCTGACTCAAACACTTTTAATTTAATGCAAAAACCCTAGCAAAATTCAGGGGTGTTCATCGAGCTAGAGTTAAAAATGTGAAATTATTCAGTAATTTTTGTGTACAATTTCGTGTTAGCCCATGTTTTTTGGTTATTTTTACATATTATTTAGAAAACTTTCGTAAGTTTTTGATAAGCCTCAACGTTTAACTTTGCAATAAAGTCATTTGCATGAATGTAGGTCTCTTGGATTCAAAGATATTTTCATTTTATTGTACACACCCCAGTTCGACACATCAAAAAATAGAAATGGCTGCCATTCGCGAAGTATTGGAGTAAGATTTTTTTTTAAGCATTTTTGTCGATGAAGATGAGCCTAGAATATCCTCTTCAAATATCGCTAACTCGTGCCCGGACACACTGTATATTATACACTTATTAAAATCAATGCCACATTTCGTTCTAATTTTATAACTCGAGAACGGGCTCATCTATCCAAACCAAATGTTGAGGCTTTGTTCGGACTATATAATAGATGGTTTATGTGGAGTTTGCACAAAATCGATCGAGCGGTTCTTCATTAAGTTTATCAATTTTTTTGTAATAAATGAATTCAATAAATGGCGGATCATTTTGTTAGTGTGGATCTTGCTGTCAAAGTAGCGAAGCACATACCGGTCCGCCAGTAGTATATAAAATAACGTAATGTGTGACTTAGACTAAAAAGTACTTATATAAAAATAAGATTATGCAAGGAAAATATTCTCCCTCCAACAAACTAGCCGATCTGACGAAGGGACGAGGCGCCCGCGTCGGCCCAACTACCTGCGTACCGTCACTCATACACTTGGAGCATACACATTGGGCGTTTTGAAACGCGCGATTTGAGAACCCCGAATTCTATTGAAGTGTACACATGCATGCGCGCTCGGCTGACCAAGCGCGCGTGTACATTTTTTCGTTAGAACGCGCGTTACTCGGGCGTCAGATGCGCGCTTTGAGATACATGAGCGGCTATTTTGTTGTACATTTCAACGCGCGCTTTCGTGTAGAGTGGACACACTTTTCGAAAATGGAGATCTAGCATTTTGATACAGAACGCCCGCCGTGCCGTGCTATAAGCGCGACGTGTGTATGCGACAAACGCGCGCTCAACGCAACGCCGAGCGCCCAGTATGTACTAGCTCCTAGTTGCTATAAGCGCGACGTGTGTATGCGACAAACGCGCGCTCAACGCAACGCCGAGCGCCCAGTATGTACTAGCTCCTAGTGCGTTATTTCCGAAACTAAATAAAATATCAAATTTCTAAAAACACGTTTGTAGAGTTTTAATTCGTTATCTCATCAAGCTATTTAACTGGTACACAATATGATAACATCGACTTTATTCCACGGATTAGTCGAAATGCTTTGCTAAAAAGTAAATAAGTATTGGAATGAGTCTTAATATAAGGATAGTTATAAGAATTATATTATTTGTTTTAATTTCAGGAAAGTTACATTCTCTCCAACAACACTGACGAGTAAACCTAGCGATGAAGTCAACAAGTAAGTTATGATAATTATAAATGCGACTAACACTACAGAGTATCGTCGTCTATGTTTACTATGTAGTTAAACCGTGTTCTGCTAACTTTTGGTTCATATATAATTTAAGTTTTAAAAAAGTAACCTATTATATTAGGCCTTAGTCCAGCAATGGGACACAATACTGGCAAAAAAAATCTAATATATAAAATTCTCATGTCACAGTGTTAGTTACCATACTCCTCTGAAACGGCACTTCTGATTTTTATGAAATTTTGAATGCATATTCAGTAGGTCTGAGAATCGGCTACAGTGAACGAAGAAAACATGGAAGAGTAACTTCAAACAAAATCTTTTTGATAGACGGCCCACGACGTTTGTTTTCTTTGAACAGCTAGTTTGTTCTCTATTAACATCACGAAGTTATGATTGGGTAGGTTGTCAACGCTCGTCTCTAATTGGCTAAGCAACGCATAGTAACAATGACATCATTGGCGCTAGAAATGAACACATGACATTAATTTGACGGGCTGCAAGAATTGTCAAAGTGGACGAGTTATATAAAAAGTAGCAATGAAAGATTTGAATATTTTTTATTTATTATGTATTTTTATTTCTTTTGCATTTGGTGTAGATACATAACAACAAAAAGTTCACGTTATATTTACATAAAATGGCTCATACGACTATGTATACAGGGTGTTTCTTTAAAATGGGACAAAAGGGAGAAATCCCAATCCATAAGAGATACGGGAAAACTATCTTAGAAACCTTTATCTCTTTTTTGATATTGACAATTTTGGAGTTTTTATTTTTTTGGTCAAGTGTGAGTTGTCCACAGAAATGAGTGAAATTGGCCAAATTTTTTTTAAGTGCCGTTCGACTCTGTTTCATGTAAGGATCATTTCAATGTATCACAAGAAAAAAATCGGGACGGCGGAAGTTGGTTAAATTTTGCAAAATATTTTTTCATACAAATTGTTTGAACGTTTTTATTTTTATGATGTTATTTGATTTAGTGTCTATTAAGGATCATTTCATTGTATGGGAAGGAAAATGTATGGGCAACAGAAGTGGGTTCTTTCACTTTTGTCCCATTTTAAAGAAACACCCTGTAATCTGTATACAAAGAAAGAAGAAAAAAAGAAAGAAAGAAAACATAATTATTTATTTGGCACATGCCACCTACTGTGAGCTACGGCCTCCTTAGAGATTAACTAGAAAGTCTTATTGTCTTTTGTTTAAAAATGAATAACAGAAATGGCTAACATAGCTTGCTTTACCAAAATGTCAAAAATGTTGGAAATGACAAAATGTCAAATTGGAATAGCGTTTGTTTTGAGCTTCTGGTATCCTTTTTTCGTCATATAAAAATCGTCATCTTGAAAATGGACTAACAAATAATTGTTGTTTTGCTTGGGGACCAGTCGTTTTCCTGTCTCTCCAAGCGAACTGATCTCGTCCATTGTTCTTTGAGATTTGGATCTTGTGGAAATCTGTCAAAGGAGCAAAGTGTTGTAATGTAGCAAAAAGAAAACACAAACATATTTTACTTCAAACATTCAACATTAATTTACTTAGTCCATCGGGCATAACACCATCCCCATAGAAAAAAATTGATCCATGTTTATAATTAATATAAAAATAATGTAGTAGTCTAAGGGCTACTTACAGGTGATAACTAATTCCAGCATTTTTATTATGTAGATGAGATCGATTTATACACCATTTCACTACGCAAGAAGGCATAATTTATAGTTTTAAACTGAATAAAAATACGAACAACGACATGTGCCGTCACAGCCGAACTAAACTCCTCCGAGGCACGATTGATAAGCCCCGCCTACCGAGGCACGATCTGCGTTGGGTCATTATCGGGCTCTAGGAATGCTTCTATGTTTTCTTCGTTCACTGATCGGCTACTATCTATTTAAAAAAAAAAAAAAATGCCAAAACAACGTTTGGGGGGTCAGCTAGTAGTATTATAAATAAAGAAGCTCTTAAAATAAATTGACTTTATCGTAAAATTCGACCATAATGCTATCAGAACAGGGTTTAATATAATTATGAAGATTAGAAGTAGGTAGTTCAACATCGAATAACCCACTAAATGCCAGCATTGCAAATAGAATCCAGGACGAACTACGCACTCAACAAAATTGTATTGTTGTTACAGATATTGTAAAAGAAAAGACATTTTAGATGATTATGAGGTTATTATTGAGCAACCAGGACATTCTAACAAGTGAGTTTATTATAATATTGCTATTAGGATTTAAAATGGGATATATTATACCATGTTTTTTATTATTTCTCATGTGTATATTTGTCTGCTTATAAACATCCAACCAACCACAAAAGGCCATTTCTATTAAAAAATATAGTCCGAAAGTTACATTATTCAATAAGTTGCCGTCCCCAGACAATAAAATGATAACTGCCATTATCTTAGTGTTATGTAATTTTTGGGATCTGTGGGGATAATGTGAACAAAATGTATTCCCACTTGTTATTATGACAAATAGTCATACAATTTTTTTTTTTTTAATATTCCACAACTATCACACAACGCCATCTAGTCCCAAGCTAAGCAGAGCTTGTGTTATGGGTACTAGACAACTGATAAACATACTTATATATTTCTAAATACATACATACCTATCTTCTATCTATATAAATAAAAATGAATTGTTGTTCGTTAGTCTGATTAAAACTCGAGAACGGCTGGGCCGATTGAGCTGATTTTGGTTTTAAAATGTTTGTCGTAGTCAAGGGTAGGTCTAAAGGGTTTTTTTTTTTATTGTTTCTGGGGCGGTACGAAGTTTGCCGGGTCAGCTAGTTATAGATAAATTACAGCCAGACACAGAACAAATGATCGTGCTCATCACACAAACATTTGTCCTGGGTGGGAATCGAACCCACGACCTCCGGCATAGCAGTCAGGGCCACTAACCACTAGACCAACAGGCCTGTCTAATTATGTTCCCGTGAAAAAATATTCGACTAGATAATGATAAACGCAGTTATCATTTTATTCAAAGATATTATAAGTATTTAAGGTGTAGATGTCGCAGGTTTTTCATCGATGTAGGTTTTTGATCAAACAACGGATGATGTTAATATAATGTCACTATTTTATCATTTCCCTAAACAAATCTAGTGTTCTAATCAAATTCCTAAATGGTTCATTGAAATTATAAAAAATTTAGAAAATGTCGATGGAGCGCCCCTTCGCGGTGCTCCTACTTCTGGGTGGTTTAAAAAAAATAGTCGGGGTGACTGTGAATATTCGCCCCGTTGATGTTATAAAGCGTATAGTCTTTCTCGATAAAATGATCTATCCAAAACATAATTTTTCAATCTATCAAAATCAAATATTTTTATTTCACCACTAGCTGTTGCCAGCGGTTTCACCCGCTGCAACTCGAAAATTATCCCACGGGAACATAAAATCGGGATAAAAACTATCCTATGTGTTAATCCAGGTTATAAACTATCTGTATACCAAATTTTAGCCAAATCCGTTCAGTGGTTTTTGCGTGAAAGAGTAACAAACATCCATACGTACAAACTTTCGCCTTTATAATATTAGTAGGATGAGGGCACTTATAAAACGTCGTCGACAAGTGTTCCAGAAATGCGCTACATTCAACCAAACTCTTCAGCTTTATAATATTAGTATACTATACACGATGTAGGTACATAATATACATATTTTAATTTCAGTGAGGAACCAGTATTATTCACGCCAGATAATATAGTACAAATCCAAAGGTAAGGCAAAACATAGTTCATTACTCAAATCAAATGCGACTGAACATTTACTGCTCAAACAAGTGGGCTTTTATTGTCAGGGCAGGGCGAGAGGGACTGTCAGACTTATACTGACAAAAATCCACGGTGTCTTTCGATAGTTCTTTATGTTCCGTGGTCACGGTAGTTCGTTAGTCCCGCGAACCCGGCAGGCTTTGGCCCTCTAAGGGGGCCCCCGTCCCGTGGTCGCAGGACTAACGAATACCGTGACCCCGGCAAAGTAAAAATCGGGAATGGGCCGTGCGATATTTTTTTTGTAAGGTGCTTATAAAAAATAGTACATTATGCAACTAGTGAATAAAGAGCGGATTTAAAGCGAGGGCCATATTTATGAATCCTTCGCCCTGTGCCCGCGACTTCGTTCGCGTGGATGTCGAAACCCAACAATGTATTTTTTTTATAAAACAGGATTTTTTCTAAAATAAAAGTAGTTACTCCTTATTACATCAGGTACCTGCCAAAAAGTCCCGTCAAAATCGATCCAGCCATTTCAGAGTTTAGATTAGCCATTATAAACGGACAAAAATCGTAAAAAAAATTATTTTGCTCTGTGTACCGGATACATTATAATTATATTCATATGCATGTAGTAAAAAACCGTTATCAGACACTCCAATTAAATATGTAAGATGTACATATTTAATTTACTTCTAGGGACGAACCTCTAATGGATCCAATATCTTTAGACATGAAGACTGATGCAAGGGATCATGAAGAGGAAACGTAAGTCATTTTTTTTAATGTTGCCCCACACTATGTGTTTTTTCTTTCGGTGCAACTTTTATCTTAGGAATAAAAATAGCGGTTTGATATATTTTTTATAGATAAGCTGTCAAACCGCCATTTTTATTCCTCAGATAAAAGTTATCAGAATCTGACTATTAAAAAATCAGCCCTAAGTCGTTAATTAAAATGTGTTAAAGTACAGAATACTTTAGTTAGTAATAACTTGGACCGGTATGTACTTAACTGTTTGTAATAACATGATTGGGTGATCATCAGAGGGATATGACGAGAACAACGTTGAAGGTCAGATTTTATGCTTATTTAAGGGTGTATAACCTGAAAGTTGGGAACGTCGCTAATAGCTGTCAAATATTTACAAGTTTTAATTATTTTGGCAATGTATACTGTATGGACATGAGAAATATGGTTCTATAGTGCACTAACAATAATATAGGAATGCAATTAAAATACTGAATTTGATGTTGTAACCGTTTCAGGTGTATAATATTTTATTTTATTCTGTTACACATATTTATTACTTAATTATTTTAACACACACACACACTATAAAGCTGATTTACATCTGTGACGTCTCGCAAGGCTCAGTTGAAAACCAGCGTCAGGCTCCCTGTGGCCTGGCTTTATGCTGAACTTAGCCTGTTTGGCACAGCCGTGAGGCACACGGTACCTACATTCAGTGTATTCTAGTAATTTTAACTGTAATTGTGTGCTTGAGGCTTGCCAAATAAACTTATTTTCTTTCTTTCTTTCTAAAAGGCATTTGAAATTTTTTTAAATGCTTTTTTACGTCTAAAACTATAAATTCGGTGTTACGATATTAATTATTGCATTTCCTTATCAATTTTTTAGTGCACTACAGAGCCATATTTCTTATTTTCATACAGTAAATTTGTAAAATTGATTAAATCTTGTAAATATTTGACAGCCATTTGCGACGTTGCCAACTTTTAGAATAAGCGCTCTTAAGGCTTTTTGTAATTTGTCATTTATTTTTCAACTAGCGACCTCACCCGGCTCCGCACGGGTGCAATGCCTGTTATATTATGCATGTTTAATACTTATTCAGTGTTTTAAGGAAATATTAAAAGTGCTTTCTTTCTTCTAGATCAATGGCACAAAGGGAACAAAATAGCATTAAAAAAAAGCGGCCGCTGGACCGGGCTTTGGCCCGCCTTCACAAAAGGGCACGGCTAAGGGAGGTGCTCGACGAGGAAAGTATAAAAAGTCCGAGTAAAAAGCAAAGGCAAGAAAATATTACGGTAAATTATATTATTATGCTTTATACATTTACAAATATTTTAATGATTTTCACATTTCCAGAAAAGTGTCGCCAGTACGAGAGCCGTGCCCTTTATTGCGCAACGAGGAGAGTAAAGAAAGTCCGAGTAAAGAGCAAAGGCAAGAAAATATCACAGTAAATTATATGCTTTATACATTTACAAATACTTATTTTAATTATTTTCACATTTCCAGAAAATTGTCGCCAGTACGAGAGCCGTGCCCTTTATTCTGCAAAGAGGAGAGTAATAAAGAAAGTCCGAATAAAGAGCAAAGGCAAGAAAATGTTACGGTAAATTATATGCTTTATACATTTACAAATATTTTAATTATATTCACATTTCCAGAAAAGTGTCGCCTGTACGAGAGCCGTACCCTTTATTGCGCAACGAGGAGAATAAAGAAAGTCCGAGTAAAGAGCAAAGGCAAGAAAATATTACGGTAAATTATATGCTTTATACATTTACAAATGTTTTAATTATTTTCACATTTCCAGAAAAGTGTCGCCAGTACGAGAGCCGTGCCCTTTATTGCGCAACGAGGAGAGTAAAGAAAGTCCGAGTAAAGAGCAAAGGCAAGAAAATATTACGGTAAATTATATGCTTTATACATTTACAAATATTTTAATTATATTCACATTTCCAGAAAAGTGTCGCCTGTAAGGGAGCCGAGCCCTTTATTGCGCAACGAGGAGAGTAAAGAAAGTCCGAATAAAGAGCAAAGGCAAGAAAATGTTACGGTAAATTATATGCTTTATACATTTACAAATATTTTAATTATATTCACATTTCCAGAAAAGTGTCGCCTGTAAGGGAGCCGTGCTCTTTATTGCGCAACGAGGAGAGTAAAGAAAGTCCGAGTAAAGAGCAAAGGCAAGAAAATATTACAGTTAATTATATGCTCTAAACATTTACAAATGTTTTAATTATTTTCACATTTCCAGTAAAGTGTCGCCAGTTCGAAAGCCGTGCCCTTTATTGCGCAACGAGGAGAGCAAAAGAAGATCGAGCAGAAAGCAAAGGCAAGAAAATTTTACGTTAAATTACTTAAATACAAAGAGATTAACGATAGCTTGCCTTTTAAGTTCTGTCGTTTAAATGTTTGCCGCGAATTTCGAATTTGGAACTGTTCAATATTCAAATTTATTGGAATTTAGAATATCGAATCAATTGAAAATTTTTAAGTAAATTCAAAGACATTAAACTATATAAGAGCAATAGACGGGACATCACGAAGAAATTTGTGATCCAAAAGTTTTTACCAATAAGTAAAAAGTCGCTCAGTCTAGTTCGGGACGTTCCGCCTGACAGTTCGTGTGACCGTGCGACAAAATGTAAACTTTGATAGACGATTAGAAGAAAATTTGCCTAGTTTCGCTTTGTCAAACTGCAAATCTAGGTACGGGAAAACAAGTGGACTTGAAATCAATTTATTTTCGTAAATAACTTTTATTTTTACCTAGTATTTAAGATGTTTTTCAATATTTCCTGATATTATTCTAGAACATTTGCATTTTTTAAATAAACGCCATCTGTTGTTCAGTAGCTCTACGTATTTTGCTAAGGAATTAGAGTTGTCTGTTTATCGATATGAACTATCGATATTTATTAAGTCGAAGACTCTTGTCGAAGAGTAATTAAAAATTTCTTCTACAGCTTGGCCAGAACGGATTGAAACGGAACTAAAATTTTTATTTCTGACAGCGTTTTAAAATCTTTGATATTTGATGTAAACAAAGACCGCAGGTTTGTTAGATTTATTATTGTGCCATAAAACTAACGTAATAAGTGAAAAAGAAAAAAAATCATTCAAAGTGCTGGTAGCGCGAAGACAGTGGCGACTTCCGGTTTTCTACATTTTTATGTCAAGCTGTACTTGTTTATGATTTAACTAGCTGTTGCCAGCGGTTTCACCCGCTACAACTCGAAAATTATCCCACGGGAACATAAAATCGGGATAAAAACTATCCTGTGTTAATCCAGGTTATAAACTATCTGTATACCAAATTTTAGCCAAATCCGTTCAGTGGTTTTTGCGTGAAAGAGTAACAAACATCCATACATCCATACTTACAAACTTTCGCCTTTATAATATTAATAGGATGGACTGTCTCGTTGGTTGTCAGTTCATGTAAGGCTCATTATATGGGGAAAAATAAAATCAAGACGGTGGAAGTAGGTAAAACAAAAGACTTTTTCATAAATTAATAATTTAAGATCGTATTAATAACTTATAATATAATTTTATTTCCGTTCTGCCCTTACACACTTTTTTAACTTATGAAAATATTTAAATCCTAGTTAACTTTATCGATGTTAATGTATCGATAATTTATGTCATTCTTTAATGTTGCACCCCTATCATAAGGTGCTCGGCAGTGCCATCTATTGCGCAATCGGGCACGCCGCAATTGCGGCGGTAAGACCCCTCTTTGAGGAGTGGCTGGAGAGAAGTCATGGCGTCCTGACCTTCCGCTTGACGCAGGTCCTCACCGGACACGGAAGTTTCGGGAGGTACCTGTGTCTGATGCGAAAGGAGGAGACGCCTGGGTGTCACCACTGCGAAGATCGCCCGGAGGACACGGTGGAGCATACGGTGCAAGACTGCCCAGCTTGGGCGGAGCACCGACGTGTCCTCACGGCTGCGATAGGCGGAGACCTCTCGCACCCAGCATTGGTCGCGGCCATGCTGCGGGGCGAGACGGAGTGGGAAGCGGTCGCCTCCTTCTGCGAAGCAGTAATGCTCGTGAAGGAGGAGGCGGGCCGCGAGCGAGAGAGGACAGAGTCCTCCCTCCGCCCCATCCGCGGTAGTAGACGCCCACGGCGACGGACGTCGCTAGATGATCTCCGGCCACCGTAGGCGCGGGCATGCGGGCAGCGAGTAAAGGGCAACTCGCTGCCCGACCAAGGACCATGCCCGGGTCGACGGCGTGTTGTGTCCCACGCGCGCCTCAAAGAGCGTCAGCATAATGACGGGGCCCCCCTCTCAGAGGGCCAAAGCCTGCCGGGGTCGCGGGATTATTTCCTTACCGTGACCCTGGAACAGAAAGGGCTATTGAAGGACACCGTGGATTTTAGTCAGTAAAAGTCTGACAGTCCCTCCCGCCCTGCCCGGGGTTGGACGACTCATTTGATGATTTTACCACGCTAAAAAAAAAAAAAAAAAAAAAATCTATTGCGCAATAGCTGAAATGTATTCTGATGAATTATTTTAATACGTGGTTTTGCTATACACCGCTAGATAGCGCTACTAACGCACGGCATCAACAATTTTGTATGACAATATTCCCAATGCCCGCTCTATAGTTCTTTTAAATCTCTTTGAGTAAATTCAATTGTTTAGTCACAGCGTTGTTTTGAACCTGTTAGGTCACCTATAAAAATTTATTTATTTATTTAAAGGTACACCAACAGCAAAACATACAATGCATTAATAGAAAAGAAAAAAATATAAACTTATGCGCTGGTATGCAAGCCTATTACAGGTATACGCAACATTTGATAATTTAATATATAACATTAGGAATGGTTAAATTATAATTTTAATTTTTCTTAAACTAAATGAAAACTGAATAGAAATTTGAAAACAAAAAAATTAATACAGAAAGTAAGAAATTGACAAAGAAATTACTAAGTAGTAGGTTGATTAATGTGTTCCCGTATCTCCGAGACTAATCTTCTGAACTTGTTGAAAGAGACGCTGAATAAATCGGAGTCTAATGATTTAAAACTGCTATTATAGTTTCTACATATTCGAAGTATAGGAGCGTTAAGGCCAAGGTTCGATTTACGGAAAGGAATATGGAAAAATCTAGTGATGGGATGTCTAGGGGGTTTCAAGGGGACTGAATACTGAATTCGCTCCACTAAATCACTGCATTTAATAATTCCGTTAACAATTTTGTATAAGAAGATATGGTCACGCGAGTGGCGACGATCTCGCAACGTCTTAATGTTGAAAAATTTTATGCGTTGCATGTACGGACAGCGGTGGCTTATTCCTCTAGATATAAACGCGAGATGTTTAGAGAAAAAATGAATTTGACCAAGGAAAACGTCCGCGCAATAATTTTCTACAACTTCCGAAGAGGCCTAACGCGGTTTCAATGTTTCGAAGAGATAAAATCTGTGTTCTATGACGAAGCCCCATGCCTGCGGACGGTTGAACGCTGGTATTTGGAATTTCAGCGTGGACATACCAGTTTTAATGACAAATCTCGTGAAGGACGTCCAAAATCCGCATTCACTGAAGATAACACGTTGCTGTGAGAAAACTAATACTCGAAGATCGTCATGTGACATATCGGGAGATAGAGGCGGTATTAAGCATTTCAGGGACAACTATTCGGAAGATCTTGCATGACGCTCTTGGTGTGAGAAAGCTAGTTTCCCGTTGGATTCCGCATTTGCTATCTGATGATCATAAGGCGACCCGCGTTAGTTGGTGTAAGAAAACTCTTCAAAGGTTCAACCGAGGAGAGTCAAATCACGTCTACGACATTATCAGTGGTGATGAATCTTGGATATATGCCTATGATCCTGATTCCAAACAACAATCTACAATCTGGGTCTTTCAAGACGAGCCTAAGCCGACGAAAGTTGTTCGCTCTCGAAGCACTTCAAAGAAGATGGTGGCTACTTTCGTAGCAAAAACCGGTCATGTTGCGACTATTGCACTTGAAGATCGTAGAACAGTTAATGCAGAGTGGTATACCACAGTTTGCTTACCCCAAGTCATCACCGAACTTCGAAAGTCCAACCCCAAGCGTCGCATCATCCTACACCACGACAACGCAAGCTCCCACAGCGCTCGTCAAACAATTGAGTATTTGAAGCAGGAAAACGTAGAAATTCTTGATCATCCTCCATACAGTCCTGACCTAAGCCCTAACGATTTCTTTACATTTCCTACATTTAAAAAATCTCTTCGTGGTCAAAGGTTCCAGTCCGGCGAAGAAGCAGTCGGTGCTTTCAAATCAGCTGTAGTGAACACCCTACTTTGGAGTGGAATAAATGCTTTAATAACTGGTTCGAGCGAATGGAAAAGTGTATAAAACTACGTGGTGAATACTTTGAAAAGCAATGAAAGGTAAGGTTTTTTCTTCAAACTACAAAACTTAAAAGGCACGCCACGTAAAAGAACCTATAGAGCGGTCATTGGGAAAATTGTCATACAAAATTGTTGATGCCGTACGTCAGTAGCACTATCTAGCGTTGCATAGCAACGCGACTACTAGACTGAGCGATTTTTTACCTATTGGTAAAAAGTTTTGGATCACAACTTTCTTCGTGATGTCCCGTCTATTGCTCGTATATAGTTTAATGTCTTTGCTTAAATATAATATACATTTACAAATGTTTTAACTATTTTCACATTTCCAGAAAAGTGTCGCCAGTTCGAGAGCCGTGCCCCGTATTGCGCATCAAGGACAGTAAAAAAAGACCGAGTAAAAAGCAAAGGCAAGAAAATATTACGGTTAATAACTAATATGCTTATGCATTTACAAAAGTTTTAATTATTTTCACATTTCCAGAAAAGTGTCGCCAGTACGAGAGCCGTCCCCCGTATTGCGCATCAAGGACAGTAAAAAAAGACCGAGTAAAAAGCAAAGGCAAGAAAATATTACGGTTAATAACTAATATGCTTATGCATTTACAAATGTTTTAATTATTTTCACATTTCCAGAAAAGTGTCGCCAGTACGAGAGCCGTCCCCCGTATTGCGCATCAAGGACAGTAAAAAAAGACCGAGTAAAAAGCAAAGGCAAGAAAATATTACGGTTAATAACTAATATGCTTATGCATTTACAAATGTTTTAATTATTTTCACATTTCCAGAAAAGTGTCGCCAGTACGAGAGCCGTCCCCCGTATTGCGCAACGAGGAGAGTAAAAAAAGACCGAGTAAAAAGCAAAGGCAAGAAAATATTACGGTAAATTACATAAATATAATATACATTTACAAATCTTTTAACTATTTTCACATTTCCAGAAAAGTGTCACCCGCGGAAGTCCCACCCCCGCATGTTACTCAGCCGCGGAAAGTCGAAAAAACTGGTGTGTAAATTGTCTTCTGGATATCGTATTTGTTATTTACCGATCCAACCTAACATGTTTTAATTCTGTTCTATCCAGCGCTGAATGCAAGCTGCTCGACCAGCCTGGACTTAGGAGAGGATGATGCTGCCTCGCCGCCTCCTCTGGGGTAAGTTTGATCTTCTATGATCTATATCATTTTAAACATTCAAAAGAAATCGACTTAATTTATGTTTTTTTACAGCGTAAATCAGTTGGTATTTGCCCCGTCCACGGATATAATTACCGTCGATGATTTGGCGCCTGACAGCGTCATCATTGATGCGAGCATCGAGTTGTTGGGATTCCCGCCGAACACATCGTTCCCTACAGAGAGTTTCTCACTGCTGACTATTCCTCCAGAGCCAGCGCCGTCGTCCCCACTACCAGGTATTCTTTTTTTATTTCTCATTTGTAATAATAATCTGATTTCATCGTGGACTAGCGAGTTCAAAGTAGCTAAAAGTTAATTATCGCTCTGCTCATATACTTAATTCTGTTTTAGATCCTTGGCTTTACGAGGAGAACCTGGAGGGAAATGCTCAGCAGTTTGAACACTCTGTGGGTCATTATCCTGGCAGCGATGTCGAGGATGATGATGACTGCCTGGACATTCTAGGACCTCGCCGAAGGCACGCCGCAGAATTCGCCGTGGAAGATTTGCCCGGCAACCTCGGTGAGGTCTTAGAATCGATGGACAGGCAGGACGATGTCGCTCTGCGAGAATCATGTCAGGAAGATATGCTAACGTTTGATTGGTCTCACGACCCCGAGGTGTTCACCGGGGTGCGGGAAACTTTTACCGGACCAGCGGGACCAACTTTCCCCACTGAAGGTATGTCTCCATTCCAAATTTTTGCTAAAATTTGGGATGAAGACATAATTAACCTCATAGTCAGTGAGACTAACAAGTATGCAGAACTCCTCCTGGCCAACCCGGCGCTTGCACAAAAATCACGTATGAAGAGGTGGGTTCCAATCACGTCGGACGAGTTGTTCACCTTCTTCGGCGTGATTATGCTTCATAGCATTGTCCCAATCCCTGTAGAACAGGAATACTGGACGCCGTGCTTGCCTTATTTTAAATTGGCATCATTCGCCGAAATTATGCCGTTTCACAGGTTTAGCCTGATCAAAAAGTGCCTCCACTTTGTCGATAATAGGTTGCTTGCCAGAGGTATCCCGAATAAGTTATCTAAAATCCAACCAATAATAGACCACCTTAACTCAAAATTTAGCTCTTTATACCTGCCTGAGCGGGACATAGCTCTCGACGAGTCGTTGATGCTGTGGAGAGGCAGATTGTCCTTTTCACAGGTCATAGCTAGAAAAGCTGCTCAGCAAGGTATAAAGAGCTATGAACTCTGCGAGTCCAGGACGGGATATCTCTGGCAGATGATTATTTATGCCGGGAAGAACGAGCAGCACAACACCGAGGCGAAGACGAGCGGGGATGAGCCTGAGGGTGCGACTTCAAAGATAGTATTGAAGTTAGTTCGTCCGTTACTAAATAAAGGCCACACTTTAGTAATGGACAACTTCTACAATAGTCCTTTGTTAGCACGCACCCTCAAGGCTAAGAAGACGGACGTGATGGGCACTCTGCGTCTGAACCGGGAGTTCGTGCCTGGCAGTTTGCGCTACAAAACTAAGGAGAACATGAGGACCGGAGAAGTGGCTTTTAGCCAGACACGAGACATGACAATCACGGTGTGGAAGGACTCGAATGTGGTGGTATCTTTGATATCCACATATCACAAAGTGGAGGTCGGCGGAAAAGTAAAGGACGGGTACTACAGGTACAAACCTAAGGTGGTACTGGATTATAACATGTCTATGGGAGGCGTCGACAAAAAGGACCAGCTTTTGCAGGCGTTTCCCGTAGAACGGGTTCGCAACCCAATCTGGTACAAAAAGCTTTTCCGCCGACTTCTCAACGTGTCCATCCACAACGCGTTTGTCATGTTCGCGAAAGGCAAAATGGCACAGCGCCAGTTTCGGGTGACGTTGGCGGACGAAATAATTAAAAGATTTCGGCCATCAGTTATGGAAGCACCGATTGGGCGTGTCCACCACTTCCCGGGCAAAAACACTATGAAAAGAGCACGTTGCAAGTGGTGCGCCATGAAAGGAGTGGATTCGTCCACTGTTTACAAGTGCATGGGTTGCGATGTAAACCTTTGCATTGTTGGTTGCTTTAGCGATTATCACATACGCTTGGGCCTGGTTAAGTGATAATTTCTAAAGCAACCCTTTTTTTAACCCGACTGCCGAGTGCTTAATATAGTTTTGAAGTTGTCGTTACGCAACGTGAACATTTTATTTTTTTACCCGACTGCGCCAGAAGGAGGGTTATGTTTTTTTACTTACTGTGTGACATTCAGACTACTAAGTCAAAACGACATATCTTCTTCTATCTATCTATCTTTTCTTCTATCTATATCTATCTCTCTTCTTCTATATCTATAATATGAAAATGGATCGCAAAATGTGTTGCTAAGCTCATAACTCGAAAACGGCTGGACCGATTCGGCTACTTCTTTTTTTGTTGTGTTCCTAACCATCAGCGCCAGGTTTTAGAGGACGAAAATCATCATGTCCACCCGTGTAAAGCGGGGACAGGCCGCTAGTAATTTATAAAAAATCGGTCCATCTGTAGGCTATAGACGGTAACAACGAATAATACTCATACATTCGAAAAAATTACCCCTCCTTTTTTGGCAGTCGGGTTTTTTTTTAGCATTTTTTTTATCCTGTGAAACAGGGATTGGGACCAAGTTTTTTTTTTTATTCGACTTTAAAACCGGGGTTTGTCCATTCTCCCGGATTGTGATATTTCTTATTTTGTTTTTTTTTTTTGTTCTATGACTATTGAATAACAATTTATTGTGATACATCATTGGTAAGAAATTTTTTTGTAGAAAATAGTTACGTATGATGTAACTACACTAACTTTACTGAATAAAAACAAACGAGAAATGTAAAAACGCAGTTTATTTGTGGGTATTACTTCAATCAATTACATATTTTTCTGTACTAGATAAACTTATTAACATATTTTTTTCACAATAGTTACAATATGAACTTAGCTTTCATATAATTATGGTAACAATATTTTGAAATTTTGTGACAAGGTATAGTTGTACTAAATTATTTAATTTCTGTGAATTTTTTTAACCGTAAGCAATGTTCGATGAAGTTGTACGTTTTCAAATATGTACCTAAATATTTTCTAACGCTTGTATATAATACAACCCCCCCCCCCCCAAATAAAAGTCATAAAATATATTATCATTGTTAACGTTTTTGTTTGTGTAGTTTTTTCTACAATAATTCAATAATGAGGAATACAAAGTTATATTTAAAATAAATGCAAAAATATTTGCTCTGTGATTCACAGTAAACGTCTCTTTTATTAGTGCTCTTTTCCAAGAGTGCATTGTGACTCATTTTTCGTAAACTTAAAAACTCAAATAGCTAACTATTGTTATTTGTCTGTGATAAGATTTTGTACCAAATTAGTGATAAGATACTATTCTAAGCCACTTAGCTTTTTCAGAGTCTCGGATTGAATGTATAATAAAACCTTTATATCTTGTGGGAAGTTATCTAGATTTTAACGACTATGTTTAATGAGCAGGGCCGTAGCTAGGGTCGAATTTGAGGTAGGGCAGCATTAGTTACAGGTAGGGCGGAAGTAAAAAAATTATCATAATTGATCTGCCGTCGAAACACGGGCTCCTAAATCAATCACCATGTATATCACCATCATGTGAATAGTTATTCGTAGACAAATAATTACTGTGACAGTGCATGAGCATGGATCTAAGAACTATTAAATCCTCAATGATGAAGAACAAGTGAATAAGATGGTTGAACTTCCAGATTTGGATGTAGAGATCCACATCCACGTCTGAGTGAGAGTGAGGTAATAATTAATTATTGGGTGGGGTGATACGAGTAAATAGAAACGACCAAAAATATCATTAAGATCACATTGTTTTTGCGTACTTATTATAATAATTAACTAACATAATAATAAAAAACATTTAAAACAGCTGAATTCTACGATTCGCCATGTTATTAAAAATGCGAAGAACTTCGTTCAGATCAACTGATTTTGTTCTTTTTTTTTCAAAGGCCAGAAATACCATACCAGCCATTATCTCGTGACCCATTGACAGCCTTTGAGGCCTATTGATTGCAGTTAAAGTTGAAAACGTAGATTCACACACTGCAGTGCTACATCCTATGGTCGCCACAGACGCAAAAAGTTCATATGTATCTTTGAACGCCTCTCGTTGCCTGTACAAAACTTGCAATGTATTTTCCATTATATCCTCGTTACGACTCAAGTAAGCTTTAACCACACTAGCCTCTTCTCTTGATGGAACTTTCAGACCTGAAAAATTAGTTAAAATTGTAAATTGAACATGACAATTTTTTTGAATTATTTTTTTTTTTTAAACTTACCCAAATTTTTCAGTGGAACCATTTTATCTACATCCAACTCATCAAGACTTGCAATCGAATTAATTAAATCATCGTTGTCCGAAAACCTTCTTTGTAATTCAGCAATTAAAATGTCCAACGTTTCGAAATACTCAGACTTAAATGGCTCGTCGTTCTCATCTATATTTTGTCTGGCGGAGGAACAGGGGGTGTACGTCAAATAGTCATCCATCCGATTTGGTTTTTTTACTTGCCTCTTCGAGGTCTGTGTCCTATTTTCAGATTCGCCGCAGTCATTGCTTGTTAAAGACTTAGCTTCTTCCAGAATTTGATTATACATTTGATTTGATCTTAATTTAATAATTTCATCTTTGACACACTTTATGATTGTTATGGCATCTTTTAATCCTGCGCTTCGGGCTTGCAAAGCTGCGTCTGCAGGTTGTAGCGTGGATAAGATTTTTTTGGCCACAACCATGGCTATTCGGAATTCCAGATCAAGCATGACTTTTTTAATACCTATACTCTTGGCGACGTCATCACCGTTGAATCTGCCATTTTTAATTTCTTTCAAAGTCTGCAAAATCGATGAATAATTATCGTATACAACTTTTGTAACTGCTAAATGTCCAGACCAGCGTTGTTCGAGGAGTCGGCCAATCCTTTTTCCATCATATAAGGCAGCTATTTTGCCATGATGAAAGAATTCATGTAACATGATGCATTGGTCAAAAAATAAACGAATAAAAGTCATTTCTGAGATAGTCCTGATGACTATTAAGTGCAAGCGATGGTTATAGCAGTGGACGTAAGGAATTTTTCGGCCCAATTTATTTTCTATTCTAGTCGCAACTCCTGAAACTTTCCCACTCATTACACTTGCGCCATCATAGCATTGGCTAAGCATACAAGAGGGGTCAATGTTATTTTCCGTGAGAGTATTTAACGTTAATTCCGTGAAAGTGGCTGCATCAAGATTTTCAGTAGTCTTAACCATCAGCAACGACTCATTGACGACACCATCCTTGACGTAGCGTATTGCTAATGCAATATTTTCGCGGTTATTTTTATCTCTCGTCCCATCTTCCATTAGAGTAAACCATTTCACGTCAGATTCATTAATATCTTTGACAATGGAACTTCGTACCGCTTGAACCATTGCTTGAATTATTTGATTTTGAATTTCGGGTGAACGATATGTTGCGTTTTGTGGTATATGAGTGAGAACCTCGTTCAAATTTGGATCTTTCATACATGTGTATTCAAATAAATTCTGAAATAATCCTTGTTCTTTTTCTTCTTCCAAAATATAATTTCCACGCAAAGCTAATTCGTTGACAATTAGAAATTGTATTACTTCCATGACAGACTTTACATAATACCTATATTTTTCTAATACTTTTTGATTTATTAACGTTTCAACACTGCTAGATGCAGATATTCTTTGTAATTTCTCCTGCCACATCGACATAGCTTGAATATGAGAAATTGATTTTTCATGTTTTGGAAAACCAGTTTTAGAATCAGTGGCATTTTTCCAGTTTCTAAATCCTGTGGAAGTGTACGAAGTCTGTTTGCTTCCATGAGGTAAAAATTGCTGGCATGGATAGCAAAAAGCAGCATCTTTCTCGACAGAATACTGCAACCATTTATAACGCTTGAACCAATCGGAAACAAAGGCCCTGTTGTGTTGTTTTGGATATGTGTCTAAAACAACTTGTTCTATTGGTTCTCCGATTTGTGCAATATCAGACGGAATACCATAGCTAACGTTACCTGTTGCTACGGAACTAGGAGTAGCGATTGTATTTGGTGCTTCCACCTGTTTTGAACAGTTAGGTTTTTCGTGGTCAATTTGCTCCTCAAGTCTTCGTTTTTTTCCAAAGAAAGCCCGTATATCCATCGCGAAATAAATGAATCTTCAATTTATAGCAATACAAATAACAATTGTATCGATTTTTGTCTAAAGCACTCTTCACCGTACACTTCACTTAACCAAACTACAAACAATCATAATCAATCTTTAGGTCAGGTTTAAAGGGGAAGAATGTAACACTTTTTTTTGCATTCACTGATAAAACACCTGAAATTCAATAAAATATAAACAATATCCATTTGAGGTTGTTTTTGTTTTGACGTTTTGTTTTTATTCAGCAAAATGTCATCATGACATTTGTCATTGGTGCGTTCCGTTTCATCGGCTTTAGTTTGAACCAATACAAGAGTCTTACCATCACATTATAAATTTTGTTGCAAACTTAGATACCTATCGCTACATTTTTTTTCTCAAACTATGAACAAACAATTTAATTATAATAATTTATCTTAGTTTTAGATATTTTTAAGGTAGGGCATTGTGGTTTCAAGGTAGGGCATTGCCCCACAATGCCCCCCCCTAGCTACGGCCATGTTAATGAGTAGTAGTTCAGATCTCATAATTGTAAGTAGAATGTTTAGATGTACTTTTATTATCACTTTGTGATACAACCCAATAAAAAAATAGAAAAAAAATGTCTCTCTGTCTCTGTCTGTTCTCTTTATTAGTCGTTATTGTAAAATAATGTGTTTTGTAAATAAAATAATGTTTTTTTTATACATATATGCTTTTATTTTAGAAATATGACGCCTTTTTGTACAGAAAATTGGTAAAAGTCATTCACTGCCGAGTGGCCATTGTTCTTTCTAACTTTGTCACAATCCTGTATTTGTGCAAGTCTAGATTTGCGCAAGTATACTGGTACAGTCACAAGCAATAACATGACGTATGCACTTAACAAAATTCAAACGCAAATTACTTGTCAATTACTGGTTTCCACTTTGAGATAAGACCTATTTCGTATATAACATATACAGGGTGTTTGGTCCATCGTGTGCCAAATTGAAATGGTCGACAGAAGGGGTCATCTGCTATCCTTTCAGACCCCTTAACACCCCTCATGCCCTGTGGATTTTTTTTAATCGACTTTTTATTGTTTTACTAAAAAAGACCCAAATTTTACATTCAAATGCAATTTTCTTTTTAAATATCGGTCGTAGACTCTGAATTTTAATTTTATTTGGATGTGTATTGTTTATGAGTACTTTTAAATACAAAATTAGGGACATTAGTCACCTAGTTTTTTTTTAATTCACTCGCAAAGGTAAATCATAAATTAAAGCTGAACATGTTACAGCTGTTTACATGGCTACAGAAAAAAAAACTAGAAGCGACTGGGATCTTCCAACTCCCTCATTAATTCTCCAGTCTATCCCCTTGCTAATGATATGCCACATGCCATAAAAATCTTTTAACAACTTTGTGAATTCACTAGAATTGTGAGTCGAGTGCCATAAGGCTGACATACAAAATTATGATTTTTAAACATTTTTTTTTGCATAAATGATACCTGACAAACCTATAAATCTTATCTTTAAAAAAATCTGTCTCTTATCTCTATGTTTTAGTGGGATTTACGTGTAAAAAAAAAATGATTTCGGAACGTCCGTTGCGTACCTATACCAGCCCTTTGGAACGTCTCTAGACATAAAGGGTAACGAAGTTAGATCTGGGGAACGTGGCGGCCATGGAATAGGGCCATCGCGTCCAATCCACGCATTGTGGAACACATTGTTAAGATATTTCCTCACAGTCAAACGCCAATGCGCAGAACAGCATTTTGAAATACCATGGGCAAACGTTCATTAAACACGGGCACATCATCGGTCACTAATTTGAGCAGCATTTCTAACAATTATGAAATAAATGTTAAAAATCATTTTTTTTTACACGTAAATCCCACTAAAACATAGAGATACGAGACAGATTTTTTTAAAGATAAGATTTATAGGTTTGTCAGTTATCATTTAAGCAAAAAAAATGTTTAAAATCATAATTTTGTATGTCAGCCTTAGGGCACTCGATTCACAATTCTAGTGAATTCACAAAGTTGTTAAAAGATTTTTATGGCATGTGGCATATCATTAGCAAGGGGATAGACTGGAGAATTAATGAGGGAGTTGGAAGATCCCAGTCGCTTCTAGTTTTTTTTCTGTAGCCATGTAAACAGCTGTAACATGTTCAGCTTTAATTTATGTTTTACCTTTGCGAGTGAATTAAAAAAAAACTGGGTGACTAATGTCCCTAATTTTGTATTTATAAGTACTCTTAAACAATACACATCCAAATAAAATTAAAATTCAGAGTCTACGACCGATATTTAAAAAGAAAATTGCATTTGAATGTAAAATTTGGGTCTTTTTTAGTAAAACAATAAAAAGTCGATTAAAAAAAAATCCACAGGGCATGAGGGGTGTTAAGGGGTCTGAAAGGATAGCAGATGACCCCTTCTATCGATCATTTCAATTTGGCACACGATGGACCAAACACCCTGTATAACAGTATGGCTTCCAAAACAGACGTCTATTATAATGAAAAGGCAAAAGTTAAATCAATATAGTAGCAGAAAAACGCTTTTGAATACTGCTTAGTGTATACATACTATTGCTCGTGACTGTACGTGTATGGCCGGCTTTAATTTACTTTCAGACTAGCTGTTGCCTTGACTTTACCCGGGCATGTAATACCGGGGCGGATAAAAAGTACCCAATGTTTTAAACTAAATTATAACCTGATTGGCTACCAAATTAGTTCAGTAGGCACCTACTTTCTACTATTAAAAGAGTAACACTAAAACATTTAGGGCTGAGACACACCGAAATGGCAGCGGCCTCGCGCGACCTCCAGATCCCGCGCGCCTGGTATCTTCTTGACTAGTTTCTACATTCGGCAAGGTAACTCGTGTGTTTGGAGTGAACATGATGGAATTGGTTATTATAGCACTTATTGCGGAAGAAGAAACAAACAAGAAAAGACAAATCCGCCCGCGGTGCCGCGAGCGGCTTCGCGTCGCCGCGGGCGGCCTCTCGTGACCTTTTCAAGCGATACTGGTCTTTTAAGTAGGTATGTAGTTAAAGTTTAAAATTATTTCACACTGAAAGTGCTCGCCGCGTCGCTGCCGGCCACTGCCATTCCGGTGTGACTCGGCCCTTATACTCAAACTTTCTCATTTATATATAACTAGCTTCTGCCCGCGACTTCGTACGCGGATCCTTTACTGGCCTGTTGGTCTAGTGGTAAGTGACCCTGACTGCTATGCCGGAGGTCGTGGGTTCGATTCCCACCCAGGACAAATGTTTGTGTGATGAGCATGATCATTTGTTCTGTGTCTGGGTGTCATTTATTTATTTATCTATAGTATGTATGTATTTAGAAATATATAAGTATGTTTATCAGTTATCTAGTACCCATAACACAAGCTCTGCTTAGCTTGGGACTAGATGGCGTTGTGTGATAGTTGAGGAATATTATTATTATTTTTCCTGAATTTTCTTTGCTGCGCGAGACCTTTCCAACGCATGCAAAACCGTGGAAATCGGTTCGTGCGTTCTGGAGTTATAGCGTCAGGAAGGAAAAGGGTGAATCCTGAGATTCGGAATATTCAGGTGATTCCCTTGGCGAAATTTATTTAAACAGATTTTTTATAACTAACAATGTAATATAAAATTTAGCTTCATTATAAACACATTTAACGAATTGGCATCACTTTAGGCCGGATGGTTCCCAATATATGGCGTTTTAATTTTTTTTGGCCAGGGGAATCAAAAAAAGATAGAGGAAAATCAAGTTTTATTACTATTTTAAAGTAGCCTCTTTAAAATACTAATCAGTCTCCTTAACAATTTATCACTTTCAATACCCGACCACAAATCGTTAAATCACAAATTGCATATGAAAACGTGGTCAGGGTAATCAATGAGTTAGCGAAACCAAAACCAGGGGAATCAAATACTTATGTTCATAATTTCGTCCTGGACCAACGAGCGGCGTAATCTTTCACAAAGACGTACGAAGCACTACCAGCAGCGCACATGCGACGGCACGGAGACAATCTTCTTTAAAATTCTACTAAGATATACGAAGATTTGTGACGCGCCACGGGAATCACTGTTTAGTCTCGGACAAACTTTATATTGTAGTTAAAAAAAAAACTATCAAAAATATACATGCTGTATCTTTTTTAAATATATCTACAACAATCCTGGTAACGATTAGACCACACTGTTTATTTTGTTTACGTTCGTAAGTAAAAGTTTTATTGGTATTTTGTTTGCGAAATGTGCAGCGGACGCGCCAGGGTTATCAATTTTGAAGCCTTTTGGATTTTTTTTCGACTGTTTAGAACCAAATTAGACACAAAAACTATCGTGCAACAGTAAGATCATACAATATAGTAGCATAAAAAAAATATTTTGGTTTCTAATTTAAATACTACGGGTAGTTTTTTTCTTCGGACAACGTAAAATTAGCCTCTCAAGATTCACCCAAAACCCGACTTATTTTTATATAATAGATAAGGAGCACTAAATACGAGTACATAGGGCTGTAAGAAGATAAGAAATGGCGGAACCATATAGGGTAGGGTATATTGTTATATGAATGCTGTCACTGCGGGGATCCGCCGCTACAGACAAAGTAAGAACCCTGGGTCCATTCAGTATAAAAGCTTTGGCTTTGCCCAAGTTCTGACACCATTGTGTCAAGGTGTGCAAGAAGATCTGTACCTAATCTAAATTATTAGCATTTGGATTACTGGAAACTATAGATTGATCTGAATAAACAGTATTTGGAGTTGGACTCGTGTGTAGAAACCAAAGAATTTATTTATTCCTCTATCATAAAGTTATTAACGAATTTTTGTCGGAAGGTTTAAGCTCATTGTCTTTAATAGAGATGAAGATTACACCTACAAGAAATATCAAAAGACTTACCAGTCTACGCCACATTCAGTATACAAATAAACACTAATTGAAAATAATTAAGAAGAGTTTTCGAAAAATTTAATCAAAATAGGTATTTTAAAATCCCACCTTTTATAGCCCGCCAAATCGTAGTAAGTATCTCTAAGTAGTCTGTGGCCAAATCTACGCGCTAAAAATTAAGTTTTTTTTTAATAATACTATTGCCACGACTTCTGGGCCTTTGCGATACCGGTGCGGTGTGCGGTCGACCCTTGACATTACGCACACCAGTATCGCAAAGGCCCAGATATAATATATACTGTACCCTTAGCACGAATTTTCAGTATTTAAGACGTAAACTGGAACTTTGACAATTTCAAATTGACAATTTTTCAATGAAAAATTTAGTTCCTTCTCCGCACACCAGAGGCGCTGTTCCGTTTTTTCATACAAAAACGCTGTAAATACTGGAAAGACCATGGGAAAGACGCTGTAAAGTAAAAGAGTGAAAATTCGTGCTAAGGGTACTGGTAGGTAGGTAAGTTTTTCTTCATTTTTAAAGGTAGTATTTTAATGCAGCTCCAAATACTGTATTCAAATCAATCTACAGGGTGAAATCGAAATCATGGGCAATATTTTAATCTCAGGCTCTATAAACAATGCTAATTGAATTACGGCCAATAAATCACAAATCAAAAATATTATAAATGCAATTATGGACACCTATAAAAATGTAGTATGTCACATTGCAAAGGCTTATTAAGAGGATAGAATAGCTGCTGCCATTTTCAAAAAATAGGTATTTAGAAAAACTCGTACTGTCCCTCTCACGCGTTGAAAAAAACCCGATCGTGCGATAGAGAGCGTTGCAGCTCGCGACTGACTGTAAGTATTTTTTATATGAAATTTGTCTCTCGGGAGAACGTTTTTCACATACTAAATCACGACCAATCTCTTAGATTCTGGTGTCAATCGTTTCAGCATATTATATTCTAGGTTTGTAGGTTTTGTTTTTTTTTCTTAACCTTCTTTGTTTTTTAAATACAAAGGTTTTACTTCAATGAAGATTTTGTCATAAAAATAGTAACTTTTAGGCGCCTGCAACTTTCAAACTATTATAAATTTTGAAAAAAAAGAAACCCTATAAACCTAGTTTTTTACTGAATAGAATAGAATAGAAATCATTTATTTGTCAGAATATTGTACAAAGTTGTTAAGTATGTTATGTATAATTACGATCATAATATTCTGCCGTTTCCGGCGTACAAATATGGTTTAAATATAAGATTTATGGATCATCAATTCATCATACATTAGAATTAGATTTACAATCATAGAAATTACAAATAATTGAAATAATTTCATCAACATTAATAATTAATTTCGTCAAAGAGATACATACAATAGGCAATAATGTCAAATACTTAGGTAAATTTTTCATTCATAAAATCTTCAGTCGAGTAGAAACATTTGCTTAGGAGAAGGTTAAATAATTTAATTTTAAATGGTCTGAGGTTGAGAGTTTTGAAGCTGTCAGGTAATTTGTTATAAACAGTAATGGACATGCAGTACACATTATTGGAAAACAATTTTATTCTACGCCTGGGAACATTAAGCATATACACTTTGCGGCTTGGTCTGGATACAACGTCATTATACAATTCAAAATCTTTTTTATTTTGGTGTACTGTGTCAGATGCATTCTAAAAAATCATTGAGATAGGATAACATCTAGGGGGAGGAAAACGTTTTCTCTTTTTGTATGGACGAGCGCTCGGTAGACGATCGTCTTAATGCAAATAAATACTACAAGAAATAAAAAACCATTTTCCCAGGACATCACTAAAAAATAAATGAACATACAATGGTTAATTCAAATATGTAATTAGATATTCTACTGACCTGCAGTGCTATCTTTATCTTTATATAAAATAAAATCGTAGAGCTGTCATTCCTGTACATTGATTATTTTTTCCAAATAAACTTTTTTTTTTTCGATTTTTTTTTATGTTTTTTTGGTTTGATCTATCTCTTAAACTACTGTAAAGTTGTCGATCAAATTTTCCTCAAAATATTCCTAATAATGTGCTTCTGTTAATAGGCTATGTATTATTACGCTATTTTCCCTGGGAGATAAGCAATTTTGAATTTTGTTGTTTTTAAACGTTTGTTTGGAGTTGGAAGCTAAACCACTGGATATTATTAATTCAATTTTTCCTCAAATATTCCTTAAAATGCTCTTCAATTAATAGGATATGTATAATTACGCTATTCTCTTTGGGGGATTAGCAATGTTATAATGTGTTGATTTTCAGTCATTGTTGACATTTGTTTATGAACCGCTATTTGAAAACTACTGTCAGCGTACTAGCCAGTCTGGTTAGTAACCTGCTTGACTTTCGTGCAAGGGGTCCCAAGATCAAATCTTGCAATTTTCTTTTTCACTTTTTGTTCCTCTTTTTTTTCTTTTTATTTGTCCTAAGAGTTTAAAAATTAATTAAAAAAAAAAATTGTGCATTTTTTTATTTCAATAAATAATAATATATTCCACAACTATCACGCAACGCCATCTAGTCCCAAGCTAAGCAGAGCTTGTGTTATGGTTACTAGACAACTGATAAACATACTTATATATGTCGTAGGATAATTTGATACTTCGAATCTTCGCGGAAATCCTAGGGGTTTTGCGAAAACGCGGATAATTAGACATCGGCGAAAAATTATCCAATCTTACTGGACAAAGTCAGGATTTTTGCGAAAATACTCGTTATTATAGTAAGATTTGATGTGCTCAACACTGATTGGCTACAATTTTGCTGGCTGACTTCTAATTGGTTCCTAGTTTGCCGATGATTAACGTTAAAATTAAGGGTCAAATAAGGTACCCCGACAAGGATAGTTTAGTTTTAAGGATATTATTATGAATTTCAATGATGGGTCCTGTGGACTTTGATCCAAGAGCGAGCGAAGCGAGCTCGGGACTCGTGGGCACCCCGACACGGACAGGTTAGGTTCGAAGGGGATGGCGGGGTCTGAAAGACCCCGCCATCCCCTTCGTGTTAGGTTACTTTAAACCATGTAAGCAGAAATAGAAGCCCCGCGAAGCGGGGCTTCGTTGAACTTCCTTTTTAGGTAATCTTCACCTATACTTGTTTTAAGTATCATCAGAGCATTTTAACATGTTTTTATGCCATTGGTTTTTAATTTACATCCCTGACTGTACTTGTTCACCAAACTCGACATAAAGGTAATAGAAAGCGTAAAATATCAATACTTTGGAGAACAATAGACTTTCAGACTCGACGTAACGGGACTCGACGTAAAGGGAATAAATCAAATTAAGACGTCAACCAATCAGAGACGATCTCTTAATGAACGCGCTGACCGACCAATCAGCGTTCTTATTTCATAACAGCCAGCGTTTCGTTTCGCAATATTGCTGTAATAACGAGTATTTTCGCAAAAATCCTGACTTTGTCCAGTAAGATTTGATAATTTTTCGCCTATGTCTAATTATCCGCGTTTTTGCAAAACCCCTAGGATTTCCGCGAAGATTCGAAGTATCAAATTATCCTACGACATATACACTTCTCATCAAAAAAATCGAAACACTTTCGTTTTTATTGTTTTTGTCCTAATTTTTTACAAAAGAGAATTAATTCCATGAAAAAAAAACATTACTGTGTAGCTGGCAGTTTGGTCATTACAGTAAGAAGAAAAAAATCAAAATTCGAAATAATTTCATTTGTTTATCCTATAAATGAAATTAATCACTGTTTTGAGACAAATGTGTATTTAGGGTTGGAGTACGTTTCTCTAAAAAACTAAAAATTAGCGCTTGTCTTTAAACTTTCTGTTTCTTATTTCATTTACTGCATGGACCTAAAAAAAAAGGCGGACGGAACTTCACTAAGAAACGATTGAAGCACCACAATGGCGGCGGCGTAAATATGTGTGCGTGTCTATAGGGATGCCAGATGAAGGAAAAAATTACCCATTTTTAAACAATATTTAATTAAGATCTCCCTTGAACTTAAGTTTAATTACAATTTTTTTGTGACGGATACCTATTTTTAAAATAAAGGTAAAATAATTTAAGCACATTGGATATTAAAATATTAACAACTCGTTTAATGTTAATAAAGTTTTACAATCCCTTTTGGTGATTCAAATTTTTGTAGACTTGTCTTTTGCTATCGACACATCTAGAAATCCCTTCTAATTTACTTAAGTGGTGAAAACGAATGTTTAAGTATTTTTCGGCTATAAATATTTAATTAATGCTATTTTATGTTCCATTCCTACACGTCTACATTCCTATTCCATGTCTACACTCCCTTATTATTTGTATACAATCATTTTTCCATGCATCATTTGCCGTGGGGAAATCTGTAAAAATATAGAAGAATACAATAACGATAAATAGTAACATAAAATATAAATCTCCCAATTTTAAAATAATTTGAACCTTGAAATAGTTGCAACACTGAGTGATTTCGAGATGTTTATTAAATTTATTGACGTAAAATCGAGAAATAAGCTTCAAATTGACATGCTTAACAATGAAAAGTGATCCCCTGGCTTTTTTAATTGAACTACTATGGTTTAGACAACTTTTTGCAACACATGACGGCATACTTTGATTTTTATTAGACAAAATAACACCGTATAAAACCGCGAGTGTCGTTCGAAGCGTAATGGCCGACGGCTGACTTACTATGGTGTGAATGTGTGCGTGCTGGCTTGTCCACATTAGCGCACTGACTTACTATGGGTGCTTCAATTGTTTCTTAGTGAAGTTCCGTCCGCCTTTTTTTTTAGGTCCATGATTTACTGTGACTTTGGGACGTCTGTCGCGACATTCCGCGAAATGTAAATATTGTATATAGCAACATTGAAACTTTATGGTAAGCAGGTCTCATTTTTCTGACTGTCACTAGTATCTCTAAGTAGTCTGTGACTGTCACTTTTCTATTAGCGTACGTCATGCCGCCGCTCGGTACTCTTGAATTCATATATCACTTTGTTACTGTTTATTGAGTTTCATGATCTCTTCATGATTGTACAGCTAGTGTGCAGTAGCGTGTTAATATTAAAGTCAGTGTCAAGTGCTGTGCAGCTATCTCGAGAGGAACCTGGATTGGATTAGCTAAGTGTCTTAGGATCACTTCATTTCATTTCAATACTAACTACCCACTAAGTAAATTGATATAATGAGTCCTTCGGGGACTACATGGACCTTGTCAGGTTACCCACCATAGTAACTGATTTATAGGGCTCTTAACACTCATCAGTGCTTGGCTCTGGCCACTGCACCACATAAGGCGGGTTCGCTGCCAAGGAAGAGCCCAATTATACTCCCATGCCATTTAAAGCTGGGACCTACCGGTAGAAGAGGCGAGCTCAGGCTTGTATTAAAGATACGAGTGAGCGCGGTGAGGGACGTAGGGGCCCTCCCCGTGGTGCCATAGCACTAAGCCTGGTCACCATAGTGACATTATATAAAGGTCAAGTTAATGTATAGTAATACCAATAGTAATACCAATATGTAGGTGATTCTGGGACGCTTGGATGATTCCATGAAGGGAGGAATCATGATATATTTAAACCCCCAGGTGGTGAACGCAGACAGGCGAGATAGGTAGAAGGTTCGCCTCAACTGCGCGACTGGACACGGATGACAGGCGAGACACCACACACGGTATGGGTCACAACATGCTATACTAGCATTCTGTTATAATAGTTGGAAACAAGGCAATGAAATATATCAAAGCAATGCATTATTGGAATATGTATTTCGCTGGTCACATGAATAAGTGTACATGTTTAGTATACATCATCATCATAAAGACATGGCGACAACGTCTGAAAAAACTTTTTTTTCTAAAACATATGGATACTTCGCCCGCAGAAGCCGCCCAAGTGGTGGCATTGCTGGATTCTGGACTTAGTCAGCGTGTTGTGGCTGCAAGATTGCATCTAAGCTTATCATCTGTTCATAGAGTCTACAAACGCTATCGGGAGACTGGTTCGTTCACGCGCCGTTCAGGATCTGGCAGGAATCGGGTCACTTCTGAGCGAGATGATCGATTTATTGTAACAACTTCTTTACGAAATCGACGCCTTAACGCTTTTCAACTGCAGCAGCAGCTTCGCGTTGTACGAAGAGTAGCTGTAAGTGACTCTACAATAAGAAGAAGGTTGAAGGAACGCGGATTGGCACCGCATAAGCCAGCGAATGGGCCGAAATTAACTGCAGACCATCGAAGAGCGCGCCTTAACTTTGCACGCGAGCACCTAACTTGGTCATACCTTCAGTGGAGCAAAGTACTGTTTTCTGATGAGTGTAAAATTATGCTGTATGGTAACGACGGAAGGAACAAGGTCTACAGAAGAGATGGAGAACGCTTTGCACAATGCTGCATTGAAGAAAAGGTCAGCTATGGTGGCGGTTCGTGGACGGTTTGGGGAGGAATCAGCGCCGACGGTAAGACAGAACTTGCCTTTGTGTCTGGGCCACGGCTGCCTGCACTAAACTCTCATCGGTACATCGAACAGTGTCTTGACCTCATGTGATGCCCTATGCACATTTTATTGGCAACGACTTCATATTCATGCACGACAATGCTAGAGCTCACACCGCGGGCGTCGTACGAGATTATCTTACCGAAGTCGGTATCTCCATTATGGTATGGCCAGCAAGAAGCCCGGACATGAATCCCATTGAACATCTATGGGATGAATTAAAGAGACGAATTCGAGCAAGAGATCCAGCCCCAGAAACACTTAGCCAGCTGCAAAATGCAATCCAAGAGGAATGGGATAATATACCACAACATGTGATCGTGACTCTCATCCGATCGATGAAGAACCGTATGGAAGCAGTAATAAGAGCTCGCGGAGGGAATACAAGTTATTAAATAAACGTTTCTTACATTTTTTTTTAATTTACGCGTGTTCTTTTACCCATTTCCTTCATATTCCATACAGGGTAAAAATTACTCATTATACAAAATACGAAACCTATGAAGACTTAATTTGAATTTAGAACATTAACATTAGGATTTAAAAACCTCATACTACTCACTATTAAATGACATTTTACATTTATTCCTAAATATACACATTTTTCTGATAATCCTTATCAAATCATAAACTGCGAGGTGTTTCGATTTTTTTGATGAGAAGTGTATTTCTAAATACATACATATTATAGATAAATTACACCCAGACACAGAACAAATGATCGTGCTCATCACACAAACATTTGTCTTGGTTGGGAATCGAACCCACAACCTCCGGCATAGCAGTCAGGGTCACTAACCACTAGACCAACAGGCCAGTCGTATATATAATTACAATATTATTCGCAATTTTAATTTAGACAAAAAAAAAGCTAGGTCTGCATTCACCTTTATAAGTCTGTCATGTAGTCGTGACAGTTGCGTGCTGGGCACTTTTTGGCTTGTCTATAAACATGACTGTGGCGGTCAAAAGGTTAATACTAGACTCGTAATAACAGGCGACCGATGTCTGCCAACACATTAGGCAAAAAAGTCTTATAACCGTCTCATTTCGACCAATCCTGTGAGCCGTAAACATACGTTGAGACTAGTGATGGGTTTTTATCCGGATAAATACTCAAAATGGATAAATACTCAATAAATTTCCATTTTTACTCGAGTTTTTATCCAAAACAGTGGATAAATACTACTTACAGTGTAAGTTACATTGTTCATCGTAATTTTTGTTATTTTACAAGAAAAATGATTGAAATACATGAAAATCTGTTAATATAGATTTGTAACGTACTTTTTTAATCACTTTAATAATTACAATTACTATAAGCGTTGAAAAAAGGAGGAAATATTCACGTTTTTTCATAATTCGTTGTTTTCTAAACATAATTTTCAGTTTCTAATTAATTATGAAGTAGGACTGACGCGGACACGCGACCGCACATTTGTCTGATCAAATCTAACCGAGTCTAACTGAGTGTAACCGTCAGACTGACTCCGATTCTGATGGAGTCTGACTCCGAGTCTGAGTCTGACCGAACCTAATACCGAGTATGACTGAATCTTACCGAGTCTTACGGAGTCTTAACGAGCATGACTTCGAGTTCGAACAAGTTTGACCGTGTCTTATAAAGTCTTACCGAGTCTTACGGAGTCTTAGCGAGTATGATTTCGAGTCTGACCGACTGTGACTGAGTCCGACTGATTCTTACTAAGTCTTAGCGAGTATGATTTCAAGTCTGAACGAGTCGAGATGACTGACTCAGACCGTCTTACTGAGTCTGACCCAGTCTTACGGAGTCTTAACGAGCATGACTCCGAGTTCGAACAAGTCTGACCGAGTCTTACCGAGTCTGACGGAGTCGTAGCGAGTATGATATCGAGTTTGACCGAGTGTGACTGAGTCCGACCGATTCTTACTGAGTCTTAGCGAGTATGATTTCGAGTCTGAACGAGTCTGACTGACTCTGACCGATTCTTACTGAGTCTGACCGAGTCTTATAGAGTCTTACCGAGTCTCACGGAGTCGTAGCGAGTATGATTTCGAGTCTGAACGAGTCTGACTGACTCCGACCGATTCTTACTGAGTCTGACCGAGTCTTACGGAGTCTTAACGAGTATGATTCCGAGTCTGATCGAGTTTTACCAAGTCTGACTCCGATCCTGACTAAGTCTGACCGATTCTTACTGAGTCTTACCGAGTCTGACCGAGTCTTACCAAGTCCGATCATGTCTCATCGAGTCTTACGGAGTCTTAGTGAGTATGATTCCGAGTCTGACTGAGTCCTACCAAGGCTGACCGAATCTGATTCCGAATCTGACTGAGTCTAACCGATTCTTACCGAATCTTAGAATCTTACCGAGTCTTACTAAGTCTGACCGAGTCTTACCGAGTCCGCCCGAGTATGACTGAGTCTAAACAAGTCTTACTGAGTCTAACCGTATTCGACACCGGGTCTTACTCCGACATTTGATCTATTTTTTCATATTAAACGGTTTACCTATTAAAAAACATGGGGGGGCTTAGGGGGGTAAGTAATATATGATATAACTACAAAATCTCTAAAATTTACAAGAGATAACAACTGAATATATAATTTTATTTGATATAACGATCTGTTAATATAATAAACGATTGACATAATTTTATTATGACTAATTTCTTTAAGCATAACAATCAATGAATATAAATTCGTTTTGTATACCACTCAAAAGACATAAAACTTATTTGCTCTAATTTTTTTTCTTCCTGGAAAGTAATCTAACACTGATGTGCCTAGTAATAGTACCACCTGCTATGAATGTTGGACGGAGCCCCGCTTCGCGGGGCTCCTATTTCTGCGTACAGGGTTTAAAGTAACCTAACACGAAGGGGATGGCGGGGTCTTTCAGACCCCGCCATCCCCTTCGAACCTAACCTGTCCGTGTCGGGGTGCCCCAAGTCCCGAGCTCGCTTCGCTCGCTCTTGCATCCTAGGTCAAATAACTGATTACTGCCTGTCATGTTGGCTCGACGGAGCCCCGCTTCGCGGGGCTCCTATTTCTGGGTGCAAGGTTTAAAGTAACCTAACACGAAGGGGATGGCGGGGTCTTTCAGACCCCGCCATCCCCTTCGAACCTAACCTGTCCGTGTCGGGGTGTCCCAACTCCCAAGTCCCGAGCTCGCTTCGCTCGCTCTTCGATACTAAATTTTTCTAAAAACAATAGCAATCGTGAAGGCAAAAAATCAAATTTCAAAGGATAAGCCAAAGTCATCAAAGAAAATGTTTAAACGTTAAAGTATATGTTTCAAACGTTATATGTAGGTAATGATCTTCACTTAAATAAACGTTATATCAAATAAAACTATATGAAATGAGTTTTAGAGTAACACAAACATTATGTGTAAAGTAATTATATCAACCGTTGGTATATCTCACGTTGATTATATCATGTGAACGTTATTGAAATGAAAATATATCAAATAAGTTTATATGAAATGAGACGCACCCGGCTTAGGGCTTCGGCCTTGTTGACGTCATCTCAAGGCCTAATTGCCGTGTCTGTGGCAGGACCTATTCAACCCCTGCCCTGCAGGCAGTTATCAGTAGTGACTAGTCACGGTACGTCCTCCCCACTTCCTTAAGAAGAAAGAAAATATATTTATTTTGCAGTCAAACATGTCATCGGCGTAGCAGACAACGTCGATACCATGGAGGATTGTACCACGTAGCGCTCGGTCAAGCAGAAACAGTGTGCCAGGTTCCAAATGCGACGGTGCACCGTAGATGGTTTGAATTCGAAACTTCATAATAGCGGAGCGCTTCCTTAATTTAACTCTAGGGCAAAGTCTGGAAGACGTTCGTCATGACGAGAGACACTGCCAAGATGTCCTCACCCCGAGCGATTGCTTCCTCAGCCAAAGCCCTTTTTTTTAACGAGGATAAACTGTCAAATGAGTCGTCCAGACTTGTACTGACTAAAATTCACGGTTTTTCTTCAATAGCCATCTACGTTTCAAGGTCACTGTTACCTGTTTAGACAGTCTCGCAACCCCGCCAGGCGTTTGGCCCACCATGGGGGCCTCGTCAGTCAGTCAAATCACTCACATGCACATTTGGCAGAAGCCAAACAGGATATCTACAGATCCAAGATACGCAAACAAGATAAACTGCATATAAAATGAGGCCGAGTTAAGCTGCAGTGAGAAACAAATTGCTTCTCCTTCACTGGAGAGACTTTTGAGACCTAATAATACAATAATATCATTTTTGGAAAGTCCAAGTAACAATAAATCATTGAATTTGTAAAAATAAACATTTTATTCGCAAAAAATATAAATATCCATCATTTTGAGTAAATATCCGATAAAAACGAGAAAAAACGAGTATTTATCCGTTTCGGATAAATACTCGAGTACTTATCTTTTGAGTATTTATCCTCCGCCCATCACTAGTTGAGACAGAACAGACCTTGAGTTAGCCAATCACAACGCAGTACCCCGCCCCCCTCGCTTACGTATTACCTCAGCGAGTTGGCAGAATAGTTTTGTTCGTTAGATCGTGCAATGAGTAGTCTAGTATTATATCGTCGTTGTATCACAGTGATAATGTCACCCTATTATAAAAAGTACATCTAAACATTCTACTTACAATTAAGAGATCAGTACCCTTAGCACGAATTTTCACTCTTTTACTTTACAGCATCTTTCCAGTATTTACAGCGTTTTTGTATGAAAAAACGGAACAGCGCCTCTGGTGTGCGGAGAAGGAACTAAATTTTTCATTGAAAATTGTCAGTTTGAAATTGTCAAAGTTCCAGTTTACTTTACGTCTCAAATACTGAAAATTCGTGCTAAGGGTACTGGACTACTACTCACTAAACATTGTCATTAAAATCTAGATAACTTCCCAGCCTCCTTTGACAAAGGGGCAGCTAGGATACTGTTACACACAGCCGTAATGGGCGGGCCTACCACACGTACAAGCTTCGCCACAGTTTTACCTGAACAAGTCGCATGAAAAAACAATACACGATCGGTACCACAGACATAGATATACCTAGATAACGTAAGTATCACGATCTGTATTAAAACCAAGCATGCCCCATTTTTTGACTACCTACCTGTTATGACGTCACAAAAACTATTTAGTCATGGGAAAACCAAATCGATTGAAATACTCCCCCGCTTACGGTGTCCTCCTCGTCCCACAGCACAATTAACCTTTTTAATATTAAACTGTCGTCCAACTAACGATAGACCGATTCAGACGAGCGCGAAAATGGCCACTTACGATGTTTGGTCGTAAACTAGCACGGATTTCTGGCACGCGAAGTAGTTGCTCTTGCGTTATCTGGGCATATCTACATCTGTGTCGGCAACACTGAACGCCCAACACGAACTACTGGCGTTCCTGCAACAGAAGCTGGATGTGATGGACGAGGTGTCTGCTATCCAGATCTGCACGTCGAACTTCAGTGAGGATGACATTGCGGCTTCTAAGCTGCTCTTGTACCAACTGACAAAGAAGACAGACCAGATGGTGTCCCGCAGATGTGACGGGACTAAGAAAAGCGTGCAGGACATCATAACCCTGCTGAAAGAGACCGACCCTGACGACGTGCCGACGTTTGTGTCGAAGGATCTGCACAAGCTCCCTCCCGTCACTTTCGACCACGTCGATGTAACGAGCCTGCTGAAGGACATCGTGTTTCTGAAGGCAAGTCTTGTGGATGTCCAGAAGAGGTTGGATGCATCCCAAATTACAGTTGCCGATTTGCGCAATGAAGTTATAGAGTTGTGTAAAACGGTAGCGGTAACTGGGTCACCATCGAGTGCATCCAATATCAACGTGTGTCGCGGAGCGGGCCTCAACGTATCGGGGGTAAGTTTTGCGTCAGCGGTTTTGTCGTCGCCCACGCCGTCGCCGTCGAATGCTGAGCCTGCTGCACGTGCAACATGCGCGCCCCGCAGCTCCGCTCCTGCCCCTGCGGCTCCTCTGTGCTCCGCCGCTCGAGTTTCCCAACCTTGCAATCAGCTGCCCATGTCAACAGAGTCAGCAAAAAACATCGTTGCTGTGGGCAAGGTCGCTACATCTGTGAAGCCCATGCCGGAAAAGGCATCGAAGCGGGTTGATGATGATGGTTTCGTGACGGTGCAAAGGAGGAAACGCCGTCAGCGAACCAACAAGAACCGCTGCGGCACTGCTCCTGTGGAGCCCAACACTATACGTGCTGCTAAACCGAATACTCCGGTGTATATCTCACGCCTACACTACACCACTAAGGCTGAGGACATCGTGGAGTACGTGCGTCAAAAGATCAAGTACACGCCGAGAGTTCAGCTGCTGGAATCGCGCCGCAACGTCAATTTCAAGGCGTTCGTGGTGCGTGTACCAACATGTTTGCTGCACCTCGTCATGGAGAACTTTTGGCCGCAGGACGTGGTGTTCCGTGCGCTATAAAATAGTGCCAAGTGAAGTGTTTACTAACATAGGCTATAAGGTATATATCTATGGGCCCAAGTAGCCTGAAATAAAATGATTATTATTTTATTATTATTAAAACTGTGGTGAAGCTTGTGCGTGTGGTCGACCAATTACAGGCTCCCACTTCGCTTCCCTCCCCAATCACGTTGTTTCTTTCGTATATGTTCCGGTCACATTCCATCAGCACATGGTAAACATCTGCCACAATGTCACAGACCTCACAGTATGGTGAGGTACTTTTGCCCATTCACCCATATAAATTTATTTGATGGGGTTTGACCAGAGCGCATCCTCAACATAGCTACTACATACATTATTTATTTTCCTAAGACAATACTTAAAGATGGTTTTATTATACATTTAATCCGGGACTCTGTAAAAGCTAAGTGGCTTAGAATGTTATCTTATTACTAATTTGGTACACAATCTTATCACAGACAAATAACAATAGTTACCTATTTGAGTTTTTAGCTAACGAAAAATGAGTCATTTTTTTTTTTTTTTTTTAGCGTGGTAAAATCATCAAATGAGTCCTCCAACCCCGGGCAGGGCGGGAGGGACTGTCAGACTTCTACTGACTAAAATCCACGGTGTCCTTCATAGCCTGTTATGTTCCGGGGTCACGGTAAGGGAATAATCCCGCGACCCCGGCAGGCTAAACGAAAAATGAGTCATAATGCAAACTCTTGAAAAACAGCACTAAAGAAGACCTTTACATTGGGTGTGTTTACACTTCAGTTTTGGCACAAAACCCTGTGGTTTACGTTTATATCTTATTACAGAGACTGGTTCATAATCTTATCGCTGACTGAGTGTTGCCCGTTAGAATTGACAATGACTCAGATTGCAAACACTTAAAACAAATTCATAAAATAGACCCATTCATTGTTTGGGTCACAGAGCAAGTACTATTGTTCTTATGTGAAATATTATTTCACAATTCAGAAGATGACAATGTTTACTAATAGAAAAACATAACACAAGGGTATGTTACTTAACAAAAACATTTCCGAAATCAACCAGCAAAATGCACAATTTCACTACAAAAACACGCAAAGTACGGGCATAGATGTGCTAATTTCTAAATGCGGCATGTTGTCACATCTGAACATGAGATACGAAATTAATTTAAAAAAATGACTAAGTGACTAAATTAAAACTGACAAAAAACAAATAAATAATAAAAAAAAAACCAAAACATTGCACCAGACGAGAATTTTTTGAAAATAAAAAGCTGCAAACACAAGCATCACACCACACCACCGCAACAGAAAATCCACAAGATCACGCTGCAGACATTTTGCTTGAACACAAACTTAGTAAAAAAATATGTAAAAAAAAAGAACGTATACTCGCAGACGTTCTTTAGTTGTACATCTATGTAACTTTTTTTAGATGTGTAGAAAAAACATAAACAAAAAAAAACAATTGAGCGCTGAAAGGTCTAGAACACAAAACGTAACAAAGTGGATGAATAACATCACAATTCGCAGTCCATCGAACGAACAAAGGCGTGGTACAAAAATACATACAAATACATATAAAGAAATAATATATAAATATATTTTAGGAATGAAGGAATACAAAACAGGGATCAAGGCAGACAGTTTTGTTGCAGCCAACACAGAACATTGCCGACGTCTTCTTGCACACAACGCATATTCTGCGTATGCGCTGCGTCCTCCCCATCGGGTTGAAGGCCGGCCGGTGGGAGATGTCGAAGGTTTGCTGTTTTTGAGGCCGAGCAATAGGAGCAGGGGAGGAGTTCGTTCTATGACGAGAAAGAAGGGAGTTTACAAGAGAGATACGGAAATTACGGTGAGTGAGTCGAGAAGAAGAAGGACTGTTGTGGCGATGAATGATGAAGGAATTCAGGACAGATACGTTCAGCAATCTTCTGAACAGTTTTTTGTACCATACCTTTGTTCGCTTGCGCTCGATCGGGTACATGGCAAGCATCTGGTCCTTCTTATCCACCCCACCCATCATAATATTATAATCATGTATCAGGATGGGTTTGGTGGATCCACGGGCTGTTTGGACGGCGTCGCCATGATACGTAGAGATCATAGCCACTCGACTACAATCTCTCCATACCATGACGTCGATGTCGCCCGCGGTAAGACCAGATATCTGTCCCCGGCGCATGTTCTGCTTCGTTAGATTGTGGAGGGACTCCGGAACAAACTTGCGATTCGTCCGGAGGGTCCCTACACAATCGAAACCCAAGCACTTCAGTCGTCGAGCGAGACATGGCGAATTGTAGAAATTATCCATCCACAGTGTGTATCCCTTATGTTCCAGACCTTGTGTTAGTCGCAGAACAATGGCCGGCGTCGATTTCTCCAATGGATTTTCTGACTGCGGCAATCTCGGTGTTGACTTGGTATGAGCGTGAACCTCGAACCGCCACAGGTAGCCGGTTTGAGATTCACAAAGCTCATAGGTCTTGATGCCTCTGTTTGCAACTTTATTTGGAATCAGCTGACCGATGTCCAGGGGGCCTTTCCACATCAAAAGACTCTCGTCCAGTGAAATGTTCTGAGATAAAGTATATAAATCCTGGAATTTCTTGTTCAGCTGTGACAACAATGGTTTTATTTTATACAACCGTGCCTCGGAGCCTTCCAGGGCTAGCTGACACACGTCTTCGTTGTTAACGAAATGTAAACATTTTGATAACAAGACAAATCTATTGAAAGACATGTGTGCGCTAAATCCCGGAGTACAAAATACGTCAAGGGTGCTACCCCAATACTCACCGAGGCGAGACTTAACCACAACCCCCATCGCAAGTATTAATCCAAAATAAACATAAAGTTCATCGGCCGTGGTGTCAATCCAATTACTGATGCGACTCTGCGGACCGAGGGTGTGGCTATCAATCATGTGAGATACCACCTGTTGAGCATATCTATTCGACTCCGAGGCAATGTACTCCATGAATTGCCGATCCCATATGGCAACGAAAATGTCGTATGGGTCAACATATGGAATTGTCGGACCTACATCAATTTGGGAGAACTGTTCCCTCCTCGATTCAGGTGCAATCGGGGAGTCCGGAAACTGTCTCCATTTAAAATCATACAGACTCCAAGGCTGGTCCGTCGCTCTTAGAGTAGGATCTGCAAGAGGCTCTGGGAGTGGCACGGCGTCTGCAGCTGGCTCGGGGTCTGCATCATCCTCCTTATCAACCTCGCCGTCGTCTCGACCCCAGAGCGCCATCATCTTTCTCAGCGCCCTGGCAGTCATCGTCTGCATTTCAGCGACTTCTTCATCCTCGTCGCCACTGCCCTCAGAGTCATCCTCGCTACCTGTAGCAAATCATAGATAGCTTTCAATTTCGTGGTGGAAACTACAATTTACGGCATAGGCTAGTCTAGGAAGATATTTTGAGGAAAGAAAAATTCTGCTGTGAGCGGGGTTTGAACCTGCGTCTTCTGGATAAGTACTTTAGACGCCAACTTTAGTTTAGTAGTCGTTTTGTAATACAACATTCGATTTGATTGCAATATCAGACGTGTTAGTTGGTAAATAGTTTGAGACAAGATGGCGCAACTTGTAAACCGTTCAAAAAACAAGGGATTGAAAAATTCAGCTTCGAAAGGTCGCTGGTGGTGGCAATGGTCTAATCGGTAAGGCGTCTGAAGAACTTTTCCAGAAGACGCAGGTTCAAACCCCGCTCGCAGCAGAATTTGTCTTTCCTCAAAATATCATGGCTATAGTCTGTTTGGGGCTCCAAACCACACTAAACTTCGTAGGTACTTACCAGAGTTGATGAGGTCGCGCACACTCTGACGAGGGCGAGAGCGGGGAGAGGGACGTGGATCCTGCACGGACTTGGACGGCGAGGAGGATGAAGTGCTCGCCGGCTCGCATTCCAAGTATCTGGAATAAAACAAGTATTGTAGTACGTGTATCTTCCGATCTCCGGCCACGGCGGCGAGTAACGGGCGACTCGCTGTCCGACCATGGACTATGCCCGGGTCGGCGGCGCGTTGTGTCCGCTTTAGAGGCCCACAGCCTGCCGGGGTCGCGGGACTAACGAATACTGTGACTCAGGAACGTAAAGGGCTATTGAAGGACACCGTGGATTTTAGTCAGTACGAGTCTGACAGTCCCTCCCGCTCTGCTCTGGGTGGGAGGACTGATTCAATGATTTAAACACAAAAAGAGCAGCTTTCAGTTAATGTTAACCAATTTTCTGGATCAGTGGTAAGTGGGCAATAAAGTAAATTCAGAAATAAAAATAATGGTTGCTGAGAAAGGGGCGGCACATGGTGTGGGGCCTCGAGCGGCTGAGATAAATAGAATAGTCCGTGTTAGTGTTAGTGTTAGATAGTGACTTACGCGACTGGCGAAGGCACCTTGTTTGCCGGTGATGGCGATGCATCAGATGGCTGCGGCGCATGTTCCACTTCCCTGCAACAGAAGCAGTATTGTAATACGTATAGGTTAACAATAAAAAAAAATGAATAGAAAACACTGTGTGCGACTTACCGTGCCGACGACGTCGAGGCTATTTCTTCATCACCACCGGGTGATGAACACGGTGATGATGGAACGGGAGCAGCCGGACTTGATCTAGATGAATATTTCAAAACAGTTAAAACTGTATTACAACCAGTATGTCTACAACGGTAACTGACACATGCTTGCACCGACTCGACAGGTCCACTCAAATCTGTGTGGTTCTTTTCTCAAAAGACCACCTCAGACACCTGCATGGTGAATACAAAATTGTTTGGACTTTATAATAGACTGTGACCTCTGAGTTTGTTTCGGATGTTTCTTCTCAGAGTAGTCAGGTACGAAACACCGGCCTCATCGAGTGTGAAATTAGTAACTTTTTGACGTGTAAACGTGTTTGCTTGAACCAATTTGCTGAATAAATATCATTTATTATTAAAAACTAACACACACAAGTAGAACTACTTACGGTTGCCACACACGCCTCCTCTTGGGGTGAAGGGGGGTCTCCAGGGCTTCGCCCCGCGGCATCTCCTCAATCTGCCGCACCACGATTCTAAAATTCAAAACGATTCATTAGTGATTATCGAAATGATTTTCAGCATTGAAAAATAAATAGTGTTAGTGACAAAAATTTTAAAAATCCCGACACAAAACAAAGTTCCCTTTAAAATGTAAAAAAACCGGCCAAGTGCGAGTCGGACTCGCCCATGAAGGGTTCCGTAGCAGCAAGTAACATAATATAAACGTTCTTGTAATTGGTTGTAACTTGAAAGGTAAATTGCGGATTACGGTTTACGACGTATTAAAAAAAAACTTATTACTTGATCTTGTTCAAACCAATTTTCAATTAAAGTTTGCATGGTAATATACATCATACATTTTTTTAGTTTTATTATTCTCTTATTTTAGAAGTTACAGGGGGGAGGGGGGACACACATTTTACTACTTTGGAAGTGTCTCGCGGAAACTGATAAGTTTAGAAAAAAAACGAAGTTAGTAACCTAAATATAATTTTTAAAGACCTATCCATAGATACCACAAGGGTTCGGTTAATTTTTTTTTTTCAATTGTAAGTATGGGGGGCGGCAACCCCCAATATTAGTTTTATTTTTATTTTTGTGTGAAAATCCTAATGCATTTCACTCAATACATCTATGTACTTACCAAGTTTCAGCAGGATAGCTCTTATACTTTCGAAGAAAAGTGGCTGACATACGGACGGACAGACAGACAGACAGACATGACGAATCTATAAGGGCTCCGTTTTTGCCATTTGGCTACGGAACCCTAAAAAAATTACTTACATTTCCACATCATCATCCCTTGGTTCAGTCTTCATGTCTAAAGATGTTGGATCCAGTAGGATTAGAGTTTCATCCCTAGAAGTAAACAAAATAAGTACATTTAAAAAATATAATATATGTAAGAAAACATGATTCATTAACATTATTATCGAACGGCTCATTCACAATTTTTACTTTGCCGGGGTTACGGTATTCGTAAGTCCAAGTACCGCGATCCCGGGACGGGGGCCCCCTTGGAGGGCCAAAGCCGGCCCGGTTCGCGGGACTAACGAGCTACCGTGACCCCGGAACATAAAGGGCTATTGAAGGACACCGTGGATTTTAGTCAGTACAAGTCTGACAGTCCCTCTCGCCCTGCCCTGACAATAAAAGCCCACTTGTTTGAGCAGTAGGTCTGTAAATTATTATTTAAATATGTTCAATCGCAATTGATTTGAGTAATGAACTATGTCTTGCCTTACCCGTTGAATTGTACTATATTATCTGGCATGAATACTTCCGGTTCCTCACTGAAATTAAAATATGTATATTATGTACATCATGTATACTAATATTATAAAGCTGAAGTGTTTGTATGGTTGAACGTGCTAATCTCAGGAACTACTGGTTATGATTTGATGGATAGATCTTTATCAAGAAAGATAAGGCTTTATAACATCAGGGGTCCAATATTTATTGATAAATAATTGAACTTTCGGACTAATATTTTTTTTAAGTAAAACAGCTTCTCACTTCATAAGCAGACAAATATACACATGAGAAACAAATAAAAAAACATGGCATATATCCCATTCTAAATCCTAATAATAGTATTACAATTAACTCACTTGTTAGAGGGTCCTGGTTGCTCTATAACAACTTCATAATCATCTAAAACGTCTACTCTGCTAGATCTGTAACAACAATACAATTTTATTGAATGCGTAGTTTGTCCAGGATTCTATTTCCAACACTGGCATTTTTTTCCATGGACCTAAAAAAAAAGGTTTTTTTTTAGGTCCATGTTTTTTTCAATATTGGGTTATTCGATGTTGAACTACTTTTAATCTTCATAATTATATTAAACCCTGTTCTGTTAGTATTATGGTTGAATTTTACGATAAAGTTCATTTATTTTAAGAGCTTCGATATTTATAGTATTATTTTTTTATAGCCTGTTCTGTGTCTCATTGCTGGACTAAGGCCTAATATAATAAGTTATTTTTTTTAAACTAAAATTATATATGAACCAAAAGTTAGTAGAACACGGTTTAACTACATAGTAAACTTAGACGACGATACTGTGTAGTGTTGTGGTAGTGTTAGTCGCATTTATAATTATCATAACTTACTTGTTGACTTCATCGCTAGGTTTAGTCTTCAGTGTTGTTGGAGCGAATGTAACTTTCCTGAAATTTAAATAAATAATAATTATAATTCTTATAACTATCCTTATAATTATTTAGACTCATTCCAATACTTATTTAGATTTTGTAAAGCATTTCGACTAATCCGTGGAATAAAGTCGATGTTATCATAGTGTGTACCAGTTAAATAGCTTGATGAGATAACGAATTAAAACTCTACAAACGTGTGTTTTTAGAATTTTGATATTTTATTTAGTTTCGGAAATATAGAAACGAATAACGTCACATATGAAATTTGTTCCGCGGAACAACGCATTAGAGTACGTTCAGATGACAAGCGCTCAACGCGCGATCAACGCGCGTAAAATTTTTGTATAGTGTTTACATGACACGCGCTTGTCAGGCGTCGAACGCGCGTTGCCGCGACCGTCATGGTATTCAGTACAGTTCTTACATTTGTTGAAGATGGACGTTGAAACAGTTTTAACAGTGATTCTATACCGACGGCTGAAACGACGCGACAGAAGACGCAGATATTGGGTCCACCCAATTTTGTCACACAGGCTGACTGAAAGCCAGTACATAATTTTGTATCCTAAGTATTTCATCTATAAATAATTCCGTATTAAAAACTTCGGTTTCCATTTCGAACGATTTTTGGACGGACTGATACTGAAGAACCCTAAAATACGTCTATCCGTGTCGAAAGCGCGCGCTCAACTGAACGGAAATATAGAAAACCAATGATCTCAAGGCGCGCGTTGACGCGCGCTGACAACAGTCGAGCGCTAGCGCAGCGTTCAACGCGCGCTGTATTAAAACGCGCGTTAGCATGTGTACAGCCTGAATAAAATGTATGTAGTTGTAAACGCGCGTTATCAAAACGCGCGTTGAGCGCTTGTCATCTGAACGTACTCTAATACATACTGGGCGCTCGGCGTTGCGTTGAGCGCGCGTTGATCGCGTACACACATCGCGCTTATAGCACGGCGGCGGCGTTCAGTATCAAAATGCTAGATCTCCATTTTCGAAAAGTGCGTCCACTCTACACGAAAGCGCGCGTAGAAATGTACAACAAAATAGCCGCTAATGTATCTCAAAGAGCGCAGTTAGGACGCCCGAGCAACGCGCGTTCTAACGAAAAAATGTAAACGCGCGATTGACGCGCGCTTGCATGTGTACACTTCAATCAAAGACATACAAACTATTTATGAGCAATAGACGGGACATCACGAAGAAATTTGTGATCCAAAAGTTTTTACCAATACGTAAAAAGTCGCTCAGTCTAGTTCGAGACGTTCCGCCTGACAGTTCGTGTGACCGTGCGACAAAATGTAAACTTTGATAGACGATTAGAAGAAAATTTGCCTAGTTTCGCTTTGTCAAACTGCAAATCTAGGTACGGGAAAACAAGTGGACTTGAAATCAATTTATTTTCGTAAATATTTTTTATTTTTAACTAGTATTTAAGATGTTTTTCAATATTTTCTGATATTATTCTAGAACATTTGCATTTTTGAAATAAACGCCACCTGTTGCTCAGTAGCTCTACGTATTTTGCTAAGGAATTAGAGTTGGCTGTTTATCGATATGAACTATCGATATTTATTAAGTCGAAGACTCTTGTCGAAGAGTAATTAAAAATTTCTTATACTTGTTTATGATTTAATGGACTGTCTCGTTGGTTGTCAGTTCATGTAAGGCTCATTACATGGGGAAAAATAAATTCAAGACGGTGGAAGTAGGTAAAACAAAAGACTTTTTCATAAATTAATAATATAAGATCGTATTAATAACTTATAATATAATTTTATTTCCGTTCTGCCCTTACACACTTTTTTAACTTATGAAAATATTTAAATCCTAGTTAACTTTATCGATGTTAATGTATCGATAATTTATGTCATTCTTTAATGTTGCACCCCTATCATAAGGTGCTCGGCAGTGCCATCTATTGCGCAATAGCTGAAATGTATTCTGATGAATTATTTTAATACGTGGTTTTGCTATACACCGCTAGATAGCGCTACTAACGCACGGCATCAACAATTTTGTATGACAACATTCCCAATGCCCGCTCTATAGTTCTTTTAAATCTCTTTGACTTCAATAGAATTCGGGGTTCTCACCACGCGCTTTAGCGAAGCGCGCGTTTCAAAACGCCCAATGTGTACCCGCTCTAAGTGTATAAGTGACGGTACGGTCCGGAGGCAGCTGGGGCGCCGCGTCCCTTCGTCAGATCGGCCAGTTTGTAGGAGGGAGAATATTTTCGTAGCATGATCTTATTTTTATATACTTTTTAGTCTAAGTCACACATTACGTTATTTTATTATACTACTAGCGGCCCGGTACGTGCTTCGCTACTTTGACAGCAAAATCCCCACTAACAAAATGATCCGCCATTTTCATTTATTACAAAAAATGTGACAAATGAAGAACCGCTCGATCGATTTTGAGCAAACTCCACTTAGACCATCTACTAAATAGTCCGAACAAAGCCTAAACATTTGGTTTAGATAGGTGAGCCTGTTCTTGAGTTATAAAATTACAACGAAAAGTAGCATCGATTTTTATATGTTGGCGCGCTGCGATCCGGCTCTCTAGCAGTTAATTAATTACGATAGTTCCTGTTACAGATTTGTTTACGTTAGCAAGCTTATCGCTGAAGAATTCGTATTGCGTACAAAGGTCTTATTGTTTCTGCTTAGTGAGAATGACGGTGACATCATGCTTGCCGGACATGGTCGTGGGGCCTTCGATATGATGTTGTATTATGTTACGTGAGCTTTGTTAGATTGGCATTCCTATTTCGGGACGGAGTCAGTGATGCCAATTTAGCAACTTTATAGCTAGATCTTAGCTATTATTTGGTGACAGACAGCTACAATTTAATAAAACTTGTAGCTAAAATTTTTAGCTACTTTTTCTAGGAACTTTTTAACCGACGAAAAAAAAGGAGGAGGTTCTCAATTCAACATGTATATATATTTTTTTTTTTTATGTATGACTACGCATAACTTTTTCTAACGTGGTCCGATTTCAAAAAATCTTTTTTTGTTGGAAAGAGTATATCTCAAAGTTGGTCCCATTTAAATTTTAAAACTAAAATCGGCCTCTAAGGGTAGAAAAAAAGGAATTAATTGTCAATCTTCCTACAGAATTTTCAATTATGAACCGATTCTGTTGAAATAAAGTTAACAATTGTAGTTCTGAGGACATTATTATATAGCAGAATGTGGAGAACATAACATGATGGCGTCACCATCATCAGATCAACTCCAGATCCCTGTTATTTTGTGAAGTCAGTCCCAAGAGTTCCACAGTTAACAACAGCTATATCGTGTTTGGGCTCATTTCACTCAGCTTGATGAGAACTTTAGACCTAGCTGAGGTATCATTGCCATCGAGGGTCTGAGGATGGTGACGGATAGCAGGGGCAAGAGGTCCTCAACAGTTAACAGCACCTTTATCGTGTTTGGGCTCATTTCACTAGTCTTGATGAAAACTTTATTTATTTATTTTTTTTTATTTATTTGTACCTTTATTTCAGGCAACTATGGCCCATAACATAGAATACATACCATTATTATAATAATTATAAATAAACTAATACATATGAATCACCTACAAACTAGACTTATTGACTATTGCACACGAAGAGGCGGCGTCGTGTTTCGCTGACTGGTGCCGCGCAGCTGGCCTCGAAAACGCCGGTACACGACACCTTTCGGCCAGAACTCATCCTTGAGGAATCTCTCGAGACAATGAGTCGGTACCCGCACCACAAAAGACTTGAAGTTGGTTTCATGGCGCGGCTCCAACCTCTCGACCCTCAAATTCCAGGAGGTCTTCACTCGCAAATACTCCATGACCTCCTCAACCTTCGTGGAGTAATGTAGCCGGGACACATACAAAAGCGTCGTAGGTATTGCAGGACGCAACAGCATGTTTGGCCCAGCCAGCGCGGAACCACACTGGTTCTGACTCTTCTGAGGCTTCTTCTTCATCTTCTTCTCCACCTTGATGAACCCATCCTCATCCGTTTGCCGCTGCTTCAATTCCTTATTGGAAACTGAGCGGCTCTGCTTACCCCCTTTGTCCTGTTTTTTCTGCGACTCAGCAGGCTTGCCCTTGGTTACGATATCGGCGTAGGCACGTTTAGGAATAGGCGAACCTACGCGAGCAATCCGATCTACCTGTGACGTAGTCTCTACCGCACGTACGGGACGATCGACGGAGTGACGCGATGCATTTTCGTCGATTCGTGCAGGTGACGACACATCCATATGAGGTGACTCAAAACTGCTGACGGATGCGTTTTGCTGTGCCGCGCCGCGACGCGTGTTCACATTCGTGGCGCTCAGCGGTGACCTACTTGCAGAGACTGTATTGCGCAATGACAACACTTCGGCACGTAGGTCTTCGATGGTATTTTCCGATGCTGCCAACTTAGACTTCACCTCAGCCAGGCTTGTCTGCAACGATGTGATGTCCTTCAGTAACCTGGTGACATCGACATGATCGAAGGTGACAGGGGGCAGTCTATGCAGCTCCTTTGCCACGAACGCAGGAACGTCGTCAGGATCGGTCACCTTTAACAAGGTGACAATATCTTGGATGCTCTTCTCAGTGCCATCTCTTCGTCGAGGTGGCATCTCTTCGAGCTTCCCCATTAATTCGAATAGCAGTCTCTTGCCACTACTTATCTCCTCTTCTTTAAAGTTAGATTTGCAAATCTGCAAAATGCTAACTTCGTCCATGGTGTCGATGGCATGTTGAATGAATGCCAGCAATTCGTTGGCTATAAGATTTTGAGAACTCATAGCGTCAACAAGCAGCGGCTAGTGCCGCGCTCTTCGCGAATAAGTATTCGTATCAGTTTACACGTCCGTACTCAAGCGCGCGTTGCACTGCACTACCTAGCTGGGGTATAATTGTCATCGAGGGTCTGAGGATGGTGACAGAGGGCAGTAGCAAGAGATCCTTAACAGTTAACAGCAACTATATCGTATTTGGGCTCATTTCACTCATATTGATGAGAACTTTAGAAGTAGCTGGTGTATGACAGTCGTTGAGAGTTTTTAGTTACAGAAATTGACACGAGATAGGAAACTCAAAAGTAAAAAATAAGTCCTTTTAAAAAAAAAAATCAAACCGACGAAACATCGAACTGAAAAGCAAAAAATAAATTTTGAGGCGGCGCCAAAGAAACAATCAACGAATAGCTACGACGAGCTATTCAACCACGACAAGCTATACAACGAGCTATTCTGCTCTTCAAATAGTTAATTTATATGTTTGTTTGTTTGGCGCCGCCTCAAAATTTATTTTTTGCTTTTCAGTTCGATGTTTCGTCGGTTTGATTTTTTTTTAAAAAGGACTTATAATTTCATCATGAGACTATCTAAATTCGTCAAGTAGTGTGCCGAGGCAAAAGACAAGATAAAGCAAGAGTGGTTTATTCTACATAATAAATAAGTGGCATTTTGAAGAAAAGTGTAACTAGGTACCTAGTTCAGTTTAGGGTCGAAGAAAAGAACATACATCAAGATAAGAAACAGATTATAAGAAATTGACATTCTATTGTAACCTTATGTAGCAAGAAAAAATTGGTTTTTCATACAGATGTGCCCGACCAATTTCTCATTATTTTTGCGAATTTCCAAAAGTCTTAGAACAAAAATTGTTCAGTAACATGGGCTGTTACCCCACGAGAGGTTTTTCGCTTTTGGCGTTACACGTTGTATAGATAGATTTAGTCTAAGTAAACAGTTGTGTTATAAAAATAAAATACTATCTCCAGTCCGTCAGACTGAAGTACAGGTTGAGATCTTTAAGGACCGATATTAAAAACACAACTTTTGCAAAATAAATATCGTATTTTTAACAGGGTACACATATAAGTGAAAAAAGCCCATTTATTTTAAGAGCTTCAATATTATATTTATAAAACTATTTTTTTTTTCAAAGTCTGTTCTGTGTCCCACTGCTGGACAAAGGCCTAAGTTATTTTTTTTTAACTAAAATTATATATGAACCAAAAGTTAGCAGAACACGGTTCAACTAGTAAAGTTAGATAATGTGTAGTGTTACTTGTTAGTCACATTTATAATTATCATTTTACTTACTTGTTGACTTTAACATCGCTAGGTTTAGTCTTCAGTGATGGTGGAGCGAATTTAACTTTCCTGAAATTAAAATAAATTAATAATATCATTCTTTTATCCAGAGGCCGGAATTAAGTAGAGTTATTGTAGTATTTGGATCGAAATGTTGATATTAATATGAATTTTCCCGAAAACAGTATTACAAAAAGTAAAATAATAAACCATAGAGATAGATTAGACAAATAAATCGTGTAAAAGTAAATAACTTTTGTATTTTATAAATCAAGGGATAATTCTGGGATTTGGGGCATATCCACTTTATTCTTTCGCTGTATGAAATCAGTGTAAGTAAATATCTCTACCTAATTCCGACCTATGCTTATAAAAGCTATCCATATACTTAAGACTCATTCCAATACTTTTTACTTTTTTGCAAAGCATTTATTTCAAGTAGGCCAGTTACAGGCACTTTTGAATTGTCAAAAGACATAAAATTAAAACATAATTAAAAATGAAAGGTGCTACAGTCCCAGTCACAAGACATAATAACTATGAAAGTACTGTAGATGCCCATTCCAAAGCATAGATCTCTATGGAGAAGAATGGGCAAGAAACTCCATGGACACTCTTTTTCAATCCCCAAAACTATTACAGAATATTTGTTACATTCATTTTGAGAATTAGCAGTTAAGAGCGCATATTCTGAAAGTTGGCAACATCGCAAATGGCTGACAAATATTTACAAGTAATTAATTAATTTTACAAATTACTGTATGAAAATAAGAAATATGGCTCTGTAGTGCACTATAAATTGATTAGAGGAATGCAATTATTAATTCGTATCGTAACACCGAATTTATAGTTTTAGACGTAAAAAAAGCATTTGGAAACATTTCAAATGCCTTTTATACATCTGAAACAGTTACAACATCAAATTCAGTGTTTTAATTATTGCATTCCTATATCAGCTTTTTTTGCATACAGTAACATCTGCCAAATTAATTAAAACTTGTAAATATTTGACAGCTATTAGCGACGTTGCCAACTTTCTGGTTATGGGCCCTTAAATCAAGCTGGTTCACCAAATCTGGCTTCTCTGCAACGTAGAGGTTAAAAAGTATTGTTAGGTCTAACATGCATATCCACCTATGGGCACATTTACCATTTTAAATCTTTAGGACGTTTTCCTTGTTCTGTTGCTAAAGATGCTTGCACTCTTTTCTGTGATTTTTTAGCTTTGGTATTCTTATTCACCTTAGGCATATTTGCGATTCAATCTGTAATCAATCAAAAATAATAATTTATCATGACCATGTTCATACTTAGCAGTGTTCAGATATTGTTGCATTGTTATTATAATAGTCCATCCAACAAAGAGATTGTAGAGTGCGTGAGAAAGGTCCTAAGCAATTACTTCAGAAACTTGTTCAGGGTGCTTAGAGAGTTAACATACTAAAAGTTCTGACATCTAGGGGGTGAGTCGGGGTGAGGAGAGGGGGTTAAAGTTCCCATTTTTCAGTTTTTCACTAATATCTTTTTAACTGTGCGTCATAGAGATAAAAAGTTTTCTACGCAATGAAAGCTTATAAAATTATGTACAATTAGAAGAAGACTTTTTATCTCTATGACACACAGCTTAAAAGATATTAGCGAAAAACTGAAAAATGGGAACTTGAACCCCCTCCCCTCACCCCGACTCACCCCCTAGATGTCAGGGCTTTTAATATGTTAACTCTCTTTAGCACCCTGAACAAGTTTCTGGAGTAATTGCTTAGGACCTTGCTCACGCACTCTACAACTCCTTATGGGTGATTTATTGAGTGGACTATAAGTACTAACTTTAATTTAAAACTATGATTGTGATAGAATACAGAACATTGAGATAGAAAGAGATATCTAGTTTTTAATAATTTGTCTTCAACAATTTGTGCGTGCTAGTGCGATATCTGCCTCTTTTAATCCTAACTACTAATATTTTATATCTCAATGTTTGTTTGGATGGATGGAAGTTTGTCACTCTTTCATGCAAAAAACCTCTGAACAGATTTGGATGAAATATAGACAGATAGTTTATAACCTGGATTAACACATAGGACAGTTTTTATCCTGAATTTAAGTTCCTGTGGAAGAATTTTCGAGTTGCAGCGGGTAAGCACAGCACAAAATGCTGTCAGTATCCTAGATAGTTCAGTCAACGGGGACAAAAGAGAGGATTTGCCTTCGATTAGGTGGTTTTTTTTGTTCTGTTTTGCTCAAATAAATGTCTCCTCATGAAAAATGCAAGTTTTCGACCTCGAGTGGATCGAGGACTGTCCGCGTTAGCCGCCATCTTGAGTTGAAGGGGCCCACATGTGTTCTTTTTCATATTTTATTGCTTCAACCGTCGACTGTATGATAGAAATGCCTCAGAGCAGTATAGGCCACGACTTTCCACAACAAATGGCATTTGTTTTTAATCTGTACGTTTATTAGATGATATTTTATGAATTTTGAACATTCTCCCTAATGTAACTTTAAATCTATTAGACGTACAGATGAATTAAAACCAAATATCAATATTGTGTGGAATTTTGTCAACGGTTGGTTGAAACATAAAATTTGAAAAAGAACACATAATGGGCCCCTTCAACCCAAGATGGCGGCTAACGCACACTCCTCGAGGACGTAAACTCACAGTTTTTCATGAGGAGTCATATACTTGAGCAAAACAAATCAAAAAATCTATATCACCTTTTGCAGGGCAAAACTCCCATGTTGACTAAGATAGGAAATGCTTTTTTTTGTTTGTAGTTTGTAAAAACACAAAGTTATAACTTACTTGATGTTGTAGAAACAAGGAATACTACTGTCGATCAACTGAAGCTTCAGCGGAGAAGAAACAGAGGTGTTTTTCAGTCTTTCGGTTTTTCAAAACACAAACGACCCAGGACGCTACTCGTATCGTACTCACGCTGCCAACCTGCCAAGCCAACTATGCTCAATGCTGCCAACCTATGCTGCCAACCACCACAGACTAGCGATGGGTAGCTGTAGCCATAACTAGCCAAATACCGGCTATGAGCAAAATAGCCACGGCTATGATATCTGTCAACACAAAAGCTAGCTATCGGCTATTGGTTGGCTAGATAACTGACAGTTTATGATATAGCCGCGTAACCGCTCGTAACCGCGTAACCGCTCGAAACCGCGTAACCGCTCGTAACCGCGTAGCCGCTCGTAGCCGCGTAGCCGCCACGGAGTATAGCTAACTGATATGTTTTGTACCCGTCCAGCAGGCGTAGCATGGCGCCGTAGAAAGGGGTTTTGTCGACGGAAGAATAGACAAAATGACAGAACGTAGAAATATTTTTAGCGTTTTAAGCTAGGTAATTTGAAAAATATGGAAAATAAACGTTCTTTTCTTCAATAGTGTACAAATGGTGTCATATTTGTGCAAAAAAACAGTCGATTTGTGTAGAAATAACGATGAAATAACTTTTTCTTTTCTTGGTAGAATAGAGATAGAATCGCCATGCTACGCGTGCTGGTATTCGGTAGTCGGGTAGCTAGGGTAGCCAAAATAGCCGATAGCTGTGTGCGCGCTCATTGCGCTACGCGTGTGCGATCCTCATTGGTATCGTCGATCTGTTTCTCACAATATTTACAAAATAGAATAGACAAAGAGAGAGCATTACATTTAGTAAATTCGTTCGTTTATATGGAACGCGATGATTAGAAAGGTGGTTAGTTACCGACAGGTATAAATTAAATAAACATTTGATAGTTAGTATTTTGGTTATTGTGACCTCCGAGCGGAAATCTTAACGAAATCTTTCACCATCTAGACTTTGTTGGCGCAGCGAGGATCGAATTTAGATCGGGCAGTTGATGTTGCGTTATTTAAGTCCTACCTAGCTACACCGTCACCGTTAGTTACTAAACGCTTTGTTCAATAGCCAAGTAGCCAAATAGCTGGCTAGCTAGCTAGCTATTACACCACAAATAGCCGGTTAGCTAAGCTATTGTTTCGGCTACAATAGTTACCCATCTCTACCACAGACTAAGTAGAGAGTATACACTCCAACCACAGAGTAATAAAATTAAAAAAGTAAAACATGTAAAAGAAGAACAAACTGTTGTGCTTTCATACAGTGTTACCCACTCTCAGAAATATTTATCCCTAAAGCCTAGGTCAAAAACCCCGTAATAGCCGTAATTACTTGTAAAACCCTCTCAAAAAAAAAATGAAAAGAAAAACGTTATTACTAGTCACCAGTCATTAAATAACTGATGAACAGTTTGAAAGTTATGCATTGCAGCCCTAGGGAAAATCGCTTTCAACTGACAATTGTTTATTTTCCTTGTATTCGTAATGAAAAGCACAGTGTTTACCTGGGGTAAAATTACTTAGTTAGTCTCTCGAACTATTAGCACCTGGGTCAATCTTTAATGTTGTGACATCCGTTAAAATATAAATTATTTTAATTATATTTAACTTAAATAAAATTAAAATGATATATAATTTTTTTTTGTTCCTTGTCAGTGGATGGTTGCACTAGCAGTAAAAGACTCGGGCGTCATTATCCTCAACGGATGTCTCAAAATTGAAGATTGACCCACCTTCACTACGTTACGGGCGTCATACATATCCCGTTTCGGGACTAAACAAAAAACTTTCACCCCTAGGATAACAGTTTACTATTAGTAGAACTGAATATCTGTGGTCAACTGTATGCTGTCTAGTTTTGATTGTGCCAGAGCTCATGTTTTAACAACTTTACTTTATTGCTTCAATAAAACAAGTAAGACTAGTCAGAAAAATCACTAAACATATTCCTAAAAATAAAAACCTTTAGAATAATCCCAGCACACTTATACCCCTAAATCTGGGGTGAAAACCCCTAAGTTGGTTACACTGTATTCATACCAACTGTCTGTGGATACCATGGAGGAACTGGAGTTCACTAGAAAAACGATTCTAAATCGGTGACCTTGAAACGAATGAAAGGCACGCAGCTTGGGAATCTGTTTCTTTCTAATAGTGTGTCCATGAGACAGTATTTTGGGGAGAATATTGTTATTACAGTGTAACAGAAAGAAAGTACTTATAGTATTACGAAATGTGTATTTTTGAACGAAGTTTTGTTCCTTAATAAAGTTCCTTATCGCACGTTGTGAAAGGGGGCTAGACGGAAAAAAATCTTACGAAAAGTTGTCACGACACTTTTTGGAACGAAGTTCCTAATCGCGCGTTGCGAAAGGGTGCTAGAGCTCAAAGAGTGGAGTGGAGTGGAGTGGAGCGGAGTGGAGCGGAGCGGAGTGGAGTGGATTCGCGACGATTATTTTTGTTGAGTGTATACAGTAACTTCGTTCCATCCGGTTGTCCCTTGACACCTCTCTAGTTTTTTCTCTTCAAATATGGGCAGACAAGATTTTAACAATCGGACTGTATTTTTTTTAATGCTTGGTACCTGATATTCATATTTTACGACTGGGTTGTACCGTTTTTGAAGATTCTCTTTTTGTTCAATGAAGTATACCTGTCATTTGGTGCGATGAATAGTTCTTTAAACTACTATTGAACTGAACGTTCAATAGTTTTTGATGAATGAGCATTTCTTATTGTGTACTTGGATGATTTTTTTACCAGTATTACGGATTACGTACTTATTTGACAAGAATGGGGATGGCAACTCGAAGCTAATCGTAGATGGCGCTGCGATAGTTGGTCCCAAAGTCAGATTACTGTCTACCTTGTGTAAAAAACAAACAAGATTTATTGTTATAAAAATTGAGTTTATATACAAAACAAATATGGAAAATTATACGTCAATGCAAGTGCATATACTAAAATAAGAATTAACACGCCGTTGTGCATCTACAAGAGGAAAAAAAGTGATTTAATTGAGTGGTAATACATTTGATTTTACCGTAATAAATCCACAATAACATGTAGTTGAGGTTTCAATTTTTGAGTTTAGGTATGTTTTACCTGTCCTCTCCTTTATCAAGAATATAATGCTGCTTCTGACTTTCTATTTTGATAAAATATCATAATGTTTTAAGTCAGTAATTTTACCCCTTTTTTCTATTTAGATTCGAGATATATCACAATATATTTAATTTCTTATCACCACAACTTTCACAAAACTCGTTCCAGGTAATAATTCTTCCGCCAGACGAACCATTTCATGATTTATGGAGCGATGCAATACTGGTACTTAACCTCCAATAGAAAAGTATAAATTACTTTGAAACGTCTATTCCATTGTTTAGTCATGGTATAATCATAGATTTTTATTAATAAACTCAACTAACGGCCTGTCGCGGCTTTGCAAGGCTGGATATTTGTTTATTAAATAGCTTTTCCTTAGTTATAATTCAATTTTTGTTCTCAAGGCAGTCACAGCAGCTACCCATTATTTCTTGATAGTGTGAATTGTCGGAAATTTGTATGTTCCATCATATTTACAGCTTATTACACAACATCTAGTCATTTTACATCAATAAATCGTTTTTTTTTCAGAAAATTCCTTTGATTTGACAGTTCTTTTGGGACCAAACTGTCACTTGTCACTTTGACACTTGACTTCCCCATTTAGGTTAAATATTTGAATTAAAAATGGTAAAATAAAAAGCTTTCAAAAAAAGAAGTAACCGCCTTCAAAAACCACCACCACAGAATACTTAAAGTACTATAAAACATCAGCTTCTCAAACGAGAGCCAATATTGCAGAATGATGCCCGAGTATGCAAGGGGATGTCGATAAGGTCAGCACTTATTCCATAATAATCTTCGTTTTAAATGACTAGAATATAACTTCGAAGCGTTAGTAGCTTTCCAGTGTTTTCTTTTAAGTGCTTTTTTCCACAACTTTCTTCGCTTAGGATCCTTTAGAAATACATGAATCCCTTTATTTTTACAGCCATATGCCGAGCACTGAGTCATAGTTTTGTATTTATCTTCAATGAGCAAACTTTGTTGACATAATTTATATGGCGTTTGACATTTCAATGGGTTGAGTAGCCAAAACGCCACCAAGCGTGATATAAAAGCAGTCTCTTTCCCCATTGTATGTACTAGCTGCATTTAAAAAAAACTTTACCAATATTTTAAAACTTTTTAACGTTAATGTTTTTATTTTGTGTAAACATTTATCAATGCCAGAAGGAGAAAAAACGCAAAGCTGTGTGCCTCTCTTTCTAAAAAAATAATGCACGGTTCTAATGTTACAAGCCTTCGCTCCCTATATTTCTATCTCCATGGGCAGTACCAATAACAACGACGATATAATACTAGACTCCTAATAACAGGCGACCGATGTCTGCCAACACATAAGGCAAAAAAGTCTTATATCCGTCTCATTTCGACCAATCCTGTGAGCCGTAAACATACATTGAGACAGAACAGACCTTGAGTTAGCCAATCACAACGCAGTACCCCGTCCCCCTCGCTTACGTAGTACCTCAGCGAGTTGGCAGAATAGTTTTGTTCGTTAGATCGTGCAATGCGTAGTCTAGTAATTTATAGTCGTTGACCAATAAGTATTCCTTTAGTCCACACTTTAAGTCTATGGTTGCGTCCTGTGGCGGTAGCGTACACCACAGAGTAGGTACTTAAGGTGAACGCAGATCTAGCCGCACCGCAGTCTCCGCAGGGGGGCATTACGAATTCTTTGTATGAAATTCTATGAAACCTCGCACACCTAGCCGCATCGCAGTAGCCGCAGACCCTGAGACGACCGAACTCCCCAACCGCGGCTGATGACGTCACCAACGTCGGCCCGCACGCAGCGGACGCTGCGGCTAGCGCAGTGCGGATGACGTCATTCGCATCCCCTACGGAGGATTCTACTTTAATGGGGATGGCAACTCAAAGCTAATCGTAGATGGCGCTGCGATAGTTGGTCCCTACGTCAGATTACTGTATACCTTGTACAAAAAACAAACAAGATTTATTGTTATAAAAATTGAGTATAAATACAAAACAAATATGGAAAATTATTCGTCAATGCAAGTGCATATACTAAAAGAAGAAATAAGACGCCGCGGTGCATCTACAAGAGGAAAAAAAGTGATTTAATTGAGTGGTAATACATTTGATTTTACCGTAATAAATCCACAATTACTTGTAGTTGAGGTTTCAATTTTTGAGTTTAGGTATGTTTTACCTGTGCTCTCCTATAGCAAGAATATAATGATGCTTCTGATTTTCTATTTTGATAAAATATCATAATGTTTTAAGTCAGTAATTTTACCCCTTTTTTCTATTTAAATTCGAGAAATATCACAATATATTTAATTTCTTAACACCACAACTATCACAAAACTCGTTCCAGGTGATAATTCTTCCGCCAGACGAACCATTTCATGATTTATGGAGCGATGCAATACTGTTACTAACCTCCAATAGAAAATTATATATTATTTTGAAAAGTGTATTCGATTGTTTAGTTATGGTATAATCATAGAATTTCATAAATAAACTCAACTAACGGCCTGTCTCGGCTTCGCAAGGCTGGATATTTGTTTAATAAATATAGCTTTTCTTTAGTTATAATTAAATTTTTGTTCTCAAGGCAGTCACAGCAGCTACCCATTATTTCTTGATAGTGTGAATTGTTGGAAATTTGTATGTTCCATCATTTTTACAGCTTATTACACAACATCTAGTCATTTTACATCAATAAATCGTTTTTTTTTAGAAAATTCCTTTGATTTGACAGTTCTTTTGGGACCAAACTGTCACTTGTCACTTTGACACTTGCCTTCCCCATTACGTTGGTCATTTATTAGTATTAGGTCGAGATGAGAAACATTATTTAATAAATACCTACAAAAAAAAAATTTTTGTCTGCCCCGTCGTCTGTTTCACATTATGATTCTTTGGTCCCGATTTGTTTTGTAACTTTTAATTGGAATTTCATCATCTTTCATCATATTTTTCTTCCATTCATAAACTACAGCTTACTAAGGGCAATGTTTAATATGAAAGTAACGGATAGTTGCGCTCCTAAGTTTAAGTTTTAAGTCTCTAAAATTATTAACCTTCCCAGCTATGTACATTTTAGAAGTCGCAATTTTTGTTAAATGTAACATTAATCTCTTCTCTGCCGTGTCAAAAGATAGAAACAGGCCATTAAGAAGTCAGTATAAAACCCCTTCTACACGGTCAGGTGGTCAGGTCTGACAGAGGTGACCTTGGTCCGGTGGGAATGAAAATCTACCGTGTAGACGTTGGTCGTGCGACCAAATATGGGCGGAGTCAGTCGAGCCTTGGTCGGGAGCGCATCCGTCCCGACAGGCCGCGTCCGCGGTCGAACCCGACCGTTTGGAACGCCGTCGCACGACGGGACCGCGTCAGTGTGCAGTTGTCAGTCAATGCGGGTGCACGCCGAATTTTGAAAACCGGCCAAGTGCGTGTCGGGCCACGCACAGTGTAGGGTTCCGTAGTTGCCCATCAAAATACTTATGCGAACTAACTAAACTGATTCGCTGAATTTAATTTTAAGAAGAAGAATTTTCAAAATCGGTCCAAGCGTCTTTGAGAAATCGGGGAAAATACATAAAAAAAAAATTACGAACAATTGAGAACTTCCTCCTTTTTTTGAATTTAGTTAAAAATAGTTGAGAATAAAAACCTACCTATCCCCAAAACATACCCACCTATTATAGCTGTAAAAATAAAGTTGACAAACTTACATTTGCAGTTGAAGAACATGTTCTCCGATACATTTTGTTTAGGAAAATATATTATCCAAGTACGTTTTATAAGTTGGTCGACTATTACTCGTAAACTTGTAAAGCCTACTTATTCATGATAATTTTCTTTTAAACTTCGTTATATATACTACTATTGTGATTTTTTTCACACCCTCAAACATAACCGTTTAGCTGGTAGAGGGGGGGGACACTCGAGTCGAGCAAAAATTAGCACTTTAAAGCTTAATATTTCACAAACGAATCTTTTTATCAAAAAAATGTAAATGGAAACTATCAATATTTTTTAAAGACCTATTAATTGATACCCCACACTAAGGGGTACGCGAGAAAAAAAAAACATCCCCACTTTACGTGTACAGGAGGTACCCTAAAAAAAAATATTTTACGAGATTTTCTTTTACCACATTTTCGGCACAACAAATCCGTATATTTACACCAAATTACAGCTTTCTAGTACTGGGCGTCTCTGAGCTAAGCTGCGGACAGACGGACGGACGGACGGACATGGCGAAACTATAAGGGTTCCTTGTTGACTACGGAACCCTAAAAATGGTGAACGCCGGACCGAACTGACAAGTTTTCCGACCGTAGCGCATCCCTCCCGACCGTCGACCGGACCGTCAGCCGACAGGCTGCGTCCGCGGTGCGCGGTCGACCGGACCGTCGTCAGCCGACAGCGTTCCAGACGGTGGGGTACTGTGACACGACCAAGGTCACCTCTGTCAGACCTGACCGCCTGACCGTGTAGAAGGGGTTTAAATATTTACTACGTGTCGAAAATTGTAACACAGCATTACAAAAAAAAAGTATTATTAGAATGGGTCCAATTATCTACAACAAAATACCTAACATCATTAAAAATGAATCATTTCAAAACTTAAAAAAAAAACTGAAGGCATTATTAATTGAAAAATGCTACTATTCTCTAACTGATTTTCTTAATGACACTGACATTTAATTTTTATATTATACTTAATATTGATTGTAGATGTATATATTTTATTTTTATTTTTTATATGAGTTGTTTAATTTATGATTATGTTTTAATTCCCATTATCACACTGACATTTAATTTTTTGTATAATTTAATTTTTTTATTTTTTATTTTGACTTTTATTTGATAATTATGACTTTTTTATGATTTATATTTTAATTCCCATAATTTAAATTTTATATTGTTTAAAAATCCTTTTGCTATTTGAATGTGTTACTCTGCCAAGAATAGTTTTAATTATAATGTTTGCATGCCATAAAGAAGGTAGATTGTATAAGGATCATGTTTTGAATTATAACATCCTATGTATTGTAATTGTACCTGCAATCTATGCAAATAAACGCTTACTTACTTACTTTATCAATAAAAGTTCTCCTGACAATTAAATGAAGTAAAAATAACATAATTATTTAGTAACGTTTCAATAGCTTTGTCTAAGTGATAGCATTTTAGTAACTGTAAGTAAATTCTACTAAACCACTAGAAATAAGCCCCAGCCACTAAAAGCAATATTACGCCACCAAAAGAGGAGTCAAAACCAACAATTTTAGTGGAAAATCCACTAAGTTGGTAACACTGGCGATGCGTGCGGCGACTACGGGTACTGCGGTGCGGATAGATGTGCGCGGAGACTGCGGTGCGGCTAGATCTGCGTTCACCTTTAACAGAGTATCTCTAAGTGGTCTGTGGTCTGTGCCATTAGTCTGTGGTAGCGTCGTTCGTGTGCGTCGTTTGTCGTTTGTGTTTTCAAAAAACGAAAAATCTCTGAAAAACACCTCTCGTTTCTGCTATTTAGACGGTTTTTCACCCACTATTGCTGATATTTTGTAGCGTTACCTTCAGTCTATCGACAGTATTCCTTGTTTCTACAACATCAGGTAAGTTAAAACTTGTGTGTTTTTACAAAACGCATAAAGACATAAAATTATGTCATTTTGTTTTTGTGGTGAATAATGTCAATATTTTAAGTAATAGTTCTATAATTTATTTTAGTCTGAACCTGCTATCAGGAAGAGACTGGTAGGTACTGTTCGCACACGTGGTACTTCTCCCATGACTACCGTAACGAAGTAGTAAAAAAAAGAAACCGGACGGTAATATCTACGCCGCTAAGGACAAAGGTCCCTCAAAGTCCAGGATCCGCTGAAAGGTGCCCAATATTCCGATCTTAATACAATTTTGCAACCGAGGGAACTTGGTAAACGTACTCTAAGATGACCCACTGACCGTACTCCAACTTTGAAAGCGTCAGGGACACCCGAAGTTCGGTTTTCGTCAGGTGCCTACCTACCCTGCAAATAAAAAAAACATTTCTTATCTTAGTCTAATCAACAGGGAGTTTTGCCCTGCAAAAGTTGGTATAGATTTATTTTTTGATTTGTTTTGCTTATGTATATACTCCTCATGAAACATGTGAATTTTCGACCTCGAGGAGTTTCCGCGTTAGCCGCCATCTTGGGTTGAAGGGGCCCACATGTGTTCTTTTTTATTTTATTGCTTCAATCGTTGACACCGTGACAAAAATGCCTGAGAGACGTTTTAAGACAATGAAATTCCACAACAAATGGTATTTGTTTTTATTCTGTACATCTAATAGATATAAAGTTACAAGAGGGAAAACATTCATAAAAAATCATCTACATAGTAATAATAATAATTTTTATTTAATTCATACATAGTCCATACCTACAATGTTAGTAACACAAAAATCTTAAAATAATGTTAGTATGTAGGTACATACAAAAATAAAAAACTTTTTTAAAAAAAGGGAACCGACTTCAAAACTAAACACAAAAAAACTATAAAATAACTTTTCTTTCGGAAGTCGGTGGCTTTGTTTTTTTTTTATTTCATTGACATAATTATGGCCACCGACTTCCGAAAGAAAAGTTATTTTATAGTTTTTTTGTGTTTAGTTTTGAAGTTGGTTCCCTTTTTTTAAAAAAGTTTTTTATTTTTCCCTTTTTAGTTGAGATAATCAACAAAAATCTTCATAAAAATCTTTGATATTGTAGTAAGTATAATAATTAGTTGTTCTAAAAACTTTCCTGAAAACTGCATCAAAATCCGTTTAGCCAAACGTGAGATAATTGCGGACAAACATGCAATCGTCCCTTAAAATCTACGATCCAAGTAAGCAAATCGGATCCATGCGGGCAACGTCACGGGATATCTATTAGTGTTATAAACTAAAACCTTCTCCAGAATGTAATGAACACTTTCCTGAAAACTGCATCAAAATCCGTTCAGCCAAACGCGAGATAATCGCGGACAAACATACATACATACATACAGGTCGAACTGAGAACCTACTTTTTTTTTGAAGTCTGTTAAAAAACAAAACCTTTCTTAAAAGCGACACACAGGAGCGCCAATTAATGAGTATTTTGAACATGATTTTGTCCACGAGGGTGCGTATTTCAGGTTTACAATCATAATTATCAAACATCCTCTTAACACTTATTTTATAGATTTTCTTGATAAGTGTGCAGTGAAAGTTGTGGTGAAAGTTTTAAATCGAGTGAGATTACTGAGATTAAATTATTTTCATACAAACTTAAATACCATTTTTAAAACTTTTGTAGAATGATTTTCAAGAATCCATGCAAAATTCAAGGAATACTTGTGCAAAATTTCATGTTTCTATTCCCCACCTTTTCGGCTGTGCATTGATTACAACAACGCAACAATATCGGAACATGGCTATATCTGTATATGTATTCCATAAAAAATCAATGCCACTTTTCGTTGTAATATTAAAACTCAAGAACATGGGTTCACATATCCAAACCAAATGTGGACTATTTAGTGGATGGTTTAGCTGAAGTTTGCACCAAATCGGTCGAGCGGTTCTTCATTTATCACATTTTTTTGTAACAAATGAATTAAATAAATGGCAGATCAGTTTATTACTGGGGATTTTTCTGTCAAAGTAGCGAAGCACATACCGGGCCACTAGTTTCTTCATAATATCTTTTGTTATGCTAAATAATTATTTTTGATTGATTACAGATTGTATCGCAAAATGTCTAAGGTGAATAAGAATAACAAAGCTGAAAAATCACAGAAAAGAGTGCAAGCATCTTTAGCAATGGAACGAGGAAAACGTCCTAAAGATTTAAAATGGTAAATGTATACAATACTTTTTAAAGCTTGATTTAAGGGCTCATAACCAGAAAGTTGGCAACGTCGCTAATAGCTGTCAAATGTTTACAAGTTTTAATTAATTAAAATTTGGCAATGTTACTGTATGAAAAAAAACTGATATGAATGCAATTAAAACACTGAATTTGATGTTGAAACTGTTTCAGATGTATAACAGGCATTTGAAATGTTTCCAAATGCTTTTTTTACGTCTAAAACTATAAATTCGGTGTTACGATACGAATTAATAATTGCATTCCTCTAATCAATTTATAGTGCACTACAGAGCCATATTTCTTATTTTCATACAGTAATTTGTAAAATTAATTAATTACTTGTAAATATTTGTCAGCCATTTGCGATGTTGCCAACTTTCAGAATATGCGCTCTTAACTGCTAATTCTCAAAATGAATGTAACAAATATTCTGTAATAGTTTTGGGGATTGAAAAAGAGTGTCCATGGAGTTTCTTGCCCATTCTTCTCCATAGAGATCTATGCTTTGGAATGGGCATCTACAGTACTTTCACAGTTATTATGTCTTGTGACTGGGACTGTAACACCTTTTATTTTTAATCATGTTTTCATTTTATGTCTTTTGACAATTCAAAAGTGCCTGTCACTGGCCTACTTGAAATAAATGCTTTGCAAAAAAGTAAAAAGTATTGGAATGAGTCTTAAGTATATGGATAGCTTTTTTATGCATAGATCGGAATTAGGTAAAGATATTCATTTACTTACACTGATTTCATACAGCGAAAGAATAAAGTGGATATGGCCCAAATCCTGGAATTACTTTCAAAGAGCAGAAAAATCCCTTGATTTATAAAATACAAAAGTTATTTACTTTTACACGATTTATTTGTCTAATCTATCTCTATGGTTTATTATTTTACTTTTTGTAACACTGTTTTTCGCACAAGATTGTCTATTAGAAATCTCGGGAAAATTCATGTAAATATCAACATTTCATGCAAATACTACAATAACTCTACTTAATTCCGGCCTCTGGATAAAAGGATGATATTATTTATTTTAATTTCAGGAAAGTTAAATTCGCTCCACCATCACTGAAGACTAAACCTAGCGATGTTAAAGTCAACAAGTAAGTTAAATGATAATTATAAATGTGACTAACACTACACATTATCTAACTTTACTAGTTGAACCATGTTCTGCTAACTTTTGGTTCATACAATTATAATTTTAGTTAAAAAAAAATAACTTAGGCCTTTGTCCAGCAGTGGGACACAGAACAGACTGAAAAAAAGTTAGTTTTATAAATATAATATTGAAGCTCTTAAAATAAATGGGCTTTTTTTTCACTTATAAGTGTACCCTGTTAAAAATACGATATTTATTTTTCAAAAGTAGTGTTTTTAATATCGGTCCTTAAAGATCTCAACCTGTACTTCAGTCTGATGGACTGGAGATAGTATTTTATTTTTATAACACAACTGTTTACTTAGACTAAATCTATCTATACAACGTGTAACGCCAAAAGCGAAAAACCTCTCGGGGGGTAACTCAGCCCATATTACTGAACAATTTTTGTTCTAAGACTTTTGGAAATTCGCAATTGGTTTTTCAATTTCATGCGTAATGAGAAATTGGTCGGGCACATCTGTATGAAAAACCAATTTTTTCTTGCTACATAAGGTTACAATAAAATGGCAATTTATTATAATTTGATCTGTTTCATAACTTGATGTATGTTGTCGCCGCCGGAAAAAAATCAATTTTGTTTTACTTCGATCGACCCTAAACTGGACTACCTAGTTACACTTTTCTTGAAAATGCCACTTATTTATTATGTAGAATAAACCACTGTTGCATTATCTTGTCTTTTGCCTCGGCACACTACTTGACGAATTTAGATAGTCTCATGATGAAATTAAAAGTTCCTAGAAAAAGTAGCTAAAAATTTTAGCTACAAGTTTTATTAAATTGTAGTTAACACCAAATAATAGCTAAGATCTAGCTATAAAGTTGCTAAATTGGCATCACTGACTCCGTCCCGAAATAGGAATGCCAGTCTAACAAAGCTCTGGGCTTCGTAACATAAACAACATCATATCGAAGGTCCCACGAACACGTGTATGATGTCACCGTCATTCTCACTAAGCAGAAACAATAAAACCTTTGTACGCAATACGAATTCTTCAGCGATAAGCTTGCTAACGTCAACAAATGTGTAACAGGAACTATTGTAGTTAATTAACTGCTAGAGAGCCGGATCGCAGCGCGCCAACATATAAAAATCGATGCTACTTTTCGTTGTAATTTTAGAACTCAAGAACAGGCTCACCTATCTAAACCAAATGTTTAGGCTTTGTTCGGACTATTTAGTAGATGGTCTAAGTGGAGTTTGCTCAAAATCGATCGAGCGGTTCTTCATTTGTCACATTTTTGTAATAAATGAAAATGGCGGATCATTTTGTTAGTGGGGATTTTGCTGTCAAAGTAGCGAAGCACGTACCGGGCCGCTAGTAGTATAATAAAATAACGTAATGTGTGACTTAGACTAAAAAGTATATAAAAATAAGATCATGCAACGAAAATATTCTCCCTCCAACAAACTGGCCGATCTGACGAAGGGACGCGGCGCCCCATCTGCCTCCGCGTCCGCACCGTACCGTCACTTATACACGGTACACATTGGGCGTTTTGAAACGCGCGCTTCGCTAAAGCGCGTGGTGAGAACCCCGAATTCTATTGAAGTGTACACATGCAAGCGCGCGTCAATCGCGCGTTTACATTTTTTCGTTAGAACGCGCGTTGCTCGGGCGTCCTACTGCGCTCTTTGAGATACAGTAGCGGCTATTTTGTTGTACATTTCAACGCGCGCTTTCGTGTAGAGTGGACGCACTTTTCGAAAATGGAGATCTAGCATTTTGATACTGAACGCCGCGCCGTGCTATAAGCGCGATGTGTGTACGCGATCAACGCGCGCTCAACGCAACGCCGAGCGCCCAGTACCCAGTCGTTTCTTTATTTCCGAAACTAAATAAAATATCAAAATTCTAAAAACACACGTTTGTAGAGTTTTAATTTTTCTATTTAACTGGTACACACTATGATAACATCGACTTTATTCCACGGATTAGTCGAAATGCTTTACAAAATCTAAATAAGTATTGGAATGAGTCTAAATATAAGGATAGTTATAAGAATTATATCATTTATTTAAATTTCAGGAAAGTTACATTCGCTCCAACAACACTGAAGACTAAACCTAGCGATGAACTCAACAAGTAAGTTATGATAATTATAAATGCGACTAACACTACCACAACACTACACAGTATCGTCGTCTAAGTTTACTATGATGTAGTTAAACCGTGTTTTGCTAACTTTTGGTTCATATATAATTTTAGTTAAAAAAAAAAACCTATTATATTAGGCCTTAGTCCAGCAATGGGACACAGAACAGGCTATAAAAAAATAATACTATAAATATCGAAGCTCTTAAAATAAATGAACTTTATCGTAAAATTCAACCATAATACTAACAGAACAGGGTTTAATATACATAATTATGAAGATTAAAAGTAGTACAACATCGAATAACCCAATAAATGCCAGTGTTGGAAATGGAATCCTGGACAAACTACGCATTCAACAAAATTGTATTGTTGTTACAGATCTAGCAGAGTAGACGTTTTAGATGATTATGAAGTTGTTATAGAGCAACCAGGAACCTCTAACAAGTGAGTTAATTGTAATATTATTATTAGGATTTAGAATGGGATATATGCCATGTTTTTTATTTGTTTCTCATGTGTATATTTGTCTGCTTATAAAGTGAGAAGCTGTTTTACTTAAAAAAAATATTAGTCCGAAAGTTCAATTATTTATCAATAAATATTGGACCCCTGATGTTATAAAGCCTTATCTTTCTAGATAAATGATCTATCCATCAAATCATAACCAGTAGTTCCTGAGATTATCGCGTTAGACCAAACGAAGTTTTATAATATTAGTATACATGATGTACGTATTTTAATTTCAGTGAGGAACCGGAAGTATTCATGCCAGATAATATAGTACAATTCAACGGGTAAGGCAAAACATAGTTCATTACTCAAATCAAATGCGATTGAACATATTTAAATAATAATTTACAGACCTACTGCTCAAACAAGTGGGCTTTTATTGTCAGGGCAGGGCGAGAGGGACTGTCAGACTTGTACTGACTAAAATCCACGGTGTTCTTCAATAGCCCTTTATGTTCCGGGGTCACGGTAGCTCGTTAGTCCCGCGAATCGGGCAGGCTTTGGACCTCTAAGGGGGCCCCCGTCCCGGGGTCGCGGGACTTACAGTAACCCCGGCAAAGTAAAAATTGTGAATGAGCCGTGCGATAATAATGTTAATGAACCATGTTTTCTTTATATATATTTTTTAAATGTACTTATTTTATTTACTTCTAGGGATGAAACTCTAATCCTACTGGATCCAACATCTTTAGACATGAAGACTGAACCAAGGGATGATGATGTGCAAATGTAAGTAATTTTTTTAGGGTTCCGTAGCCAAATGGCAAAAACGGAGCCCTTATAGATTCGTCATGTCTGTCTGTCTGTCTGTCCGTCCGTATGTCACAGCCACTTTTCATCGACAGTATAAGAGCTATCCTGCTGAGCTGTTTGGGCCTGCGTCTGTGTCGCCGGGAAATGTGTGATTGCACTTTTACACCTAATTAACACTTTTACACTTAATTTATCAAAAAGCGGAGTTTTAAGAAAAGTCGTACCTACTGCAACGAGTTTCTTGTTTCTGTTCGCCTGTCTGGCGCCATGGCGCAAGCAGCACTCCCTATTGGTCGGTTGCCCCGCCATTGGTGGCGTCATTCTGGGCGCGTTTTATTAAAAATACTTTTAAGTAACTATTATAGCGGCTACGTTTTTCGTATTACAATAAATTTTAATATAATTTTATCTAATGCACTTCACTTTTCCCTACACACATTTCCATTTGTTTATTTTATTTAACTGTTTTATTTATTTATTTTTTGTTTTGCCTACCCTCGTCCGTGTGTCACTGCGTGGTGCCAACTGATTCACTGGTTTTCAGTTGAACTGAAAACCAGCGCTGGGTGTCTTTTTCGCCCAGCATAATAATATGCTGAGTTGGTAACCCTTTTGGTGTGGACATGCTCAGCAAAATTCTAATCGTATTTTTTGAATTTTATTTTTTATTATGTCTGTGTGTGTGTCCAGTGTTCAAATAAATGTTTTCTATTCTATAATTAGTTTTTTTTTAATACGTCATAAACCGGAATCCGCAATTTACCTTTCAAGTTACAACCAACTACAAGAACGTTTATATTATGTTACTTGCTGCTACGGAACCATTCATGGGCGAGTCCTACTCGCACTTGGCCGGGTTTTTTACTTTTTAAAGGGAACTTTGTTTTGTGTCGGGGTATTTAAAATTTTTCTCACTAACACCATTTATTTTTCAATGCTGAAAATCATTTCGATAATCACTAATGAATCGTTTTGAATTTTAGAATCGTGGTACGGCAGATTGAGGAGATGCCGCGGGGCGAAGCCCTGGAGACCCCCCTTCACCCCAAGAGGAGGCGTGTGTGGCAACCGTAAGTAGTTCTACTTGTGTGTGTTAGTTTTTAATGATAAATTATATTTATTCAGCAAATTGGTTCAAGCAAACACGTTTACACATCAAAAAGTTACTAATTTCACACTCGATGAGGCCGGTGTTTCGTACCTGACTACTCTGAGAAGAAACATCCGAAACAAACTCAGAGGTGACTGTTTCTTATAAAGTCCAGACAATTTTGTATTCATCATGCAGGTGTCTGAGGGGGTTTTTTGAGAAAAGAACCACACGCCTTTGAGGTCGGTGCAAGCATGTGTCAGTTACCGTTGTAGACATACTGGTTGTAATACAGTTTTAACTGTTTTGAAATATTCATCTAGATCAAGTCCGGCTGCTCCCGTTCCATCATCACCTTGTTCATCACCCGGTGGTGATGAAGAAATAGCCTCGACGTCGTCGGCACGGTAAGTCGCATACAGTGTTTTCTATTCATTTTAATTGTTAAGATATACGTATTACAATACAGCTTCTGTTGCAGGGAAGTGGAACATGCGCCGCGGCCATCTGATGCATCGCCATCACCGGCAAACAAGGTGCCTTCGCCAGTCGCGTAAGTCGCTATCTAACACTAACACGGACTATTCTATTTATCTCAGCCGCTCGAGGCCCCACACCATGTGCCGCCACTTTCTCAGCAACCATTATTTTTATTTCTGAATTTACTTTATTGCCCACTTACCACTGATCCAGAAAATTGGTTAACATTAACTGAAAGCTGCTCTTTTTAAGGGGAACCGATTTACCGAATTTTGTTTGTTCGAATTTCATTATACCGAAAACTATTGACCGACATCTCTTTTGCTATATGCATTATTTGACATATTTTCAGATCATCGAAGTATCATTAGCCATAAGTAGTGATGGGCGGAGGATAAATACTCAGAAGATAAATACTCGAGTATTTATCCGAAACGGATAAATACTCGTTTTTTCCCGTTTTTATCGGATATTTACTCAAAATGATGGATATTTATATTTTTTGCGAATAGAATTGTTATTTTTACAAATTCAATGACAAGTATTGTTACTTGGGTTTTCCAAAAATGATATTATTGTATTATTAGGTCTCAGAAGTCTCTCCAGTCAAGGAGAAGCAATATGTTTCTCATTGAAGCCTAACTCGGCCTCATTTTATATGCAGTTTATCTTGTTTGCGTATCTTGGATCTGTAGCTATTCTGTTTGGCTTCTGCCAAACGTGCATTTGAGTGATTTGACTGACTGACGAGGCCCCATGGTGGGCCAAACGCCTGGCGGGGTTGCGGGACTGTCTAAACAGGTAACAGTGACCTTGAAACGTAAATGGCTATAGAAGAAACACCGTGAATTTTAGTCAGTACAAGTCTGGACGACTCATAAGACAGTTTATCCTCGTTAAAAAAAAGGGCTTTGGCTGAGGAAGCAATCGCTCGGGGTGAGGACATCTTGGCAGTGTCTCTCGTCATGACGAACGTCTTCCAGACTTTGCCCTAGAGTTAAATTAAGGAAGCGCTCCGCTATTACGAAGTTTCTAATTCAAACCATCTACGGTGTACCGTCGCATTTGGAACCTGGCACACTGTTTCTGCTTGACCGAGCGCTACGTGGTACAATCCTCCATGGTATCGGCGTTGTCTGCTACGCCGATGACATGTTTGACTGTAAAATAAATATATTTTCTTTCTTCTTAACGATGTGGGGAGGACGTACCGTGACTAGTCACTACTGATAACTGCAGGGCAGGGGTTGAACAGGTCCTGCCACAGACACGGCAATTAGGCCTTGAGATGACGTCAACAAAGCCAAAGCCCTATGTTAGGTAGGGTTGAAAACAAGTTTTGTTGACATGTTTTTAATAGGTAAACCGTTTAATATGAAACAATAGATCTCGGAGTAAGACTCGGTGTCGAATACGATTAGACTCAGTAAGACTTGGTTAGACTCGGTCATACTCGGGCAGACTCGGTAAGACTCGGTCAGACTTAGTAAGACTCGGTAAGATTCTAAGATTCGGTAAGACTCGGTTAGACTCAGTCAGATTCGGAATCTGATTCGGTCAGCCTTGGTAGGACTCAGTCAGACTCGGAATCATACTCACTAAGACTCCGTAAGACTCGATAAGACACGGTCGGACTTGGTAAGACTCGGTCAGACTCGGTAAGACTCAGTAAGAATCGGTCAGACTTAGTCAGGATCGGAGTCAGACTTGGTAAAACTCGGTCAGACTCGTAATCATACTCGTTAAGACTCGGTCAGACTCATTAAGAATCGGTCAGAGTCAGTCAGACTCGTTCAGACTCGAAATCATACTCGCTACGACTCCGTAAGACTCTATATGACTCGGTCAGACTTGTTCGAACTCGGAGTCATGCTCGTTAAGACTCCGTAAGACTCGTTCAGACTCAGTAAGAATCGGTCAGAGTCAGTCAGACTCGTTCAGACTCGAAATCATACTCGCTAAGACTCAGTAAGAATCGGTCGGACTCAGTCACACTCGGTCGGACTCGAAATCATACTCGCTACAACTCCGTCAGACTCGGTAAGACTCGGTCAGACTTGTTCGAACTCGGAGTCATGCTCGTTAAGACTCCGTAAGACTCGGTCAGACTCAGTAAGACGGTCAGAGTCAGTCATCTCGACTCGTTCAGACTCGAAATCATACTCGCTAAGACTCAGTAAGAATCAGTCGGACTCAGTCACACTCGGTCAGACTCGAAATCATACTCGCTAAGATTCCGTAAGACTTGATAAGACTCGGTCAAACTTGTTCGAACTCGGAGTCATGCTCGTTAAGACTCCGTAAGACTCGGTAAGACTCAGTCAGACTCAGTCATACTCGGTAATAGGTTCGGTCAGACTCAGACTCGGAGTCAGACTCCATCAGAATCGGAGTCAGTCTGACGGTTACACTCAGTTAGACTCGGTTAGATTTGATCAGACAAATGTGCGGTCGCGTGTCCGCGTCAGTCCTACTTTATAATTAATTAGAAATTAGAAACTGAAAATTATGTTTTATTTAAAGTTTTGATTAAAAAATTTAAAAAATAAAACAACGAATTATGTAAAAACGTGAATATTTCCTCCTTTTTTCAACGCTTATATGTAGTAGGTAATTGTAATTATTAAAATGATTAAAAAAGCACTTTACAAATCTATATTTACAGATTTTCATGTATTTCAATCATTTTTCTTGTAAAATAACAAAATTTACGATGAACAATGTAACTTACACTGTAAGTAGTATTTATCCACTGTTTTGGATAAAAACTCGAGTAAAAATGGAAATTTATTGAGTATTTATCCATTTTGAGTATTTATCCGGATAAAAACCCATCACTAGCCATAAGTATTATTTTACCGAAGTATTTTCCGCCGATTAACAAAATAACTTTTTACTATTGACCGAAGCCTCTTTTAAACTTTTTTCAGTTGCCAAATGATTTATTTGCCATATTTTCACCATACCGAAACAACGTTTTACCGAAAATTTAATTACTGTTATAAAAATCATTATATTGTGCTGCAAAACTTTGTGGCGGAAACGAAATGCTGCACAGCCGACTTTACGTAGTCTTGTCTGCCCTACCCCTAGAGTGTAATTTAAAATCGCGTAGGCGCGGAGGGGTGGGGTGGCCCGCGAGCTGAGGAGCAGGTGGTTAACGGCCGCCGCCGCGGCTGAGGCCAGTAAGCCGAAGCTGCGGTGGTGAGCGTTCAAATCATCTGCGACGATAAGCTCGCGTGGAGCCACCCAAAACCCCGCAGCGCCGGAGCCATGACAGAAACAACGCTTGTTGCATGTTGCATGCTTGCTTGAATGCTGCATGTTTGCTGCATGTTGCATGCTGCTTGCTGATTGTTGCATGCTGCTTGCTTGCTTGCATGCTGCATGCTTGCTTGCATGATTTTGTGGTGCTTGTGTGCATGTTGCATGTCTGTTTGTATGCTGTATGCAAGTGTATCACAATATAAACCTTTTTACAATCACAAGAACAACACAATATGAAATAAAAAAGTTACAAAAGAGTATCAAGAATCACACAAAATGCGCAAAAAGATTCGAACACACGCTAGCCAGAACACCCCTAACAGTTCAACTATGTTATTAACAGCAAATGTCATTAGTGATAATACAATACCCATCAGAGTTATATTATAGTATATGACATTTGCACCATTATTTTGTATTGTCTACCTACATTTCAATGGCGCCTACCAATTTCTAGGCATTTGGTGAAATGAAAATATGGCAATTAAAACAGTGGTATACTGAATGTTTGGAAACATAATACTTCGAGCAACCGTCGTTTCGAGTAAGTGTAACATCGGTTAAAAGTTTTTCGGCCAAATTAAGTGTTGGAGTATCGAAAAAAAAACGAATAGATAATAGGTTAACTGAAACAGTGGCAAACGTGACTTCGATGAAGTAAAAAAAAACCAAATGAAAATAGTTGAAAAGTTTTCGGTCAAATGAAATTCGGTCAAACGTTTTTCGATCTTATGATAGGTAACCCTTTTAAGTGTTTAAATCATTGAATGAGTCCTCCCACCCAGAGCAGAGCGGGAGGGACTGTCAGACCCGTACTGACTAAAATCCACGGTGTCCTTCAATAGCCCTTTACGTTCCTGAGTCACAGTATTCGTTAGTCCCGCGACCCCGGCAGGCTGTGGCCCTCTAAAGGGCCGCGCCGCCGACCCGGGCATGGTCCATGGTCGGACAGCGAGTCGCCCGTTACTCGCCGCCGTGGCCGGAGATCGGAAGATACACGTACTACAATACTTGTTTTATTCCAGATACTTGGAATGCGAGCCGGCGAGCACTTCATCCTCCTCGCCGTCCAAGTCCGTGCAGGATCCACGTCCCTCTCCCCGCTCTCGCCCTCGTCAGAGTGTGCGCGACCTCATCAACTGTGGTAAGTACCTACGAAGTTTAGTGTGGTTTGGAGCTCCAAACAGACATGAGATTTTGAGGAAAGACAAATTCTGCTGCGAGCGGGGTTTGAACCTGCGTCTTCTGGAAAAGTTCTTCAGACGCCTTACCGATTAGACCATCGCAACCACCAGCGACCTTTCTAACCTGAATTTTTCAATCCCTTGTTTTTTGAACGGTTTACAAGTTGCGCCATCTTGTCTCAAACTATTTACCAACTAACACGTCTGATATTGCAATCAAATCGAATGTTGTATTACAAAACGACTACTAAAGTTGGGGTCTAAAGTACTTATCCAGAAGACACAGGTTCAAACCCCGCTCACAGCAGAATTTTTCTTTCCTCAAAATATCTTTGCGAAGACGCGACGCAGGCGTTATTGCGTATAAACATATAACTTTATGGCGCGTCCTCACCGGGAGCATTCGCGTGTAATGTAACTCTAAAGATTCGACAGCATTACATTACAATACTACCTCATTGACTGACGAGCATTCGCGTACATTTAGTATAGATTTGATACAACGTGCGCATTGTGATGCTCGAGGGTCATCCGTCACTGATGAAATGTTCGAATATGTAACGTTACATTATAGATCGCGGTGAGGGAGCGCCTTTAGACTATAGCCATTCCCAAACTTGTAGTTTCCACCACGGAATTGAAAGCTTGCTACAATTTGCTACAGGTAGCGACGATGACTCTGAGGGCAGTGGCGACGAGGATGAGGAAGACCCTGGACTGCAGACGATGACTGCCAGGGCGCTGAGAAAGATGATGGCGCTCTGTGGTCAAGACGACGGCGAGGTTGATAAGGAGGATGATGCAGACGTCGTGCCACTCCCTGTGCATCTTGCAGATCCTACTCTAAGAGCGACGGACCAGCCTTGGAGTCTGTATGATTTTAAATGGAGACAGTTTCCGGACACCCCGATTGCACCTGAATCGAGGAGGGAACAGTTCTCCCAAATTGATGTAGGTCCGACAATTCCATATGTTGACCCATACGACATTTTCGTTGCCATATGGGATCGGCAATTCATGGAGTACATTGCCTCGGAGTCGAATAGATATGCTCAACAGGTGGTATCTCACATGATTGATAGCCACACCCTCGGTCCGCAGAGTCGCATCGGTCAGTGGATTGACACCACGGCCGATGAACTTTATGTTTATTTTGGCATACTTCTGGCGATGGGGGTTGTGGTTAAGTCTCGCCTCAATGAGTACTGGGGTAGCACCCTTGACATATTTTGTACTCCGGGTTTTAGCGCACACATGTCTATTAATAGATTCAGCTTGTTAACAAGATGTTTACATTTCGTTAACAACGAAGACGTGTGTCAGCTAGCCCTGGAAGGCTCCGAGGCACGTTTGTATAAAATAAAACCATTGTTGTCACACCTGAACAAGAAATTCCAGGATTTATATACTTTATCTCAGAACATTGCACTGGACGAGAGTCTTTTGTTGTGGAAGGGCTCGCTGGACATCGGTCAGCTGATTCCAAATAAAGTTGCAAACAGAGGCATCAAGACCTATGAGCTTTGTGAATCTCAAACCGGCTACCTGTGGCGGTTCGAGGTTCACGCTCATACTAAGTCAACACCGAGATTGCCGCAGTCAGAAAATCCAATGGAGAAATCTACGCCGGCCATTGTTTTGCGACTAACACAAGGTCTTGAGCAGAAAGGGTACACACTGTGGATGGATAATTTCTACAATTCGCCATGTCTCGCTCGACGACTGAAGTCGTTGGGTTTCGATTGTGTAGGGACCCTCCGGACGAATCGCAAGTTTGTTCCGGAGTCCCTCCACAATCTAACGAAGCAGAACATGCGCCGGGGACAGATATCTGGTCTTACCGCGGGCGACATCGACGTCATGGTATGGAGAGATTGTAGTCGAGTGGCTATGATCTCTACGTATCATGGCGACGCCGTCCAAACAGCCCGAGGATCCACCAAACCCATCCTGATACACGATTATAATATTATGATGGGTGGGGTGGATAAGAAGGACCAGATGCTTGCCATGTACCCGATCGAGCGCAAGCGAACAAAGGTGTGGTACAAAAAACTGTTCAGAAGATTGCTGAACGTATCTGTCCTGAATTCCTTAATCATTCATCGCCACAACAGTTCTTCTTCTTCTCGACTCACTCACCGTAATTTCCGTATCTCTCTTATAAAATCCCTTCTTTCTCGTCATAGCTCCCCTGCTCCTATTGCTCGGCCTCAAAAACAGCAAACCTTCGACATCTCGCACCGCGTGGCTATGAACCCGGTCGGGAGGACGCAGCGCATACGCAGAATATGCGTTGTGTGTAAAAAAAAGTCGGGAATGTTCTGTGTTGGCTGCAACAAAAGTATCTGCCTTGATCCCTGTTTTGTGACCCTTCATTCCTAAAATATATTTATATATTTCTTTTTATGTATCTATATACGTATATATTTTTGTTCCACGCCTTTGTTCGTTCGATTGACTGCGAATTGTGTTGTTGTTCATCCACTTGTTTTGTGCTCTAGAGCTCTAGACCTTTCACCGCTCTATTGTTTTTCTTTATATTTTTTTCTATACATCTAAAAAAAGTTACATAGAGTGTACAACTAAAGAACGTCTGCGAGTATACGTTCTTTTTTTTACATATTTTTTGACTAAATTTGTGTTCAAGCAAAATAATGTCTGCAGCGTGATCTTGTGGATTTTCTGTTGCGGTGATGTGGTGTGATGCTTGTGTTTGCAGCTTTTTATTTTCAAAAAATTCTCGTCTGGTGCAATGTTTTGGTTTTTTTTTATTATTTATTTGATTTTTGTCAGTTTTAATTTAGAGTCACTTAGTATTTTTTTTTTATTAATTTTCTTAACTCATGTTCAGATGTGACAACATGCCGCATCTAGAAATTAGCACATCTGTGTTTGTACTTTGCGTGTTTTTGTCGTGAAATTGTTCATTTTGCTGGTTGATTTGGAAATGTTTTTGTTAAGTAACATACCCTTGTGTTATGTTATCCCGTTAGGCAATATTTTCATCTTCTGAATTGTGAAATAATATTTGAAATAAGTATAACAGTACTTGAGTTGGTACATATCAAACGAGCCCAAGTTACTGCTAAGCTAATTCTGAGAAGTAGATGTTTTCTATTATTGACTTCTAAGAGAGTGAGGCCGAGTAAGTTTGCCGGTTACAAATTGTAAAGCATGGTTTACGTCATGCAATTAATTTAAGACATTAAATTGCGAACCAACCAAAAATAAAATATATTTTATATAAAATGTGTAATCATTATTAATTCTAGAAGGATTTGTTAGATCATAGTAGTGAACGTTTAAATAAATTAAACATATTTTTAAAGGTATTTTTATTAGTATTATTTAACTTCAGCAGAAATAGAAGTACTTCTTAACCCTTTAAGCGCCGACACCGTAATATTACGGGCTCTGAAATCTGTGCCCGAATCGCCACACACGTATAATTACGTTATTTTATTTAAAAAGTTCTCATATTGCACAAACTCCACATAAAATGTTTCAATTTTAAGATGTAGGGTATAATCTTTATTGTTATGGACATTTCTCAATCTTTTGAATGATAAATACTGTGAATTTTGACGTTTAAATACATTTGTGATCACTGTCTCCTTACCTGTATCGCCAACCACGTAATTTTACGAGTACTAGGGATGGGGCAAATTCGAAAAATACTTAATAGGTTGTCTAAGAATAAACAAGGCACTATATAAACTACTGTCACTATTTGCAATGAAAGTGGGTACTTTCATTACTAAATAACCATAGTGTTACTCTGATACAAGTATTTGTACACGATAAAATGTATTTAAGTTTAAAAGTGATTTAATTTTTACGACAAAAATATAGAAATCTCATTACGCGGAACCTCACTAGTGCAGACAGTCGCCGGTCGCCGTCACCGTAATATTACGTGCGGCCAATGAGATTCAAGGTCAATTCGCGCTGTATTGTCAGTTGCCTTAGCGCCGTCACCGTGAAATCACGGGAAATATTTATCGCCCAATGCAACTAGTGTTGTACAGCCCTTTTTCGTGTTATTGTGTGAAAGTCTAAAAAAATGCTGGAAGACGAAGAGTTATTAAATATTTTGCAATCGAGTCATGAATTGACATGCGACGATAGTTCTAACACAGATAGTGATGTTGATTTGGTAAGTTTAGTTTATTGTTTAATTCGATAATTTAATTTGGCAAGAAATTGTGTTTGTGTATTGCAGCAATCAAACAATGATATTAGTAGTAGTGGCAGTTCAGCGGATAGTGATAGGTAATGAATCGATTAATCACTCTTTTGTTGTTCTAATCTATTTATCCTTCAGTCAAAAAGACTAATTTAACTAACGTATGTTCGAAGACTGATTAACGTATGTTTGAAGACTGATTTATTTGCGGTACTATTTAATAAAAAATAAACCTTTGATTACAAATTAGTAAGTTTTATTTATTTCATTACTTTGTTTATCGATAACTATATTTTACAACACTATGCTAAATTGTACCTAAAGTTTGCTGGCGCTAGGTGCACTCCATGCGAATTATGACATGGCGGTTAAAGGGTTAACCTTTTCGACGCCCATTTAGATAATACGCGATGCGTCCTCCAGCGCCACGCTACAAATGTAACGTATCTATAGTAAAACTAAAACGTAGGGATGGGATTATTGTCCTATCGACAAAAATAATATTATAAGTTGAAATTAATGTTTGTTCCCTAATTTACGAAGCTTAATAAAAACTGATACCGTATATTCATATTTATTTTTATTTCATAATAAAAATCAATATGAAAACCTGGAGATATTTCCCTTATCGAATAAGACTGTTCACAAGTTTTTGTATCAAAAGCTGTTACAAATAAACAAAGTGTTTAATTTTTAAAAAGTTTTTTTATTTTGTTCCCATATAAAAAATATTTTACAATAATCAATCATAATCATCACAAACTTTACAAAAATACAAAACATAGACGCCAGCACGTCAACCTACCCCCAAGATGTCAATATTCATCTTTATCACAAAACCAGAAGGATCATGTTAAATTTGGGAAAGTTTTCCAGATTGGGGTAAGTTTGATGTCCTTCATAATTTTACACATCTATTTTCTGAAGGGTCTCTAAAGTCTAAGGGTCAATTTATACTAGCGCAGAGTCGAAGCGCATCGAAGCGTCTTTCTAAAACTGAACGTAACAATTTTAACCTTAACTCCACAGCGTAACGCACACATTACTTCTAAGATTTTAATAAGTGAACAACGCTGATCGTAAATCGTGCGGCTTCGTTTTAGTTGTAAAGAATTTGACACTTCGATGCGCTTCGACTCTGCGCTAGTATAAATTGACCCTAAGCCTACTGGCTCGAAAAATCGACTGCGATCAGCATTTGATCCTACGAACTTTTTCAGTACACCAAGCATACTAACCAAACTATCCCAAGTCATGATAACTAGATCAAATTCTTCATTTCGACAATTCAAGTATGGAATGAGCCTCAAATTCTGCTTGTAGTCGAATTTTAGTTTTGTGAAAGTTAATTCGACTGCAACTGATTTAACTGCATTAAAATTTTTGCTGTTTAATCAATTACTGCAAATAAACGCAAAAAATATATTCCTAATCTTTGGATCACAGAAAGACTATGTTGCATTTATCCAAACTAATATTATAAATGCGAAAGTAACTCTGTCTGTCTGTCTGTTACGCTTTCCCGCTTAAACCTCTCAACCGATTTTGATGAAATTTGGCACAGACAATCTTTAGATCCTGAGAAAGAACATAGGCTATCAAAACACCACGCGGGCGAAGCCGCGGGCGGAAGCTAGTTTCAAATATGTACTACTACTAGGTAATTAAGATGCTTCAATAGCATATTTGTGCAAGCACAATACAAAGGTATCGTGTCATAGAAACATTCCAGAAATCAACAATTAAAAACACAATAAAAATGATTCCTGTAAAAGTGCCAGTGCGTCACACCAGAACAAGAAAATAAAATAATAAATAACCGTCTTACCACGAGAAAGATAAACATCGCTTGTCTAAAAAAACTGTCAACGTCAAAACGACATTTCACGTTGATAATGGGTCGTTTTGCAGCTACACTTTATGGACAAGTGTTCAACAGTGATGTTTTTGTGGTAAGGAGGAAAAGAATTTGAAACAGAAATCGCCTGGGAGCGCAACGCGTTTTAGGGTGCACAATTGAGATGAGAGCACAAGCAGCAACGGTCGCACAATTTGAAATTACAGCGAAATAACTGGTTGAGTGCGGCCTCCCAGGCGGTGATTAGTACTCTAGGGGTTAAAATATACAGAAACTGGTGCCTTTAAATTAAGTGATTCCAAACGATCTTAGGTTTTTCGAATATTAAAATAATTAAAAAATGTTCAACGCACATCACGCTAATAGTATAGATGAACATCTTACAATTCGCCAATGAAACGAACAAAGGTGCGGTCCAAAAATATATAACTACAATACAAATAAATAGTAATAATAAAATAGCTAGTGAATACATACTTTTAAATATAAATAAAATTTAATTATGAATGAAAGGCAAGGAAACAGGGTTCCATACATATAGTTGCGTTACAACCAACACAGTACGTTCGCACCAGTTTGGTACATTTGACACATTTCCGCCGCAGACGTTGACGGTTATTGGTCTTATTGCCAAAAGGGTACTCGGCCAAGCGATGGCTAACGTCAAAGGTCTTATTCAGGTGTATCTGTGAGGTTCCAGGCAGTGGAGTAGCAGAACAATGTCTTGAAAAAAGAGCTTTAACAAGAGAAGAACGGAAGTTACGGTGGCTGAGAATAGTTGAAGAGGGAGAAAATGAAGGCAATGATTCACGATGAATAATGTAGGCATTTAAAACTGAGATATTTAACAGTCTTCGGAACAGCTTCTTGTACCACACCTTCGTTCGTTTCCGCTCGATAGGATACGTGGCTAACATCTGGTCTTTCTTATCGACCCCACCCATCACTGTATTGTAATCATTGATCAGGAGGGGTTTGGTGGATTCAAGGATTCGGCTAGTAGCGATGCCATGGTACGTAGAGATCATAGAGATCTTATTGAAATCCTTCCATACCACGACATCGACGTCTCCCGATGTAAAACCAGATATTTGACCTTCTTGCATCTTGTCCTTGGTAAGATGGTGCAAGACTTGCGGAACAAAGGCACGATTGGTCCGCAAGGTTCCCGCACAGTCAAAGCCCAAGGACTTGAGGCGTCGTGCGAGACATGGCGAATTGTAGTAGCTATCCATCCACAACGTGTGGCCTACGCCCTCAAGACCATGTAGAAGTCTTAGGACAATCGCCGGCGTGGAGGCTTTCAATGGGTCTTCAATCTGCTGCGGTGGAGATTTCGACTTATGAGAGTGAATCTCAAACCGCCACAAGTAGCCCGAATGAGATTCACAAATTTCATAACTCTTAATCCCCAACGAAGCAGCTTGTCTGGGAATCAATTGGTTGATGTCCAACGAACCTTTCCACTGCAGAAGACTATCATCCAAGACTATATTTTGCCTCAAACGATACATGGAAGAAAATTTCTTGTTGAGATGCGACAACAATGGCTGTATTTTAAAAAGTTTTGCCTCAGAGACATCTAGGTTTAACTCAAACAGATCTTCGTTGTTGGAAAAATGGAGACACTTACACAGAAGCAGAAACCGAAAGGCTCGCATATGTGCACTAAAGCCTGGAGTGAAGAATATGTCTGGGGATGTACTCCAATACTCCTCGATCCTTGTCTTTACAACAATACCCATCGCAAGGACGATGCCGAAGAATACATAAAGTTCGTCTACCGTCGTATCCCTCCATTTTGTTATACGACTTTTGGGATGGAGACTGTTATTTTCAAGCATTCGAGCTGAGACCTGCTGAGCGTACCTATTAGTCTCCGAGGCAATGTGCTCCATAAACTGCCGATCCCATATGGCAACAAAAATGTCATACGGGTCGACACACGGAGCCGTCGGGCCAACATTTCTGTGCGAAAACACTTCCCGTCTCGATTTAATGGAAATTGGGACGTTCGGAAATGGTTTCCAGTTAAATTGGTACGGATTCCAAGGTTGGGCCGTTGCTTTTAGAGGGACATCGAGGTTGTTGGTCGTAGATGATGTGGCAGCGACTGGTGCTCCGTCTGGTGTGGTGTCCGCTGGAGGGTCCACTGGAGTCTCCAAGGCACTCCTTTGCGCCCTTGGGAAGAAAGGAACAGATAGGTCCTCCTCATCGCTCTCCTCGGAGTCTAGATCGCTACCTGTGTAATGATAGGAGATAAATCAGATAATATACAACATGTACCGTTAATATCGCAAAACCTCTCGTGGGGTAACTCAGCCCATGTTATTGAACAATGTTTGTTCTGTAAACATCATAAAAAAGTGATAATTTTTTCGTTCAAACAATTTGTATGAAAAAATATTTTGCAAAATTTGACCAACTTCCGCCGTCCCGATTTTTTTCTTGTGATACAATGAAATGATCCTTACATGAAACAGAGACGAACGGCACTAAAAAAATGTTGCCCAATTTCACTCATTTCTGTGGACAACTCACACTTGACCAAAAAAACAAAAACGCCAAAATTGTCAACATCAAAAAAGAGCTAAAGGTTTCTAAGAAAGTTTTCCCGTATCTCTTATGGATTCGGATTTCTCCCTTTTGTCCCATTTTAAAGAAACACCCTGTTCAACAATTATTTTTCGAAAGTAATTGAAGGATTAATTATATTTATAATTTGTTGATGCTGGTGACTACCCTCCCATTATACTCGTAGTCCCCTCCGGAGCTATAATCAGCTACTTTTTATTTTTCGTGGTAAAATCATCAAATGAGTCCTCCCACCCAGGGCAGGGCGGGAGGGACTGTCAGACTTGTACTGACTAAAACCTACGATGTACTTCGATAGCCCTTCACGTTTCGGAGTCACGGTGACGAGATAAGTCACGCGACCCCGGCAGGTTTTGGCCCTCTAGAGGAGTGGGGGGGGGCCCTTAAAATGCTGACACTCTTTGAGGCGCGCGTGGAACACAACGCGCCGACGACCCGGGCATGGTCCATGGTCGGACAGCGAGTTGCCCATTACTCGCCGCCCGCATGCCCGTGCCTACGGTAGCCGGAGATCGTCCGCCGACGTCAGACGCCGTGGGCTTCTACCACTGCGGCTGGGTGGAGGCAGGACGCAATCCTCTCCCTCACGCGGCCCGCCTCCTCCTTCGCGAGCATGACTGCTTCGCAGAAGAAGGCGACCGATTCCCACTCCGTCTCGCCCCGCAGCATGGCCGCGACCAATTTCGGGCGCGAGAGGTCTCCGCCTATCGCCGCCGTGAGGACACGGCGGTGCTCTGCCCAAGCAGGGCAGTCCTGCACCGTATGCTCCACCGTGTCCTCCGGGCGATCCTCGCAGTGGTGATACCTAGGCGTTTCTTCCTTCCTCATCAGACACAGGAACCTCCGAAACTTCCGTGTCCGGTGAGGACCTGCGTCATGCGGTAGGTCAGGACGCCGTGACGTCTCTCCAGCCACTCCTCAAAGAGGGGTCTTACCGCCGCAATTGCGGCGTGCCCGGTCTTCGGTCGCGACAGTCGTTCCTTCCATACTGCCCTGAGATCGCGCCGGAGCTCTTCCCGCCGCGCCTCGACTTCACGAGGCAGCGGGGTCACGCCCCGGCGCTGCGCCTCCACGCGCCACTCATAGACGCGCTGGAGGGCAGTCGCCTCCAGATCCCAGGGCAGCAATCCGGCAAGATAATCAGCTACTTACCATAAAAGAACTCGCGAAAACTATCGTCACCTCTGTGGGAAGAGTGGAAATGACGAGGTCGTTGGGGACTGGGTGATCTCGACGAAGATTTCATCAATTCCCTGAAAAAAAAAATTACAGATAAAACGAAGTCTGGTAGAATACGTCTGTCTCTAAAATCATGAAAACGGTTTTTTAGGGAATTACAAATTTTCAAAATAGGGCATAATTAAATCGAGGTACATCGTTTGTAATCGACTTGTTTTGCGACTCGTTATCACCGGGATGACTTGAAAAGGAATAAAAATGCAATAGCTCTCATCGATTTTCATGATTTTATAGACAGACTGTACATCAACGAAGGCATAGAGAATGACGACGAAAGTGGTGCTGGTAACCAAAAATGAAAATCGTCCTTGCTACTACGATATAATGATGCAATTCGATTGATTTACGTCGTCGTGGCGAGCGTGTTTTGTTTTTCATCTACCCGTAGACAACCGCACGATTTAAGTCATATGTTGTAGTGGCAAGGATGATTTTCACTTGTAGTTGGAATCCGTCGAATTGCGTCGCATCGCGTCATGAAGAAGCTCTCTTAAAAAGCATATCACGACTTCGATGCGACGCGGCGACGGCTTTGAGATCGTCTAATCGCGAAGGGCGAGCGCTCAACGTTCGCTTGGTCAGTGTCGCTGTACAGCATTTTTTTTAATCGTGGTAAAATTATCAAAGATGACGTGACATGACGATCTAGACGCATTCATGAGAGATTGGACGGAGAAAGCCGCGCAAAGGGAAGAGTGGAAGGTTATGGGGGAGACCTTTGCCCAGCAGTGGGACAATATAGATTAAAAAAAAAAAAAAAAAAAACAAATGAGTCCTCCCACACAGGGCAGGGCGGGAGGGACTGTCAGACATATCTATACATATAAATTAAATTGGAGTGTCTGTTAGTAATATTAAAATAACCATTTTTTACTACATGCATACGATAGGTACATACACCACATTTTTTACAATTTTTGTCTGTCTGTCTGTTTGTTTGTTCCGGTTAATCTCCCAAACGGCTGAACCGTTTGTGAAGGGATTTTCATTGGCAGGTAGCTGATATACTTAGGCTACTTATATTATAGTAAAAATCCACACAGCTCGTCGTTAAATAAAAATCTAATAGATACAAGTAAGTGATCGAATCCGAAATGAGGAGAGACGAACTAGTCACTGATATAGCCCACCGGATTATCAAGCTGAAGTGGCAATGGGCAGGCCATATTGCTCGCAGAGCAGATGGCCGATGGGGTCGAAAAGTAATAGAGTGAAGACCATGGACTAGCAAGCGCAGCGTAGGACGTCCACCAGCAAGGTGGACAGACGACCTTATAAAGGTCGCCGGAAGATGCTGGATGCAGGTCGCTTCCAACCGGTATATGTGGAGATCAAAAGGCCTATGGTGGACGTCCTATGGCTGAGATGATGATGATGATGATGACAAGTAAAACTACTTACGGTTCCCGTCGGCGTTTTTTGTTAGGTTTCAAAGGTGTTTCTGGTTCCTGAGCCACCGAAACGTCATTATGTTGTTGAATATCCAGTCTGGAACGCAAAATTCAATCTTAAATCAACAAAAAATACATCTGAAATTAAAAATCAAAAGAAAAAACTGGCAACGGTCCAGTCGGAATCTCGTAAGGTTCCGTACCATCCAATATAATAAAAATCAATGCCACTTTTCGTTGTACCTAATGTTATAATTCAAGAACGGGCTCACCTATCCAAACTAAATGTTTAGGCTTTGTTCGAACTATTTAGTAGATGCTTCATGGGATGTTTGCACAAAATCGGTCGAGCGGTTCTTAACATACCCGTGCGAAGCTGGGACGGGCCACTAGTTATAGCGGTAAAAATCACGTTTGAACGTTTGATGTATGGGAGTCTCCTCATATCTAAATAAATATTATAGGTAACTCAAAGGTCTGACTGACATGGTGATCTATCAACGCACAGTCCAAACCACTGGACGGATCGGGCTGAAATTTGGCATGCACTTGCACGTTGATGTTATGACGTAGGCATCCGCTAAAACAGGATTTTGATCAATTCTACCTCCAAGGGGATAAAATAAAGAATGCAAGTTTTACATACAAACATGCATTTCTTATTTTTGATCCCCCAACTTTGTCAATTTTATAAAAAATACATTGCTAAGTTCCGACAACCACGTGAACAAAGTCGCGGGCACAGCTAGTTATAACATATAAAATAGTAACAGTGATGACTTACGTATCTTCTGCTTCATCCCACGGTTCAGCTTTTACGACTACTGAGATTCCAGTCCTTTGAACTTGTGCCCTGAAAGTAAACAAATCTATACTAATATTAAGGGCGCATAACCAGAAAGTTGGCAACGTCGCTAATAGTTGTCAAATATTTACACGTTCTAATTAATTTGGCAATGTTACTGCATGGAAATAAGAAATATGACTCTGTAGTGCACTAGAAAACTGAAATAGGTATGCAATTGAAACACTGAATTTGATGTTGTGTAACCGTTTCAGATGTTTATAAGGCATTTGGAATGTTTCCAAAAACTTTTTTTACGTCTGAAACTATATATTCGCCTATTCGGTGTTACGATATTAATTATCGCATTCCCTAAACAATTTTTAGTGCACTACAGAGCCATAAATCTTATTTTCATACAGTAAATTTGTAAAATTAATTAAAACTTGTAAATATTTGACAGCCATTTGCGACGTTGCCAACTTTCAGAATATGCGCTCTTAAGGCACGTTCAAGACTTTGGTCGAAGCGATGAGCGGTGCAACAGGCAGCGCGTTAAAGACATTAAAATCTTTATACACACATCAAAAAAAGTTTTCAATCACTTTGGGAAATCGAAATCTTCTTAGCGTACATATTATTATGAAGACTTCTTCTTCTCTTTAGATTCTCTATTTAAAAAATAAGGATTTAGAATATAAAACGATAAAACAGTTCAATAGTTTTACCACAAAATAAAAAAAAAAATCTACTTATGCTAGTGTTCACAAACATTTCTATACATATAACTCAAACAAAGGTGACTGACTGACATACGAGTAGTGGTCTATCAACGCACAGCCCAAACCACTGGACGGATCGGGCTGAAATTTGGCATGCAGGTAGATGTTATGACGTAGGCATCCGCTAAGAAAGGATTTTGATCAATTCTACCCCCAAGGGGATAAAATAGGGGATGAAAGTTTGTATGCACCTTTGTCAATTTTGTAAAAAATACAATTGTTAATTTCCGACATCCACGCGAACGAAGTCCCGGGCACAGCTAGTTTTATTATAATGCGCATTCGTAGACCCCAGAGGCCGTTTGGCCCCAACGACTATACATATAATAATACTAGACTACGCATTGCACGATCTAACGAACAAAACTATTCTGCCAACTCGCTGAGGTACTACGTAAGCGAGGGGGACGGGGTATTGCGTTGTGATTGGCTAACTCAAGGTCTGTTCTGTCTCAACGTATGTTTACGGCTCACAGGATTGGTCGAAATGAGACGGATATAAGACTTTTTTGCCTAATGTGTTGACAGACATCGGTCGCCTGTTATTAGGAGTCTAGTATTATATCGTCGTTGTTTGGCCCTATACCCCTGTCGGCTTATAGTCTTAGCGATCTTGTTGATGACGCGATGTGCTCAACCGTTTCCAAGTACAAGTGAAAGTCATCCTTACCACTACGACATATGACATAAAACGTGCGGTTATCTACGGGTAGATGAAAAACAAAACACGCTCGCCACGACGCGACGACGTAAGTCAGTCGAATTGCATCATTATATCGTAGTAGCAAGGACGATTTTCATTTTAGTTAAGTAGTAGAAATTGCAAATCGCATCATGACCAAGCTCGTTTACGGTTAAAAGTAGCGCCTTTTTTTTGTTTACGTTGTAAAATCATCAAATGAGTCCTCCCACCCCGGGAGGGACTAGAATCCACGGTGTCCTTCAATAGCCCCTTCTATTCCGGGGTCACGGTAATGAGATAAGTCCCGCGACCCCGGCAGGCTCCGTCATCATGCTGACAGATCTTAGAGGCGCGCGTGGAACACAACGCGCCGTGGACCCGGGCACGGTCAGACAGCGAGTTGCCCTAAAGTAGCGCCTTGTAATCAGTTAAAGGATGTGTTTAGTGATACAACTTGTCAAATTATAATTTAAGAGTTCCAAAATAGTTGAAATGATGACTTACGTTTCTTCTTCATAATGCCGTGGTTCAGTCGTCACGACTACAGATATTTCGTCGTTTTGAAATTGCGTCCTGAAAATAAACGAATATACACGATAACTGACGCATGCTTGCACTGACTGGACAGGTCCACTCAAATCTGTGTGGTTCTTTCCATAAAAGACCGATCTCAGACACCTGCATGGTCCTCGTATGAACTGAGCAAAATAATGTCTGGACTTTAAAAGAGACTGTGACCTCTGTTTGTTTCGGATGTTTCTTCTCAGAGTAGTCAGGTACGAAACACCGACCTCATCTAGCTGACGTGTAAAAAAGTGTTTTTTAACAACCAACTTGCAAAATAAATATCATTTAACTATGTATTTTACTACTAGCAGTCCAGGCGCGGGCATGCGGGCGGCAAGTAATGGGCGACTCGCTGTCGGACCATGCCCGGGTCGACGGCGCGTTGTGTTCCACGCGCGCATCAAAGAGTGTCAGCATAATGACGGCCCCCCCCCACCCCTTTAGAGGGCCAAAGCCTGCCGGGGTCGCGGGACTTATCTCATTATCGTAACCACGGAACATAAATGGCTATTTAAGGACACCGTGGATTTTAGTCAGTACAAGTCTGACAGTCCCTCTCGTCCTGCCCGGGGTGAAAGGACTCATTTGATGATTTTACCACGTAAAAAAAAGCACTCCGTCTGCGATTTTCAACGCGAGGTTTTCCTATTTTTTCTTCTATGATTTTCAAGTACTCGATTTTTTACGTTTGAATTTTTAGTTTACATTTGAAGTTTCAAGTAAATCAGGTGTACTTTATATTTTCATTAAAACTTTCATCCCTTAATGTCTCATAAGGAATGAATTTCAAAGAATTTCAAAATAGTTAAAGTGATGACTTACGTTTCCTCTTCATCATCCGTTGGTTCAGTCTTCACTTCAAAAGATGTCAGGTCCGATTGAACTTGCTCTCTACAAACAGAAAGACATCATTAATAAATTAAAAATCGAATTAAGGCCTATACACACCACGTTTTTTAAACGCGCCGTCTGAGCGCGTTTCCGAAACACGCTTCGACGGCGCGTTTTTATCAAACAGAGCAATTTTTATCGTTTGTAATTTAGGGGTCTCACCAACGGCGACTTTTTGTAGCAATGAAATCGCGCGACTAGCAAATGCGCGACAGCATTTCTTCTAAAGCATGATAGTCGCATTTGCAACGCGCTACTGCATCGTGATTGTATCGATACAAACGTGCGACATCGAAGAAAGAACAGACGGGGGAGGGAGTGCGAATCATTAATTAATCATCATTGTTTGAATTAGAATTGTCGTAACTGCATCGCGTTTGCATCACAGTGAATCTGATCCTGTGGGCGAGGGCACACAGCTAGCGACCGCTTCGCGTCTGTAGGTAATTAGGAATCGATGCTACGCGCGACAGCATCGCTACAAAAAGTCGCCCGTGGGATAGGGGCCTTACACAGATGTGCAAAGGTCTACAGGCTGCGTCTGACTTGCGTGCGTATCGCGTCTGTGTCGCAGCAAACACGCGTCAAAATCAGCACGTTTAAAAAACGTGGTGTGCATAGGCTCTTAGTCTGTCATCTACAGTTTTGTAAAATAATGAACACGTATTTTTTCTTTCGTTAAATCAATGAATAGGTATTAACGAAGATATAACGCATAAGCATAGCTCTTTCCATTGCTCGTTGAGGAACTCTCAGTCTCTCTAAAAGGCCAGCAGTCAAAGACCACGTTTCAGAGCCATATATCATCACTGGCAACACACACTGGTTAAACACCCTTGTCTTGAGACACTGTGGGATTCTCGATGACAAGATATCACGTAAGACTAATAAGATTTCACTTTATTAGACTTTCATGTACAATCGACAAAGTTGAATCATGACCCATTTTGACAAAAAATCGTTTGAATCCGTCAAATTGACAAAGATCAAAGTCGTTACCATGGATATGTATGTTTACGCGAATGTGGACCTATAATTGTATTTAAAATCTGTAGGAAAATAAGCTTATGGTGGGTCATGATTCAACTTGGTCGATTGTACCTATCGCAAGTATTTTTAAATAAATTATGTTTGTTCAATTCCAACCCAAATGACTTTAGTAGTGGACGCACACGGCGACGGACGTCGCAAGACGATCTCCGGCCATCGTAGGCGCGGGTATGCGGGCGGCGAGTAAAGGGCAACTCGCTGTACGACCAAGGACCATGCCCGGGTCGATGCGACGGCGCGTTGTGTTCCACGCATGCCTCAAAGAGCGTCAGCATTATGACGGGACCCCCCTCTAGAGGTCCAAAGCCTGCCGGTCGCGGGACTTATCTCATTACCGTGACCCCGGAACATAAAGGGCTACTGAAGGACACCGTCGATTTTAGTCAGTACGAGTCTGACAGTAAGGGGTGGGAGGACTCATTTGATGATTATACCACGCTAAAAAAAAAAAGACTTAAGTAAATAAAGTAATCAACTAAGTTTTGCCTTACCTGTTGACTTCTACTACATTTTCTGTCATGAATACTTCGGATTCCTCACTGAAATAAAATACACATTATTAGAATAGTAGATTAATAAATAAATTAGTTCAGCTTTCTAATTAATTTTTAATCACATCTATGCAAAAAGAGTTATAGCTGCAGTGCTCCGCGAATTTTAGCGAAATTCAAGCAGGCAGTGTTACAAAATTTCAAGTACAGCTTGGCAAATTAGAGTAGAAAACCGGAAGTCGCCACTGTGCTCTCGCTACCAGCACTTTGAATGATTTTATTGTATTTATTTTCACATACTACGTTGGTTTTATGGCACAATAATAAATCTAACAAACTTGCGTTCTTTGTTTACATCAAATATCAAAGATTTTAAAACGTTGTCAGCAAACAAAAAGATTAGTTCCGTTTCAAGACGTTCTGGCCAAGCTGAGGATCTCATTATTAGTTTGTTCCACTTAAGCAGAGTATACAGGGTGAATTTTTCACCTGGGCGTGGATGGGAACCGGCTGATTGTTCAAAATTAGCAATTTCAATTCCTGGCCAGCCTTATTGATTTTTCTAAAATCCAATTAGCAGTTATACACACATCAAAAGTGTCTAGGGATCAACATATATTTTTGCAATAACTTTTCTCCTGATTGATATTAATTAAAATGTTCTTTAAGGATTCATCAAATAAAGTGTTATCGTTTGTCACAGTAACGATAAACCAAGTCACCTTTGCATTCATAAAGAAATTTGCCATTTTCCTAATAAAGGGATTTTTGACATTTGAACCACTAACATTAAAGTTCGAAAAAAAGACTGAAATAACAGTTTTCTTTAAAATTTTATTGGGTAACTTAAACAATTAATAATCCGTGTTTCTACCGCGAACACTAACAACACAAGAACATCGGTTTGGCATACTCAAAATGAGTTCATCCAAATCACGCTGTGGAATGGCCGCCCATGTTCGTTGCAACAACAAAAAAAGGTCTTCTTGCGACTGGATACCCTCCATATTCGGCAGAGCTCTTCTCTGTAGCATATCCCATGCATGCTCAATCGGGTTCAAGTCTGGCGACTGAGCAGGCCAGGGCAGGACATTGATGTTAGCTGCGGCGAGAGTCTGTCTTACAACTCTTGCGGTGTGCGGTCGTGCATTATCATGCATTAACTGAAATAAGGGACCGATTTGCACTTGTAGAGGAACGATGACGTCTGATACAATCGTCTCAGCATAAATTTGAGCGTTGAGGTTGCCTCTGATCCAAATCAACTCAGTTCTTCCGCCGATCCAAATACCCGCCCATACCATGATGGTTCCACCACTATAAGGACGGACTTCCTGGCAGGATTTTAATCGCTGTTGGCGTCCAGGGGTTCTCCAGTGTCGTATACGTCTTGTATCCGGTCTCATACCAAAACGAGACTCATCAGAAAAGCACACGAAACGCCATTGTTCTTCTGCCCAATTTCTGTGTTCAAGAGCCCATTGATATCGAATCCTACGATTGTGCATTGCTATAGGTGGTACCCGTAGCGGTCTTCGGGAATGAAGGTTCACTTCATGCAAGCGGTTTCTGACTGTTTGGTCGCTAATTAAGTTCCCTGAAGAGTGATGAAGCCTCACGGCTAACATCATGGCGGTTATTGTTGGAGCTCTTCGAGTTAAGATTTGAATGTATCGGTCTTGTCTCCGTGTGGTGCAGCGATACCGTCCTCCATGGCGCTCAGCCACGGTACCAGTGCTTCGGTAACGTGTCCAAAGTCGACTGATAACACTCTGACTTGTATTCAGAGCTAAAGCCACAGTACGTTGCCGGGAACCAGCTTCTATCATTCCCACGGCTCTGAGCATTTCTTCCCTGCTTAAATGACGTCGCCGCTCCATAATAACGTTGGTTTTAATCAGTAGTAGGGAAACAGTAGCACTAATAATGTCTTCAATGCGTTGTATGTTTTTAAAGGGAAAATATTGACAGCTGATTTTCATCTTTTACTCGAATTTGATTTACAGTTCCTGATTCAAATTATGAAATGCACCAAAAAGGATCCATATAAATTTATAAAATCATAAATTTATTACAAAGCCACATCTCAATCTCAAGAAATCCGCATAAAAATGCTTGATCCCTAGACACTTTTGATGTGTGTAGTTTTCGTCAAAATCGGCTTCGAGACTCCTTTCAACGTTTTTCGATATTCCTCATAGTTTCGGATATAGCCATCCACGCCCAGTTGAAAAATTCACCCTGTATCGTTGATTTTCTGGTCCTCTGTGACTTTGTTTCAAGACTTACCTATAAAATTCATCATCGCTAGGTTCTATTTTTACTTCTGTTGGTTCTATGTGAATTTCAGGTTCCTCGCTGAAAATAAAATAAATGTAAGAAGAATAATAATCTCTCCACACATTCTCTCTCTCTCTCTATCACACAAATATTCTCTCTCTCACACACCCATAAACAGCTCTTTAGAAAGAACACCAGTATTTTGAAAAATTACTGTATTAGGCAGATTGGCTCATATAATTATTTATTTACACTCATCATCTGCCCGCCTTTTCCCAACTATACTGTGGTCGGCTTCCAGTCGAACCAGATGCAGCTGGATATCAGTATTTTACATGGAGCGACTGTCTATCGGACTTCCACAACCAGTCTCTGGGTAATACCACATGCCCATGGTAAGACTAGTTGTCAGACTTACGAGTTTCTGACTAACAGTAACGACTGTCAAAGATCTACAAATGACAGCCGAGACCAACGACTTTACGTGCTTTCCGAGGCACGGAGGAAACTCGCTCGATCACCCATCCACAGACCAGCCTCGGCTTAACCCGGAAGATCGGCCTGTGCGGCTGTAATTATTTAGCCACAAGCTCCTCCTAAAATATAATTATTTACACTGAAAACACAAAATCGCAGAATAACAAACATGAAAAGTGAGTGTATAAAAACGTGGGAAAAATACCTACATACTCGTATAAGCGCAGCGTAGGACGTCCACCCACAAGGTGGGTACATAATAATATGATATTATCATGAAGACCACAGGACAGCACTGGATGCAACCGTGAATTTTTCAATTACACTACAAACAACCAGAGGTACCCCTTGCTTACGAGAGGCACTTGCAACCTCTTGACAAATGAGGCATTCTATCAGTATTTTATCTGTTGTAATATTATTTTATACTCACTCATTGGTCTGGCTGGGTTGCTCTATAATGACCTCACAATTCTGCAAACTTTCTTCTGTGTAACTGTAACAATAACAATATTCCAAAACTATCACACAACGCCATCTAGTCCCAAGCTAAGCAGAGCTTGTGTTATGGGTACTAGACAACTGACAAACATACTAATATATTTATAAATACATTAATATCTTCTTATATATAAAATTTCCGAGTCACAATGTTAGTTACCGTACTCCTCTGAAACGGCACGACTGATTTTTATGAAATTTTGTATGCATATTCAGTAGGTCTGAGAATCGGCTACTATCTATTTTTTTTTTTTTTTATACGGCAAAACTACGTTTGCGGGTTCAGCTAGTTATAGATAAATTACACCCACAAACATTAGTCCTGGGTGGGAATCGAACCCACGACCTCCAGCATAGCATTCAGGGTCACTAACCACTAGACCAACAGGCCTGTCAAGACAATACAATATATGTACGGATTGATATTGCGTGGAACCGAGATTCTTATCTCGGTTCCACGCAATATCAATCCGGACAATGGTCGATCCTCGCGTCTCACGACGCCCCTCTGTACTCTCTACGAAGAAAGAAAAGAACCAGGGCGCCGCGATAATATAAGGGGTTCGCAGTTTGGGAACCCCTTATATTATGTATTTTTCTTGTGAAATATTATAGTAATTATGATGATGCCATCTAGCCGGTTTCGGCCACAGCGACTGCAATCGATGGCTTTTAGAATGGTTGAGAGCTTTGATATGCCCTTTCATGTGCTCTCCAGTGACTCGCATATCCAACTTTTGCCGTAAAACTACAAGCACAAAGTGGACATGTAAGAACACCATTTTTTTTTTTTTTACGTGGCAAAATCATCAAATGAGTCCTCCCACCCCGGGCAGGGCGGGAGGGACTGTCAGACTTCTACTGACTAAAATCCACGGTGTCCTTCAATAGCCTTTTATGTTCCGGGGTCACGGTAAGGAAATAATCCCGCGACCCCGGCAGGCTTTGGCCCTCTGAGAGGGGGGCCCCGTCATTATGCTGACGCTCTTTGAAGCGCGCGTGGGACACAACGCGCCGTCGACCCGGGCATGGTCCATGGTCGGGCAGCGAGTTGCCCTTTACTCGCTGCCCGCATGCCCGCGCCTACGGTGGCCGGAGATCGTCTTGCGGCGTCCGTCGCCGTGGGCATCCACCACCGCGGGTGGGGCGGAGGGAGGACACTGTCCTCTCTCGCGCGCGGCCCGCCTCCTCCTTCGCGAGCATTACTGCTTCGCAGAAGGAGGCGACCGCCTCCCACTCCGTCTCGCCCCGCAGCATGGCCGCAACCAATGCCGGGCGCGAGAGGTCTCCGCCTATCGCAGCCGTGAGGACACGTCGGTGCTCCGCCCAAGCTGGGCAGTCCTGCACCGTATGCTCCACCGTGTCCTCCGGGCGATCTTCGCAGTGGTGACACCCAGGCGTTTCCTCCTTCCGCATTAGACACAGGTACCTCCCGAAGCATCCGTGCCCGGTGAGGACCTGCGTCAGGCGGAAAGTAAGGACGCCATGACTTCTCTCCAGCCACTCCTCAAAGAGGGGTCTTACCGCCGCAATTGCGGCGTGCCCGATGTAAGAACACCATTGATGACATTGTAAGTTATATTTGCAGGTGGTCTAGCCTTTAGGTCATCACGTTTCTTGTCCAATTGTAACCTTCTTGTCTCTTCAAAGGTGTAAACCTGCTCCTGTACATAGTGTCTCCACTCGGGCCGATTTTGTGCCTGGTTCTCCCATGTTGAAGGGTCAATTTGGCACTTCTTAAAGTGTCTATTCAGAACATCCTTGAAGCGTAGCAACTGACCACCGTGTTTCCGTTTCCCTTCTTGGAGTTCCGAATAGAAGATACGCTTCGCAAGTCTATATCTATAGTAATTATTATACTCACTCGTTAGCCCGGCCAGGTTGCTCTATAATGACCTCACAATTGTGCAAACTTTCTTCTGTGTAACTGTAACAATAATGAAATTGACGACACCATTAGCGCAGTGGCTGAGTGATTGGACTGCTGTGTGTTGTGGGTTCGATTCCCGTACGGAGCAAATATTTGTATGATAAACAAGTAGTTGTTCCGGGTCTGGGTGTTTGTGTATGTGAGTTTATATGTTTGTAAACGCATCCACGATACAGGAGAAATTCTGGTTTCTATTTGCAAGTCTATCATTTATGTATGTATTTTCTATGTATACAGATACACACAAAACTTAAGGGCGCGTTTATATGACACGGAATGTTACAGCGTGTCGGCCGCGCGGCGAAAGTACGGTGACCGCGCGGTAGCCGCGCGGTCAGGCTTGGTGGCCACGCCACTGCGAACCCGAACCACTTCCATTTGATTTTGGTCTTTCTTAAAATTCACACGTGTTCGTTATGAGCTATTTGACTAAGAAGAATAAAATTATGATTGCATATTACTTGTACCGACAAAGCAAAAAGAAAGAAAAAAAGAAATGTAGAAAATTTTGGATTCATCCTATTTTAGCGGCAGACGGACCAATGAAAGAAGAATGCGGGGACGCCGGCGCGGGGCGTACATCGAGAACATTCGAGTGATTCGAGCGAGACGGCCGCGCGGCCGCCGTGTGATCGAGGAGCGAACGCCGCGCGGTCACCGCGCAGTTAGTTACCCAAAATTAATTTAAACTTTACGTCCTAGTTAATAAAACATAAATTTGCTATAACTGAACAGTTAGTACGCGGCCACCGCGCGGTCGCCGCAAGAATTTTTTCGCGTCGTCTAACTGCAGCCTAACTGGTTCGCCGTACCCTTTCCTCAACCAGGTCCAGTTGAAAATCAGCGTCAGGCACTATAATTGTCTGACATTTTTGCTGAACTTGGCCTATTTGGCGCAGCAAACGATAATACACAAATAGTTTTAAGTTTTTTTTTTTTTCTATAATTTTCTGTGTATTTCTCTTTCCCTTGTATTTTATCTGGGGGCACGGCAGTGCCCCGCCAAGTCTCGAGCAAAGGGCACGGCCGTACCATCTTTTCTCGAAGCGATTCGCGGCTGTTTCGCCCCCCCTATATCTTCGACGTGGACAAAGCTAGGAGTTTAGGTTTTCGGTGAATAATAGTAGGCTTTAAAACAAGCTTAAGTTCGAAATTACATGCCAAACGAATTAATAGTTTAGGAGTTACAGTCGATCAAAGTTACACCATTCTGTCACTCACTGACTGACTGACTCACTGACCGATCATCAAAAATCTAAGGTACTTCTAGCAGACTTAGAAACTTCAAATTTTGCACCAAGATAGGTCATTAGCCACATATAAAGGAAAAATTACAAAAACATTAAAAAATAATATACCATAGAAAACAATTTTATATTTGCGGTTTGGCAAGAACATTGTGTATGGATTTTGACTGCATTGTTAACTTTGTTCGTGGTTTATGCATACATAGAATAGAAAAGAATAATATAAATGTAATACATAGACTATAGTTAATACAAATTAATACATAAAGTTCATAATTCATTAAATTAATAAAGCTAAAACTCCATTGTATTGCGATAAATGTTGTATGTGCGCTCGATAGATGGCGTTGTACCTGTCTGAATCGCGCTATGGTTTCGTTACAGAGCGCAGTCTAAGTAGTTCTTTAAAATAATTCGACAATTTTCATTTGATAGCGCCATCTATCTATGAACAACCATTTCGAAACTAAAAAAATATTGTAGCGTTATTCGGAGAACTTAAGTTAGCCGGATTAGATAGTAGATTTATTATTGTTACTGAAACAGTTATTTAGGAAAATAGTTTATTAATATAACATAGACATAGTTACATTATGTAGTTGTTTACGTGTTATTTAGTTTAGTTACATTTAGTTTGTAAGTTAGTAGATATATAATATATTATTTAGTTATTTGTTAGTTAGTTTAGTTCTATTTCGTTTGTTAGATAGAGAATGGGTCCTAAGTAAAAAAGTAGCTGAAGTCCAAGAAATTATGAGGACACCTAAAAAAAAAGAAAGAAATACACTTACAAAAAATAAATAAGATCCCACCAAAAACATTACATGTAAAAAAATGCCAAGTCTCTCGATGCAGTCTTTCCATCGTTAAAAGTTTTGAGATCTCATAGAAGCCAAGTCCTATTCAAATTATTTTGTAGTTATAAATCAACATTTAGTAATTATATCAATAGTTTTCTTTATATTATAATTATAGTGACTTGGCAATGAGCACAAATTAAAAGCTGCTTGCTGCCTGGAATTAATGTGCAAATGTTACTGACGAGACCTGTGATCAGATTATTTGTTATGTGTGAATCATGATGGTCACTACCGACTACATGTTCTAATACAATAATTAAGATTACTTAACTTTCAACTCCTCCAAATATGCCGTTTTATTTGTTTCTTCTTGTGCTCATTGCCAAGTATGTATACCCTGTCTGTACCAAATAAATTTTATTTCTTTCCTCTTTCTATTTACTTTCATTGGTTCTACAATGACGAACTACCTATTACCAGATATTTTCAACCCTAGCCCACTTGCTTCGGTGTTGAATTTTGCAAAATCCGTCCATAGCACATGGTGCTGTGGTACGTTATTCACGATGTAGTTAATGACTTACTTGTCCGGTTCAACATCACTGGGTTCCACCTTCACTTCTGTAGTTAAGAGTGTTACCGGTACTTCACTGAAATTAAAATTGATTTATTAAGATATAATATAATTTTTTTTGGCCTTCCTTGATAGATGGGCTATCCTACATAAAAAGAATTTTTGAATTCAAGCCAGTAGTTCCTGAGATTAGCATGTTCAAACAAACAAAGTCTTCGGCTTTATATTATTATAGTTTAATAGTATTGATGTAATTTTCATTCAACAAAAAATTATCATGTTGTATTTCTAGTTGTTTGTACTACTGAACTTTGCTTATGTATGCATTAATGTGTAGACAAATAAAGCTTTATTATTATTATACTAGCGACCCGCCCCGGCTCCGCGCGGGTGCAATCTTTATAATATTATTAAAATTGCGACTATAATTTGAGATTTAAACTATCCTATCTCTCAAGTTGGATCGAACTGCACATGGTGTGCGAATTTTATTATAATCGGTTAAGTGGTTTAGGAGTCCATTGAGGACAAACATTGTGACACGAGATTTATATATATTAAGATATTATTATTATATTTCTAGTTGTAACTAATAAACATAGGTCGGAATTAGGTTGAACTATTTTGGTACTTGCATCAAAATGTTGATATTAATCCTTATTAATATCAACATTTTGATGCAAGTGCCAGAATCCGGGAAGATCCTTATCTTCCCGGGATTTCTAACAGACAATCTTGTGTGGAAAACAGTATTACAAATAAATTATAATAATAAAAACATCATAGATTAGACAAATAAATTGTGTGAAAGTAAAAACTTTTTTATTTATTTTTCGGGCATATCCACTTTATTCTTTCACTGCATAAGTACATAAATAACCCTAATTCCGGCCTATGCTAATAAAGCAATAATTCTGAACATACCTGGATATTATTTTTGTTTGTTTCAACTGATTAGAGGTACCCGCTTGGCATTCTTTGCCAATTATCTTATTTTGTTTAGTTTCAGTTACTGCATTTTTTTTTTCAACTTTTATATCTTTTGAAACACTTTGTTGATCTTTTATTTTGTTCATGAAATTAATGAGTTTTGTTGCAACTTGAGAATGACCAGGCGGGAATATTGATGGAACGTAGCTGGGGCTTGCCTCTGCGTCGCTTTTTTGTCCGCCAACAAAATGAGCACTGCATATTGTGTCATGGGGTTTTGGATGCCACAGGGACCCATCAGGACTAAAACAAATAAGAAAACATTGTATTTTACACCTCACAAAGTCGTCATCATTAGCCTATTATTGTTCCCACTGCTGGGACACAGGCCTCTCTGTGAGAGGGAGTGGGCCATAATCCACCACGCGGGCCCAGTGCGGGTTGGTAGATGTCACATGTCTTCGAATTTTTGGTTCTAGGACATGCTGGTTTCCTCACGGTGTTTTCCTTCACCGTTTTGAGAGCAGTGGTGATGAAATAAATTACACAAATTATTGCGCCTGGCGGGGTTCGACCCACGACAACTAAACTCTCATGTCGGGGCCGATACCACTAGGCCACCACTTCAACTAAAAATATATTTACTTAATATTAACTTAGTACAAGAGAGCTTACTTTTTTCTACTTATAGCAGCGATCCATTTGTTTCTTTGCGGTATTTTCCATGATGCTACAGGGAACGTATAAAACTTACAAGTGCTGTTTTTGCCATTGTTTTTACAGTTTATAACGCAGCACGTCTTGTGACTGGTATACATTTTGAGTATTCGTATGAATGAAATTAAAAAATGTAAAGAGAAAATGTAAGAATTTCTTCGCTTCCAAAATTCCCGAGTTTTCTCACGACTCTGCCACATCGAGCGCTGCGATCAGTTGTGGACACCATTGAGATAAAGTTATATGGAAGCGCCCCAATCAATGTTCTATACATACGTTTTGCTTATACAAATATGAGTCAAATACGAAACAGAGAGTGAAATATTTGTTTGTCTCTTTCTTTCTAATGCAGTAATCATATTTGAGAAAAGAGACAACAATATTTCAGTTGTTGCTCAAAATGGAAATATTTTGTTGGCATATAATTTGCCTACGAAACAGAAACGTGCCGGTTTCGCCATTTAATGTTACAAGCTTTGTGGTAGTTCTGCTGTCAAACAGTTGTTTACTTTTTGTTGAATTTATATTTTTTAGTAAATTACGGAGTGTTTTCTTATAAAAGTGCGTATTACAATTGAAAAAACTGTAATTCAACATGCCTGAATGTTCCATTATGTCTTGTCGTGCCAGAAAAAAGAAAAATCAGCCTAAATAGACTTTGCACAGGTTAGTAACAGTTTTTCATGCAAAATACATGAAATAGAACAATTTCGGTAAAGAAATCGCTAAGTGATCATATTTTCATGGTTAGAGAATTACTATTTGGGTTTATTTCCGTCCTACAGACAATATTTTTATTTTATATTTTCGTTCGTTTCTTTACAATAATAATATTGTTGTGCCGTTCTGTAATAGTTCCCGATACCAGTCCCTTCGTTACACTGAAAATGTTGCCAAATTTTAATGATATTATATTGATACTTATATACATAAATAATATAATATATAGGTTTCCTGAAAATGAACGACTGAAGAAAAATTGGTTGAACTCTATCGTTGTGGAAAATATTAGTCCTCGAAGTAAAGACTGGTAATGCTCACTTCACTTTGAAGAAAAATGTTTTAACAGAACCCTTGATTGTATTAGGTTGCATGAGAAGTCTGCTCCTACAATATTTTCGGTAAGTGTATCAAAATTATTGTTTAATAACAGCCTGTTTTCTAGCCTAAGTTAAATAGATAGTAATGTGTATTTCATATTTTTTTTCAGACATCCAGCAAAAAACAACTTCCAGAGCCATTTCGACCTATAGTCATTAAACAAAAAAAAATATGGTAGGTAGAGCGGTGGTGGTGGTAGAGGTTGTCCACTGCGTACTGTGTCTCTATGGAGAAGAAACTTCATGGACAGGACAATAATTTTGAATCGTCATTTACACAGGACCTTTGTCACATCATTCATCTTGAGATGGGATTTTTAATAGACAATTTCGTGTGTAAAACAGTGTTATAAGCACAAGTTTTATGTAAGTAATGTTGTTTTAAGTAAATAATACCAAAATAAAAATATCAGAGATAGAATAGATGAATAATTGAGTGAAAGTTAAAACTTATTTATTTCATAAATCACGTTTTTTTTCTGCTCTTTAAAAGTAATTCCGGGATTTCATACATATCCACTTTATTCTATCGCTGTATAAGTACATGAATAACTCTACCTAATTCCGACCTATGCTAATGACAATTGAAAATGTATTGAACTGGCCTGCTTGAAGTAAATGATTTGAATTTTGTATAGGTAATACATAACTGTTACAAATACAGCTATGTATTACTTGTACATAATTCAAATAAGTTTGATTTTTAAATCATGTTATTTTAACCAATAAACAAAAAAAACACAACTTTCTTTTAATGTTACTTAGTTCATCATAATAATTATAAAAATTCACATTATTTTCACGTAACTACATGGATTATAATTCAATCATTTATGAATCATTGTATCTAGTCGTAATGCTATTATGATGTAATCCTAAAAGTACTAGGGATACTAGTATCGATACTCGTTACAGTAACACTATGTTTCTTGATTGGCACAACCCTATCATTGGCCGCCATTTAATGTTACAGGCCAACTTGTAGGTATACACGTTTTTTGTATAGGTATTTCCAGTCCATATGATTTTATGTCTATGGTGGACACAGACTAAGTACAAGAGTAGATTATACACTGTTGTGGATCAGTGTATACTCTCTACTTACGGCGTTTACAGCTCGACTTATAAATGTAGAAAACCGGAAGTCGCCACTGTCTTCGCGCTACCAGCACTTTGAATGATTTTATTTCATTTTTTTTCACTTATTACGTTAGTTTTATGGCACAATAATAAATCTAACAAACCTGCGGTCTTTGTTTACATCAAATATCAAAGATTTTAAAACGCTGTCAGAAATAAAAATTTTAGTTCCGTTTCAATCCGTTCTGGGCCTGGCCAAGCTGTACGCACTACGTCCGATCCGAATCCGATCCGAACCCGTGAAAATACTGTCCGTCATAGCCGTAGAACTATTTCTGTGGTAGTTTACGCACTAGATCCGATCTCAGTCATCCGATTTCTTTCCGTCATCCGAGAATCTCCGTTTCGGATAAAAAATGACGGACCGAAGTAGCCATAGTATTATTTTTATGAACGCTCGCGCACTGCATCCGAGTTGAATCCGAGCTGCGTACGAGCAGAGAGGCAGCGGGGCGGGCGGGGGGTATGCGGCTGGTTGTCAGAGATCGGAGTAGTGCGTAAGCAATATCCGAATTGTGTCCGTGATATTTTTTCACGGGTTTGGATAGGATTCGGATCGGACGTAGTGCGTAAGGGCGTTTACGCACTACGTTCGATCCGAATCAGATCCTAACCCGTGAAAATACGGTCTGTCGTGCCGTTCGCGTACGCAACGGCCCGGCCGCGGCCCAATCCAATAAACAATAAAATCCATGTTGGCTGCCGCACGCTCGCTGGCCTTCCTACTAGCGTTTATACACCGACCGCGCGACCCAATGAATGCCAAAAAAAATGGGTCTTACTGGTCGTTGAAGGCCAACGAACGAGCGCTCAATTGAAGCAAGATTGAAACATTTCACACATCCACACTAGACACATTTCTGTTCATGATAAAGAGTGAAAGGCATAAAGACTGTGCAAAGACCATGAAGCCATGCCAGAAAAATACAAAAAAAAGGTTTGACGTGTGTCAGTCACGTGTGTCACTGTCAAAGTTTGTTTATTTACTTCGATAGCCTTTGTAGGACTCCACGTTAAAAATTGTTTTAATTTTCAATTTTTCACATAAAAACGTAGAAATTCTTGAAATGAGTCACAAAACGTGCTGCGTTGTAAACTGTAAAAACACTAGTAGAAACAGTACGTACAAATTTTATAAATTTCCTGTTGGGGCATGGAAATTAGAGCAAAGAAAGAAATGGATAGCTGCACTATTGAGGAAAAAGTAAGCACTTCTACTTACCAAGTCATTAGTGAAAATAGCGTTGCCAGGCATCCGGATAAAGCCGGACACAGTCAGGCTTTTTGGTTGCGAGTGCGGCCAAATTAGACCGTGTTGGCGTAATTCTTCTCGACCGCGAGAAGAATTATGTTTAGTTGAAACATACTTTTTTTGTTTAAAAAAAATTGGTATTGACATTCGGCAAAAAAATTAAGGTGTTCGGCCTTTTCACTGAGTACCTAGTCTTTCTGGCTGAGTAGTCTGGTCACACTAAACTGACAAACCCTAAGTTAAAATAATCTACTTAAATTAGCTGTTGCCAGCGCCCGCTACAACTCTAAAATTAACCCATGGCATACAGCACGATAAAATAGGGATAACAACTATCCAATGTGTTAATCCAAAGTATAAACTATCTGTGTGGCAAATTTTATCCAAATCCGTTTAGAATTTTTTGCGTTAAAGATTAAGAAACATTCAACTATCCAAACAAATTTTCAAGTATATATAATATAATATAAGTAAGAAGTAAGATTTTTACATTACTAGGTGAAATTATAACAACACTTTCTTTTTGTTTTAGTCCTGATGGGTCCCCGTGGTATCCAAAACCTGATAGCACAATATGCAGTGCCCATTTTGTCGGAGGAAAAAAATGTGATGCAGAGGCGAGTCCCAGCTACGTTCCATCAATATTCCCGCCAAAACTATCACAAGCGTCTAAACTCATTCGTTTCGTGAATCTAGTAAATCCAGATCAAAAAAATCAATACAAAGAAGTTGAAACAGAAAGTGCAGTATATGAAAATATACATAATATGATAGTCGACAAGGAATGCCGAGCGGGTATCTCTAATCAGTTGTTGAAACAAACAAATAATAAAAGTAAAAGGTATGTTCTGATTATTTTTGTTGTGATGCTGATAAGGTTGGTGCAGTGAGGTATCGTGTCACAGGTTCGATTCCCGTACAAAGCAAATATTTGTATGATCCACAAGTAATTGTTCTGGGTCTAGGCGTTTGTGCATATGACTTTATATGTTTACAAGCTGTTGCCAGCGGCTTCACCCGCTACAACTCGAAAATTATCCCACGGGAACATAAAATTGGGATAAAAACTATCCTATGTGTTAATCCAGGTTATAAACTATCTGTGTACCAAATTTTAGCCAAATCCGTTCAGTGGTTTTTGGTGAAAGAGTAACAAATATAACTACATACACATACATACATCCTCATAATCTTTCGCATTTATAATATTAGTAGGATAAATGCACCCACAACACAGGAGAAATTTCTAGTGTGGAGCAATGTTTTATTTAAAATAGATTTTTTTTGAACAATTAAAAAGAAAGTGTAATGGTCTAATTGAAAATGCTTTGAGTTTATATTTATTGTAGTTCATACAGTAAGCAATGTTTTTATGTGAATGCTTCAAAAATAAAATAAAAAACATTACTCCTATATCTTTTCTTGTCCTGTGTATAGGAGTAAGGATCGAATGTGAAAGTCAAATCATTTATTTCAATTAGACCATCAAAGAGTCACTTTTGAACATTGAATAATAAAATGAAAGGAAATGGGATATTATGGGAATGATTTTACATTATGTATTGTGAGGAAATTCTTGAGTCTATGGATGGCTTTAAGAGATGTTATTGTTTATTTTAATTATTTCAGTGAAGATTCTGAAACAATATTAACAACAGAAGTGAAGGTTGAACCTAGCGATGATGAAGTGGACAAGTAAGTCATCAAGTTCTACATTGTGAATATCATAACACAGCACCATCTGCTAGTGGGAAGCGGTCGCCTCCTTCTGCGAAGCAGTAATGCTCGTGAAGGAGGAGGCGGACCGCGAGAGAGACAGGACAGCGCCCTCCCTCCGCCCCAACCGCAGTGGTAGGCGCCCTCGGCGTCGGACGTCAGCAGACGATCTCCGGCCACCGTAGGCGCGGGCATGCGGGCAGCGAGTAAAGGGCAACTCGCTGCCCGACCATGGACCATGCCCGGGCCGACGGCGCGTCGTGTCCCACGCGCGCCTCAAAGAGCGTCAGCATAATGACGGGGCCCCCTCTCAGAGGGCCAAAGCCTGCCGGGGTCGCGGGATTATTTCCTTACCGTGACCCCGGAACATAACAGGCTACTGAAGGACACCGTGGATTTTAGTCAGTAGAAGTCTGACAGTCCCTCCTGCCCTGCCCGATGATTTTACCACGCTAAAAAAAAAGCACCATCTGCTAAGAAAGAATTTTGCAAAATTCAACTCTAAAAGAAGTAGGCAATATTTTTTTAGGCATGGTAAAAACATGAAATGAGTCCTCCCACTTTACTGTCAGACTTGTACTGACTAAAATCCACGGTGTCCTTCAATAGCCCTTTACGTTCCGGGGTCACGGTAATTCGTTAAGTCCCGTAACCCCGGCAGGCTTTGGCCTAAGGGGGTCCCGACATTATACTAAAACTCTTTGAGGCGCGCGTGGCGTGGAACACAACGCGCCGTCGCCCCAGGCATGGTAATGGACCATGTAGTCCAAGAGCTACTGAACCCTGCAACTAACGGTCTTCCTGTAAGGTTAGAAATTTGTCCACGTAATATTTATAGCATGCTAAGAGCAATAGCGACGACCTGGCAGGCGTCAGCCGTGCACATCATTAGACAATTTAATTTTCAAAGTGTAAAAAAAATTGAAAAAAAAAACTTGTTCCTGTAAGCTTAAAAATTTAACAGGATGTAGTTTATTTATTGTAAATCTTGGAAAAAAATGACAGGCGATTACAAGGTGCACAAGTATGTGACAGGCGAATTGAAAAGTGCAAAGTTGATGAGGAAAAATAAACTTTCTCCTGTAAGATCAAAATTATCTCGCGTTTGGCTGAACTGATTTTGGTGCCGTTTTCAGAAAAGTGTGCGTTACATTCCGAGAAAGGTTTTAATATACAGGGTGAAGTTTTCAACTGGACGTGGATGGCTATCTCCGAAACAATGAGGAATATCGAAAAACGTTGAAAGGAATCTCGAGGCCGATTTTGACGAAAATAAAACTACATCGTTGGATTTTAGAAAAATCAGTAATCCTGGCCAGGAATCGAACCCGCTGATTTTGGAAAAAAAATCACAGCCTGTATTATATTATTATTCGATAGTGTTGCTAATAAGGATCAAATTCTGGGAAGTGATCATATAAGGCAAACTTAAGGAAATAGCAGATTTTCATGAAATTGCTATATTTCTATGTTACTATGTTCTACTGAGCCATAATTTATTTAAATTGTTTTCAATAATTCAGTGGATTTGATGTCTCAACAATCCCAGTGTATTCAGCAATGCGAAATTATTGAGTTGAACAAAAATAAGCGTTATTTCAAAGAAGAAACGGTTAACTTATGTTCCGAATACAGTTATCGTCTTGAACATTCATCAGTTTCTTTTTTCAATTATACGTTTTCCTAAAGTTTGCCGCATATGATTACTTCCCAGAATTTGATCCTTATTAGCAACACTATCGAATGGTGTAATAATACAGGCTGTGATTTTTTTTCCAAAATTAGCGGGTTCGATTCCTGGCCAGGATTATTAATTTTTCTAAAATCCAATGATGCAGTTTTATTTTCGTCAAAATCGGCCTCGAGATTCCTTTCAACGTTTTTCGATATTCCTCATTGTTTCAGAGATAGCCATCCACGCCCAGTTGAAAAATTCACCCTGTATATTAAAACCTTTCTCGGAATGTAACGCACACTTTTTTGAAAACGGCATCAAAATCAGTTCAGCCAAACGCGAGATAATTTTGATCTTACAGGAGAAAGTTTATTTTTCCTCATCAACTTTGCACTTTTCAATTCGCCTGTCACATACTTGTGCACCTTGTAATCGCCTGTCATTTTTTTTCCAAGATTTACAATAAATAAACTACATCCTGTTAAATTTTTAAGCTTACAGGAACAAGTTTTTTTTTTCAATTTTTTTTACACTTTGAAAATTAAATTGTCTAATGATGTGCGCGGCTGACGCCTGCCAGGTCGTCGCTATTGCTCTTAGCATGCTATAAATATTACGTGTACAAAGGCGATGGTATCAAAATTCACCCAAAATCAAAGTGTGATCGATACGGTCAAACTGTATGCCGATAGATTCTCTAGAACTATCTTAATAATCGTACCAAGTTTCAACATCCTAATCCATGGGATATCGGAGTTATGGGCTGTCAAAGTGTGCAAAAAATATCATCTTGTTACTTGAGATTTCACGTTTGTGTTGCCAAAGTAGTAGTCATGCTGCCTGCATACATTATATTGCGTACCAACGACGCCATAGATGTTATTATACGGTATTACACAAAAAAAGTGCCAGCATTACTTATCAGTAGTCGCAATTATTATTGATGTATAACGTCTGATATCTCACCGCTTGTCTTGGGTCATCCACCCAACTTTAAGAAACAAAACACTTTGGTTAATGTTACTTTACAGTGGTCACCCATCCAAAGACAGACCTCGGTAAAAGTTGCTTAACTTTGGCAATTCATCCTCAGAGTGTTCTCAGCAAGTGTTGTTTTTACTTTACCCCGGTCACCGGGGAGGGTGGAACAGGCGAGAGATGTCGACCGCCCCTGTGGAATATCGGATACGACTGGGTGCTGCGCAGCGACCTCCCTGACGGCGTCAGCGTAATATGTTACGCTGACGACACGCTCGTCCTGGCACAGGGACAGTCGCACCAGGCGGCGGCCGACTTGGCGACGGAAGCGGTCGCGACAGTCGTCGACAGGATCCGGCGGTTGGGACTCGACGTGGCGCTGCACAAGACGGAGGCCATGTGTTTTCATGGCCGCGTCAACGCGCCACAGTCGGGTTACAGCATAACAGTGGGAGGCGTTCGCATCGTCTTGAGGACGATGAAGTACCTGGGACTCGTCCTCAACAGCCGGTGGAACTTCAGGGAGCATTTCCTATGTTTGGCCCCAAAGCTGAACCGGGCAGCAGCCGCCCTCAGGCGACTCCTGCCCAATCTCAGCGGGCCAAACGCCTCCTGCCGTAGGCTGTACGCCGACGTCGTGCGGTCCATGGCCCTCTACGGGGCCCCTGTGTGGGCCCTGAGCATCCGGACGCGACCACTAAAGTTGGTCGCATGCCAGAGGGTCATGGCTATCCGGATGATCCGGGGATACCGCACGATTGCCGGCGAATTGGCCTACCTCCTTGCCGGATTGCTGCCCTGGGATCTGGAGGCGACTGCCCTCCAGCGCGTCTATGAGTGGCGCGTGGAGGCGCAGCGTCGGGGCGTGACCCCGCTGCCTCGAGAAGTCGAGGCGCGGCGGGAAGAGCTCCGGCGCGATCTCAGGGCAGTATGGAGGGGACGACTGTCGCGACCGAAGGCCGGGCACGCCGCAACTGCGGCGATAAGACCCCTCTTTGAGGAGTGGCTGGAGAGAAGTCATGGCGTCCTGACCTACCGCTTGACGCAGGTCCTCACCGGACACGGAAGTTTCGGGAGGTACCTGTGTCTGATGCGAAAGGAGGAAACGCCTGGGTGTCACCACTGCGAAGATCGCCCGGAGGACACGGTGGAGCATACGGTGCAAGACTGCCCCGCTTGGGCAGGGCACCGACGTGTCCTCACGGCTGCGATAGACGGAGACCTCTCGCGCCCAGCATTGGTCGCGGCCATGCTGCGGGGCGAGACGGAGTGGGAAGCGGTCGCCTCCTTCTGCGAAGCAGTAATGCTCGCTAAGGAGGAGGCGGGCCGCGAGCGAGAGAGGACAGTGTCCTCCCTCCGCCCCACCCGCAGTGGTGCACGCCCACGGCGACGGACGTCGCGAGACGATCTCCGGCCACCGTAGGCGCGGGCATGCGGGCAGCGAGTAAAGGGCAACTCGCTGCCCGACCAAGGACCATGCCCGGGTCGACGGCGCGTTGTGTCCCACGCGCTCCTCAAAGAGCGTCAGCATAATGACGGGGCCCCCCTCTCCGAGGGCCAAAGCCTGCCGGGGTCGCGGGATTATTTCCTTACCGTGACCCCGGAACAGAAAGGGCTATTGAAGGACACCGTGGATTTTAGTCAGTAGAAGTCTGACAGTCCCTCCCGCCCTGCCCGGGGTGGGAGGACTCATTTGATGATTTTACCACGCTAAAAAAAAAAAAGTGTTGTTTTACTTTGGTCATTCATCAAAAGACGTATTTTGGAAAGAAAGAAAGACAGAACGAAAGAAAAGTTGTTTATTAGTCACACACAGAACAACAACATTAAAACTAAACAAAACAAAATAATGAAAGAAAAACAAAAGAAAATTATAAAACCAAATCTTGCTTAACTTTGGTCACCCATCCTCAGATTGTTCTCAGCAAGCGTTGTTTTACTTTGCTGATCCATTATAAGGCATACTTTGGCAAGGGTTGCTTAACTTTGGACACCCAACAATAGACTGACCTCGGCAAGGGTTAGGTTGCATAAATGTTACACACTTCCGTCCCATTTCACGAAAACATTCTCACAGAGCCTCTACCATGAGTTGTCATTACGATACTCGAGTTCATACAACCTTGGAGCGGGCCAATGAGAGCGCCAAACGCGGTTGATATCGATGATCGAGTATCGTAATGACAACTCATGGAATGGGTACATATTGCAGGAATCGCGAAGGAAACATGTTGCACATCAACTATTCTTTGTTTTCGAAGTCCGGGAACCCAGGGCAGAGCGGGAGGGACTGTCAGACTCGTACTGACTAAAATCCACGGTGTCCTTCAATAGCCCTTTACGTTCCAAGGACACGATAAATTGATAAGTCCCGCGACTCTGGCAGGCTTTGGCCCTCTAGAGTCCCCCGTCATCATGCTGACACTCTTTGAGGCGCGCGTGGAACACAACGCGCCGTCGACCCGGGGTTACTGTAACGCTGGACTTTTTTTTGTGTAATAACGTTTAATAACATCTATGGCGTCGTTGGTACGCAATATAATCGGCAGCATGACTATTTTGGCAACACAAACGTGAAATCTCACGTATCAAGATGGATTTTTTTTGCACACTTTGACAGCCCATAACTCCGACATGCCATGGATTAGGATATTGTAACTTGGTACGATTATTAAGATAGTTCTAGGGAATCCATCTGCATACAGTTTGACCGTATTGATCACACTTTGATTTTGGGTTTTTGGTCCATACATTGTGGACCATGTCCTTTCTAACCTTACAGGAAGACCGTTAGTTGCAGGGTTCAGTAGCTCTCCAGCTAATGCCTGGGTCGGCGGATATAAAAGTACTCTGTGGTCGGCGGTCGGCGGACGGTCCATCAGACAGCGAGTCGCCCATTACTCGCCGCCCGCATGCCCGCGCCTACGGTGGCCGGAGGTCGTCTTGCGATGTCCGTCGCCGTGGGCGTCTACCACTGCGACAAAGCAAGTAGGCTTTGGTTAAAAATAAAAGATAATGAGTATCAAGGTAGAACCAATGATGTATTATATTTATAATTATACAACGTGTAACGTTAATAGCGCAAAACCTCTCGTGGGGTAACTCAGCCCATGTTACTGAACAATGTTTGTAATAAAACTTTTGGAAAAAAAAAATATTTTTCATACTGATGGGCTCGATCAATTTCTCATTTTGTATGAAAAATCTATTTTAATTTTTTTTTTCCTAAACTTTTAGTACACATTGTTCAGTAACATGGGCTGAGTTACCCCATGAGAGGTTTTGCGCTATTAACGTTACACGTTGTATAGACACGTCATGAACGAACATCGCGGCGCTTAAAAACGGCGAAATTACTAGAACTACTTATACGCGTGAAGAAAGAGAAAGAAAATATGACACCGTACGGCGGGATACCTGTTGCTAGAGGGAGACAAATATACGTAGTGTCGCGCGACAGGTTGGTACGGAACTAAGCGCGATGTGGCCAATTGGCTTCATTTTATGTTGTCATTTTAGAGTTCGGACAACGTATCTATATTTTATATATCATTAGGTTGAACCCAATAATAATAAAGCCAGACTTGCAAATAGAATCCAGGACGAACTTCGCAGTCAACTAAATTGTAGGTATTATTGGTTACAGTTGTAGCACAGAAGACAGTTTGCAAGAATGTGAGGTCAAGATAGAGCAACCGGACCATGCTAACGGGTGAGTGTAATATAATAATATCTGGTTGACCGAGCTTCGCTCGGTTTTTAAAATGTCTATATCTTGGGAACCGAGCTTTTCTCGAACCTGGGACCTTGATAAATCGATTCCTTGAGCCGAAAAACCCCTAATCTGTAACTTTCATGAAAATCCTTGGAGCCGTTTCCGAGATCCTGATTATATATAAATAAATATACAAGAATTGCTCGTTTAAAGATATTAGATTAGTACAGAAATATACCAATAGAATGCCTCATTAGGAAATTTAGAAGCATCCGTAAATTAAAAATTTAATTAGTCCATCTGTTCTCATCATCAGCCTATAATGTTCCCACTGCTGGGACACAGGCCTCCTCTCTGTGAGAGGGAGTTGGCCATAATCCACCACACGGGCCCAGTGCGGGTTGGTAGATGTCACATGTCTTCGAATTTTTGGTTCTAGGACATGCATGGTTTCCTCACGATGTTTTCCTTCACCGTTTTTTGATAGCAGTGGTGATGAAATAAACTACACAAAGTATTGCGCCTGGCGGGGTTCGAACCCACGACCTACAACTCGTAAGTCGGGATCGATACCAATGGGCCACTACTGCTCCCATCATCATCATCAGCACATCATCGTCCATCAGTTAGTCACTTTTTTTTGTAACAAATGAATTCAATAAATGGCGGAGCATTTTCTTAATGGGGATTTTGCTGTCAAAGTAGCGAAGCACGTACCGGGCCCTAGTAGGTATATTATGTTTAATATCTGGTTGACCGAGCTTCGCTCGGTTTTTAAAATGTCTATATCTTGGGAACCGAGCTTTTCTCGAACCTGGGACCTTGATAAATCGATTCCTTGAGCCGAAAAACCCCTAATCTGTAGCTTTCATGAAAATCCTTGGAGCCGTTTCCGAGATCCTGATTATATATAAATAAATATACAAGAATTGCTCGTTTAAAGATATTAGATTTGTAAAATATATCTTATTTTTATACTTTTAGTGAACTAATTCAAACAGACCCATTGTCTTTTGAAGTGAAGGCTGAATCACGGGATGCAGAAGTGGAAACGTAAGTCATCACTTCAACTATTTTTTTTAATGTAATGAAAGTTTATGAAAAAATTCATTTAATTTCACCCGATTTGCTTAGAACTTCGAATGTAAACTTAGCAACCAAATTGATAAAATACTTCTTTCACGATTTTTAGGGTTCCGTAGTCAACAAGGAACCCTTATAGTTTCGCCATGTCCGTCCGTCCGTCCGTCCGTCCGTCCGTCCGTCCGTCCGTCCGTCCGCAGTTTAGCTCAGAGACGCCCAGTACTAGAAAGCTGTAATTTGGTGTAAATATACGGATTTGTTGTGCCGAAAAAGTGGTAAAATAAAATCTCGTAAAATATTTTTTTTTAGGGTACCTCCTGTACACGTAAAGTGGGGATGTTTTTTTTATTTCTCGCGTACCCCTTAGTGTGGGGTATCATTAAATAGGTCTTTAAAAAATATTGATAGTTTCCTTTAACATTTTTTTGATAAAAAGATTCGTTTGTGAAATATTAAGCTTTAAAGTGCTAATTTTTGCTCGACTCGAGTGTCCCCCCCCTCTACCAGCTAAACGGTTATGTTTGGGGGTGTGAAAAAATTCACAATAGTAGTATATATAACGAAGTTTGAAGGAAAATTATCATGACTAAGTAGGCTTTACAAGTTTACGAGTAATAGTCGACCAACTTATAAAACGTACTTGGATAGTATATTTTCCTAAACAAAATGTATCGCAGAACATGTTCTTCAACTGCAAATGTAAGTTTGTAAACTTTATTTTTACAGCTATAATAGGTGGGTATGTTTTGGGGATAGGTAGGTTTTTATTGTCAACTATTTTTAACTGACTTCAAAAAAAGGAGGAGGTTCTCAATTCGTCGTAATCTTTTTTTTTATGTATTTTCCCCGATTTCTCAAAGACGCCTGGACCGATTTTGAAAATTCTTCTTTTTAAAATTAAATTCAGCGAATCAGTTTAATTAGTTCGCATAAGTATTTTGATGGGCAACTACGGAACCCTACACTGTGCGTGGCCCGACACGCACTTGGCCGGTTTTTTTTAAATTTTGAACCCAATATCCGTCTGGGGCGGGAATTTACAAAATTAGTGTCATCATTATAGGCTGATGATGATGATGATGAGTGTCATCATCATCATCATCATCAGCCTATAATGTTCCCACTGCTGGGACACAGGCCTCTTCTCTGTGAGAGGGAGTGGGCCACAATCCACCACGCGGGCCCAGTGCGGGTTGTTCGATGTCACATGTCTTTGAATTTTTTGTTCTAGGACATGCCGGTTTCCTCACGATGTTTTCCTTCACCGTTTTGAGAGCAGTGGTGATGAAATAAATTACACAAAGTAATGTGCCTGGCGGGGTTCGAACCCACGACCTACAACTCGTAAGTCAGGACCGATACCACTGGGCCATCACTGCTCTACTACACTGGGCCACCACTGCAAAATTAGTGTACCTAATTGGAATCGCAGAGAAAGTAGCTGGTGGAGTGCTTAAAATTAATATGTATTCGTTTATTTTGAGGACGCAAGTTAAAACGGAACAAATCTCAGAAGTCGTGAAGGATGAATCACCGGATGATGAAGAGGAAACGTAAGTCATCACTTTAACACCGTCTCTGAGAAAATGAATAACAAACATACAAAGAAAAACAGAAAAACAAACCTCCTCCTTATTAAAGTCGCTTAAAAATGGAAAACTTTGCTGTAAAATACGCAGACGGAGTGCTTGTAAAATTAATAATCATTTGTTACTTCAGTACGCAAGTTCAACCGGACCCGATAACTTATGAATTGAAGACTGAATCAGGGGATGATGAAGAGGAAACGTAAGTCATCACTTTAACTATTTTTTTTGACCAATGCCGGGCGCGAGAGGTCGCCGCCTATCGCCGCCGTTGTCCTCACGGCGGCGATAGGCGGTGCTCTGCCGCGCGCGGGGCAGTCCTGCACCGTATGCTCCACCGTGTCCTCCGGGTGATAGACATTAGACGGAGTGCTAGTAAAATTAAAAGGTATTTATTCGTTTACTTTCAGGACACAAGTTCATCCGGGCCCGATAACTTCTGAAGTGACAGACCCGATAACTTCTGAAGTTACAGACCCGATAACTTCTGAAGTGACGGACCCGATAACTTCTGAAGTGACGGACCCGATAACTTCTGAAGTGACGGACCCGATAACTTCTGAAGTAACGGACCCGATAACTTCTGAAGTGACGGACCCGATAACTTCTGAAGTAACGGACCCGATAACTTCTGAAGTGACGGACCCGATAACTTCTGAAGTGGAAACTAAACTGCGTGTTGATGAAGAGGAAACGTAAGTCATCACTTTAACCGTTTGGAAGTTTTACATGATAAATTTGATAAGTTGTACTAAGATTGTTGACACCTCGGTCGCTGGAGTTATCTCATTACCGTGACCCCGTAACATAAAGGGCTATTGAAGGACACCGTGGATTTTAGTCAGTACAAGTCTGACAGCCCCTCCCGCCCTGCCCGGGCGGTATAAGGCGAAGCGGGCGGAGAGGAAACCGAATCTTGACTAACATAAAAAATTATCAAACTTAAAGAGCCTAACAAAAGCCGAACAGGCCGGACACGGTCTAATTTGGCCGGACATGCAACCAAAATGCCTGACTTTCCGACTTTATTCGGACACCTGGCAACGCTAAGCCCTGTTAGGGTTGAACCATATCTGGCAGCACGGAATCGCCTTTTTCCGTTGCCCTTTCTCTTGCTAGACCGAGACAATGCGACAGCAGCCGGCCGCCTCGCGGATTCCGCCGCGTGCTATCGCATTATGCATTCTGTCTCAGCAGACAGAAAGAGAAAGAGCGACGGAAAAAGGCGATTCCGTGCTGCCAGATGTGGTGTAGCCCTTATGCGTCTTCTCTTGGAATGTAGTGGGCCAAAGTTTTATGGCTGTATCATTTTTGGCAGGCTTGTTTCAGAAAAAGGTAATTCAGTCTGCAAAACCAAGGCAAAGAAGCAGTTGAAGCAGCTTCAGATAAACGCGTTGCCGCCGAATCGCTGGATTACCGGCCGGAAGCGAGAGGCTCAATCTGTGCTTATGGTTCCGGAGAAAGCGCCACCACGCAAACGGAAAGTAAGGTATGTTTTTTTTTCTTTACACCTTAAATTAAATTCATCAGGCCACATGCAGCCTGATACCCACCACTGGCAATACTGGTCTATCTGCAATCATCCTTAGGATTCCGTTGCCACTACCTCTCAATCTTTGAACCAATGACGCTGACTTTTTTTAATTTTTTTTTTTTATTTAGAACTAGTATTAAACCCAGGATTCGCTGCATCAATTGTGGAGTGAATGTCCTCCGGATGCGACGGCACTCGTTACTAACTGAAACTGAAGAGGTACAGCAACGGATCCGGCATCAAAATCCGGATCTTACTGATGTAAGTTACGATAATTATTATATCTTGAATATCGTTATAACATTAAGTACATCAGTTTTATGTTACAAATCAAAACCAGTAATGGAGACAATAAAAGCAATAACGTATCCATGTGGACAGCGAGTAAAGGAGTCTTGCTCACTACACAGTATCATACCAATTACCATGACCGTAATAGGAACGTATCAAGCACGGAAAGCAATACAATACGGCTTGCTTGGCCCACTGAAACGTATGATGCCGGTATGGTGTCCGTATGCAACCCGTATGTTTCCCACCCATAATTTGTATGCATTATAAGCCGTTTCATTATCGCATGTGTATCGGTAATGCCTGGACGTCTGGGGAGTGCTATCAAGTTTTAAAATAATAAAATAGGTATGGCTATTAAAAGATTAACTGTTAGACAACTGGCAATGATTGCCATAATATTGGATGAGCGTCGAGTGGTTTTCACGATACTTTAAAAGAACGAAAAACTGAAGGAGAATATTGGACGTTGTACAGGCAACCTCGCGCATCGGTTTGGCAACGTCACGTGCCATGCGCTGAGCTTATCGGCACCGGCAAAATATTCTCGCCGACAGTTATTGACGCTCCGTGCATGCCACGCGACGACGGTACGGGTCGGTGACGGAACGGTCTAGTGGGCGTAGTGTCATGCTTTTCTATACAAAGCATATTTTTTTGCCTGACACGTTCCTATTACGGTCATGATATGATACGGTGTAGTGGGCAGACACCTTTAATAACCTCAGTTTTTTTTTTACAGATACCAAATGATAGTGTGATATGTCATGCTTGCTGGTTGCTTCTACATCAGTCGATTGAAACGCCAGAGTCACCGACTGCCACTGTGGGACATACAAACGTATGTGTCGATTGCGGCAGATCGTTATATAAGACAAGATTCCATAAATTGTCGAGCAATACGGACAGAGAAGAAGGTATAAGAGATTTGGCAGCAGAGAAGATTTCGTCACGATCAGTACGTATTAAATATTATATTTTATCAAAATGCTAGGATTCAAGGCGCTGCTCAAGCGAGCAGCGCCTTGAATCCTAGCATGGAGGAAACCCTCACCGCGAGCATTCAGCTGTAATGTAACATAAAAGTGCGCAATTTGATGCTCTATTGCCTTCGAACGTTCGAATCTGTAACGTTACATTACAGGTGAATGCTCGCGGTAAGGGAGCGCCCTAAGGCTAGGATATACAATAGGCTATTTTACACAACAAATAAAAGTCCGAAAGATAGATTTATCAAAAAATATTAAGGTGCGTATACAGACTATATGTATAACATAACATGTTATATAACATTGTTATACAATACATTGTTATATAACATGTTTCAGATGGTGTGGACACAAAATGTTATATAACATTGCTATATAACATGTTACAGATGATGTGGACACAGAATGTTATATAACATTGTGGATAGCACTGAAGAACGACAAACGACAATTGTTATATAACATTGTTTGTTACACTAATGTGAACGCTATTGTTTTATGTTGCAATGTTATATAACAATGTTACATGGTGTGGACGTGTTATATAACAATGTTATATAACATTGTTACATGGTCTGATACGCACCTTTAGACTCGTATTTTTGCTTTTGTTTAAACGTTAACCAAAGTTGACGAAGATACAACGCTTCTAAAATTCACAAAACGTCACTCGGTCGGTATAATTTTACAGGCGTTATGACGTCACAAGCCCCCACTGCCGAATTTCAAAGCGTTTTATATATTGTTTAATGTGTACCAATTTACAAAAATAACTTAAAAACTAAATTTTGTGCGTTTTATTGATTTAGAAAACAAAAAACCGGCCACGTGCGAGTCGGTCTCGCCCATAAAGGGTTCCGTAGCAGCAAGTAACATAATATAAAAGTTCATGTAGTTGGTTGTAACTTTGAAAGGTAAATTGCGGTTTACGATTTATGACGATTAAAAAAAAACTAATTACTTGATCTCGTTCAAACCAATTTTCAATTGAAGTTTACATGGTAATGTACATACATCATATATTTTTTTTAGATTTATCATTCTCTTATTTTAGAAGTTACGGGGGGGGGGGAATGTGTGTGTCCCCCCGGGGGACACACACATTTTACCACTTTGGAAGTGTCTCTCGCGCAAACTATTCAGTTTAGAAAAAAATATGCGTTGCGTTGCAGCGTTGTCAAGCCACGTACCCACAGTAGCTCTAATTCGAGTCATCGGCGTCTCACTATGCGTGCGCTAAGCTATGAGCGGCCCTCGTGACGTGCTTCAAACATTTGATTTTACCGCGCTTAGCCATCGCTCGCAGCGGTAAATTCGTTAGGATAATAGCTGTTTGTTTTAAAATAATAATTTATTTTTTCATTGCAGTTACGGACATCAGATCGGGTTTGCCACCCATGTTGGTTAAAAAGAAAAAGAACCTTAGGTGAAAAATACTCTGAACCATCCACATCCGTTGTTCCTGCTCCTGAACAACACAGTGTTGTTCCGGGTACTTTTTCTGGGCAAATAGGAGCTGTTGAAGAAGAACATACTGAAAAAGAAGCGACAATAGTACTATCTGATTACGGAAGAGCTCGCTACACTCAGGCTCATTGTTTTTTTCCCGGCTGCCGCCATCTTGAAAGATTTTCCGTACCAATACCTTTAAGAAAAAGACTTTTCACTGACTTCAAATTCTATGTCCCAGAGAATTGTCGCATCTGTAATTATCATTTGAAAAATGATTTGTGGCATAAATTAAATGAATTTGAAATGAGCCATACTTTTACAGAGGCTCATATTTGTGACTTTGTGTCTTTATTACAACAAAAGAGTTAGCGACCTTGCCATGCTCATGGCGCGGCGTGCGGTTTGCAATTTCTACTTACTAAAAATCGCTCTTGCTCATCATCTGCCTAGCCTTTTCCCAACAATATTGGGGTCGGCTTCCAGTCGAACCAGATGCAGCTGTATATCAGTATTTTACACGGAGCGACTGCCTGTCGGACCTCCACAACCCAGTAACTGGGCAATACCATACCCCATGATAAGACTGGTTGTCAGACTTTAGAGCTTCTGGCTATCAGTAACGACTGTCAAAGATCTACAAATGACAGCCGGGACCAACGGCTTTACGTGCTTTCCGAGACACGGAGGAAACTCGCTATGACAGATGGTCACCCATCCACAGACCCAGCTCGGCAAGCGCGGCTTAACCTGACAGATCGGCCTGTGCGGCAAAATAGTGTGAGGTACAATAAAATTGTTCGCACAATTCAACAGTGCACGTATTAAAGTTGGTATCGCGTTTAGCCTCTTTGTCTACCGGCAAGGCCTTGCGAAACTTTTGTACGCGCACATTGCCAGCAGCACAGTTGACAGCATCAATAAATAGGGAGTTTCACTGCGAGTTTTAGCCGTCAATGGCGCTACAAGCGCATAACGTAAACAACGTCAAGTGTAGCTCTTCGAGTGTGTAGTGTACAGCTTGACATAAAAATGTAGAAAACCGGAAGTCGCCACTGTCTTCGCGCTACCAGCACTTTGAATATTTTTTTTTTTCACTTATTACGTTAGTTATATGGCACAATAATAAATCTAACAAACCTGCGGTCTTTGTTTACATCAAATATCAAAGATTTTAAAACGCTGTCAGTAATAAAAATTTTAGTTCCGTTTATCAATCCGTTCTGGCCAAGCTGTATGTTGACGACGGTGTCGTGGTCCGCTCGTCTTTATAAAATAATATTGTTCTGTTCGATTTAAGTGTGTTTCCTATTACAGTGTATGTAATATTTTTTATTAAATAAATTAAAATGACCCACAAGAACGGACTGCATACGGGCGCGCGCTCTCATTGGCTAATGCGCGACACCCCCGCGAGCCTTCCGCCCCGCGGCCGCCATGGCAGAACGATCGGTCGGTTGGGCAGTGCGTCAGAATATCCCGCGACGACTCCACGCGCTCAAAAAGCGCCCGCGCATTCCGTCCTAGTTGGTCTGTACCAGTCAAAGAGTCGTTTTCCTCATCTCTCACTACCACCCAGTACCTATCAGCTACACTGTACCTACAGCTTGGCAAATTAGAGTAGAAAACCGGAAGTCGCCACTGTGCTTTCACTACCAGCACTTCGAATGTTTTTTTTTTCACTTATTATTACGTTAGTTTTATGGCATAATAATAAATCTTACAAATCTGCGTTCTTTGCATACATCAAATATCAAAGATTTTAAAACGATGTCAGCAAACAAAAATATTAGTTCCGTTTCAAGACGTTCTGGCCAAGCTGTATGTCAAGTTAATCATACTCAATGACATCATGCGCTGGTAGCGCCATCTGAGCCTCAAAGCTTGCGTGAAACCTCCCATTGCGATCTAAGAAGAGTATTTAATGTATTATAATGTAACAAAAAAAATGAAAATAAAATAAATTAAAGAAATAAAATCATTCTTAGACACTTGATTTTTTTTTATTTCAGCTTTGTTGTTGTCCCTCACTTATTTGAATCTGAATTTCAGCAAAACCAAGCAAAACAAGTCAGGTTTTAGTGATAGGTAACAAAAAAAATATACTTGTAAATATGACAAGAATACTGATAAGTGATCGTACTGAAAGATACTGGTTTCCTCAGAATAACTGAAAGTGCGTAAATCAATAGTTAATTTTCCAATTTGCCTGTATTTTTTATTTATTCAGAACTTTATTCAGAATTACAATAATTCACTTTTCTGAAAAAATTCAGCACAAACATTTTTGACAAAAAATTATTGTAAACACGAACGCGGCAATGATATTATAAATAAAAACCGGCCAAGTGCGAGTCGGACTCGCCCATAAAGGGTTCCGTACAGTTCCGTAACAGCAAGTAACATAATATAAAAGTTCTTGTAGTTGGTACTAACTTTGAAAGGTAAATTGCGGTTTACGATTTATGACGATTAAATAAAAACTAATTACTCGATCTCGTTCAAACCAATTTTCAATGGGGAAGGCAAGTGTCAAAGTGAAAATGACAGTTTGGTCCCCAAAGAACTGTAAAATCAAAGGAATTTTCAGAAAAAAAAACATTTATTGATGTAAAATGACTAGATGTTGTGTAATAAGCTGTAAAAATGATGGAATACACTTTTCAAAATAATATCTACTTTTCTTTTGGAGGTTATGTACCAGTATTGCATCGCTCGAAAATCGAAGAATTATCACCTGGAACGAGTTTTGTAATAGTTGTGGTGTTGAGAAATTAAATATATTGTGATATTTCTCGAATCTAAATAGAAAAAAAGGTTAAAATTACTGACTTAAAACATTATGATATTTTATCAAAATAGAAAGTCAAAAGCAGCATTATATTCTTGATAAAGGAGAGGACAGGTAAAACATACCTAAACTCAAAAATTGAAACCTCAACTACAAGTAATTGTGGATTTATTACGGTAAAATCAAATGTATAACCACTCAATTAAATCACTTTTTTTCTCTTGTAGATGCGCCGCGGCGTCTTAATTCTTCTTTTAGTATATAGTACTTGCATGGACGAATAATTTTCCATATTTGTTTTGTATTTATACTCAATTTTTATAACAAATAATCTTGTTTGTTTTTTTGTACAAGGTAGACGTGGGGACCAACTATCGCAGCGCCATCTACGATTAGCTTTGAGTTGCCATCCCCATTGAAGTTTACATGGTAATGAACATCATATATTTTTTTTAGTTTTATCATTCTCTTAATTTAGAAGTTACAAGGGGGGACTCACTCATTTTACCACTTTGGAAGCGTTTCTCGCGCAAACCGTTCAGTTTAGAAAAAAATGATGGTAGTAACCTCAATATCATTTTTCAAGACCTATTCATAGATAACCCACACGTATGGGTCAGGCGAAAAGAAATGTTTTGAGTTTCAATTCTAAGTACGGGGGGTACCCCCAAATTTGGTTTTTGTTTTATTTATGTGTGAAAATTCTAATGCGGTTTACATAATACATCTACTTACCAAGTTTCAACAGGATAGCTCTTATACTTTCGTCAAAAAGGGCTGTGACATGGGACGGACAGACAGATAGACAGACAGACATGACGAATCTATAAGGGTTCCGTTTTTTGCCATTTGGCTACGGAACCCTAAAAAGAGGTAGATATCGCACTAGCACGCACAAATTGTTGAGGACAAAGTAAGACAATTGTTGCTCTTTTCTATCTGCTATCTCTTTCTATCTTAATACGTTCCGCATTATCTATCGCTGTCGTAGTTTTAAATTAATTTAATAACAACGCAACGATATCTGAACGCCATTCAGTATGATAATGAACATGTGTATCTTTCTTTATGTAGAATATCCAGAATATCATTGGAACGCGGCAGTGTTGCCAGAAGGTTACATTTCTTACATTTTTCGTAACTTTTGACCCCCTCGCGTAACATGTAAGTATTTTTTTTAAGTAAGGCAATTTTCGTAACTTTTGAGAACAACGAGATTTGTAATAGTTCCAAATAGTTTACGACCACGTTTCAATTCAACGCCTCCAAATTGAACGCACCTAAAACTGGCGCGTCTAAAAAGTATTTCACTCCACCTCCATAATTATTCAGAGATGGCTCTGAATTTTCGCGAATTCCCGTCGTTTGCTTGCAGTGTGATCCCATAAAAAATTATATTTTGTGAGCTTTTTTATTGATTTCGGCTACTTGGATGACATGATGATCTTTACTTTTTGAGTTTTTGTTACGCGATTACTCCGCCAACTGCGGACCGATTTTCAAAATTCTTTTTTTGCTGTACTAGGGATCGTTCACCTTAGGGAATACTGCAAGTTTCATCAAAATCTGTTCAGCAGTTTTAGAGATAGGGAATTTTATTAGCAAATTTACATGAGCGATGTTAATACTGGTGCCACGGATTACAAAATTCTAGTGCACATGTAAGAAAATGATGTATTTGACAAGAATTTGGGTTGAATATCTAAACTATAAAGAGTAAAATAAAAAACTTAAAAAAAAAATAACCGCCTTCAAAAACAACCACAAAAAAGGATAAAATAACCTACAAAATAACTTTTCTTTCGGAATTCGCTGGCAAAAAGAAAAAGAAATATAAAACAAAGCCAAGGTACCAAATACAAGGTTATTTTTCCCTTTTTTGTGATTGTTTTTAAAGGCGGTTAATATTTTTTTTTTCGGAGGCAAAATGATGTCATCATAAAAAAACCTTTGTATGCTGACATCATTTTGCCTTCGACCTCCGACCATAAAAACAAGTAAATAAAAAAATAGTAAAAAAAAACAATAATGTAACTTTTGCAGCAAAAATGTAACATTTCAGGACACGAAACGTAACTTACGACTCAGGGGCCCTGGCAACACTGGAACGCGGTCGCTCATGGATCGCTCCCATCCACTTTCTTTTGTTTATGGTAGATTCTGTTATTTGTTTGACATTTGACACTACAGCGGAAGCGGACAGCCATTGATTTGACAGCAAAACATTTTTGTAAATTGAAAATATTGGTTTTCCTCGGGTTTCCACCCTTTTTATTTATTTAACGAGTAATTTCTATTTCAAATATTTAGCCATTTATTTAATTGTAACACTGGATTGCTTTAAGCTAGTTATATTAATGGCAAAATCGCTGAGAATTGGATTCTATGTTAAAAATCAAGTGTTTTAGTAGCAAACAAGAAAAACAGCGAAAACGTAAGTTTTTTTATGTTATATTTATCTTTTTCTAACTCCTAATAGTCGTGTTTGATGAAGATGACGAAAAACTTGGTCAGTGGGTCGTTCGTTAATATCATTCCTTAGACAATCCATCCATCTTTTCTTTGGCCTTCCTCTTCCTCCATCCATCAACATTCATACTCATCACTCTCTTAGTCACATGAGTGTCATGTCAACATACCTAATTTACGATTTACGACTGCTAATGGAACCGCGTTCTCGGACTAACCTTTCTTAAGGAGGCCCCACGCACAATGGTCCACATGAAGGACTAAGTGCGGAAACCATAACCCCTAACATAGAACATAGGAGGCCCCACTGACGCGTACGCTCCGCACGCTCAACCTCATAGCAAGTGAGACGGACTTATTCTACCATTCTCTGAGTGAATTCACAAGGAATGCTTTATTTGTGATTTGTTATAAATAATAATTAGTTAGGATTAAATAGTTCACATTTATCGCATTGGGTCATCCTGTAATGGTAAATGTATGTAAATAAATAAAACACAAAAAAAAAAAATTACAGCAGTATACTATAAGTGCTGCAGTATCATGGTACTAGAAGACCAGCAATAAAACCGTAACACCTACAAGTAGATGGATTAAATTTAGTGATATGTCACAGGAAGTTACACCCTTCACTACAAGCAACGCGGACCTCATCCGCTCTAAGTCCGAAGACTGATCGCAAATAATTAAAAAAAAAGAGCACAAAAAAAATTAAATGGAACGGTACAAGCTGTGCAGCTGTTGCTTAGAACTGGTTTGTCTGAAGAGCCTGTGGAGACAGTACCCGTGGATGGACAGGACTGAAGTCTATGGAGACATGCTGAAGGAGTGCTTTGGTTTATCGGTGAGTAGTTGAAAATTTTTGGAATATTTTTGTAAGCAGAAAAATTTACAGAAAGAATTGATAGGAATTATTTTATTCTTTCTACCACTTAGTCTATCTATATAATATCTGGTTGATTGAGCTTCGCTCGGTTTTTAAAATGTCTATATGTTGGGAACCGAGCTTTTCTCGAACCTGCGACCTTGATAAATCGATTCCTTGAGTCGAAAAACCCCTAATCTGTAACTTTCATGAAAATCCTTGGAGCCGTTTCCGAGATCCTGATTATATGTATATAAATATACAAGAATTACTTGTTTAAAGATATTAGATTTATGAAGCTAGAGTTTTTTCGATTGAACACTCTAATATCGATTATCGAGAAAGGCTATAGACTATGTAAAATCAACCTACAATCAATAGTACTCAAGCAACGGGGGTGACCCCACGAGGAATTGCTAGAAGCAGAATGTTGAAGGTTCATGTCCTGCTTGCAATCGAACTTCAAAAGATTCTCTACACTTTTGGAACGAAGTTCCTTATCGCTTGTTGCGAAAGGGGGCTAGACGGGAAAAAATTAAGGGAAAAAGTTGTCACGACACTTTTTACCCGACTGCGCAACGCAATGGAGGGTAATGTAGAGTGGAGTGGAGTGGTGTGGACTGGAGTTGAGTGTGTCAATAAAGTCAAAAATCGATTGAACCTGTTTTTTTTTTATTTGCATTTGTTAAGCAAATTTCGACCTTCACCGACCTTCTCTTGTTTTACCGATTTGTCCTACTGATTCCCACCAGTAGGATAATCGGTAAATAAAACAAGACAACCATTTTAATTCGGCCGCATTGAACAGTGTGGTGTCGCGACGATTATTATTTTTGTTGAGTGTATACAGTAACTTCGTTCCATCCGGGTGTCCCTAAACACCTCTCAAGTTTTTTTCATTGAATTATCAAATGAGTCCTCCCACCCCAGGCAGGGCGGGAGGGACTGTCAGACTTGTATTGACTAAAATCCACGGTGTTCTTCAATAGCCCTTTATGTTCCGGGGTCCCGGTGAGGAAATAAATCCCAGGCTTTGGCCCTCTGCAAGGGGGCCTGTCATTTTTGCTGACGCTTTTAGAGGCGCGCGTGGAACACGACGCGCCGCCGACCTGAACATAGTCCATGGTCGGACAGCGAGTTGCCCTTTACTCGCTGACCGCATGCCCAACATTCTCTACACTTAGGGATATTATAAGAAACATAACATATGATTTCTTTACATTTCAGTGGGAACATAGAGATGAAAAAAAGGACTTAATTTGTGAAGTATGCATCACACGCCTCAGAAACGCCGTGCAATTCAAGCAGAAAGTGATACAGAGCCAGTCTATGCTGAGATTACAACTTGTTGGTGAGAATTTAGCTTTTAAAAGAATAATATAATGTTCCTATAGTAGGTATATGGCGGTATTCTTTTTTTTTCGGTGGAACGCTGCATATTAGGTTCGAAACGAACGAATCGAATCAGAAACACCCTCTATTACCAAAGTGGCTTATGTAGGAATAAAAACAGCCAAGCCCGCCCACTTTTACTTCAGGTAAGAGTGGGCGGGCCACATTGAACGAATGCACCCAGAGCAGTGGGCAAAGATTGTTACGGGACAAACATAGCCACAAATTGCCCAAAATAGAGAGGATGGAAAAACTGTAGGCCTTTGCCCAGCAGTGGGACAAAACATGCTACTATAGTAAAAACCTTTTGTTTTTGAGGTAGGAATATCAAATCACTCTGACGTTTTTATTTCAATCATGGTAAAATCAAAGGAGTCGTCCCACCCAGGGCAGGATTGGAGGTACTATCAAACTCTTACTGACTATGATTTTAGTCCGGTAATCCTTCAATAGCCCAATACGTTCCAGGGTCACGGTTGCCTGATAAAACAGACCTTCGACCTTGGTGGAGTGTTTCCTATTCTATTTCAATATATTTTTTTATTTTTTTTTAGAACTTTTACTAGAAGTTATAATTTAAAAAGTACGTATTTCGATATCCGTTGCTATTTTAGATAATTTTTGATGCAGTCACAAATATATTTTCAGATGAAATAAAACCAATGAAAGTGGAGCTAATGGATATTGAAGTTCCACAGAAACAAGAATTTGGTGAGTATTATAATGTAACAAAGAAAACTTAAAAGGAAAAAAACCGGCCAAGTGCGAGTCGGACTCGCCCATAAAGGGTTCCGTAGCCGCAAGTAACATAAAACATAATATAAAAGTTGTTGTAGTTGGTTGAAACTTTGAAAGGTAAATTGCGGTTTACGATTTATGACGTTTAAAAAAAACTAATTACTTGATCTCGTTCAAACCAATTTTCAATGGAAGTTTGCATGGTAATGTACATATATTTTTTTAGTTTTATCATTCCCTTATTTTAGAAGATAGAGGGGGGGGGGGGGCGCACATTTTACCAATTTGCGCGCAAACTGCTTCGCGCAAACTGTTCAGTTTATAAAAAAATCATATTAGTAACCTCAACATCATTTTTAAAGACCTATCCGTAGATACTCCACACGTATGGGTCAGGCGAAAAATCTTTTTTTTTAGTTTCAATTCTAAGTATGGGGGTAACCCCAAAATTTGTTTTTGTTTTATTTTTGTGTGAAAATCCTAATGCGGTTTACATAATACATCTTCTTACCAAGTTTCATCAGTATAGCTCTTATACTTTCGAAGAAAAATGGCTGTGACATACGGACGGACAAACAGACAGACAGACATGACGAATCTATGATGGTTCCGTTTTTTGCCATTTGGCTACGGAACCCTAAAAAGTTGACTGACTCCAAAATAACTGCAAGTTACGACTTACGAGTGATCCCTTATGGCTTTGATTTATACATTCAGATGTACTTACTTATCTACTAAAAAAGTGTAAAATATTTTTTTTTCGGAAGTCGGTGCATTGTTTTTATTTCGTATACTTTTCTGCCACTTGGATTTAAGTAGATTAAAAATATAAAATGGGCCACCTTTTTTTATACAGGTAATAATTTTAATTTCACATTTCAGATACACAAATCGTGATGAAAATAGAAAGAGAAGATGATTGTGATGATTTATTTGATAAAGGTGACGATTTTGAACTAAATAATAGCGGTAAGTTACTCATTGTTTATATTATAAATTAAACAAATGTAAAATACTGATATTCAGCTTCATCTGGTTCGACTGGAAGCCGACCACAATATAGTTACGAAAAGGCAGGTAGGTGATATGAAACCGTGGGACATACACGCGGGCTACGCAATATTTTAATAATTCTCCTTAAGGCGCAGTCAGGTAAAATTATTCTGTGTATAAATATAATGCACGCAAAGCTTCTTGAATCAAGCTGGTTAATAATATTCCACATAATAATATTCCACACATACTATCACACAACGCCATCTAGTCCCAAGCTAAGCAGAGCTTGTGTTATGGGTACTAGACAACTGATAAACATACTTATATATTTCTAAATACATACATAATATAGATAAATTACACCCAGACACAGAACAAATGATCGTGCTCATCACACAAATATTTGTCCTGGGTGGTCAGGGTCACTAACCACTAGACCAACAGGCCAGTCAATCTGGTTTTGGTCAATCTGGTTATAAATCAAACATTTTTTTTTCACAGAAATGCCTCCAATAAAGGAAGAAAAGTTGACATTAAGTGTTGCCTCAGTAAAAGGTCAGTCCTTACATTTTTTATTCAATTATTTTTAGCTCTCCGAGCCATTCAGATCGTAATCAAATAGGAATCTTGTTGCAATGTCTATAAGGTTGAAATCTATAAAGCTAACTCGTCCTCAAATAAAACATCAGTACATTCGCACGCTACGTGTCACTGAAAAAAGGAACTGTATCACTATTGACTTTAAGCATAGAATTGGGTGCAGTTATCTAAAAATATGTTTTTTTTTTTGTTGCAGCCCTTCCAAAAGGTATTACAGTGAAACGGAAAGTTCCAGAAATAAAGTCAAGTAAGTACTTTGTGAATCCAGTTCTGGTGGGCTACCATGACGTTTAAAGCTTGAGTAGTTAGGCTGTGTGAAAGAGACAGAGCTTTAAGCTGGGTACTCATTAGCGAGCTGTAACCGTAACTTATGTGATACAGTAACGAGGTTCTAGTGTGTACGCGTTTTAAGCTGGGTACTCACTTAGCAGTGTTGCATGTAGCGTATCAGATACTGTATCATCCTCAAATAGGTACGGCTCGTCCGAGCACACTGCGAGCCGCCTTTGTGTTACTGTAGCTGACAGCGAGCGATTCGCAGCGGGCTCGTGCCTATTCACTTGATACAGTATCTGATACGTCACATGCAACACTGCTGAAGCCGGGTACTCATTAGCGAGCTGTAACCGTAACTTATGTGATACAGTAACGAGGTTCTAGTTTGTACGCGTTTTACAATTACGGCTCACGACGTCGCTGGAACGCTTTCACCGAGTTTACTCATTTTGCGAGCTGTTACTGTAACCAAACAGATACAGTAACGAGGTTCTAGTGTGTACACGTTGCCCGCGTGGATCCGTTTTGCTTACTTGGATCGTAGATTCTTAGGGACGATTGCATGTTTGTCCGCAATTATCTCGCATTTGGCTGAACCGATTTTGATGCAGTTTTCAGAAAAGTGTTTGTTACATTCTGGGGAAGGTTTTAATATACATATAACAATAATGGATATCTCGTGAAGTTGCTCACATTTTTTTTTATTTTTTTTTAGCGTGGTAATATCATCAAATGAGTCCTCCAGTCCTCCTACCCCGGGCAGGGCAGGAGGGACTGTCAGACTTCTACTGACTAAAATCCACGGTGTCCTTCAGTAGCCTGTTATGTTCCGGGGTCACGGTAAGGAAATAATCCCGCGACCCCGGCAGGCTTTGGCCCTCTGAGAGGGGGCCCCGTCATTATGCTGACGCTTTTTGAGGCGCGCGTGGGACACAACGCGCCGTCGACCCGGGCATGGTCCTTGGTCGGGCAGCGAGTTGCCCTTTACTCGCTGCCCGCATTCCCGCGCCTGCGGTGGCCGGAGATCGTCTGCTGACGTCCGACGCCGCGGGCGCCTACCACTGCGGTTGGGGCGGAGGGAGGACGCTGTCCTCTCTCTCTCGCGGCCCGCCTCCTCCTTCACGAGCATTACTGCTTCGCAGAAGGAGGCGTCCGCTTCCCACTCCGTCTCGCCCCGCAGCATGGCCGCGACCAATTTCGGGCGCGAGAGGTCTCCGCCTATCGCCGCCGTGAGGACACGTCGGTGCTCTGCCCAAGCGGGGCAGTCTTGCACCGTATGCTCTACTGTGTCCTCCGGGCGATCTTCGCAGTGGTGGCACCCGGGCGTTTCCTCCTTCCCTATCAGACACAGGAACCTCCCGAAACTTCCGTGTCCGGTGAGGACCTGCGTCATCCGATAGGTCAGGACGCCGTGACGTCTCTCCAGCCACTCCTCAAAGAGGGGTCTTACCGCCGCGATTGCGGCGTGCCCGAACCTCGGTTGCGACAGTCGTTGTCTCCATACTGCCCTGAGATCGCGCCGGACCTCTTCCCGCCGCGCCTCGACTTGTCGGGGCAGCGGGAATTCTCCCCGACGCTGCGGCTCCACGCGTCACTCATAGATGCGCTGGAGGGCAGTCGCCTCCAGATCCCAGGGCAGCAATCCGGCAAGGAGGTTGGCCGATTCGCCGGCGATCGTGCGGTATCCCCGGATCATCCGGATAGCCATGACCCTCTGGCATGCGACCAGCTTTAGTGGTCGCGTCCGGATGCTCAGGGCCCACACGGGGGCCCCGTAGAGAGCCATGGACCGCACGATACCGGCGTACAACCTCCGGCAGCAGGTGTTTGGCCCGCCGATATTGGGCAGGAGTCGCCTGAGGGCGCCTGCTGCCCGGTTCAGCCTTGGGGCCAAACTCAGGAAATGCTCCCTGAAGTTCCATCGGCTGTCGAGGACGAGTCCCAGGTACTTCATCGTCCTCCCGACGCCGATGCGAACCCCTCCCACCGTTATATGGGACTCTGACCGCGGCAAGTTGCTCACATAGATCCGTTTTGCTTAATAGGATTGTAGATTTTCAAAGACGCCGATTTTATAAAGATTTTTGTTGATTATCTCAACTAAAAAGGGAAAAACAAAAAACTTTTTGAAAAAAGTGAACCGACTTCAAAATCAAACACAAAAAAACTATAAAATAACTTTTCTTTCGGAAGTCGGTGGCTTTGTTTTTTTTTTATTTCATTGACATATGGCCACCGACTTCCCTTTTTTTCAAAAAGTTTTTTCATTAAATACATTGCTCTTTTACAACCACCTCATTCTATCACTGAGTGACTGGACAAGCAATGTAAAACTGATATAACGATACCGCATCAAGCCGTAATGTCGCATGGTGCGTCCGTTGTATTTGAGCGCCCGCCCCCGTGTCCCGACAACACACAATGATAAATGTTTTAGTGTGAGTAAATCACGGAAAAAGAACGTTGTAGTGTAAAGAATTAGGTGTATATTTAAATGACTGCGTTATCGATGGCGCGTGTGTGCACTTGTTCGTAGTATTGTTTTGATAGAACTACATGCGCAAGATTATCGTCATGGTGGGGCTGTTGCGGCTTCACCGGTTTTCTATACATTTTAAACTCCACGCCATATCTCCTTCTTTAATATATCTACACACATCAAAAGTGTCTAGGGATCAAGCATTTTTATGCGGATTTCTTGAGATTGAGATGTGGCTTTGTAATAAATTTATGATTTTATAAATTTATATGGATCCTTTTTGGTGCATTTCATAATTTGAATCAGGAACTGTAAATCAAATTCGAGTAAAAGATGAAAATCAGCTGTCAATATTTTCCCTATAAAAACATACAACGCATTGAAGACATTATTAGTGCTACTGTTTCCCTACTACTGATTAAAACCAACGTTATTATGGAGCGGCGACGTCATTTAAGCAGGGAAGAAATGCTCAGAGCCGTGGGAATGATAGAAGCTGGTTCCCGGCAACGTACTGTGGCTTTAGCTCTGAATACAAGTCAGAGTGTTATCAGTCGACTTTGCACACGTTACCGAAGCACTGGTACCGTGGCTGAGCGCCATGGAGGACGGTATCGCTGCACCACACGGAGACAAGACCGATACATTCAAATCTTAACTCGAAGAGCTCCAACAATAACCGCCATGATGTTAGCCGTGAGGCTTCATCACTCTTCAGGGAACTTAATTAGCGACCAAACAGTCAGAAACCGCTTGCATGAAGTGAACCTTCATTCCCGAAGACCGCTACGGGTACCACCTATAGCAATGCACAATCGTAGGATTCGATATCAATGGGCTCTTGAACACAGAAATTGGGCAGAAGAACAATGGCGTTTCGTGTGCTTTTCTGATGAGTCTCGTTTTGGTATGAGACCGGATACAAGACGTATACGACACTGGAGAACCCCTGGACGCCAACAGCGATTAAAATCCTGCCAGGAAGTCCATCCTTATAGTGGTGGAACCATCATGGTATGGGCGGGTATTTGGATCGGCGGAAGAACTGAGTTGATTTGGATCAGAGGCAACCTCAACGCTCAAATTTATGCTGAGACGATTGTATCAGACGTCATCGTTCCTCTACAAGTGCAAATCGGTCCCTTATTTCCGTTAATGCATGATAATGCACGACCGCACACCGCAAGAGTTGTAAGACAGACTCTCGCCGCAGCTAACATCAATGTCCTGCCCTGGCCTGCTCAGTCGCCAGACTTGAACCCGATTGAGCATGCATGGGATATGCTACAGAGAAGAGCTCTGCCGAATATGGAGGGTATCCAGTCGCAAGAAGACCTTTTTTTGTTGTTGCAACGAACATGGGCGGCCATTCCACAGCGTGATTTGGATGAACTCATTTTGAGTATGCCAAACCGATGTTCTTGTGTTGTTAGTGTTCGCGGTAGAAACACGGATTATTAATTGTTTAAGTTACCCAATAAAATTTTAAAGAAAACTGTTATTTCAGTCTTTTTTTCGAACTTTAATGTTAGTGGTTCAAATGTCAAAAATCCCTTTATTAGGAAAATGGCAAATTTCTTTATGAATGCAAAGGTGACTTGGTTTATCGTTACTGTGACAAACGATAACACTTTATTTGATGAATCCTTAAAGAACATTTTAATTAATATCAATCAGGAGAAAAGTTATTGCAAAAATATATGTTGATCCCTAGACACTTTTGATGTGTGTATGTGTGCAACGTTACGAGCTTAGAAATGAGTTCGTTGTAAACGTCGGGTCGCTGCAAACCGCACGCGTACCGTTCGCAGTATGTTTGCGAACCACGTACACACAATGTTTTTGGTTACAGTACATGCAACGGTTACAGTTACGGTTCGCTAGTGAATTCCCGCCTTTACATATCATCCAGCGCCATTTTGTTCCCACTGCGGAACAAAATGGCGCTGGACGGTCTCGCTCTAGTAGGCCACCTGGTCGTAATCAAATAGGAATCTTGTCGCAATGTCTATAAGGTTGAAATCTATAAAGCAACTTGTCCTCAAATAAAAGTTATCAGTACATTCGCGCGCTACGTGTCACTGAAAAAAGAACTGTATCACTATTGAATTTAAGTATAGAATTGGGTGCAGTTATCTAAAAATGTGTTTTTTTCTTGTTGCAGCCCTTCCAAAAGGTATTACAGTGAAACGGAAAGTTCCAGAAATAAAGTCAAGTGAGTAGTTTGTGAATCCAGTTCCGGTGGGCTACCTAGAATTTATTGTGCACACTGATCTAAAAATATGGGTATTTTTTTTGTTGCAGCCCTTCCAAAAGGAATTGCAGTGAAAAGAAAAGTTCCAGAAATAAAGTCAAGTAAGTAGTATGTGAATCCAGTTCTCTTATACCCAAGGGGGTAGGTAGACCGCGGGGAGCGACCCTATAGGCGCGGGCATGCGCACGGCGAGTGACGGGTGACTCGCCGTCCAATCATGGATCATGCCCGGGTCAACAGCGCGTCGTGTTCCACGCGCGCCTCAAAGAGTGTCAGCGTAATGACCCTCTAAAGGGGCAAAGCCTCGGGGTCGCGGGACTTATAGAAATACCGTGACCCTGGAACGTAAAGGGCTATTGAAGGACACCGTGGATTTTAGTCAGTACGAGTCTGACAGTCCCTCCCGGTCTGCTGTGGGTGGGAAGATTCATTGATTGATTTAAATTATGGGTGTACCCCTTTGTTTTTGTAGAGTCGAGCGTCAATTTCGCGAATAATCACTAATATCTGTTTTACCGAGCTTTGCTCGGTTTTTAAAATGTCTATATCTTGGGAACCGAGCTTTTCTCGAACCTGGGACCTTGATAAATCGATTCCTTGAGGCGAAAATCCTCTAATCTGTAACTTTCATGAAAATCCTTAGAGCCGTTTCCGAGATCTTGATTATATATAAATAATATGCAAGAATTGCTTGTTTAAAGATAATATTAGATGTGTGGCCTCTCTGCTCTTAGGCAAAGGCCATCTCTATTTTGTTTTAGAATTGCATTATTAGTTCTAGAAAAATACCCCTATTTACGAAGTCTTACCTCTTTATAATACACTAGCTTTTCGCAGCGGCTCTGCTCGCTCCCCCCCCCCCTCTCCCCTGATTGCCTATGTCACTCAAGCAGGACCAAAGCAGCTTTCAACTGGCGAAAGAATTTTTGAAATCGGACCAGTAGATTTTGAGCCTATTCATTACAAACAAAGTTTTCCTCTTTATAACATTAGTATTGATTATAGTATCGGTAAATTATTATAAACTAAAATCTGTCTTTTTCTCTTTTCAGATAGCTCAAGAAAATTGACTACGAAGCGTATGTTCGTCATTGAATCTCACAAAACTGCTAATCCTAGACATAACGTAGCACTCGTTCTGCAACATTCCACCATTGTACCTTTTAAATCTAGATCAGGATACTTCAATTGCTTCTATTGCAACAAACAATTCGCGGGCTTCGATAAACTAAAAAGTCACGTCAACGAGCTACACGAGAATATCACCCTAAAAAATATATACCAATGCATTTACAGGCCCAACGATCGAATCAGAGCGGATGTTAGCGACATAAATTGTAGAATATGCAAAAAGAAAATAGACAATCTAAACTTTTTAATACAACATTTGACAGATGACCATAATGTCAAATTCAATTTTGGCGGTGACACTAAAAAGCCCGCGGAATGCATTTTAGGTTATGATTTGAGTGAAGGAAAGTTTAGGTGTTGCGAATGTAAAAAAGAATTTGTATTTTTCAAAACGTTAAGTAATCATATGAATGAGCATAGTACAGAGCATATTTGTGATGTGTGTGGACGATGTTTCTTACTTGCCGATCGCTTAAGAGCACATTCGGCCATTCACAAAGATAAAAGTTATGTCAAATGTGACACATGTGGCAAACTTTGTGGCTCCAAAATGTTATTAAAAAGCCATATAAGATATAAACATCAAAAACTCCCATATATGTGTTCAATTTGCAATAAAGCGTTCAACACAAGTCTCCAGCGAGTACAGCATTTAGAGGAAGTTCACCATCGCGCTCCTTCAGATTTAACTTGCAAAATATGTTCCAAAAAGTTCGACCATCATATAAACTTGAATCGTCATATGAAATTCCATTCGAATATAAAACTGGAGCCGAAATATGGGTGTAACGTTTGTGGTATGAAGTTTTCAAGGAGTAGTGGCCTTTTGAACCATTCTGTTGTACATTCCGGGGAGAAAAATTTTGAATGTGAAGTGTGTCATAAAAAGTATGGACGACGGAAAACATTGATGGAACATTTGAGGATACATAAAAATGATAGGAGGTTTGCCTGTGGCGCTTGCTCGCAGGCTTTCGTTCAAAAATGTAGTTTGAAAAATCATATACGAGTCCATCATGGCGATGTAGACTTTGAAAAACTAATTGTTGATAAGAAATTAAATGCGAAATAAAAAAATTGTTTCTAATGTATGATTGTTTTTTTATTTATGTACTCGTTACCCCCCCAAACTTTTATTTGGTTTGCTATAAAGGATTATGTTTATATACGTTTGAAATCTGTCATAATAAGTATAACCTATTGTGTATTCTGTGGTATAACTAAAAATCCAATTTCACTTTACGACAGCCATGATGGCCGAAAAGAGAGCTGTGAACAGAAGAAATGAAGTCATGGTTTATGACGATTGCAGCGCCTCCAGTGTTGAGTAGCAAACTTTCGAAAATTGGCAACACTGATCTAGATGTCTATGGTTTAAGGGGAACGCTCCAACCAGCCCGCGAAATTCAAATTTTCTTACGTTTTTTGCAATTTGCAGGCCAGTGACATATTGTAACTTTGTCAACATATGAGTTGCAGTAATAACAAGTATAATTTTAAATATAAAAATTATCAAAACATTCGCTCCATCAGCTCTCACATAGAAAAGCTGCATCTAAGTTAGATTTCGGAGATTTTAACAAGATGCAGCATCCATAGATTCAAAAATGGACTGCGCCTTCCACTCTAGAATTAAAGCCACCTGTAACAGAAATATAGGACCCGCTGTTCGATTCCTCTCTTTCTACACACATCAAAAGTGTCTAGGGATCAACATATATTTTTGCAATAACTTTTCTCCTGATTGATATTAATTAAAATGTTCTTTAAGGATTCATCAAATAAAGTGTTATCGTTTGTCACAGTAACGATAAACCAAGTCACCTTTGCATTCATAAAGAAATTTGCCATTTTCTTAGTAAAGGGATTTTTGACATTTGAACCACTAACATTAAAGTTCGAAAAAAAGACTGAAATAACAGTTTTCTTTAAAATTTTATTGGGTAACTTAAACAATTAATAATCCGTGTTTCTACCGCGAACACTAACAACACAAGAACATCGGTTTGGCATACTCAAAATGAGTTCATCCAAATCACGCTGTGGAATGGCCGCCCATGTTCGTTGCAACAACAAAAAAAGGTCTTCTTGCGACTGGATACCCTCCATATTCGGCAGAGCTCTTCTCTGTAGCATATCCCATGCATGCTCAATCGGGTTCAAGTCTGGCGACTGAGCAGGCCAGGGCAGGACATTGATGTTAGCTGCGGCGAGAGTCTGTCTTACAACTCTTGCGGTGTGCGGTCGTGCATTATCATGCATTAACTGAAATAAGGGACCGATTTGCACTTGTAGAGGAACGATGACGTCTGATACAATCGTCTCAGCATAAATTTGAGCGTTGAGGTTGCCTCTGATCCAAATCAACTCAGTTCTTCCGCCGATCCAAATACCCGCCCATACCATGATGGTTCCACCACTATAAGGATGGACTTCCTGGCAGGATTTTAATCGCTGTTGGCGTCCAGGGGTTCTCCAGTGTCGTATACGTCTTGTATCCGGTCTCATACCAAAACGAGACTCATCAGAAAAGCACACGAAACGCCATTGTTCTTCTGCACAATTTCTGTGTTCAAGAGCCCATTGATATCGAATCCTACGATTGTGCATTGCTATAGGTGGTACCCGTAGCGGTCTTCGGGAATGAAGGTTCACTTCATGCAAGCGGTTTCTGACTGTTTGGTTGCTAATTAAGTTCCCTGAAGAGTGATGAAGCCTCACGGCTAACATCATGGCGGTTATTGTTGGAGCTCTTCGAGTTAAGATTTGAATGTATCGGTCTTGTCTCCGTGTGGTGCAGCGATACCGTCCTCCATGGCGCTCAGCCACGGTACCAGTGCTTCGGTAACGTGTCCAAAGTCGACTGATAACACTCTGACTTGTATTCAGAGCTAAAGCCCAGTACCGGCGTTAGGGTAAGGCGCGGTTAGGCGACCGCCCAGGGCGCCGAATACGAAGGGGCGCCGCAGGCCTAATTTCTCGTTTTACCAATTTCTTTCATCCCATTTTTAGGTGATAAACCTAAAACCCGTCTAAAGAAAACACAAACTTACATAATTCAAGGAACGTTTGTGCAAAATTACATGCTTTTCGTTACTCAATTGAGTAAAACGCCATCTATTGCAACGCATTGCAAACATGCACAAATCCATAACAGAGAGTCACGTTACAGCTTGGCCAGAACGGATTGAAACGGAACTAAAATTTTTATTTCTGACAGCGTTTTAAAATCTTTGATATTTGATGTAAACAAGGACCGCAGGTTTGTTAGATTTATTATTGTGCCACAAAACTAACGCGATAAGTGAAAGAAAATAAAATAAAATCATTCAAAGTGCTGGTAGCGCGAAGACAGTGGCGACTTCCGGTTTTCTACATTTTTATGTCAAGCTGTAGTTGAACTTTTTCATTCTGTTTGATCGAACGGAAGTAAAAGTCTTCAGTTTTCTTTTTTTATCGAAATTACGTGCCCGGCATTGGTTGAGGCCATGCTGCGGGGTGAGACGGAATGAGAAGCGGTCGCCTCCTTCTGCCAAGCAGTTATGCTCGCAAAGCAGGAGACGGGCCGCGTAAGGAAGAGGACAGCGTCCTCCCTCCACCCAAGACGCAGTGGTAGACGCCCACGGCAATGGACGTCGGCAGACGGTCTCTGGCCACCGCCCGTAGGCGCGGGCATGCGGGCGTTGTTGACTCGCTGTCCGACCCATGGACCATGCCCGTGTCGACGGCGCGTTGTGTTCCACGCGTGCCCTAAAGAGTGTCAGCATAATGACGGGGCCACAGCCTGCCGGGGTCGCGGGACTCACGAATTACCGTGATCCCGGAACGTAAAGGGCTATTGAAGGACAGTCTCTCCCGCCCTGCTTTGAGTGGGAGGACTCATTTGATGATTTTACCACGATAAAAAAAGTACAGCTATATCTATCCGAAATTTCGAACTAAACTACGGAGACAAGCTGCCTGCGACATGGTGACCCCCCCCCCCCTGATGTAAAAGCTGGATCCTCCCTTGCAGTTAAAGGGCGCCGTAGAAAATCTCGCCCAAGGGCGCTGGTAGTGCTAAAACCGGCACTGCTAAAGCCACAGTACGTTGCCGGGAACCAGCTTCTATCATTCCCACGGCTCTGAGCATTTCTTCCCTGCTTAAATGACGTCGCCGCTCCATAATAACGTTGGTTTTAATCAGTAGTAGGGAAACAGTAGCACTAATAATGTCTTCAATGCGTTGTATGTTTTTAAAGGGAAAATATTGACAGCTGATTTTCATCTTTTACTCGAATTTGATTTACAGTTCCTGATTCAAATTATGAAATGCACCAAAAAGGATCCATATAAATTTATAAAATCATAAATTTATTACAAAGCCACATCTCAATCTCAAGAAATCCGCATAAAAATGCTTGATCCCTAGACACTTTTGATGTGTGTATTGAACATCTCATTTATTATTTTTTTAGTTCCATTTCCTCATGCTAATTAGAGATGGCTTAATTATATACTCATGTCACTTAACTTACTGTAAAACTTGTTTTAAACTAGCAGGAATGTATCGAAGACCAGGGACCATATTTAATCTTTTCATTATTTTAGTTCATATCTGGACGTACTAGGTGTTATCACCAGACGTGAACTATAATAAAGTTTTAATCGATTGTTTCGCCTTACTACCCCTTCTACACGGTCAGGTGGTCAGGTCTATAAGTTGTACGTTTTATAAGTTGGTCGACTATTGCTCGTAAACTTGTAAAGCCTACTTATTCACGATAATTTTCTTTTAAACTTCGTTATATATACTACTATTGTGATTTTTTTCACACCCTCAAACATAACCGTTTAGCTGGTAGAGGGGGGGGACACTCGAGTCGAGCAAAAATTAGCACTTTAAAGCTTAATATTTCACAAACGAATCTTTTTATCAAAAAAATGTTAATGGAAACTATCAATATTTTTTAAAGACCTATTAATTGATACCCCACACTAAGGGGTACGCGAGAAAAAAAAAAACATCCCCACTTTACGTGTACAGGAGGTACCCTAAAAAAAATATTTTACGAGATTTTCTTTTACCACATTTTCGGCACAACAAATCCGTATATTTACACCAAATTACAGCTTTCTAGTACTGGGCGTCTCTGAGCTAAGCTGCGGACAGACGGACGGACGGACGGACATGGCGAAACTATAAGGGTTCCTTGTTGACTACGGAACCCTAAAAATGGTGAACGCCGGACCGAACTGACAAGTTTTCCGACCGTAGCGCATCCCTCCCGACCGTCGACCGGACCGTCAGCCGACAGGCTGCGTCCGCGGTGCGCGGTCGACCGGACCGTCGTCAGCCGACAGCGTTCCAGACGGTGGGGTACTGTGACACGACCAAGGTCACCTCTGTCAGACCTGACCGCCTGACCGTGTAGAAGGGGTTTAAAACCCCTTCTACACGGTCAGGTGGTCAGGTCTGACAGAGGTGACCTTGGTCCGGTGGGAATGAAAATCTACCGTGTAGACGTTGGTCGTGCGACCAAATATGGGCGGAGTCAGTCGAGCGTTGGTCGGGAGCGCATCCGTCCCGACAGGCCGCGTCCGCGGTCGAACCCGACCGTTTGGAACGCCGTCGCACGACGGGACCGCGTCAGTGTGCAGTTGTCAGTCAATGCGGGTGCACGTCGAATTTTGAAAACCGGCCAAGTGCGTGTCGGGCCACGCACAGTGTAGGGTTCCGTAGTTGCCCATCAAAATACTTATGCGAACTAACTAAACTGATTCGCTGAATTTAATTTTAAGAAGAAGAATTTTCAAAATCGGTCCAAGCGTCTTTGAGAAATCGGGGAAAATACATAAAAAAAAAATTACGAAGAATTGAGAACTTCCTCCTTTTTTTGAATTTAGTTAAAAATAGTTGAGAATAAAAACCTACCTATCCCCAAAACATACCCACCTATTATAGCTGTAAAAATAAAGTTGACAAACTTACATTTGCAGTTGAAGAACATGTTCTCCGATACATTTTGTTTAGGAAAATATATTATCCAAGTACGTTTTATAAGTTGGTCGACTATTACTCGTAAACTTGTAAAGCCTACTTATTCATGATAATTTTCTTTTAAACTTCGTTATATATACTACAGCTTGACATAAAAATGTAGAAAACCGGAAGTCGCCACTGTCTTCGCGCTACCAGCACTTTGAATGATTTTAATTTATTTTTTTTCACTTACTACGTTAGTTTTATGGCACAATAATAAATCTAACAAACCTGCGGTCTTTGTTTACTTCAAATATTAAAGATTTTAAAACGCTGTCTGAAATAAAAATTTTAGTTCCGTTTCAATCCGTTCTGGCCAAGCTGTACTGTTGTGATTTTTTTCACACCCTCAAACATAACCGTTTAGCTGGTAGAGGGGGGGGACACTCGAGTCGAGCAAAAATTAGCACTTTGAAGCTTAATATTTCACAAACGAATCTTTTTATCAAAAAAATGTTAATGGAAACTATCAATATTTTTTAAAGACCTATTAATTGATACCCCACACTAAGGGGTACGCGAGAAAAAAAAAAAACATCCCCACTTTACGTGTACAGGAGGTACCCTTTTTTTTTTTTTTTTTTTTTTAGGTGGTAAAATCATCAAATGAGTTCTCCCGCCCTGGGTGGGGCGGAAGGGACTGTCAGACTCTTACTGACTAAAATCCACCCGTGTTCCTTCCTATACCCTTTACGTTCCGGGGCCACGGTAACCTGGGTTAAGAAAAAACCCGCGACCCCAGCAGGCATTTGGCGCGAAACACGACGCGCCACCGACCCGGGCTTGGTCCTTGGTCGGACGGCGAGCTACCCATAACTCACCGTCCGCAAGCCCGCTCCACCGCTGTGCCCTCTGCTAATCAGAGGGACACGCGTTGGAGCGTCCACACGACAGGCTATTCGCATACGGGCAAAGAGACCCCTTAGGCACACAGTGCCTAAGGAAGAGTTTTTGCCCGCATCCCAGGGTGCACCGGCCCGAAAAACTGGTCTTCCCCCCGGACGTATCCGAGAGGGAACTCCAGTCCACGGGCGCACGTGGAGGTTTCCTGTCATAGCACCCCACAGGAGGTACCCTAAAAAAAAATATTTTACGAGATTTTCTTTTACCACATTTTCGGCACAACAAATCCGTATATTTACACCAAATTACAGCTTTCTAGTACTGGGCGTCTCTGAGCTAAGCTGCGGACAGACGGACGGACGGACGGACATGGCGAAACTATAAGGGTTCCTTGTTGACTACGGAACCCTAAAAATGGTGAACGCCGGACCGAACTGACAAGTTTTCCGACCGTAGCGCATCCCTCCCGACCGTCGACCGGACCGTCAGCCGACAGGCTGCGTCCGCGGTGCGCGGTCGACCGGACCGTCGTCAGCCGACAGCGTTCCAGACGGTGGGGTACTGTGACACGACCAAGGTCACCTCTGTCAGACCTGACCGCCTGACCGTGTAGAAGGGGTTTAGTGGCCCAGCATCAAGAACAGGGTCCAAGATAATAAAAAATAATAGGTATGGTAATAAAGGCCGGTGCCGGTAGTTAGGGCACTAGAGGGAGGAAACTCCTCAAGATGCGCGCCGTGTCCAAGAGAAATACTTTCTGCATCAAGCCCTAGAGCCAGTTGCACATTAAAAGCCTTTTATTTAAAGACTATGGAAGACTTACAGCTAAATACAATATTGATAAATAACAGTAGGTACAATAATCTGACAGCCAATTACAAGTCTTCACGTTTAGAACCCGTTTGTTATAAAAGAACTGTGGAGCAAATTGTACATACCGCTAAATAATGCCATAAAACTAAAAATTAAATATGATTCTAAAGGTCGAAGCAGTAAATTATTGTTAACACATTTTAAGTAGAATGTATGCAAAGTTTTATGACATTCAAAGAGAAAACAAACTCATCGAGTAGAAAATACTCATCCCATGGGTAGTACACACGGCTACATTATCAAGCTATGCAAAATTAGTTTTAAACTGACCGTTCAGTGTTCCGAAAGATCATATATTATGTGAGCCCAAGACAAGACAAACTGGTTTTGTAAAGCTTGATGTGTAGCCGTGGTGTGTATGGCGCCCATTACACGGTCAATCTAGATTGCAATCCGAGATCTCGGATCGAGATCACGGATCACTGGATCGCGTAACAACATTACACGTTCAATCCTGATTTCTTCAGTCCATGTATCGTAACCGCCGCGTTAACACCTGTACCTGTTGCCATGGATATAAATAAACTCAGATGAAAGAAATTTCTTTAATCTATTTTTTTAATCTGAGTAAATAAAGTTAAAGCAGTAGTTGAGGCGGTGGTGTCCCTTGTTTTGGCCTTAACGTTGAAGAAAAGGATTCGAAAAAGGCGCTGGGTTAAACAGTGGTTACTCAAAAGAGAAATGTACACTCATTTAAATCTACTAAATGAAATCCAACTAATTGCTGAAGTTGACGATTATAAAAAATACTTCAGGCTGGGGGAAAAATGTTTTGATCGTCCATTTTCAAAGAGCGCACAGCTTGTACTGACGCGATCTTGCGCTTACACGTTCAATCTTGATCGCGATCAGGGGATCGCAATCTGGATTTCAAAATATCTAGATAATTTTGTGATCAGATACATCAATCCGTCAATCTAACTCGTACATTATCAATCTGGATCGTGATCATTGATTTTGATCGCGGATCGCGATCTAGATTGACCGTGTAATGGGCGCCTATAGACAGGACCTAAAGCGTGTCCGAACTATAAGTTCCTTGCCGAATTAAAAGATCTCGTAGTCCTAGTATATATGTTCTGTGGATAAACCTGGCAACAAATACAGTAGTCAGTAGACTAGGCACATATTAAAGAAAAACGATTCTGGCGGGAACTTGAAAAAAGCGCGGTTCAGAAAATTTTTTGAAAATTAATTTTTAATAAATTGTTAGGTTTTTTTTTAGAATAAAAGTGGAAAAAAAACGACTAAATTATATAAAGTAATTCGACGAAATGGTGGGTAACGAGGGGGGCGGGGATAACCCGCCCGGCCCCCTAAAGCGTCCTCGGGCTGAGGAGACACTACAAGGAGCGAGAGACTCTGACGGTGGCGATGGCGGCGGTGGTGAGCGTATTGACTCTTTTTCGCCTTTCATTAAGCCAAATTATAAAAGACTATATCCCGAACACTCGAATAACACAGACTTTAAAGTTTTTATTGAATCTAACGGAAAGGACAAGATAGGCAACAAGAGCCCAATATATTTAAACCATATATTCACGAACGAAATTAAAGGTGTGACGGCAATCCAACGCGTGAATGCCAATAAAATAGCCATTATATTCAAGCAATATAATACAGCTAATAATTTCATAATGAATACATCTTTTCTAAATAAACACAACATGAAGGCCTTCATACCAGCTGCACAAATAGAAAAAACTGGCATTATAAGATTTGTTCCTCCTAATATATCCAATAAAGATCTATATACAAAGCTATCATCTATTTATGAAATCATCGCAATAAGAAGATTTACAAAAAAAGTTGGCCAAGAGCGTGTCCCACTACAAACAGTGAGCATTACTTTCCTTTCCAATATTCTTCCAGACAATGTTCAATATGATTTATTTTCCTATAGAGTTTTTGAATATGTGTCCCCTTTACAACAATGTTTTAGATGTTTTAAATTTAATCACTCTGCAAGAATTTGTAATAGTAAACAAAGATGTTCAATTTGTGGAGGTGAGCACTTATATAAGGAATGCGATAAACCAACTGAGGTCTGTTGTATAAACTGCAGTGGGCCCCATCTTGCAATTTCAAAATTATGCCCTATTAAAATGAATAAAATTATTGAAAAGAAAAATAAAATAACTTATGCAAGTGCTACCCAAACTAAAAACATAACTAAAACAACTGAATTCCCTCCGCTATCGCCGCCAAAAAGGCAACTTGTACATAATCCTGTAATTAAGCCTATAAATAGTAAAACTGTAAATAATGGTGTAAATAATGTTGTAAATAATAATGTAAATGATGTTGTAAATAATAGTGTAAGTAATGTCAGTGACCTTAAAACTCAAATAATTGCCAACAATGGTGTACTTATGGCCCTAGTACAGACATTGGTGGAGTTGGGAAATAAAGGGGATAAAACCCCTACTACCATTAAAACAATTACAGATACATTAGTTAAAAACCTTAAATAATGGACCCAAATTTCACACAACATAAACTACGAATTGCTCAGTTTAATATTCAAAGTGCAAATAGTAAAAAACCCCTATTAATAAAATTTTTAAAAGAACAAAATATTGATATTTGTCTGCTCAATGAAACATGGTTTAAAGATAACAATTTTAGAATACCTGGATACAATATTTATAACAAAAATTCGAATAATGCTCATAATGGTGTAGCAATATTGATTAGACCATATCTTAAATATAATATAATAAACACGCAATTCTATGAAAATATTCAAACAGTAGCTTTATCCATAAGTACGGTACGCGGCAGTTTAACTGTGCTCTGTGTATATTGCCCGCCAACAACTGCACACGTACGAATTCATAGATTACACGACATAATTCAAGGTCTTCCTAAGCCTATATTTATTAGTGGAGATTTCAATGCACATCATATTGCTTTTGGATGTCTTTCAACTAAAAGCCGAGGTCACGATTTGTTTAATATAATTGATGACTTAGATTTATGTATTTTAAATGATGGAAGTTTTACAACTATTAATAGACCAGGACAAAATCCTTCTGCTATTGATGTTAGCTTCATCAGTTCTAACCTTGCATCATTGTGTGAGTGGACTGTGCATGATGATACCATGGGAAGTTATCACTACCCAACCATTACAGAAATTTCATTACTTGTAGATAAATATCACATAAATCCTCCGGTCAATAAGTTTTTATATAAAAAAGCAGATTGGCAGACATATAAAACAATATCAAAAGTAATATTTAATGATTTAACTCTTAAACTATATGATCCTGTTCTTACATACAACGATTTCTGTTCTCGTTTAGATTTGCTAAAAGAAATAACAATTCCAAAATTATGTAAAATAAACAAGTTTAAAAGTAGACCCCCAGCTCCTTGGTGGAATGACATATGTGAAAAAAGTGTTGTTGCTTCATATGATGCATTGAAATTATATAGGAGGGAGCCTAGTATGGAAAACTATTTAAATTACAAAAGAATAGACGCCAAGAAAAAAAGAACTATCTCTGAGCAAAAGAAAGTTGGATGGAACAACTTATGTAACAGTTTCAATAGAACTACTCCAATAAGTAAGATCTGGAATTATTTAAAGATGTTCAAAGGTATTAGACCTGGTAACAAATCATATAAAGATGATTTTATTTTTCCATTTTTAGATAAATTATCTGATAATACCAATTTAACTGATTCTAGTAATATAAATAACCTTTTTGATATTAACAATGATAATTTGAATTCAAAATTTTTATTAGATCCTTTTTCATGGCGCGAATTTACAATGGCTTTGCAAAGTAGACGAAATACGACACCTGGTTTAGATGACTATCCATACATTATCATTAAAAACTTAGATGAATCTGCCCAACAGATATTTCTTAACATTCTTAATCTGCTTTGGCATACTAAAACTATCCCTCAATCATGGAAAACACAATGTGTGATTCCAATACTAAAACCAGAGAAACCCCCAGAACTTCCTAGTTCTTACAGACCAATTTCATTATCTTCATGTCTTGGGAAAATTTTTGAAAACATGATTAAATTTCGTCTTGATTGGTATGTTGAATCCAATGGTATCATTCCACATGTCCAATATGGCTTTCGTCGTGGCCGCAGTTGTGCAGATAGTTTTATTTCTCTGATTTCTGACCTGAAACATGCAAAGAATAAAAAATTACATACAGTTTGTACTTTTCTAGATGTTCAAGGTGCCTTTGACAGTGTAGATCCTGCAATATTAGTCAAAATTATGTCCAGGCTAGGTATACCTGGACAGTTATGTAAATGGATTTTTAACTTTTTGAATAATAGGACACTGTATATAAGACATAATAATAAACTGTTTGGACCAAAATCTGCTTCAAGAGGCACAATGCAGGGAGCTACACTGTCCCCTTTGCTGTACAATATTTTCACAAGTGAAATTTGTAAGTTTGTGAATAATAAAGATGTAAATATTCTTCAATTTGCCGATGATATTGTTATATACAGCAGTAACTATAATTTAGGGATGGCAATTGACAATGTAAATATAGCTTTAAGTCAGTTATATCACTATTATAATGATGTATTACATTTAAAAATCAATCCATCTAAAAGCAATGTAATGATCTTTGGTAATGATAGCTCCACATCTAACATAATTTACAACAATGAAATTATACCCAAAGTCAGTTCTAAGAAATTTCTGGGGATAATAATAGACCAAAAATTGACTTTTGAGACACATATTAGACACATTTCCAAAAATGCTTTAAAAGGTTTAAATTTAATGAAATGTCTAGCTGGTGTATCATGGGGAGCAGACCCTAAAACATTATCATTACTATATAAAGCTATTGTTCGAAGCCATTTTGATTACAGTTCACTAGGTTATATGTACAGCTCACATGTAAATAAATTAGATGTCATGCAGAATAGGGCTTTGAGAGTAATTACTGGTGCAATGTGCTCCACTCCCATTAGGGCCATGGAAGTGGAGACTAAAATCATGCCCTTAAATTTGAGAAGATTATTACTTGCACAGAGATATTCACTCAAATTAATATCCTCTAACAACAGGCAGATAATAAATAAAATATTACCTTTTGTACATGAAAATCCTGAGACGCAAACAAAAGAAGATCTGCTAAATGGTATTTTTCCAAAGTTGTCCAACATCTTACTTGAAATAGACAATAGTTGTTCCAATATTAGAAAACAATGTCCATGGCCATGTTATTCCTTTACATACCAATGTATTTCACACCCTGTAAAAGTTTTTCAAAACACAATCACAAACAATTTAGATATGTTACAGTTCTTAGAACAAAACAAAAGTTACTATACTTTGTACACTGATGGTAGCAAGGGGAGTGGATATGTCCATGCGACATTGTATGATCCACAAAAAAAATTCTCTCAAAGCTTTGTTCTACATAAAACTTGTTCAATATTTACAGCGGAGGCATATGCGGTTTATCAAGCATTATTAAGAATACGTTTGATTTGTAACTGTAAATACTTTTTAATTGTTTCTGATTCGCTAAGCATAATAACAGCCTTATCTAACCTTAAAGTGGCATTTAAAACTAATTATATTCTTTATTTTATTAAACAAATAATCTACCAATATCATCTTGAACATATACAAATTGCCTTCTTGTGGGTTCCCTCTCACAGGGGTATTACAGGAAACGAAATAGCTGATAAAACCGCATATGAGGGTCAGAATTCTATAGATGTAAAAGTTACAGTTAAGGTCCCTATGACTGACTATTTAGAAAATGTTAATAGGAAAATTAATGAGTTGTGGTATGAAATATGGAAAAAAGACCAAGAGACGAAAGGAAAGTGGTATGGGACCATTCAAGAAAACCTACCTAATAGACCGTGGTATGATCAACTAAAAGAGGCCAGCAGAGATTTTATCACCACGATGAATAGACTGCGCTTTGGTCATAACACTGCACCGTCACACCTTGCAAGAATGAATATTATTCGAAGTAGTTTATGTCCGTTTTGCGAATCAAGAGAAGGAACCGTTGAACATCTCATCTTTGAATGTCAAAACTTCTTGCTTGACAGATTAGTGTTGGCTAGTGAATTAAGTGATGTGAATACAATAAGTGATTCTTCCCGCCCACCGCCGCCCCTTGAACAGTTATTAAAAGACCAAAATAGTTATAAACCTATATACAAGTACATAAAAAATACAGTGAACTCAATTTAAAATAAAGTGAAGAAAAAAAAAGGAAAGTGAAAATAAAAAGACTTGACCTAAAGGTCTTAGTTACCAGGTCATAAAATTCCACAAAAAAAAAAAAAAAAAAGCACATATTAAAAAAAATATATATATATTGCTAGGCACATGTCAATTGTCAATGTCAAAAACGGAAAACAACATGGCGACTGCTCCAAATTGTGCGCTTCTGAATTTCTGATGTTTTTTTCACTACGGTTATTTATGATTTAATTGATTGTGGTTAATCCTAAGTTAAATATTTGTGCTAATAAGATTTAAATATAGTTAAATGTCTCTGAACCCTTCAAAATGGCGTCTGTAGAGTTTAAATTAGAAAAAGATTTGTGTCGGTGTTGTCACTGTGTGGGAAGTTTCAAAAATTTGGCTGAACCGTTCAAGACTGCCGTTTCAGAGGAAATTTATTGGGATATGTTGAAAGAATGTTTCAACATTGACGTGAGTAATATGCACAAATTACTTGAACACGCGGACACGGTCAAATTTCATTCGGATTGAGTGTAGCAAAATTAGTTGTATAAATTGCTTGTACGTTCGGAACAATGTCCTGATGATTCTTTGTTCGGTTAAAATTTCCATTATGGACCGTTGATTTATGGAAGGGTGAGGGTGGGGGGAGGGGAGGGGGGGAAAGGGCTGCCCCCCTGCACCATCCCCACATCTCGGAGCCCCATTGTTATGGAGATATCCATGCTTGAAGTTTTAGGTTAGAATGAATTTTGAGGCTATGTTTTCTTAATATTTTGGACAATATAAACCTGATTTATTGAAGGAAAGAGTCGTGGGGAGCCAGGTCGACGGAGCCCCGCTGCGCGGGGCTCCTACTTCTGGGTGGTTTATAAAAAAATAACCACGAAGGGGATAGCGGGGTCTATTCGCTCGCTTCGCTCGCTCACACGACCCCGCCAACCCCTTCTAACCTAACCTGTCCGAGTCGGGGTGCCCCAAGTCCCGAGCTCGCTTCGCTCGCTCTTGCACTCAATAAAACACCAAAGTATTAACATTTTGACAAACGATGACTGACAGACAAAAAAAGACGCTCTAAAACAAAATAGCGTCGCTATACGTTTCGTTCCACCTAATGTAAACACAAAAATTCGTTAATTTGTGTGTAAAAAGTTAATGTAATTGCATAGTACAAAAATTATTGTGTTTTATTAGTATATAGTTTAAATTAGTATATCGTACATAAAATTATATCTAAGTAAAACGTGACATAAATTTAATAAGATACACCTCGAAGTCGTCAACAGAACGTGAAATGTCAACTTTGACATCTAAAATGACAAAAATAGAGTGCTATTTTCCAATTTGTATGGAAACTTTAAACAAATTAATCTCGTAAACTGTGAACGTCCGAAACTTGAAAATTTGTAAAAAGCTTTCTATTTATGAGTACTATCTACAAAAAAAATATGAACTTCGAAATCAACGGTCCATAATGGATAGTTTAGCCCTTTGTTCAGATACTGCTATATATGCTGTATGACTAGGTTTGCCAGGTCGTAGAACTGTAAAGAAGGACTTAAGGCTGTGCGCTGCGTTAGGCGGGCGACCGCGTGGCCTCGCTGTTTCATGTAGTCTCATAGACCAGCGCTGCGTGCAGCGGGTCGCCCGTCGATGAGATTACATGAAAACAGCACGCCACGCTGACGCCCACGCCGGGCGCCCGCCTAACTCAGCGCACGGCCTAAGAGTCAGTTTGCCTGGACATCTGGGTGAAAAGATCTCGTAGTCCTGTATAAGAAGATTCCTGTCGCTGTGCAACAGCAAGCGATCTCTGCTAGTGCTAGTCCGCTCGCGATACAGTTGAGGCAGGTAGAGACTGAAATATGAGTAAGATAAACAAAAATCATTTAAATAGCCTGACATAAATGAACATGCAACCTAAAAGTTTGACTGTGTTGGGCTTTTTGAACACAACACGCTGTATGACATGCAGTTGGTGGGTTAGCTTGACTGTCATTCTCCATGTAACAACTTCATAGGTTGGGACTTGAAGAGAGATATAATTGTACACCTGGCTTTTCAGTCAAATTCATCATCTGGCTAGCCTTTTCCCAACTATATTGGGGTCGGCTTCCAGTCGAACGAGATGCAGCTGAATATCAGTATTTTACATGGAGCGACTGCCTATCAGACCTCCACAACCTAGTAACTGGGTAATACGATACTCTGTGGTAAGACTGGTTTTCAGACTTTAGGCAGGGGTCACCAATTAGTTTTGTTCGGGGTCCACTTTAAGACATGAAATGACCATCGCAATCCGCAGAACATTTTATAGAAAAAAAATTGTTAAAATAATGCAATTACGGAATATATACAGGGTGATTTTTTTCTAATTTTTGAAATATTTGATTTTTATTTAGGGTAAATACGCCATATGTCGGCCCCCCCCAAACTTCGGCCCTCTGCACATTTTCAGCTTGCGTTCATTTAAAACGTAATGAAGTGACAAATTTGCCACTCGAATTACCACCTTAGTTCATACTATATATTTACAAACCGTTACTTTCCGATTACGACACTCACTCTTCGCACACTGAGCTTCAGCAGCGATTGCGCCGTCGAAGCGTCAAGTTCATATTGAAAGTACCTTACTTGCTGTGAATACCCACACTTCGGGGATTGATATTAGAACGGTAAAACATTCCTTTTTTATTGTTTTAAGCTTTATTATCAGTAATTAGTAATTTTTACTATATTTTGAGACAGTTTTTTCAATGTTTAACGTATTGTTTTAAAAGAAAAATAGGAGGCCGCCAATAGACTACCAATTTTGAGTTAAAACCCGATTCTCGGCCATGGTCGACTTAAAGTAAATGCAGTCTGTTTTATAAATTCCAATTGTATACTAATTCCATTGCCTTACTATGAGAATTTGCAACGCATATAGGCAAATAAATCTATTTTACTTTTAATCGCCAAATACCGGCCGGGGTGATAGAAGTTGAATCTCGAGAAATAGTTACATGAAATAGGGGCCGGCTTTAGAAATACTAAAGATCGTAATGTCGACCAGCCTCGAATTCGGGCCCAACTATACAGGCTGATTGCTTTTTATTATTTTCTCAAAATTAAATGTTCATTGTACAATTTAATTTATTAATAATATTAAGAGTTACGTTTAAATGGGAGGATAAAATTGGAAACATTTATGATAGCTTATTACGGTTTGGGAATATAAGATAAAAATTGCTCTTTGGAACTTGCTACCTAATAAAGCCATGTTAATTAGCTTAAAACATATAAATGGTTGGTCGTGAATCTTTCATTCATTAATTAACCTGCATGTCACAAAAAGCTGCATTTAGAATTAATGATTTTAATTTAAGGTACTACAATGACAGAGCAGGGAGATCAAGGGCCTTTACGGAAACAGAAAATTACCTATGTAGTTACGATCGCAACTTTACCTAACATAAATTAAGTGCATTTAAAAAAAAATACTTTACCTACTATTAAACAAAATTCGATTCATAATGTACGAGTAATACTTAGTGAGACTCCTGCCAAAATAAATCATATTAATAATATTTGTCTGTCTTAATTTAAAACACCCTCTACCCGGCCGACATTTGGGAAAAACGCGACCGACCATGGGCCGTGAATGGCCGACTTTAGGGTTTTTTCGTTCTCGACGCATCTAAACCTTAGTACTTTTTCCTTGTAGTAGAAATGTCAACCTTATGCCCATAAACATGAAATAGGTTTATCAAACTATCCAAAACCACACTGGAAGCTATCCTTTCGTTGCAAATTGATGGTTCCAGACCGATCCCAAAACAGAAAAACCGTAAGGGGGCCGACATTTAGCGTATTTACCCTACTTTAAAAATGAAAAATTATATAAATTATAAATGTGTTTTTATCAATTATAAATTGTGCTTATTTACACATTGCACTCTCTCAGAAAGAAAAAATATCAGACTGATCTGAAAATTTGAAGTGCATTTAATTTCATATCAATGCAAGAATTGAAGATTTTTAGTAGATTCTAAAAAACAATTATTTTTTTTTTAATTTTCCTGGCGCGTCTAAATAGGTCTCTAATCGGACTACCTAAAAAACTTTTATATCCATTTGGCCTGGACCATCCTGTATATACAATAATTATAACAAAGGTATTTTTTTTATATTTCTATGAAAAAAGTGTCATATTTTTTGGAAACTTAAATGTTAGTGTTTAAAAAAAATCGATCATAAGATCGTACTCTGTAGTGCAAATCGCTGTGTCCTCGCGTTCCGCACACCATGGGTCGGCGGTCCGGACGCGGACCGCGGTCTGTCATTTGGTGACCCCTGCTTTAGAGCTTCTGACTAACAGTAACGAACGACTGTCAAAGATCTACAAATGACAGCTGGGACCAACGGCTTTACGTGCTTTCCGAGGCACGGCGAAAATTGGCTATGACTGATGGTCACCCATCCACAAACCAACCTCGGCAAGCGCGGCCTAACCCGGAAGATCGGCCTGTGCGGCTGTAATTATTTAGCCACGAGCTTCTTTTTAGTCAGATTAAAATATTTAAATCCATTACAGATGTCACCAGTCCCCGACATGCTAAATGCCTCAACGAACACAATCTGTGACGCTTGCATCATACGTCTACAAGACGCAGCAGACTTCAAGAAACAAGTGCTACTGTGTGAGGAGAGATTCAAGGATATTTATAAGAATAGTAGTTTGAAAGGTACATTGATGAAATGCTTTTAAACATTCACTGTCTTACTACAAAAATTTTGTCCACTGCTTCAGTGTAACCATAAAAGAACTAGATATCGTCGCTGCGCGTGCAAAAGTCGCTATATGTTTTTTGTGGTTTTCTTTTTTTTAATGCAATTTAAACGTTATTTCAATGCGCACATAATGTAAAAACAGCTATGTGATAGATGCAATATTTAAAGAGTTGTGGCTAGTTACAGAATGTCCCTATGTGACATTTATACATTGAAAGTTCCCTATGTGAATTCTAACACATAACGTGTTTAATGTTATGTGTTAGAATTCACATAGCTAAAATAAATTTTATAAAAACAGAAGCAAAAATAGCTGATTAATGCAAGGTTTCTTGTTTTTTCAGGAACAATCACCACTATCGAGATTAAAGAAGAGCCTGATGAAGAATTACCTGAATCAGACGGTAAGTGAATCAAAAATTGCAAATGTCCTCCTAACATGAGAGAGAGTCGAATGGCATTAAAACAAATTTTGGCCAATTTCACTCATTTCTGTCGACAACTCACACTTGACCAAAGAAATAAAAATGCCAAAATTGTCATCATCAAAAAAGAGCTAAAGGTTCCTAAGAAAGTTTTCCTGTATTTCATAAAGATTCGGATATCTCCCTTTTGGTCAATTTAAAAGAAACACCCTGTATATTCGTATGCATATACACTTCTCATCAAAAAAATCGAAACACCTCGCAGTTTATGATTTGATAAGGATTATCAGAAAAATGTGTATATTTAGGAATAAATGTAAAATGTCATTTAATAGTGAGTAGTATGAGGTTTTTAAATCCTAATGTTAATGTTCTAAATTCAAATTAAGTCTTCATAGGTTTCGTATTTTGTATAATGAGTAATTTTTACCCTGTATGGAATATGAAGGAAATGGGTAAAACAACACGCGTAAATGAAAAAAAAATGTAAGAAACGTTTATTTAATAACTTGTATTCCCTCCGCGAGCTCTTATTACTGCTTCCATACGGTTCTTCATCGATCGGATGAGAGTCACGATCACATGTTGTGGTATATTATCCCATTCCTCTTGGATTGCATTTTGCAGCTGGCTAAGTGTTTCTGGGGCTGGATCTCTTGCTCGAATTCGTCTCTTTAATTCATCCCATAGATGTTCAATGGGATTCATGTCCGGGCTTCTTGCTGGCCATACCATAATGGAGATACCGACTTCGGTAAGATAATCTCGTACGACGCCCGCGGTGTGAGCTCTAGCATTGTCGTGCATGAATATGAAGTCGTTGCCAATAAAATGTGCATAGGGCATCACATGAGGTTCAAGACACTGTTCGATGTACCGATGAGAGTTTAGTGCAGGCAGCCGTGGCCCAGACACAAAGGCAAGTTCTGTCTTACCGTCGGCGCTGATTCCTCCCCAAACCGTCCACGAACCGCCACCATAGCTGACCTTTTCTTCAATGCAGCATTGTGCAAAGCGTTCTCCATCTCTTCTGTAGACCTTGTTCCTTCCGTCGTTACCATACAGCATAATTTTACACTCATCAGAAAACAGTACTTTGCTCCACTGAAGGTATGACCAAGTTAGGTGCTCGCGTGCAAAGTTAAGGCGCGCTCTTCGATGGTCTGCAGTTAATTTCGGCCCATTCGCTGGCTTATGCGGTGCCAATCCGCGTTCCTTCAACCTTCTTCTTATTGTAGAGTCACTTACAGCTACTCTTCGTACAACGCGAAGCTGCTGCTGCAGTTGAAAAGCGTTAAGGCGTCGATTTCGTAAAGAAGTTGTTACAATAAATCGATCATCTCGCTCAGAAGTGACCCGATTCCTGCCAGATCCTGAACGGCGCGTGAACGAACCAGTCTCCCGATAGCGTTTGTAGACTCTATGAACAGATGATAAGCTTAGATGCAATCTTGCAGCCACAACACGCTGACTAAGTCCAGAATCCAGCAATGCCACCACTTGGGCGGCTTCTGCGGGCGAAGTATCCATATGTTTTAGAAAAAAAAGTTTTTTCAGACGTCCCAAAGTCACAGTAAATGAAATAAGAAACAGAAAGTTTAAAGACAAGCGCTAATTTTTAGTTTTTAAACGAGAAACGTACTCCAACCCTAAATACACATTTGTCTCAAAACAGTGATTAATTTCATTTAAAGGATAAACAAATGAAATTATTTCGAATTTTGATTTTTTTCTTCTTACTGTAATGACCAAACTGCCAGCTACACAGTAATGTTTTTTTTTCATGGAATTAATTCTCTTTTGTAAAAAATTAGGACAAAAACAATAAAAACGAAAGTGTTTCGATTTTTTTGATGAGAAGTGTAGTAAAAACGGTTATTACAATATTACAAACGGACACTCCAATTTTATTTAACCGATTCATGGCCCATGACGCGCCAGGCGCGTCATAAGCAGATATCACGGGAGGCCCTTGACGCACCTAGCGCGTCATATAGAATTTACTTAAAAACAGATTTTAAAAAGTTGAGATAAAGAGAACTATCATTTCTTACCCTAAATTAAACATTGCAGTTAACAATACCCTTGGCCATTAATTTTGAATACATATTTTATAAGTCAGGTATAGCAAACCTTTGGTAAGTTTACAAACTTATATGAGGTGGAAGGGACACGAAAAATTTGAATTTCGCGAGCAACCTTAACTTCTTCCTTAATAATAATGATAACTTTTTTTTTGTGTCTATTCTGTACAAAATAAACTATGATTCTTTCCAGAAAAATATTGTTAAAAAAAAATGAAAATATTCATATGATAAAGAATAGAATAAACTGAAGATAAAAATATCCGATTTTGTTGTATCTTAGTTTGTCTAAACCATGGTATAATAATATGGTCTAAACTAAGATAAAAAAAAGGTTTTTTTCACCGTATGACTGTACATTTATTAACGATCTCTCTTTTACTTTATTATATTTTGATATTTTCAAAAATACAACTGATTATAATAAATATTGAATATTTTTCGGTAAAATTTAATTGGCAACAACACTGTTATCGCCATCCAAAACAACTAGTTACTTTGAGTGATCATAGATGGCGATACCATCGATGATCTCTTGATCAATTTCTTCCTAAAAAATAAATAAATAGAATATTTATGTAATTACCTCATTATTGCATTTAACTCGTATTATAATTATTGTTTTTATATTTGGTGTAACTTAACAGCTGCGTAATAATGGGGATAAAAACTGCCAATTGCTCACTTCAGATGTCGCTACTGTTGAGTGTTCCGTGAATTTGATAGCTAGCTGTCATTTTCCTTATATTTTTTGTAAACAATCTACATCTTTTATTAATAATTAATTATTATGACGATTTGCGCAGCTGTTGACTGCAAAAATACGGGAATCCATTTATTTCCCAAAGATAATAAAAGAAGAAAACTATGGGAGAAAGCTCTACGAAGGAAAAATTGGAAATCTAGTAATTCTTCGAGGTTATGTGGTATGCATTTTAAACCTGAAGACTATTATCGGAGAAATTCGTATACAGGTGAGGGTTCCTCTACGTAAAATAGAGATTTTTTTTTTAATTACCTACATGCAATTCTACCAAACTATTGCTCAGTGTCAAATGTTAATGTTTCTCACTTAGCTAATATATTGTATCTTTTTGTCTGTTTAAGGTGACGAACCTCTCCACAAAGTACTGAAAAAGACTGCTGTACCTTCTATTTTTTCATTTACGAAAGTCAGACCGGTCAACTCATTAGCTGAAGACAGATCGAATAGACTGATACAGAGAAGTAAGAAAAAGCTTAGTTTTGAGACATCATATTATGGTGATCAAGGACCTGGGCCTAGCTGTAGTCAAACCCTTGATAGTTATGAAGTGCAATATAAAGATGAGCAAATCACAGTGGGTAGTGAAATAGAAATAACGCACAGCACAGTGTCAGAGCCAGAAAAAGACCAACTTAATGTTAGATCTGAATCAAAGAGTACTCAAGTGAACTTTGTAAACATTTATGGATCTATACAGAAGTATAAAGACAATGACAGTGTCATAGCTTTCTATACAGGTTTTGAAACATATCAAAAGTTCTATTTTGTATTTTCAACATTAAGTCCGATGGCCCACCTAATAAAATATTATGGAAGTTATGTGCAAAATATTAGTACAGAAGATCAGTTTTTCATGACAATGATGAAAATAAGACAAAATAAATGCAATTTTGAACTTGCACAATTTTTTGAAACTAGTCCAACAACAGTGTTTAATATATTTATTACATGGATCAATTTTATGGACCAACTTTGGAGAAAATTGAATATTTGGCCTGATAAGGACTTGGTGCATTATTATATGCCCGATAATTTTAAACAATATGATAAGAATACTAGGGTAATTATAGATGGGACTGAGATAAAGATTCAAAAACCTGGAAACCCAGTATCTCAGCGAGCTTCATGGAGCAGTTACAAGCATAGCAATACATTAAAGGTATTAGTTGGAGCTACACCTGGAGGTTTGCTGTCCTATTGCTCACCTGCATATGCTGGTTCTATTAGTGACAGACAAACAGTGGAAAGAAGTGACCTATTAAAAAATTGTGAGCCTGGGGACAGTATTCTTGCAGACAGAGGATACAATATTCAGGATATGTTTATTGGAAAAGATATATCTTTAAATATTCCTACGTTTTTAAAAGGGAGGGCTCAAATCCCTGGCTTGAAATTACTGAAAGACAGAAAGTTGGCGAGCCAGCGCGTTCATATTGAACGTTTGATAGGATTAACAAAAACATACAAAATTTTAAGAGAAGAATTACACCACAATTTTGTGCCCCTTGCATCAAAAATATTTTTTGTTTGTCTAATGTGTTGCAATTTTAGAGAATGTATTATGTAATAATATCTGGAAGGAAATAAAACATTATGTATAATTTATTTATTTGGTTTTATTACTGTATCATAGTATTTATATATGTATTTATTATAAATGGATGGTTGTAGACATTCATTGTAAAATGAGGTTAAATTTAAAACCATTTCATTAATGAATTCTTCATCTCTTTCAATGTATATTACTTTCATATCAATGAATGTGTAAACCACCAAATTACAAAATTTTCGATTAGTGCAAAACAACTGCCCCTGTATCTGTGTATAGTACTGATGTTTCTTTTTTAAATGTAATGAACCATTGTACTCATAAAGATAAGGCACAGTGATTGGTGTAATAACACCATACCTACATACAAAAGGACACTTCACCTCTATTACTGTCTCATTTTGCAGTAATCCGTCAGGTGATGCTGCAAGGAATGGATGTGTGGGTGAGATACACAAACCACATCTGTCTATTCTTGCACTGAGAAATGCTTCATATTTCTTTAGAGCGGCAGGCTCATGCACTTTACCGTGAGTTGTGGCTCGTGTATTAAATTTTTTGGGACACAAAATATTGTTGGCCAATACCTGCCTTGTACTGCCTTTGCTGTGGCAAACAGCATGAAAAATGCTAGCTGTGATTCTGACACTTCTAAACAAGTGCCAATCCTTAGATGCATTTTGTGCAAGGGTTGATATTTGCACTTCATTCACTTGCTGTTGGCTAACATTTTTTAACAGGAGTTTTTCTAGCAACAACTCTTTTGCACCTTTCTTCATGTAGTCATGATCCATTTCAACAGCATATGGATTTGCAGGCTTGATAACTTGCAGGTATGGCATTTTACTACCACTCATACTAGAAAATCCAATTGCTAGATTTCTTACATATTCTTCATAGTTTTCCATAATATCTGGTTCATTAATTGGACAGTATAGAATATTTCCCAGTTTTCTACGCTTACTAGGTAAATCATGGGATCGCATTGGAGAATCATAAAAAACTTTTTTAGGTTTTTTAAAAGCCATTAATTCTTCTGTGCATACTTTATGCATAATAATTGTCTTAGTACGCACTATATCTTCTATACCATGGAGGACTGTGAAGATATGTTTACAATGTGCTTCCAAGCCACTACCAGCTGCACATTCGCAATGACTCTCTTCTATCATACCACTCTTATCCATTTTTATTAAAACTATGTACAATAGTTTTTTCATTTGGGCTTTGCATTGTGCATGAAAATATGCATGGTCTCCAACAAAGGCAACTCGAAGTGTTACCAAACCTCGACATTCATAGAGAAGTTGTCCTTTGGGTTGTATTTGGAACCTGGAAAATAATAAGTTACTATAAATAATGTTAAGCATATTCAAATCACAAAGGAAAATAACATAAATAGATTATTTCCATTGTATTGTACCTTTCAGCAAACTCTTGGATGTGGATTTTAGTTATCGCTGGAAGATCAGTGCTGGCATTAACATCCCTGAAGTTATCCATAGCAGGGATGATAGGAATATCATCCTCGAGTTGATCCTCAACTCCGATGAGATTATTCCTGTCGTATGCCTCCAGCCTTCAACAAAAAAAGAACTTTATTATGCAAACAAAAAACAACATAGACAATTTTTAAATGCCCGTATTTTAGTTACCTTTCCACTAAAGCCGCTTTTTTACCGATGGTAGACGCTTCCCTTTTCCTTAGCTCATGTTTTAACTGCGTTACACTCCAAGTCGCATACATTTTTATAGTTCAATTTTAATTTGTTGGAAACTAAAGACAATAACAAATACACAATATGGCGGTTCTATGGAACACTCAACAGTGCTGCCAGCTATCGTGAGCTTTCAGTTTTTAACCCCATTACGATAGCAACAGTGATTTGATTTCAAATTGATATTAAAATTTAAGAAATATGTAATCTCTATTATTTTGACAAAAGGACTTGTATCTCTATTATTATGACAAAAGGTCATGAAAAACAAAAATGTTGACGACCTCCGTAACATTTTACTAAAATAAATAAATACTACCTTGGGAGGCCATATTTCCTTTGAAAACCAACGAATAAGAATTGAAACACACACAGAACTTTTTCTCTTAGCACATCGACGCAAGATAACGGCGAAATACGCATAAAACATCATAGGGTGCCAATGACGCTCTAGGTGCGTCATCATGTATGTAGGCCCATGACGCGCCTGGTGCGTCATCGTCCAATGTTCGGGGCCTGGCTAAAGTATGCATGAAAATGATGGTGGCAATGAGTCGGTTAAATGTTAACTTTGGTTTAAATACATAACATAGGAAAAAATAATTATCTGACTTATTAGATTTTTAGTCAAATATCCTATTACAGATATGTTATTTTTTACAGATGATTTTATGAACCCCTTACCTCAAGTTGAAAGTGATGATGACTTCGAAGTACCTGTGGTTATGAAAATTATTGATGAAGAAAAAGGTATTTCTTTATTATGGACTAGCTGTTGCCAGCGGCTTCATCCGCTACAACTCGAAAATTATCCCACTCACACATTAATGTTCCTTAATAGATAGGATAGATGGTCACCCATCCACAGACCAACCTCGGCAAGCGCGGCTTAACCCGGAAGATCGGCCTGTGCGGCTGTAATTATTTAGCCATGAGCTCCTCTCTTCTAAAGTAACGACGATCATATTTATGATATTGTGTAGACATCATTTCTATGACAAGTTCGGCACAGTGAATGAGCGATTAGAATGGTAGTTACTGTCGCGGGTTCAATTCCCGCACAAAGCAAATATTTACATGATCTACAAGTAGTTGTTCCGGGTCTGAGCTTTTGTGTATGTTAGTTTACATGTTTGTAAATTCACAATACAGGAAGATATTCTTAGGGCAATGTTTTTAACAAAAATAATTTTTTTTTCAGCAAACGAAAAACCCGCAAACGTAGAAGTTAGAAAGAAGAGGGAGTGTACAAAGAAAATAGTGAAGAGTGAACCAGTGAAGAGTAAAGTGGTGAAGAGCAAAGTGGTGAAGAGCAAAGCAGTGAAGAGCAAAGCGGTGAAGCGCAAAGCGGTGAAGAGCAAAGCGGTGAAGAGCAAAGCGGTGAAGAGCAAAGCGGTGAAGAGCAGTGAAGCTCAGGAAAATAATTTAAAAGAAGAGCCAGCAGATGAAAGTGATGCTGTTACTAAACCAGGTAGGATATTCACATATAAAATAACTATTCAACATTATTTTTAGTATTTGCGAAACCTGAAAATGGTTTGTTCGGAATTAGTAGCTGATATATATATTTTTTTTCTCAAGTTTATAATTTTTGTTCACCAGTTAATAACAATACAATCACCGTATGGTTGGATACTTTTTTTTTCATCTGCTATGAAAGGATTTTGTAAAATCCAACTCTAGAGCTGCTATCAAATGAGTCCTCCCACCCAGGGCAGGGCGGGAGGGACTGTCAGACTCGTACTGACTAAAATCCACGGTGTCCTTCAATAGCCCTTTACGTTCCGGGGTCGTGGTATTCGTTAGTTCCGCGACCACGGTTGGGTACCTATTGCCAAACTATTATCAATGAGTATACGACACAGGAGCCGTGGGTTGAGGGGGTAGCGCGATATGTACATGTTTTTAAACGGACAACCAGGTAACAAGCTTATAAGCTTTTGTTTAGCTTTGGTAAGAAGTTACCTCTTCTTATCGTGCCTGCGATGTTCTCTCGTGTGTATGTATACCAAACTGTACCAACAACATTGTAAAAGCAAATATTTTAAAAGAGTAACCATGGAGTTTCTTGCCGGTTCTTCTCCATGGAAACGACCAACCCGAAAAGTGCCAATTTTTTTTTTCTCTTCTCGACGTTTTATAAGTGCCCACTAAGGCCCATGTAAAATAAAAATATTTTGATTTTATAACTTTATGATTTTTTGATGATACAGTTTTGAAATGTACATAGATTCTTTATATAAAAATACTAGACAGGTGCATCGGGTTTCGCATGTACTAAAAATAATGTTGTAAAAACTCTTTTGCAAAAAAAAGGTGTTTGAAATTTTTCAACATTATTATGCTTCCCATGGTTTCACTCTCGCTGCAAGTCTCCTATTGGTGATAGCGTGAAGTTATATAGCCTAAAGCCTTCCTCTATAAATGGACTATCCAACACTAAAGGATTTTTTCAATTCAAACCAGTCGTTCCAGAGATTATCCCGTTCAAACAAAAAACTCTTCAGTTTTTTTAATAATAGTAAAGTGAATTTTGTTTCAAAGAGGTTTTAATAGCCAAACTATTTTCTCATCATCAGCCTATAATATTCCCACTGCTGGGACACAGGCCTCTCTGTGAGAGGGAGTTGGCCATAATCCACCACGCGGGCCCAGTGTGGGTTGGTAGATGTCACATGTCTTCGAATTTTTGGTTCTAGGACATGCCGGTTTCCTCACGATGTTTTCCTTCACCGTTTTGAGAGCAGTGGTGATGAAATATTGTACACAAAGTAATGCGCCTGGCGGGGTTCGAACCCACGACCTACAACTCGTAAGTCGGGACCGATACCACTGGGCCACCACTGCTCTCCATCTTTTTAATGTTAGTAAAGATAATTTAGTTTCAAAGAGGTTTTAATAGCCAAACTATTTTACTGGCACGTAATAAAGAGTAGGGTATGAAAAAAAAGTTTATTTCATAGACAGCATCCTTGGAAGGAGGAAAGAGACTTTTTTTTTTTTTGCAAAGGAGTTTATAATCCTTTCAGGAAATGTGCGCGCTTCGACAATTTTTGTCTACAGAAAAACGTGTTAGTGACATTTTATGCAGAGAAAATGAGAATATATATTTTATTTACCACAGCAAGGAGTACACACAATCAAATTATAACATACTAGCGTAACCAACAGCGCGACCTACCAGGTGGCATACCATGAACTCTTAAAGCGTGAGTCTTTATTTAGACTGTGGGAAAGAGACGGCGCTAGACGACTTCTATAGCTCTGTCTCTTTCCCACAGCCTAAACTGGATCGCATTAAGAGCTCGCGGTAAGGCCTCAGGTCCAATTATGTTTTTAAACCATCTAGCGATTTATTCACGGTTGCCATCCGTCCGATTTAGAGGGCATCCGGAATGCGTCCGGGGGGGCTTAATTTGTAGTCCGGGTTTAGAAATTGAAAGTGATGGGTCGCCCGCGACACACACTCACGACACCATCCCCCCACTCCTCTCGACGCAGTTGCCACGGTGCGCCTTTCGACTCATGTCCGGATTCTGGACTCTAATATCCGGGGTTTTCATGCGTCTTGTCCTGGCTTACAAATTTTAGAGATGATCTTAACCAGTGGATCTCAACCTTTTAGTCATGAGGGACCATTTTACCAAATGTTTGTCTTGCAGGGGACCACCTAGTTTGTTTTCCTAAATTAAGGATTGTTTCATAAAGAAAACAAGCACAATTTTATAATCAGCACTCATTTATTTATTATTAAGCAAAAATGTAAAAGTTACAGATTTTAATTTAATGTGATTTTTGTGACTGCATACTCTTTACTAACTTCTGAATTCTTCGTTCAGTGCTACTCAAAGCTAAACGCATGTCGGCAGTGGCATCCAACCGATTTCGATGCTTGTTTTTAATTATCAGCAGCGTCGAAAACCCCTGCTCGATGCTCGCGCGCTTTGCGTTCGTGGCTTGCGTTGTTTCGGCTCGACTCATTACGTCACGCCACATATTATAAGGGTGGCTTCGCGGACCACTTGGAATCCCTCCAGGGACCACTAGTGGTCCGCAGATCACTGATCTAAACGGATCCAGCCGTTTTGGAGGAGTTGAGTAACAATAACGCGTACCGAACATGTCTCTGCGTGATCGAATCAGAAATGAGGACATTCGTAGACGAAATAATGTCACCGACATATCCCAGCGAATTAGCAAGTTGAAGTGGCAGCTGGCAGGCCACATAGCACGCAGAACTGATGGCCGATGGAGCCTTAAGAAGAATGAATCCACGCACTGGCAAGCGCAGTGTGGAATGTCCACCTGCAAGGTGGACAGACGATGTGATGAAGACCACAGGATCGCGCTGGATGCGAGCCGCTTCGTACGTCCTACGACTGATGATGATGAACATGTACTTAGAGAAGAATTATACAGGGAGATCGGAAAATGTTTAATACGTAGATATTTATTAAGTGACATATTCATGGTGTTTGTTTTGGACATCAGATAGGCAATCGCTTAATAATTTATTACCTACAGCCGCACACAGGGACGGTTACCGTTACCGAAAAAATACCGGTAAAATTACCAAAACATTAACGTTATGTTACGTTAAATATTAACGTTAAATATAACGTTAATTTATAGGATTTACCGCTATTTAAGTATCGTTACTAATAACGTTAATTCACTAAAAGCTAACAATTTCTGGGGCGATGTTGCCAAACCGATGACACGCCGCGCCTCTTTTCGTACCACGTCGTCTTTTTGTGTATCGTAACCAGGAAGAAGGCTTTTCGCACGTGGGTCGCATGTACACTCGTAAAAAAAAGTGTTATTCATTTTATTTTAAAAACCAAAATACGAATAAAAACTTGAGAGGTGTCAAGGGAGAACGATAGCAAGTCAAAAAAAAGTTCAAGCGATTTTCGACCTTATTGACATTTATGCGAACACCGGATTTTAATGAAGGAGCAATGTTAACGAACGAGAATGTGAGAAAAACAAACTAAATTATAAATGTCGATAAGGTCGAAAATTGCTTGCACCTGTTTTTTTAACTTGGTATCGTTAAGCAAATGTTTTCCGACCTTCAAGCGATTTTCGACCTTATTGACATTTATGCAAACACCGGATTTTAATGAAGGAGCAATGTTAACGAACGAGAATGTGAGAAAAAGCAAACTAAATTTTAAATGTCCATAAGGTCGAAAATTGCTTGCACCTGCTTTTTAACTTGCTATCGTTAAGCAAATGTTTTCCGACCTTCAAGCGATTTTCGACCTTATTGACATTTATGCAAACACCGGATTTTAATGAAGGAGCAATGTTAACGAACGAGAATGTGAGAAAAAGCAAACTAAATTTTAAATGTCGATAAGGTCGAAAATTATTTGGTCTGTTCGGTCTGTTCATCCTTCGTTGCCTATTTACTGGTCTGGACTTGTATCTACAGTACTAAGT